>OX457044.1:18826520-19451520 GCA_949752735.1 Lumbricus terrestris
AATACCAGCTAATAACGTAACCTGATGCCAATTGAACTGCTGCTGCTGGGTGATGGTGGTAATGATGATGATG
This sequence comes from Lumbricus terrestris, assembly GCA_949752735.1. Classification (NCBI taxonomy): domain Eukaryota; kingdom Metazoa; phylum Annelida; class Clitellata; order Crassiclitellata; family Lumbricidae; genus Lumbricus; species Lumbricus terrestris. Next base: position 18,826,594 of record OX457044.1, read on the forward strand.
ATGATGATGATGATGATGATGATGATGATGATGATGATGATGATGATGATGATGATGACGATGACGATGACGATGACGATGACGATGACGATGACGATGACGATGACGATGACGATGACGATGACGATGACGATGACGATGACGATGACGATGACGATGACGATGACGATGACGATGACGATGACGATGACGATGACGATGACGATGACGATGACGATGACGATGACGATGACGATGACGATGACGATGACGATGATGATGATGATGATGATGATGATGGATGATATGTCTGTCTGTCTGTCTGTCTCTCTCTCTCGCTCGCTCTCTCTGCTTTCGATCGCAAATAACACTCTATGATTTATTCAACTAACCTAAACTGGACCTTGATCATCACGTCTTAATTACCGATCCTTACTTATGCACAAGCAGCAACAACAACATAAGCAGAGGGTGAACCAGGTCTAGTTGTAGCCTAATTACATCCTTTTATGAACGCACTGAATCGGATTATGCGGCGGAAAGTTTTTAAATAGAGTGCAGGTATATATATATATATATATATGTATATATATATGTATATATATATATGTATATATGTATATATATGTATATATATATGTTGTGAGTGTTAGCTACCTATTACCCCTCTGGGCTTCCTTACTTGGACTCTCCTTGACTATGTGGAGTTGAGGGAAGGGCAGGGCCTATTTAAAGGGCTACTACTGTGGGGGCTTGCTTCTTGTCGTGGGTCTACTCTGTGGTGTGTGTTCGACTCCTGTTGAGCGTGGCGTGTGGTTCGTGTTCTACGACGTTTGTCTTCTTCGATTGCCGTCCCACCCCGTTGGTGAACTGGCTACATCCGTCTTCCTTTGGGCTCCGTTAGCCTGGTGTGTCTTCACGTCAGCTCTGTCGAATCAGCTGTATCGGTCGTACTTCATGTCAGCTTTGGGTAACGTTAACCTACTTCTTGTCAGACTGCTCTGTTATTGAATAAATCGATGTTATTTTACATTACGGACCTGAGTATTACTCATCATCTTCTAGACTAGAGCAAGTGAACCCAACAGATGGGGTCTCGCGGGATTTTTTCACGATAATTTGAAATTTGCGTCAAAAAAGGGGCGTTGTTTCCGTGAAATTTAGCAAATAGTACGGTGGTAATTCCGTTGGAAAAGTGTTATATGGTGGTTGGCCGTGAAGACAGGTCAATGGTTGTTGTTTTTGGAGAATTAGGTCGGGAGAATTAGGTCGGGAAAATTAGTGCGGGAAATTTCGACGTTTTGCGACATTGAGTTTTGCGAGTTTTGTAAATTTGGTCGAGACAGTTTTGCAGTGAGCTATCGTGGGTGAATTGTTTGCGCTGTGCGTTGGTCTGCACGTCGAATAGTCGACAGGGCGTAGAGGTAAAATGGCGTCGTTAGAGGAGGAGTTAATTCCTGAATTTGGGGATGTCAGAGACATACCAAGTGACACACTTCGACTGGTGAGTGAGACATATGGTGAGGATGTGGAGGACGTGTCTAGGTCACAGGTGAGGAGAATGGCTATGAAACCATTGTCACCGAAATTGGGTAGTGCAGCTTGGAAACTTAAGGCACAGGCTAAGAAAGAGGAGGCCGAGTTAGAGCGCTTGCACTTAAAAGAGGACAGAGAGTGGGAGAGAGAGAAGGAGCGAATGAGATTCGAGGAGAAGAAAATGCAAATTGAAGCCGAGAGAGAGGAGAAGAAAATGCAAATTGAAGCAGAGAGAGAGGAGAAGAAAATGCAGATTGAAGCAGAGGAGAATAAATTGAGGATTGCAGCAGAGGAGAATAAATTGAGGATTGAAGCAGAGGAGACGAAAAGGAGATTTGACATGGAGGAGAAACGAATGAATATGGAATTTGAGAAGCAGAGATTAGAAATGGACGGACGGAGAATAGAAGGAGGTGGTGCTGTCGAACGACCAGCGCATGGAAATGAGGATTTGCGTTTTGGGGCAGCTCTGAAATTTGTGCCAAAATTTGATTCGGCCGATATCGAACATTATTTTGCGGCGTTTGAGCAAGCAATGACGTTGCATCAAATTCCGATGGGAAAATGGTCGTCACTCCTACAGCCACAGTTGTCGGGGAAGGCGGCGAAAGTTTTTGCGGCTTTATCGTTGGAGGAGTGCGTCCAATATGATATTGTGAAGAGTGCGCTATTGACGGCGTACGAACGTATTCCGGAATTTTATCGAAAGAAATTTCGGGGGTTGCGAAAAGAACCGAGGGAAACGTATGCGAATTATGCATTTCGACTGCAGAGTCCTTTTCAGAGATGGATTGAGGGTACAAACTCGTGGGAGGAGTTAGCAAAATTTAAAGAGGTAATTCTCATGGAGCAGTTTGTACAAGCGTTACCTATTGAAGTACACAGGTGGCTGATAGATAAGAGTCCTGATACTGTGGCAAGTGCTGCACGTTTAGCGGATGAATATGCAGTGTTATACAAGCAGGGGCCGAACCATTATTCTGGGGGGTTCCGCAGGGATTTTTTCGACCGTACACGAGGATTCTCATCTGATGAAAGTGAGAAGAAAGATGTATGGGAGCGTCAAGGCGTGGGGTACAAGGATGGTACGCGTCGTGATACAAATTGGGGTCGACGTTCGCCTCAAAGAGGAACGTATGGGTTTAATAAGCCTGTGCGGGAAAATGATGACGTCACTGGGTTTGGGGAACCGGTCACGTGCGCATTTTGTAGAGCGCCAGGTCATACGAAGGCCAGTTGTTGGAAATTAAAACGAAAGGAGGGGACTCAAATGGAAAATGGCGAGGGTGGATAAAGAGGTGAATCAGTTGTTGGAAGCGGGGATAATAGAGGAGTCCGAGAGTCCGTGGGCAGCTCCGATTGTCTTGGTGCCTAAGCCAAACGGTACAGATCGTCTTTGTACAGATTTCAGGAAACTGAATGGATTATCTGTTCCGGATCCATTTCCTATGCCACGGGTGGAGGTGTTAATTGATCGAGTGGGTCAGTCACGGTTTATAACAAAGCTGGATATGACTAAAGGTTACTGGCAGATCCCGATGCATCCGGAGTCAGTTCCGTTAACTGCGTTTGTCACCCCGAAAGGGCATTACCAATGGAAATACATGAGTTTTGGCCTGAAGAATGCTCCGGCTTCGTTCTCAAGGTTAATTACGAAAGTGCTGAATGGATTGAATGAGTTTTGTGATGCTTATTTAGACGACATCATCATTTTCAGCTTAGCATGGTCGGATCATTTGGTTCATTTGCGAAAAGTGTTATCTCGAATAGCTGATGCTTGTTTAACTCTGAATCTGGCTAAATGTGTCTTTGCTAATGCGTCTGTGGATTTCTTGGGTCATCACATTGGGATTGACGGAGTTCAGCCAAGGTTGAAGAAGGTGGAAGCGGTGTTGAAATTTCCTAGGCCTGCTACTAAAAAACAGGTGCAATCTTTCTTAGGATTAGCGGGATACTATCAGAGGTACTTGCCTCATTTCTCTGATATTGCTTTGCCGCTCACGGCTTTGACAAAGAAAGGGATTCCTTTTAGATGGAATGAGGAAGCGGAGGTTGCTTTTCTTGATCTAAAATCTCGTCTGGCTTCTAGACCTATCTTAATACCTCCTGACTTTACTAAACAGTTTTGTGTGGGTGTTGATGCTTCTCAATTCTGTCTGGGAGCGTGCTTGTTTCAGATGAAGGATGGATTGGAACACCCGATCTGCTATTTGAGTCGGAAGCTGCTGCCGCAGGAGATTCGCTATTCGACCATAGAGAAGGAAGCGCTGGCACTGATGGTCGCCTTGCGGGCCTTTAGTGTCTACTTTGGATCCGCAGTCGTCCTGGTGTTCACCGATCATAAACCTTTGCAGTTCATCCATCAGATGGCGAACAAAAATATGAAGCTCTTGCGATGGAGTTTGGAGCTTGAACAGTACAACTTGGACATTAGACATCGTCCAGGCGAATGGAATGTTCTGCCGGACATTCTGAGTCGTCCATCTGCGTAATGTGAGTGGGAGCGGGTGAGGGCACACGTCAATCAGTGTCTCCACTTGGCTCCTCACAGCGGAGTCGTCGGGCGTGCTAGAGATGCTCTCTGGTACGTCTATCCTCGTCGTATGTCAATGGAACATTCTGTCAGGAAAAGTCAAACACTGTCCAGAAACAGTTTCAATGGAACGTTCTGTCATAGAAGGAAAGCACGGAATTCTTCGGCAATGAACTCTTCAGTGTGTCTGTAGTGTAGGGTGGCTTGTGCCGATGACCATTATACATTTTGGTTCCTTTTTTGATACACCAGTTGGTGTCCAAATTTTTTCTTGTGTTTCAGATATAGTTTTTTTGGACATTTGAACTATTGATGTGTATGTATATATATCGTGATTAAGTGTGAACTGATGATTTGGGTTATATGAAGTTTGTGTATTCAGATCATGATTATATCGGACTCTTACGTTATTTATGAGTGCGATGCATTATTTAGTTAAGTCTTGCTGAATTGCTTAGTACGTGTAATGGATTGTACTGAGTGATTTTGCATTTAGGCGTAGCATTGTTTGTATAGTTCGTCGTCCCCGTTGGACTCCTCATGTTCTGGTGGGGGGGTATGTGAGTGTTAGCTACCTATTACCCCTCTGGGCTTCCTTACTTGGACTCTCCTTGACTATGTGGGAGTTGAGGGAAGGGCAGGGCCTATTTAAAGGGCTACTACTGTGGGGGCTTGCTTCTTGTCGTGGGTCTACTCTGTGGTGTGTGTTCGACTCCTGTTGAGCGTGGCGTGTGGTTCGTGTTCTACGACGTTTGTCTTCTTCGATTGCCGTCCCACCCCGTTGGTGAACTGGCCTACATCCGTCTTCCTTTGGGCTCCGTTAGCCTGGTGTGTCTTCACGTCAGCTCTGTCGAATCAGCTGTATCGGTCGTACTTCATGTCAGCTTTGGGTAACGTTAACCTACTTCTTGTCAGACTGCTCTGTTATTGAATAAATCGATGTTATTTTACATTACGGACCTGAGTATTACTCATCATCTTCTAGACTAGAGCAAGTGAACCCAACAATGTATATATATATATGTATATATATATATATATGAATCGACACATGTATACTGTATAGGCTACACATATATATGCAGCATTATCGACGTTCGTGGTTTACTCCATGGACCATAGCGTAGATTAGCAGATTATGTGCAACGTGAGGCTTATTTTGACCTTTAGGCCTACAGCCGACTCATAGGTCTAATAGATGATTATAGATCTAATTATCATTATCTATGGTCTCTATGGTCTCTATGGATGGTCTCTATGGTCTCTATGGATGGTCTCTATGGTCTCTTATCTATGGTCTCTATGGTCTCTATGGATGGTCTATATGGTCTTTATGGATGGTCTCTAACTCTCTATGGTCTCTATGGTATCTATGATCTCTATGGTCTCTATGGTTTCTTTTTGTTGTCTTTATACTATTTTTTTAAAGGTACCAGCCGATGCCATCGAACAACGTGATTGGTATTTTACACTTAACTTTGTATTATTTGTTTATCTGTCTTTACTATAACTTCTTGATATTTAGTTTTGCCTTTAATATTTAAGACAAGATTTTATTGCGACGCATGCATATAATTATCGATGAATGAAAGTAAAATTTAGTGTAGACTATAGTGAAGATTAGAGACACTCTGTTAATTCATCATCATTAGGTCTTATCAGTTCCCGACGTAATCCATTTGGCGGCGAAGGATACGAATACATGAACTCCATTGATATCGGTCATCTCTCGTGCAATTGTTTATTTTATCGTACGTCACCATGTGTTAACTCCGCACACAGCTTTTGAATACCTTCAAAACCCTTTACTTAATTCTCTTCTAGAGCAGGGCTTTTTTAACGTGCAGTTGTACACAAAATGTGCAGTTCTAAATGGATTTGTGCTGTTGTATAAGCACTTCTGTACAGTTAAAACTAGCAAAAAGGTCCGATTGGAAGTAATTTACCATGGAAGATGGGAAAGGAAAGAAGGAGTTGTGCAGTTCTAAAAATTCCTTAAAACAGCCCTGTTCTAGAGTAAACGTTGGCTGCATTAATATACCGTACAGGTGTGCTTTGGTTTACGAAGGAAGCAGAAAATATTGGTTTAGATCATATATAAAATCATGCTGCTTGACGCTAAAGGACTGCATTGATTTACGCCTACCTTTCAAGTAGGCTATATTAGCCTATATAGCTTGCATGTATCTTCAAAAAAAGTAGGCTACCCCGGTACTTGAAAGGCACTTCAAACAGTTTACATTGTGTGACTGGACATATAATGCGAGTCACATGAAGGCAATTAAGGCGCTGACGAGTAAATAAGTAAATGGTTTTTAAGGAAGTTGATGCCCGTGCTTCTAATGGCCAGTCATATTTTCTGTCGTCGAATAAACCGCGGTGCATCTTGGGTACACATCCGGCAGACGTCTTGCGGGCAATTGGAAGCAATTTATCTAACGCTCATCACGTTTACAGAAAAACTTAACGTCAACACCTTGCTTGCATCCTACGCACGTACATGTATATACCTTATAACACGAAAACAATGCTTAGATCATTATGTGCGTGGGCCTATGGGTAGGCCTATATGTGCATATGTTTATGTTGCACCTTGTGATCTAAACGCCTAAGTCGCTGAAAATGACTCTCTGCATTGCATGCCTAAAGTGTTTAATATAATTGTAATTGTAATTGCACATTTATATAGCGCCACTTCAAGAGAACTCCTCAGAGGCGCTCCCGATGCAGAGGATTGGCAACCCGCCATAGAGACCATAAGAGACCAAAGATACCATAGAGACCATACAGACTATAGAGACCATAGAAACCATAGAGAACACAAAGACCAGAGAGACCATGGAGACCAGAGAGACTATAGAGACCATAGAGACCATAGAGAACACAAAGACCATAGAGACCATCCATAGAGACCACAGAGACCATGGAGACCATAGAGACCATAGAGACCATAGAGAGGTGTTGCCTTCAGCGTTAAAGCTACAATCCAGACTGTGCATGCAACATCCAGGTGTGTTATATACATGTATCTCTGATCAGTGCAGGGCTACTCGACGTTACTGTTGTTTGCGGACGCTACAGTACCGGCGGTTCTCGTTATATCTATCGACAAAACTTGGAACTAAATGTCAGCATCCATCGGGGGAGGGGGTTCTGTTGATTAATACAAAAAACTTTTATTGTTTTGCGCTTTGCACTCATCGCGTGGTTGGTCTCCAATCATCATTGCGGATCAACATCTCTTCTAGTGTCACGTATTACTCTGGCACAACCAGACAGACAGACAGAGACAGACAGACAGACGGAGACAGCTGTGTAGACAGAAAGTTAAAGAGACAGGAGAGGAATGCAGACGGTGAACGAGACAAAGTAACGGATTCTGTTTTCATCGGAAACTCTAATTGGAAGCCTCTCCAATCGACCGCCCGTCCGTTCGCACGCTATCGACCATAAAACTGACATAAGCTTATGCTGAAACAGTGAGACCGCGTCTACATAATATAACGAATCTAATCTTGGCCTTCCCCCACCCCATCACTCACCCTTCCGTCTGTCTTTCTGCACTCCTCCTCTTCTGTCAGCCTCGTTCGGTGGCGCAGACGCATGTCGAACACTGCAGGGACCAACATACCTCCACCATAACTCCACCATACCTCCACCTTACCTCCACCATACCTTCACCTTACCTCAACCATACCTCCACCATACCTACACCTTACCTCCACCTTACCTCCACCATACCTCCACCATACCTCAACCATACCTCCACCATACCTCCACCATACCTCAACCATACCTCCACCATACCTCCACCTTACCTCCACCATACCTCCATCATACCTCCACCATACCTCCACCATACCTCCACTATACCTCAACCATACCTCCACCATACCTCCACCATACCTCAACCATACCTCCACCATACCTCCACCATACCTCCACCATAACTCCACCATACCTCCACCATACCTCAACCATACCTCCACCATACCTACACCTTACCTCCACCTTACCTCCACCATACCTCCACTATACCTCAACCATACCTCCACCATACCTCCACCATACCTCAACCATACCTCCACCATACCTCCACCATACCTCCACCATACCTCCACCATACCTCCACCTTACCTCCACCATACCTCCACCATACCTCCACCATACCTCAACCATACCTCCACCATACCTTCATCTTTATATGCCTGGTTCTGTTTTAATGGTTTGGCTATAAACCCAAACAAGTCTGAGGCAATTTTGTTCGGGTCACGACAACGCTTGCGTTCTTTTCCTTCACTTTCCAGCATCGACCTCGCAGGCTCCGCAGTACCGTTATCAATTTCTGTTAAAACTCTTGGGGTTACCCTGGACAGTATGCTTACTTTTCGGATGCATGTAACTAACCTTTGTAGATCTTGCTTTTATCACATCAGGGCAATACGCCACATTAGGTCGGCTCTGACTAAGGATATGTCGAAGACTTTAGCTTGCGCCCTTGTCTCCTCTCGCCTTGATTATGCTAATGCGATTTTTGTTGGCATTTCAGACTATGAGCTACATAGGCTGCAACGCATCCAAAATTCTTTAGCTCGGGTTGTGCTGCGTGTCCCACTACGATCAAGTTCCTCAGTTTTACTTCATCAGCTGCATTGGCTTCCTGTCGAGTTTAGGATTAAATTTAAATTGGCCTGTTTAACCTACAAATCCCTCTCTACCGGAACACCTCCCTACCTTCAGTCACTGCTTACTCCTTATATTCCTCCTCGTTGCCTCCGATCATCAAACATGGGTCTTTTAGTTGAACCTCGATGCAGAACTGTTATGGGCTCGCGTGCATTCCATGCCTCTGCTCCCAAAGAATGGAATCTACTTCCACTCTCTCTTCGTTGCTCAAATTCACTCCCTACCTTCAAAAAACGGCTCAAAACTCACTATTTCTCTTTGGCTTTCAAGCACATGGACCTTTAACTGCATCTTCCTCTGGCGGCTAACTATCCGCGCCTCAGATTCACACTTTGGTGTGACCTTGCGCGCGTAATAAATTTATGTAATAATAATAATAATAATAATAATACCTCCACCATACCTCAACCATACCTCCACCATACCTCCACCATACCTCCACCATACCTCAACCATACCTCCACCATACCTCCACCATACCTCAACCATACCTCCACCATACCTCCACCATACCTCCACCATACCTCCACCATACCTCCACCATACCTCCACCTTACCTCCACCATACCTCCATCATACCTCCACCATACCTCAACCATACCTCCACCTTACCTCAACCATACCTCCCCCATACCTTCAACTTACCTCCACCATACCTCCACCATACCTCAACCATACCTCCACCATACCTCAACCATACCTCCACCATGCCTCCACCATACCTCAACCATACCTCCACCTTACCTCCACCATACCTCCACAATACCTCCACCATACCTCCACTATACCTCAACCATACCTCCACCATACCTCCACCATACCTCCACTATACCTCAACCATACCTCCACCATACCTCCACCATACCTCCACCATACCTCAACCATACCTCCACCATACCTCCACCATACCTCAACCATACCTCCACCATACCTCCACCATACCTCCACCATACCTCAACCATACCTCCACCATACCTTCAACTTACCTCCACCATACCTCCACCATACCTCAACCATACCTCCACCATACCTCAACCATACCTCCACCATACCTCCACCACACCTCCACCACAACCTCCACCACACCTCCACAACCAAATCGAGAAGTTTTTTAAGTTGACGCAGGAGTGGTAAGGCTCCATGAGGTGGAACGGGCTTCCTTGGCACGTTGCTTCCCTATAGGGTTCTCCTTCACTCACCGCACTATATCGGTTCCTATTGGCTTATTTATTCCTATTGGCCTGTGGATCTTGAGCGCCTCTAATTAGATACTCTGATGTGGCGACATATAAATTTCGATTGCTGGATTGATTCGGCAGATTCTGAGAACATCTTTTTTAGGATCCGCCTCTCTATGGCCATCAGGATTTTCATTAGACATGCTGCTGTCTCCAATTTCTGCTGTCAATGATGTCATCAGTCGCTCTCTCGTCCTCCGTTGCGAAGTTCTGGCAATATCATTTTGCTAACTTCAGTCAAAAGAAAATGTAAACCCCTGTTGATGCAAAAATACGGTGTCAAATTTAAGAGGCATATTTCTGTTTCTTAAGGGTCTGAAACTTGACTGGCGCACTAAGCCAGACAGTCTGCAGACAGCAGGAACGCCTTGCAAATAAGGAATGGCCTGAAACTGCTAATAAACTAATGACCATCAGAGAGAAACCGAATACCAAGCCACCGAATATCAAGTCACATTCTTTAAGGAGTTAATGATTTCGCACAAATATAAGGTTGCACAATAAACATATGGCTGTCTATTAATATGGGATTATCTATTACTTGCAGACTGCACGATCTCTCAGATGATTTTCATTATCTATTCTGCCGTGACTTGAAAGAAATCTATACACAGCCTGGTGTTATGAGAACTGCTGAGGAGTAGCGGCAGACAAAGGAAGCTAGGATGTGACGAGGAAGTGAGAGGTGGAACAGGAGAAGGTGTAGGAGGTGTAGGATCAGGAGGAGGAGGAGGAGAAGGAAGAGGAGAAGGAAGAGGAGAAGGAAGAGGAGAAGGAAGAGGAGAAGGAAGTGAGAGGTGGAACAGGAGAAGAAGTAGGAGCCTAGGAGGTGAAGGATCAGGAGGAGGAGGAAGAGGAGAAGGAAGAGGAGCAGAAAGAGGAGGAGGATGAGAAGGAGGAGGAGAAGGAAGAGGAGAAGGAAGAGGAGAAGGAAGATGACGAGGAGAAGGAGGAGGAGGAGAAGGAGAAGGAGAGGGAAGAGGAGCAGAAAGAGGAAAAGGAAGAGGAGGAGGAGAAAGAGGAGGAGGAGCAGAAAGAGGAGGAGGAAGAGGAGGAGGAGGAGGAGAAAAAGGAGAAGGATGAGAAGGTGGATAAAACGACGAAGGAAGCAAGGCCGTAGCTAGGGGGGTGTTTTGGGTGTTTGAACACCCCCCAGAAATGGAAAATGTGAAAAATAAAAGAATGCATTTACGAGCACATGATGTAAAAACCATGAAATAAAACCACGAAAACACCCCCCGAAGTATGCCGGATGGCTAAAAAAGGTCATCAGTTTTTTAGGAAGGAAAATTGGTGAGTGAAACACCCCCCGAAATCAAATCCTGGCTACGGCCTTGGAAGGAAGAGCGGATAAAAGCAGAGAGAGAGAGAAGTGAACGATGGTCACCGGATGACGATGGGATAAATGATGCAGGTGCAACAGGTAAATGCTGCTGCTGCTGCTGGTGCTGCTGCTGCTGATGCTGATGCACTTCTAATGCTTTCTCTTCGCTTTTGCTCCTTCGTCAACGTTGCATTACGTTGTAAACCGAAAATAGTTCCGTAGATGTAGACATATGCGTTTGTGCAGAGCACGAAAGACCAATCATGGTGAATTAATTATAATACTATCTATAATCTATCTGTGCATATAAGTATGCATGTACGTATGTGCGTATGTATGTATGTATGCATGCATGTATGCATGTATGTATGTATGTATGTATGTATGTATGTATGTATGTATGTATGTATGTATGTATGTATGTATGTATGTATGTATGTATGTATGTATGTATGTATGTATGTATGTATGTATGTATGTATGTATGTATGTATGTATGTATGTATGTATGTATGTATGTATGTATGTATGTATGTATGTATGTATGTATGTATGTATGTATGTATGTATGTATGTATGTATGTATGTATGTATGTATGTATGTATGTATGTATGTATGTATGTATGTATGTATGTATGTATGTATGTATGTATGTATGTATGTATGTATGTATGTATGTATGTATTTATGCATGCATGCATGCATGCATGCATGTATGCATAAATACAGTGCGGACTCGGATTTTCACGCCGAAGCGCTGAGCAATTGCGAGTGAAGGACTTGCCCAAGGTCCCTACAGGGCGGCTTGAGGTGGATTCGAACCTGCAACCCTCCGGCTCCAAGGCATCGAACCCACCACTACACCACCGTGCCCCATATGTCTCACACCGCCCCTCCCCCGTGTACGTGCTCGTGTGCATATGCGTAATGTTCGCGCGCGTGCGTGGTGTGTATAGGTGTATGTATGTGTGCGTGCGTGCGTGTTTGCTTAGACACTTAACTGTGTCGCTTTTTATGTAGCCCGCAGAAGATTACGAGGAAGAGCAAGTGGAATGCGGAAGAGTGGATCATGTAGACCTAGAACTTCATAGATGATGTCCTTCAGTGTTATTAGTTTTCCGATTATTGAAATAGCTCTTCGCAGTTTTTAAATTTTGGTGATTACAAACTATCATTATTTGGCCAATATTTCATTACAGAAAAACATGGCTTTTCATGCAGGCCTACTTTTGGAGTTGCTCTTTTATTTTGGTAATTGCATTTTTTGCTTTGGAGTTGTGGCTTTCGGATATTCTTGTTCCGTGACCAGCGGCCTTGGGTGCAGGCAAAGCAGGGAGTTGCATGGGACGCCAAAACCTATGAGCGTTTGAACACTTTTATGCTTTCCACTACAAGCAAAAAGATATCTGATTAGCCTACTTCCACAAATATTTCTTTGTAATTGGCATTTTTCTTTTTCTGGTAATTCGAATTTTTTATGCTTCATAGTAAGCCCATTTTTAACAATTTCCAAAAAATTCGAATTATCAAGAGTTGAAAATGAAAAAACCCATGATAGACTATTAAGCAGTGACGTAGCCAGGAATTTATTACGGGGGTTTGGGATTTTATGGCCTGGCCGGATGCCCTTTCTGACACCAACCCATGCAACAAATAAAAAGGGAATAAAGTAACAAGGGGAATAAAGTAAGAAAAACAATTGTGTTACTACAAGCAATTGTCTTGTTTTTTTCTTATTTAAGTCGATAAATAACCTTTAAAAACTTTTTCCTAGGCCAATAGGGGTTTTAACCCCCCAAAACCCTCTTGTCTACGCCACTGACATTAGGCCTAGGCCTACTAAAAAATTACTCAGTAGAGCTAAATGTTCTGGACTTCAATCTGGCTATATTTGGTTAATTAATCCTGAACCGTTTTTCTTGGGGTTGTGGCATGGTGGGGGGGGGGGGTGTATCGTGGAGTGGGTGTCAGAGGGTGCCAACTGAATGCGCTTTGCTGGGGAAACCATTTTGGGATTGAGTTGACCCTGCAGAGCCCCGGAAATTTTAATCTGGCCCTGAATCTTGGGTTTATATTATTGCACATGTTCACTAATAGATTTGCGCAAGCTAAAACCGATTTAGACTGATTTTCACTTCGCTTACAGCAGCCAAGTAGGCTACTTCCCAACATCTTGTTTGCACAGTATACCTACCCATTGTGTGGAAACTCTGTCAGCCCCATTGGCATGCAAGGACACATCCAGACAACTCCGGGAGACATCCAAGTTCTAAGCGCGACAGACCATAAACAAAATCCAAAAAGTCCTGGTCAAGTAAATAAAAATCAAGAGAAGACAGCTGCCTCCACGTAGATGCATGCCTATGTTGGTATGCATGGAGTCTTTTATGAGTCTGTGAAAGCTTAGCATTAAACATTCACGCCATGAAATTTAGTAAGCCAGTTCGAATCTAATGTCTAGATTTGTGCACCGTGCTAAGAATACACAATCGAATCGTTGTGGAGGACATAACCTATAGCTACATGTGAGCTCAATAGACCTACATAGTCTACATGTATGTCTTGTATATTTAGTCAAACGCTTACACGACATAGAATGCATATATAGAACTCTCTATATGTACGTTATTTATATATATATATATAATATAAGCAATATATATGTTATATAAAAAAATAAATAGATGTTCAATTCTACTAGGCACTTGAAACCCAAAACCACGCGGTGACCTCTTCCCTAATTACTGAATCACATATACCCATATAGGTCTACATGGTGCACCATGAAATTGCTTTCCTGGAGCGATGCTGCCGCATCAGTCTTGCGACTCATGCATTGTATATTTATTTTAGTGTATAATAATAAACTCATAATTACGCTTGTAATGTATAAAAGTTTGAATAAAGACATCAATGAGCATTTCATGCGTTGCTCCGCGTGTTTATGAGGAATTAGGCGAGGGAGTAATTGAGACTATAGGTATACACCCTAGAACATAATATCCGGGGGTTAATTGTTGCCGGGGTGGCACAAGCCTACGGAAACAAATAATATTATTATCACCTGAGGAGAAGAGAGAGAGAGAGAGAGAGAGAGAGAGAGAGAGAGAGAGAGAGAGAGAGAGAGAGAGAGAGAGAGAGAGAGAGACGGACAGACAGACAGAGAGACAGACATGCAGAGAGAGAGAAAGAGAGAGAGAGAAAGAGAGAGTAAGAGAGAAAAAGAGAGAGAGGCAGGCAGACGCACCTACACAGACAGGCGCAGGTCCATACGTAGAAACGGAATCGAAAAGAAATGGAATAAACACCTAATGAACATACATCAAAGTAATGGACACGTAATTATAGTCAAAGAGAAACAACATAACTACGCAGACATACATTCAGACAAACAGACAAACAGACAGACAGACAGAGAGTTAGATAGATAGACAGACAGACAGACAGACAGAGATAGTCAGATAGAATGCACATGACACGCATGTCCTTTGAAATAGATTTTACGGGCATCCATCGCATTACGCCTATATACAATATACATTGGCCTACACTCTGAGGCTAATATTAGAACCGACCGCTAATAAATTATGTCACGTATATACATTCTATGCAGAATAAATGCATACAGCAGATTATACCTAAATAGGCCTATATGTATATATATATATATACATATATATATGCAACCTATGCCTATGCATCAATCAATCAATCTTTTATTTTGAGACAAATCATTTCTTTTACAGTAATACAATTGCAAATTTGCAATCACATATTTATAGGGGAAATGGACAAGGATAGGCCATGAAGGGATCACTCATCCCGCTAATAGGGACACCTGCGTACATGTAAAAAAAGGTATACGCTATGCATTGGCCGACAACTATTATGCTTTTAAGTAAGACAGTGAAAGATTACAATTACTTAGGTAACATAACTAAATTAGACAGTGCAAACTCTTAATTAAAATTAAGGAAGAATAAAAAAAATGCTATAGATACAGATGCATGTTTAAACGTATAGGCCATATAATTTATGTCGACGAATAAATCTAATCTGTTTAGACATTATAGGGCGTAACATATATTATATATATATTATAATTATAGCCTATATAGTAAAATTTGGGGGAACCCGGTAGTGCATTAGATAACACACTGGCATGGCATGGAGTTCAGTAGATCCGAGTTCGAGCCTCGTAGGCGGTGTAGCTATTAGCGCCTTCTCAACAAGCGACTGTGTAACCCGTATTATAGTACTTCCCTTCCATGTATACGCCTAACTGAGTTGCGGTCTTGTCAACCTGTTTTTTTCACATTAAACGATATATATATATATATATATATATATATATATATATATATATATATATATATATATATAGCTGTACACTGTAATCGGTTGCCATCTGCACCGTCTGTCAGCCGGATTGTTTAATAAAGAATATTATAGAACAGGTCGTGTTGCAATTTATGTGCATTTGCTATATACATATTATTATATTATGTATTATGTATATATGTATATATTATATTATATATATATGTACCTACATGAATATGATATACTGGTTGAGTGCGTGCATCACAATACACGACGTAGCTAAGTATAATGATGAATAGTGGGGTCGGTGCAATCGATTCTATATGGAGCAATGGCCTCACGACCGAAGGACTCGAGCTGCAGCGCACGACATTGTGTGAGGACATTGCGCACATTCACCAGTCCATTAACGCAATGAGATGGCGATACACGGCATCTATAAGGTATACGCAGGAATAAGGCATAGAATAGGCTAAATATGTTTATACACATGATATTTTATCACGTTCATTCATTCATTCTTGGAATTTGTATAGCGCCATTTCAAGGAAAAAACCAATCATCAGAAGCGCTCGCAGGGCATTCACGACTAAAAAAGCAGCCTTACGTGTATAGGTATACACCGTATACGCGTAAGTATATTTATTATATAGATCTAACTATATAAATCCAGCTGGAATGTTCAGAGGGAGTGAACGCAACTCCATCCGGGAGTTCATTCCAGATGGATGGAGGGACTTCAATCGAGAAAGTTCGGCGTTGCCTATTATAGTGGCCAGACGCAAGGGCTGATTGATCCCCCTGGATCCGCCCCTGGCCAGGCGTAGGGGTTCACCTCTCGTGGCGGTGCGAAGCGCCAGACGCCTGCAGCGTCGGAGAGATGGATACATATATATATATGTATATACATATATATATATATATATATATATATATATATATATATATATATATATATAGAGAGAGAGAGAGAGAGAGAGAGAGAGAGAGAGAGAGAGAGAGAGAGAGAGAGAGAGAGAGAGAGAGAGACTATAGAGAGAGACTATAGAGAGAGGTCTGTATGTTCTATAAGAAGGAGAACAGTCAAGACTGTATCGCAACGATTTATTCATATAATTATCACCTCTCGAAGATTAACTATTCATGCAGAGGGTTCTCAGGATGGAAACTCAGAAGAAAGGAAATGCATGTATATTTATACATGCATTTCTCTCTTTTACATGCTTCTCTGTCGATGTATATATGCATATATTTAGTATACAGTGTAAAAATTGTGTGAAAATAGAGGGTTGTACTATCATCCACTTGGAATTGGGGTGTGAAAAACAGACTTTATTATATGGGGCTCCAAAAAAGACTGGGGCGGAGGTTAAAACCCTCAACCCACAAATTATTTACCCTGTATATATATGCATATATATATATATATATAGAGAGAGAGAGAGAGAGAGAGAGAGAGAGAGAGAGACAGACAGACAGACAGACAGACAGACACAGAGACACAGAGACAGAGAGAAATAGAGTAGGTGAGACAGAGACAGAGAAACAGAGAAAGACATAGAGAGACAGAGAGAGACACAGAAACAGAGACAGAGACAGGGAGAGACGAGAGAGAGACAGACACAGAGACAGATATATATATATGTATATATATAGTTATATATATATGCATCCTCGTGACATGTAGGCCTTGAGATGATTCTATTCCAAAAATTTTAAATGTAATTACTGGATCACCATTAGGAAACTACTTTACTTGGGCCTACTTACACAACATATAATTACGATCGACTTTCTTACAGAACGTACGGAACTATAGAAATATAATATTATATATAATTTGTATGTATGTATTGTATATATATAGGCCATATGCACATGTTGTGTGTGTGTTTGTATGTGTGTATACATGCATACGTGTGCAACTGTGCATATATGGTATATATGATGCGTGTACGCTATATATTTACATGGTATGTTCATCCGACGTATATTTGTTGGTGCGTTGACATTTTATTTGGCATCATTTAGAACCTGATGTCCTGCTGTGATTGGTCAGTTGCCGCCACATGCAGACGCTTTTATTTGATCACCCGCAATTACATCTGCAGAGGGCGATGATGATGATGACGGTGATGATGACGTAGAAGATCCATGTGTATCCTCCTCCCCCATCGAGGGTCGTCGGCCTCTTGGACTGCGAGGATAAACGGACCGATGACCGGATGGACGGAGGGAGGGAGGGAGGCTGGTAGCCACTGGGGGAGCAGAGCGTTCGGATGGTCACGGCACGCGTCTTTCTTAACCCCAAATATCTGAGAAGCAATGAGACGGCGCTGCTTTGGCCTACTACTCTCCGATAGATCAATTCGTATGATCAGACAAATTGGACCAAGAACACACGAGAGGGAGTGCGAGAGGTATAGACAGAGATACAGACAGACAGACAGACAGACAGACAGACAGTCAGACAGACAGACAGACAAACATACATACATACATACAGACAGACAGATGGAGGGAAGGAGAGGGAGCTGCATATCTCTTTCTCTCTCCCTCAGAGAGAGAAAAATAGAGGAGAAGCGAAAGAGAGAGGTGAACGATCTCTTGTCCTGTTTGTCGTGCACGGAATTTATATATTTATCTATGCAAGCCCACACACGCGCACGCGCTCACATATTTTCTCTCACACGTGCAAACATACAAACACACACACACGCACACACTCTGTCACATGTACACACACGCGCACCAGGTAATTACATCTTTGGCTATAGTGCCAAGTGACTAAACTTCATACATATACTTATTGTTGCCTCCTTTCGAGTGACCATGACCATGGAATCCATGCATGGATACACCAAGCAATGAACATCTTCATATATATATAGTCTGTGGGCTATATATATATACGCTTACCTGTATGTACATACTTATTATTATACGCTCACCTGTATAGTGTATACGCTTAAAGGCTTCTCATGGTAAACGGTGGTGCTAAGTAAATATTTCCGGTTGATTTGGAGCCATCGTCTTCGAATGAAGAACTCTATCGCACATCTGATTTGAGTAAGTAAGTAATTACTATGTGAAGCTGCAAGCGGGTGTAAAATATTGCATGGTGCAAAAGCAAAGGGTTATGCATGGAAGTAAATCGAGATCTGTGCAGAATAAAGATAAAAGAGAAGGCGCAGGCCTATGTAATGGCTGACGCGTTATCATTAATTTTGTTCATTTCCAGATCGTGTCCACCAACATGTTCCAGGCTGCAGCCTTTTTTGACCTTTTTCTACCGCAACGACGTCTATCGTTCACCATGCTTGTTATAGCGCCTTGTTTTTTTTTACAAAATCATTGAACGTTACAGGCCTACAAAATTATAATTCACGGGACTAAAAATTCACTTTTAAGTAAAAAGTGAAGATGTACATTTAAAAAACGGGACTAAATCCACGTTTAAACTTATAACCTTCTTTTCAGATTCCTGAATCATTTTCCCGCCGCCCAACTATATCCTACTCCGCCACCGCAGTTACGATGTCGGCATCCTCCTTCTCTTCTGGATCGGCGGCAGCGTCCGACTGCAAAGACCCGCAGCTGTTGCATCTGCTGAAGACGCACTTCAGCTCCAACGACACCGTCTGGCAAATGGCCTTCGAAGGTCAACGCTCCTCCTCCTGTCCACTGCTCGCCAACGTCTCCAGCGATGGTCTCCTCCATTCCAACGACGTCCCGGTGGTCGACGTCGGAGGCTCCGGCGACGCCACTCTGCTCGGTGAGCTGCTCTACGCCTTCCTCACACCGTTCCTCCTCGTCCTCGGCCTAGCCGGGAACCTCATCTCGCTCAAGGTCTTCTCGTTTCCGCAGCTCCGGAAGCTGTCGGCCAGCATGTACCTGACGGCGATCTCCGTGTCCGACTGCCTCGTCCTCGTGACGTACGTCCTCCTCGACTGGCTGAACCGCGGTCTGCCGCTCTGGCCTGGCTCCCACCGCGTCCAGATCGTCAACACGCGAGGCGTCTGCCAGTGCTTCCTGTTCGCCTCCTACACGTTCCGCTTCGTGTCCGTCTGGCTGATCGTCCTCTTCACCATCGAGAGATACATCGCAGTCTGTCGACCCTTCCACCGTCGCGTCATCTGCACGAAGACGTTCGCCTACCGCGCCATCGCGTCCGTCGTCGCTCTGGCCGCCCTCCTCAGCCTCTACAAACCGCTCCTCAGCGGCGTCTACACGACCACCAGCACCGTCCCCGACCCCAACAACAACAACAACAACAACAACAACCTGCCTTTCACGACGTCCCCCTCTACCATCGGTAACTCAGCGCTGCATGGATCAGCGCCGCTCACTCTCCCCTTCCCAACCACACTCCCGGACAGCAGCAACAGATCCTCAGCGACGCCAGAGTCCGATTTCGCCGGCTGGGGCACCCGGGCGGCTGCCGGCGACATCCTAATGACCTACCCGGACGACGTGACGGCCGAACCGTCGTGCCGTCGCAATCCGGCCTACGACGACTCGTACGTGAACTTCGTGATGGACGTGACGTACGGTCTGCTGATCACCGCCGTTCCATTCGTCCCGATCTGCGTCTTCAACATCTCGATCCTGTGGACGATGATCAAACGAGACACGAAGATCCGCCACCTGAAGATCATGGTCCCTGAGAAGAAGGTCCGCCTCGAGTTCACCGTCAACCTGCTCGCCGTGTCCGCTGGCTTCGTCGTCCTCAACATGCCGTACTTCATCGTCTGGTGCCAGCAGTTCGTCCAAACCCTGTACCCCGAGGACCCGTCGCTGGCCATCAGGATCCGCGACAAGCTCCTACTGACGAAGGTCACCTTCTACGTCAACTACGTCATCAACTTCTTTCTGTACAGTCTCACCGGTGGTTACTACCGCAACGCACTCGTCCGTCTCTTCTCGTGCAGCGAGGTAAAGCAGCGCACGTTCAAGATGAGACACGTCTCTGTCTCGACCACCGTAACGCACTTCTCGTCCGTTAAGGAATTGAAAATAGGAACAATCGTCTGAAGTGCAGTGACAACATCTGAATTGTTATTTTCTTCACGACTGTATAGTTAAGGGCTACGTTCTCGTTGGGCCCTTCGAACACAGATAAATGAGTAAGTACGTGGTCATCGTTGCAGCGCAATCGTAGCCTTCAACTTTTAAAGAACCACTTGACGTCGAAAGGCACAGGGCACCAGCTTATTTACAAGCGCTATGTCGTGTCAAAGAATTGTACAGAGGTCCCATGCGGATATCCAAACACGGTTACTAGAATGATCAGAGATCCGACTATTGAACTTATATTGCATTGTATGTAGCAATTACACTATACAGGCTATACAGGCTACATGTTTCAAATAGCGCAGAATACATAGGCAGCCAATGACAACTAAACTATAACCAAAGATATATCGATTCACAAAGCTATTCGAAGCAGTTTAGATTTTACAATAGACAAGATGAAACGGTGTTCTAGAGGACACATTTACCTCACGAGGAGGTGACAGGAACTACGATCAGCTACATGTACATGTACTCTAAAGTTTAGTTCTTTCCACATGTTTGCCATACGAGTGCGTGTCGCTTTAATCCAGACAAAATTGTTAAACGCCTTCGAGAGATTCTTGTTAAGGCGCTATATAAATGGTCATATACAATTATACATACATACAAACGGCCAGAGGTTGGGAAGTTTGAAAGGTACATAGAGAAAGATCGCATTTATTTATAGGGGCGAGGAGATGTCTGAATAGTGACAAGCTGGCACAAAGATATGAAGGACACGTGGTTGCTAATCGTCATCCACCCGCAAGCCCCATCAGGTTGACTCAAACCTTCGCTTCTTATGGAGCGAGTGTAAAATGAGTGGTAGGCCAAATGGACGCCTTGCAGGTCGCTATACAGTTAAATTCAACTTTTGTTAAACTTGCTATGATCTGTTACTGCTATATCATGTTATACATGTAATCTAGTTACGTGGGCCCAGAGCCCTGCGCCGACTTGGTACTTCCGGCGGCGGCGCGCCGGTCATTTTTGGTCGGCGGCGGCGGCGCGCCCACCTACAAAAGTCGGCGGCGGCGGCCCCATCAAAATATCGGCGACGGCGGCGCAGCGCGGCGTCGAGGGGCAAAAGAAGATACTGACCCAAGATCGGTCCAGGGTCATTTGGAAAGGCCCTCAAGGGTCCTCGAAGGACAGGAGGACGAAGGTCTTCTGAAGCTGTAGAAAGATAATGAAGTAGGAGCAAAAAATTACAGAGGCAGCGTGGTAAGAAATTTGGATTGAAATCAAATATGCATAAAATAGAAAAACTTACTGCAAAATAAAATCTCTAATGCTAGATTGACTTAGGCGTAGGGGACATTTCGGCAGTGGGGGGTAAAGATTTGACTTTTGCCCAAAAAATATATTTTGACAATTTTGGGCGGACCGCGAGTTTTTACATTATCCTTCGACCAAATTTTCTGACGATTTTTTAGTCATTCCGATTTCCCAGCCGAAATATCTGAGTTCCCAGCCGCCGAAATAACTGATGATTTTTTTGCCTGTTTTCCCGGGAAAAAATGTAAAAACGTTTGTCCGCCCATGCCTGCTTTGCCCAAAAAACACATTTGCCCCAAATTGGGGGGAGCATTTGCCCCTCTGGACCCCTGCATCCTACGCCTATGTCTAAGACTGATGAACAAACTATGAGCTAACCTTGAAAAGGTTCAATTTTTGGATGCTGACCTGGCAGCTAAAGTTCTATACCTACATGTGGGCTCAAGATGTATCATAAGATTATAGGACCTATTATTCATTAGCCGCATTGTCCATCCAAAAGATTGAAACAGCCGTGTAAATGTTCGCGACCAAAATGCATTTGTCATAAAGTGTACGGTAATAGCAATGCATGCTACAACTTGCTTTTGCTGTACGAGGTCCGTGGACTTAGGCAACGCAAATGTCCCCGGTTTTTGGTGCGAATGCTATAAATCAGATATACTGCAAACCCTGGCAAGAGCAAGGGTTTCCATACAATAGTTTTATTATATATACATATATATATATATATATATATATATATATATATATATATATATATATATATGTCTTTGGCCCTGGTGTAAAGCTTGAAAAAATATATAAATGTATTTGAGAGGTAACCTGATTAGGGCTTTCATCCTGATTCTCACGCTGGTATACAGTGTAAGAAGGAGTTGTTGGGGGAGGCGGAGCAGCATACGATGGCTAGAGACGAGTGGTGGGGATGCGTTGTCTGATGTGCAGGCCGGCATGGGAAGGACTTACTGCATACTTGTAAGGCGCTGGGAAGGAGATTGCAATCATACAGGGTACGTGTATACACACAGCGCGGACTTGTACTGTGAGATTGTGAGACATAATGTCAAGAAATCTCAAGCAGTGGCATTCATCATTATGTCGGCATATATAGAGATAAACTGTGTGGTTGAGCGACTAGTTGAGTCTGGCTGTTTGTCTAATGTGTAATTCAGTTCATCTAAATGTCTTCAGACTACAGACTCATAAGTTATAAGTTGGGTCGCCTTGTATAAATTACTGGAATATGGCGAGCGCGTTACACACACACACACACACACACACACACACACACACACACACACACACACACACACACACACACACACACACACACACACACACACACACACACACACACACACACACACACACACACACATATATATATATATATATATATATATATAGAAAGAGAGAGAGAGATTGCTTTATGCCCTAGCAGCGGCCCAGCTTGATTTGTCTACGGACGACAATTTGTTATATTGCAGCCCTGTCGCCATGCATGAAAGCCGATTGTGCGTGGGGAGTTAATAGGCTGATGAGAGATCTGGTGTCACCCTAATTCTGAGGCTTGTGATGTTTGGAGAAGTCTGGGGATGGTGTGAGCGGTGTACCGGTGTGAGGAGGCGGAGCAGTTGGCGATAGACAGAGATTAGTGGAGGGAATCTATGCGTTACCCGATATGCAAACCTGGTTTAGCCCAGGCTGTCTGATTCTCTTAATCTGCTGTCTCAAGTTATATACTTATATAGCCAACCATTATAACCATATTAAGCATAGTCCCATAACATATTCGCTTATCTGTTTAACGGTCTCCCCACCACATACCTCATTCTGACTGTATTCGAAGAGGTAGAGAAACGACAATATAGGCCTAATTTGAAAATCGCAAACAAATGTCTTTTAAGGACCTCAAGAAACTACACTGCATATATGTCATGTCTAATTGCCCTGCATTATTTTATCTCCCTCTTGCCTGTATTATTACTCATATTATTGGCTGAAAGTCCCTGCGTCTCTTTTTCCTTCCTCCATTCTGTACTAAGTGCAAGGACGTAAGACACACACAGACCGACATTTGGGGAGTGGCGGTGGGAGGAAACCTCGTCTCTCTCTGACTCAACACGCCCATTCTCGTGTCGTTTTATCGAGGTGCAACGCATCATTTGCGATGCTCATCGTGTCTCAGAAACTATATCCGAGCGACGACTATGCAAATTATCTCCCAATATACCTGAGTTATCTGCGTTGACAGGCGAAGTTATGCCCGTAAGATGTCTTAGCACACAAGTGTAAACAAAACAGCCACCCAGTCGATAATGATAATACCGTGTAGCGAAGTTATTATAGGCCGCTTCAATTTTCTCTTGTCAAAACACACTGAGTAGAAAATTTGAAAAATATGCCTATTTCGCACTGACCGCCAATTTTATGGCGAAATCATTCAAAACATGAAAAATACTAAAAAAAAAGAAAAAATAAATCAGGGTGGCATCAGCGGCGCGCCGACAAATTGTCGGCGGCGGCGTCGGCGCGCCGACCAACAAAAATCGGCGGCGGCGCTAAAGAAATGTCGGCGGCGGCGGCGACGGCGACGGCGCGGCGCGGCCGGCGCAGGGCTCTGCGTGGGCCTACATGACAGTTTGAATTAACGAACGAATATAACTATTAGGCCTACTTTTATACTGATTATCTACAATTCTACGACTCAGCATGCAGTTTGGTTTCGTTGAATACACGGGAATTGCCTGCAGATGCGATCACGTTAAAGGGCTTCAGAATTAATGTCAACTTCAGATTTTGAGATCCGTATACAAGTGCAGCAAAATAATCGGAAATATCGGTCACGAAATCCTATGACAATGGTAGACTACTCCTGATGGAAAATCATGGAACCCCAGAGCTATAACTGATGTGCAAAAGTTTGTTGAAGACTGAAGAGGTGATGCACGCTTTGAATGTTAGGAATTACCGCAAGAAGTTGTTGTGCAACGTCACATTTAACTGTAGACTCTGCACCAGACACTCGGAACTCTCCGGTCTACCCAGTGGCGACGCCAGGATTTTAGTTTTGGGGGGTTGAATCCATTCGTTCGCCAAAATTTCTGACGACCTTTTTTTCTTTAGTCATCGGTCTCGGAATCTCAAGGAAAATTTCCATTTCAGCCGTCAAAATTTCTGACGACCTTTTATTTCTTTTTTTAAGTCATTTGGTCAAAATCTTGGAAAATGGTTCTTTTTCATCCGACAAAACTTTCCGACATATGTTTGCGCTTCAGTTTGTAGGGGGGAGGGCTAATCGTGCAAATATTTCATTTTTACATGGGGAAAAAATTGATGGATTTTTTGAGGGGCTTAGCCCCCCTATAGTTCCCTGTCGCCGCCACTGGGTCTACCATAAGCAACAGGTGTTGACTATACCAACCTATACTATGCTATGCTCTGCTATGCTATACACCTACATAATTAGCAAATCTAGGCATGCAGTGAGTCGATAAAAAGGGCTTAGAGGTGACCTAATGTGTCCATTATGAGGATAAACCGTATAGCTGTTTGATGGAACCAAACCACTTTTGTGCATCGCGTGTTGGTCGGACATATAGCCTAGCTATAGCTGTCAGAAAAGGAGGTGCTTTTTCATAGAAATTGGCCATTAATCCCGACGCAAATGACGTTGAATTGGTTATACTCAGCTGGATATATTCGCATGCAATAACATCGATGCTGCAAGCTATACTGCGTTGGAATAGAAGGTCTTCCTAAAAGGATTATGTTATGCTTTGCAGTTGGCATTCCTGTCCAGCGGCTCATTACTTGTCATAAACTGTCATAAACTCGGCGAGCGGCACACCGCGCAATAACACCATGTGCATGACACCATGTGCATGACACCATGCGCATGACACCATGTGCATGGCTCGAATGCATGCGTGACAAAAAATGGACAATCAAACGCGTACGATATTTATCACAATCAACGTGAAAAGCCAGTCCTTAAGTCATATGGTCTTTCGCGTGAATGGTGATAATATTATAGCCTATAAATTTGTCAAACTAATGGGTAGGTCTATAGCAACAACCATGGGCGCCCGCAGAAATTTTTGCAGGAGGGGCAAAACACGATGGTCAAGGTTAACAAATTTTTTAGTAAGAGGTAAAAAATGCAAAGCAGGAAATTAAGAACATGCATGGGTATTTTTCTATAGAGGGTATGATCCAGCAAGTTTATGTAAATTTCTCTGTTTAACTTTTTTATTTCTGATATGAATTGTTTCTTTAGCGCAATGAAATTTTTTTTAAATCAAAAAGTATTAGTTAAAAGTAGGTTTTTTTATTCTCTTATGCACAGAAATTTATTATAAAATCCATATTATAAAATCCACAAGTAGTAGTGAGAAAAATAGGTTTCAATTTTCCAGGGGGTCACGTGCCCCTATTGCCCCTATATGCGGGCGCCAATGGCAATAACTCTTGCTGGATCATACCCTACTAACACATAGGCAGTTTAAAAACCTCCGCCTGTGTGAAGGCCTATACATAGTGCACAGCGCACACTCACGCCTTCATTTTACCCGAGTACCTCTGGCAAGCATTGTAGAACTTTGAATACATAATAAATGGTCAGATACAATACAATACAATACATACGCTTTAACTCTGCCACTGCGCGCACTTTGGTAGTGCCAATCCCAAGCCAGGATAAAGAGGAGGGTGACTCTAACGATCTTTCTTGTCACACAGGGTCTTTACACTGAAACAGGGCTTTTTTAACGTGCAGTTCTAGGCCTACACAAAATGTGCAGTTCTAAATGGATTCGTGCAGTTGTAGAAGCACTTTCGTCACGTTCCGTGCAGTTAAATCTAGTAAGAATAGGTCATTTTCCTCAGATTGGTAGTAATTTACCATGGAGGATGAGAAAGGAGAGAAGAAGATGTGCAGTTCTAAAAATTCCTTAAAAACAGCCCTGCACTGAAACTTCTACGTATACGATTTCTTCAGCAGAATGGCGGTAGGCCTATCCAAGGCCGTAGCTAGGGGGTGTTTTGGGTGCTTGAACACCCCCCGAAATGGAAAATGTAAAAAATAAAAGAATGCATTTACTAGCACAAGATGTAAAAACCATGAAATAAAACCATGAAAACACCTCCCGAAATGAAAAAAATGTAAAAAAATTGAATGAATAGGTGACATTTTCTGAAGATTTCAGCCGGATGACTTAAAAAACAATCAGTTTTTTCGGACGGGAAATTGGTGGCATTTTTCTGAAGATTTTGGCCGGATGACTAAAAGAAGGTCATCAGTGTTTTGGGATGGGAAATTGAAGAAACACCCCCGAAATCAAATGCTGGCTACGGCCTTGGGCCTATCGCTATATTTTGTGAACACATGGTATTGAAATCCTGTGTTCAGTGGACCTTGATCACCAACAGAAGCCATGTCAAAGGGTCTGCAAAACATGACAAGCGATGTTATACCCATGAAGCCGTGTTTTGCCTTCTTACACGAACCACACATACCCAAAGTGCCAAAACCAGTGGCGTAGCCAGGAATTTTTCATGGGGGGGTTTTATGGCCGGAAACCCTGTTTTTTGCTATTTTTTCTTACTTAAACGGAAAAATAACCTTAAAAAACCTTGTTTTCGGAGCCAATGGGGGGGTTTTAACCCCCGAAACCCCCCTTGCCTACGCCACTGGCCAAAACATCAGTTTTAACCCATTTAAATATGTAAGTTACTGCATAATAGACCAGCCAAGCATTATTTTGCCTAAATTAGCCTATAGCGCAGTAGGCATAGGTCAATTTCGTAGACGACATACCATAGGCTACTACTCAAGAGAGCTCGATACGTTTCAAAACCCAGTGTTCACAAAATATAGCAATAGGCCTACCCAGGGCTTAAAGTGTGCCTGGACGATCATGAACGGCGTCCATGCACTTATTTTAAAATGTGAACGCCGTCCTGCCACAGTGCCACTTATAGGCCAGCACTGACAGGAAAGGTAAGGGGCGTCCAGGCACTTCTTTTGGAAAGGTAAGAGGCGTCCAGGCACTTATTTTTCCACACTTCAAGCACTGGGCCTACCGCCCAAAACAAATCATTTACTACTTGCGCTACACAAATTACTATCATGGGCGGAGACCTAGGGGGACAGAAGGGGCGCCCCCCCCCCCCCAATGGAGGTGCTGGGAGACGGCCCATGCATTTGTCCACCCCCCCCCCCCCCAAGCGTTGAGCGTCAAGACTAAAAGAAGTCATCAACTTTTTTGCGGCGAAATTAGAAAATGTTGTCGAGATTTGGCCGGCTGACCAAAAAAAGGTCATCAACTTTTTTGAAAAAAAAGGTCGTCAACTTTTTTTGCGGCGAAATTATAAAATTTGTTCGGGATTTCGCCGGTCGTCAGAAATTTTGGCCGAGAAAAAGATGTAAATTTTTCTTGGACACTCAGCCATTCGTCCATCGGAAATTCTCGCGTCTTTCCGTCCCCCCCCCAAGTCTCGGCCCAGGTCTCCGCCTATGATTACTATACCTATCTATAGGCCCTGTATAATTATACAGGTTAGTCCAGTATAAATGAACCAGCTTTGCCTGCATATAACTCCGCCAATTTGTGGAATTTATTCATACTTTATGCGCCATATTAAATAATGATAGCGTTTTCATCCTAATTTTGCGAACCGATAAGGGATTTAATTTCGGTTGAAATGATTAACGAGTCTTCTAGCAGAGGATGGAATAAAAATACATTGAATCATCTGCTACAAAAATTGATCAAACAGGACCATCTACTCGTAAACCATGGGAATCGATGCGCACGGCGCGCACATCCCCCAACATTGCTCGTGTGTCCAAATAAATTTGCAGTCAAGACAATGACCCGGGTAGACCCTACAAACAAATTACCAGAGAAATTCAGCGCGAAACAGGTAGTCCAAGAATCACCGTATAACGCTTTGGAAAAGATGGCTTAAAGTTATTTGTCGACGTGAAGTTCAACAGTTCTCCAACACTGGTGCAAAGACACTGCTGCTATGGAGTGCTGCCAGCCGTTTCTTTGCGTCTGAAGCAGCGCATGGCAGTGCACGGCTGTTGATAACATTGAAAGGACATGGCTTAGTGATGAAAGATAGCCTATT
Source organism: Lumbricus terrestris (assembly GCA_949752735.1). Classification (NCBI taxonomy): domain Eukaryota; kingdom Metazoa; phylum Annelida; class Clitellata; order Crassiclitellata; family Lumbricidae; genus Lumbricus; species Lumbricus terrestris. The sequence continues at coordinate 18,855,687 of OX457044.1, forward strand.
CATAGTAGAAACTCCTACAAACACTCCAAATGATCGCGTCTATGCGCGTGTTTAGCAAACAAATATGTGAATTTCCAGGAAACGGTGCCACATGCCCACATTACGTCAACAAAGACAACAAAATATGGTAGACTAGCTATCACTGTTCCAAGCATATATAATTAAAACCTAAACAAGCACCAGTTCGACTTTTCACGGCTAATACCAGAGTGAAATATCTTAAATTTGACGCATGAAGTATAAATAAATGCCAAAAATTGGTGGAGTTATATGCATGCAAAGTTGGTTCATTTATCTTTACTACCCTGTACATACATATGTATTATATAAGTTGCATAAGTTATATAAGCATATAGGCCTTTAGAATATAGCCTATAGGCCTACATCATATATGCCATGATTATGTAATATTTATATACATTACAATGAATCCAGTATATCCGCCTTCGTTCCTTCCGACTACGAAACAAATAGCCTACAGCTCGTCGTGCTATAAGTGCAATAAATATACATAAGTGATATATAAATATACCTTGTAATACACGCTGCTTACATCTCGAGTGTTGAGCTCTAAGACAAATACCCGGAATGGCAAACGCGGAAATGGCATGTCCTTAAGTAGCGGAAGTCGATTACATTGATAGATTCGAGCAATCGGCGCCATATTAGTACTCGCGTAGACTTGCACATGCTTCACTCCATTGGGGCTTTTAGACCAGACGTCGACATCGGCGATGGTCTAAAAGGTTCTTCTCGTTGTAAATAACACGTTCGTCATAATAATATTGTCATAGGAATATAATTATTATCTGAAATCAGTGTGTTTTGTTTTTCTCCGCAGAATTCAATCTCCATCTATAGCGAGTGTTAGAAAGTAGGCCTAATATCGTTCAAACTCCTTCTTCATTCAATGCTGCGTTGTGAAGAGCCTAAAAGATGGGGTAAAGCACAATGATTTATTTATTGGGAGCACCCATAGAACACCCTCAAGATTTACTACTCAGAAGCGCTCCCATCCCAACCAAGGCTAAAAAGAACAGTCTTTAAGGCAGAGAAAAAATCGATGGACTGGGCACTAGGCGAAGTGCCATAGGAAGCAGGGGCGGATCCAGGGGGGGCCAATCCGGCCATGGCCCCCATTTAAAAATTACATGGAACGTGCCCCCCCATTTGGTTTTAAACACATGTAGTGGGAGAGAAAAACAGGACATCTGGCCCCCCCTATTAGAAAATCGTACGGGACGTGGCCCCCGTTCGGAAATGGCATCTTCTTTTCCTAAAAAATGAATGGATGACTAAAAAAAAAAAAAAAAAAAGGTCATCAGTTTTTTCGGCGGATGAAATGGTATTTTTTCCCGAAAAATTGGTCGATGACTAAAAAAAAGGTCATCAGTTTTTTCGGCGGATGAAATGGTATTTTTTCCCGGAAAATTGGTCGATTGACCAAAAAAAATTTCTCCTGTCTCACAAGACCAAAAATTTTGGCCCCCCTCGAAAATTCCTGTATCCGCCCTTGATAGGAAGCCCATCCAGGCTGCAGGGTCAGCACCGAGAAAGCACGGCGTTGCCTTGTGGAGGTCCGCCAGGGAGGGACAAGAAGCTCAGCCTGAACAGATGAACGAAGGAAACCTCGGCATTGGACATTCGAGGTAGAACAGCAAAGTTCCCGCAGGTGTATACGGGTAGGCTGAACCCTCGATGCAACGCCATACCGAAGAAGACATCCGGTATGTCATCCGCTGATAGAAAGGCAGCCAACGAACGACATCATCCAGCATGTAATCAGAAACATGGCCGAAGTTAAGGCTGCCGCTGCCAATAAGGCGCGCCGCCGTGCGCAGAACCCGATTCAAGCATCCAATTCGGCATGTATGACTTCCAGGAAGCCCATCATAATATTGGCAATCCTTGTCGAGTGTAGATGTACAGAGAGCGGAAACTGAAACTGGTTTCAGAATTAATAATGTAGCGATTGTCAGAGGTAAGGTACGGTATCTGAGGATGGTTAGACTGAAATCGGTCCTTGTCTATAATGCACAGTGAGTGGCATGCAGTGCCGCGGCCATACAGCAGGACATGCTTAGGAAAATGCCTCTGGTAAAATAAACCGTTTCCCTGACTCTTTTAGCCGAGTATAGTATAAATCGCTTCTCTGCGCTGGTTACTTGCATGGCTGCCCTGTGGTCTATGCCCCAGTTATAAATATTCTTGCGCCAACTGTGGTGGCATGGAGTCTAAGAAATTAGCTCCATCCAAGTAGCCGACTCACAATTAAATAATTGGGACAGGTGTAACTCTCTATAGCTGATATTTTATTCAACACTGGTCTTGTCAGTGTGAAGAAGAACCTGCCGTTGAACTTCACGTACTCGCAGTATTCCATGCACTGAGGTAAGATGCAACACAAGCAAAAGGATACTGAAGCAAAAACGTGCGTTGATACCAGAGTGATAAGTTTTAATAGGACTCAGCACGGGTATATACAGGAATTGCCACGGAGTTGAGTTCAACACCCTATATAGTCTTTCTTAGGATTCCGAAGTTAAGTCTTCGTTGCACATCCAATCTCCAGGCTGGTATACCCCAGTTATTTTTCTAGAATTCTCACATTGGGACTATAATGGGTAATACGAACACATACCATAATGGACGTTCCACAGCCGCTGCTATGAGCAACAGAAAATCTCCGCCTTATGTGCTTGTCTCCAATCCTACACATATGGATTCATACGCTTATATTTCACTGGAAAGCAGCTGAACCAATTCGCAATGTCATCCATTGAGCAAATAATTGGACTCTGAGGAAACCTTGTGCGATATGTAAATGACTTGTGGCATATGTCGTCTCGGGCTTAAGATGCTCCTCGTTCGAAATTGAAAACTGTCAAATTGTACGTTTGATATGTCAGGTCAAGATGACTACCCACTGGACAGTTTCTCAGGACCTGAATAAGGCTGAATTAATTATTAAAGGGACCTATAGGCCTATAATAAATGCGCGCCTATTCGACGATGTCGAATCCCAAAGATCAATTCTAAGATGAATCATTAGACATTGTGAGTTCCAAGAGATACAGCGTAGCCTATGCAATTATGCATCATATAGCCTAAAGCCCTAAACGCAGGTTCCAACTCGCAGATTCACTACATTCAGAGGTGCTCCCATAGTAAAAGATCTCAGGAATAAAGACAAGTTTTGAGGCGGCGAAAAGATGTAGCAGGCCCAGCGGATAGTGTGATGGTGGGGAAATGTCGGGCAACTAGATTCCACAGTGAATGGACAGCAGTGCGGTACTGAGTAATGGCCATTCTCACGCGAGAAACGAAAAGATTAAGATCGTCAGAAATCATATACGCATATAAAAGTGTATAAGCTTATATAATAAATATAGCATACATGATAAAGTATATAACACTCACGCACATTCATTTTGAGAATATAAACGAGGCCCATTGCTAAGTCACTTCGATTATTCTGCAAATCTACAATTACATAGGTTGATTTGAGAATGCAAAACTAGGTCAGTTGTGACGTCACAACGGTCACATTGATGCAAATATTTAGTTCATTTTCAGAGTGTAAGCAATGTCTATTGTGACGACACTTCGATAATGATCTATATACTATTATAGAGGTTCATGTTGAGAACGCAAAAAATGCCGCGTGTGACGTCTCTTCGATTATAATACAGTTCTACTGCATAGATGTTCATTTTGATAATACAAAACCAGGCCTATTGTAGGCCTATCATCGCTCTGATGATAATAAAACATATCTACTATTATGGAAGTTCATTTTGAGAGTGTAACCATGCAAAGCATATTGTGACGTCACTTCGATTATGATACAGATCTACTATTATTATAGGGATTCATGTTGAGACCGCAAAACTAGTTCTATTGTGACGTCACTTCGATTAAAATACAGATCTACTATTGTTTAAGTTCATTTTGAGAATATATTAACAAGGCTTTTGTGACGTCACTTCGATTATGATAGTAATCTACTATTACAGAAGTTCAATTTGAGAATATGAAACTTGACACATTGTGACGTCACATCTAATATACTGCAGATCTACCAGATAGATATAGATATTCATTTTGAACATATTAAACTAGACCTATTGTGACGTCACTTCGATAATGTTACAAATCTACCACTATAGAAATTCATTTTCAGAATATATGAGCTAGACCTATTGTGAGGTCATTTCGATTATGACACAAAACAACTATAGGCCTAATAGAAGTTCATTTTGAGAATATAAACACGGTCCATTGCGTCGTCACTTCGATTATTTTGCAGTACCACTATTATAGAAATTCATTTTGATAATATAAAGCTAGGCCTGTTGAAACGTCACTTAGATTATGATACCGATATGCTATTGTAGAAGTTCACTTTGGGAATGTATAAATGAAGCCTATTGTGACGTCACATCGATTATGATACAGGTCTACTCCAAAGGAAGTTCTTTTTCAGAGTATCATATGAACTTGACCTATTGTGCTTATAATACGGGTCTACAATTACGGAAGTTCATTTTGAAAACATGAGGTAGACGTATGGTGACGTCACTTCGATTATGATACAGTTCTACTACTATAGAAATTCATTTTGAGAATACAAAATTATTCTATTCTATTCTATTTTGTGATTTATATAGCGCCTCTCACATTACATTCTAATCAGAGGTGCTCCCAGTGCGAAGAACTACTGGGAAAAGAAAAGTCTTAAGACAACGGGCAGAAAAAGTAAAGCCTATTGTTGAAGTTCATTTTGAGAATATATTAACTAGGATTTTGTGACGTCACTAGGCCTATTGTGACGCTACTTTGATTGTGATACAGATGCTATATTACTATTATAGAAGTTCTTTTCTGAATAAAAACTAGGCCTATTGTGACGTCACTTCGATATTGATACTCAATACACATCTACTATTGTAGAAGTTCATGTTAGGAATACAAAACTGGGCCATACCAATTGTGACGTCATATTGATGTTTTTATGCATTATTTAGTATTTACACTGCTGATCTTGGTCCGCTCCTAGCCGCTTGTTCTGTGCTGAGCCAATCCTACGCGGATGACCTGCAGGCGTATTTGCGCCGTTTTGCGCCAGCAGCCATTTCCGCTGTCCGGGTCATGAACCGGGCAACAGAGGCTCCGGTGGCCTGCATGGATGTCCTCCAATCGTCTGAGGTTTAACTCATCTAAAACCCAGTTTATTTGGCTTGGCACACGTGAAACTCCGCCACTGGTTGTTCTCTGCCAGTGCCAGTCCCAAGCCTGGATAAAGGAGGAGGGCGACACTGATCATCTTTGGCAGTGTCGTTAAGCATGTAACAAGCTTGGCACACGCCAACAGCTCGCCAAAATTGACCTAGGGTTCTTGCCCAGGAGTTCCCGCAGTTTGCCTTCTCTTCCTCTATCCGGGACCTTGGTGTTACATTAGACCAAGAACTTATCGCTACGAGGCGTGTCAGCCTGCTATGCCGCAGTTGCTACTACCTAAGCTTAGAGTGGTGTTCCGCCCCTTAACCTCCAATGCTGCCTTAACGCTAATCCACTCTTGTGTTGTATGATTTTGTATCTCGTCTGGACATTGACCTTTTACACTGTGTAGGTCTTCCGGCGACTCTGGTTGAGTGTTTGGATCGGGTCTTGCGCACATCGGCACGCCTTATTGGTCGCATCCCAAGGATTCGGCCATGTCACTGATTATATGTGGGACGTTCTGCATTGGCTCCCTTTCTCACAAAGGGTCACTTACTGGATATCCTCCTTGGTTTGGCTTTGTCTCGCGGGTGCGCCCCTGTCTATTTGCAGGAGCTCTGTTAATCCACCCTAAGCGTCCAGCGCCGTGGCTCTCTCCGCTCTTCTAAACAGGCTGAGCTTCATGTCCCCGTAAACTGCCTATTGTGGCGTCACTTAGATTATGATACAGATATATACTATTATAGAAATTCATTTGAAAGTGTAAACACGGCCTTATGTGACGTCACTTCGATTATGACAGAGATCTGCTATCATAGAGGTTTATTTTTTAGAACACAAACTAGGTCCGTTTTGACGTCACTTCGATTGTGATATGCCTACAGTTCTACTGCTATAAAAGTTTATTTCTGAGAGTACATAACTAGGCCCATTGTGACGTCACTTCAATTATGACGCCGGTCTACTATTAGAGAAGTTCATCGTGAGAATATTATATGAACTGGACCTATTGTGGCGTCACTTCAATTATGTTACATATCTAGGGCCTACTACTGCTATAAAGGTTTATTTTTGAGAGTACAAAACTAGGCCTACTGAGACGTCATTTCGATTATGACACAGATGATAGATCTACTGTTATACATGTAGATGCTCATTTTGGGAAGATGACAAGGGCTATTGTAACGTCACTTCGATTATTATATAATCATACTATTTCAAAAAATTATGTACACATAGATATACAGGCTGGGCCATAAAAAGTAATCCCCTGCGGTTTTATGCCAATATCTTGGCCAAAAATAAAAAAATAAAATAAAATTATACTGGCTTACTTTTTTTATGGTCCGCCCTGTACATATAAAATGCCTACTATATATACGTGAGCACTTGTTATAGCGTCCCTTCAAGATTTCGACTCAGAGGGGCTCTCGACTACTGCGCGGACACTGAATCGGATTTCACACCGAAGCGCATGAGCAATTGTGAGTGAACGACTTGCCCGGGTCCCTACGCGGCGGCTTCATGTGGATTCGAACCCGCAATCTTCCAAGGCACCGAACATACCCCTACACTACCACGCCCACATATAGGCCTAGGCCTAAGCTCACATAATTATACATATAGGCCTAAGCTCACATAATTATACATACCGTATAGGCCTAAGCTCACATAATTATACATATAGGCCTAAGCTCACATAATTATACATATAGGCCTAAGCTCACATAATTATACATATAGGCGGAATAGGCCTATATAAAAATTATGGCATCGGCGATTGCCACAATTATTGTCAATCGATCGCCTGCGCACAATTAGGCCTAGGCGGAAATCTCAGCAGCGTATAATCATCTCCATAAAGTTTAGAAGTTAATTAGTTCACTGTCCATGCAGTCAATCAGCGATCGTGCGAACGCTCAAGAGATCTTATGTCATCACCGTTCATCACACCTAAGCTTACACCAGCTGCTATCAGCAGTCCAAAGATCAGGCAACAAGCGGACAGCAATAAGGACTTGTATACGTATAGGGGAAAGTGGGCCGTAGTGGGACGGATGTGTTGATTTTCCCCATCTCTAATTAAGAGAAAATGATCACGCAGGAAGTGTTTACATGGCGGCAATAAAGAGTTGGCTAATTGCAATTTGTTATTTGGGCTTGTTGCTGTTTAACGACGACACTGCGCCATATCAGAGAAGATTAGAGTCGCCCTCCTCGTTTCTCCAGGCACGGGACTGGCACTGCCAAAGTGCGAGCAGTGGCATGCAGAGTTAATTTTCAACTTCCGTCTTACCTTGTATATATATATATATATACGAAATATATATATATATATATATATATATAAAGAGTTCAATGCAGACGGCAATAACTGATGGGGAGTCAAAACCAGCTGGTAATCAGATAAGGGTCTACATTAAAGTGAGGCAGATTTAATAAGCCCTTTACAGCAACCAGCACACAATCATTATCTGGCAAAACATACACTAATACATAGGACATACTTACAAACATGCATTCTAATTTTATATATATATATATATATATATATATATATGGCATATCATATATATAGCATATATATAGCCTACACTCCCCTGCAGTATTACAGGCCACACACACACACCTACACACACAGGTCTATATATGTGGGACCACCACTGTCCTCTGTGCTAAGCTGCTCTCAAAAACGGACGGAGTCTGTAGGTGCGCTGAGATGCTGCACCAACATCTTAAGCATGCAGCACAACACATAGACAGCTCGTGCAGCACAGTTTGTCTGTTTGGTAATCCGTGTCTGATCAAACATTTGGTTGAACGCACATAAGAAGAAGTGCGACCAACAGTAGACATTAGAACGAGTGGTTTGTCATTTGCTGTAGCCGTTTGAATCTTTAATGTTGTTGTTGCTCAGGGGATGAGTAGATGGATGCCTGACAAAAACCGCGATATATGTATTTTGTTGTCAGATTTTTTATTAGGCTTTCGTTCCTTGTGCAAAATGCAACAAGAAATTTATCTTTGCTGCTTGAAACAGATGATCATTTTTCTAAGTAGACCATAGATCGCTAATGCAACAAGTAGCCTTTGCTGCAAGTATAGACTTGGTGCTTTAGCCTGTAGGCCCAGTATATGTTAGCCCTTGCTGCAAGTATACGCTTGGCCCATTAGATATATAGGCCCAGTATGTGTTGGTTAGATATAGCGTCTTAAGCACCTCTCTGTTGGTGAGCCTGCAGATAAAAGTTTGCCTTGCGATGCTGGCTTATTTTAATAGAAATTAATCTCAGGGTAAATGCACTATGAACGGGGAACCTAAAGCATAAAAATGGCAGCGATCAAAGGTCTCAACCAGCGTGTAATATAAATTTATAATCAGAGTTCATGAAATGCAATAATGTAAACAGCAAATAAAAACTTATCATTTTGTCAAATTTTTTGGAAGGGAAGTCATTCCTAGACACTACCCCAGGAGATGCCTTGATTAAACAATGCATCTTAACAGATCAACTCATTTAAAATGAACAGGGCCTAAGACAGATGGCTACCGAAAACATGAGTTACTAGGCACAGTAATAAATTTATATTATCATGACAGATTGACACACACCCTCATTTATTATTAAACAAATACAATGTATTTACTACCATTAATAATTTTACCATCATATTCTAAGCCATGCAGAGGCGATCTCTGGGGTCTAATTTCTTAAAGCAATTCAATTGTATTTTTATACTCAAAGTGCGATATAATCCACCAGGATTTAAAAAGAAAACAGCATTATTCTAAAATGTCTCGTCTTTGTTGGACTTGTGCGAAGAGCAATGTGAAAAGTGATTGCATTGAAGCACTGGATGGCGAGTGGTGACAGATAAACACAGGTAGAGAAATGTCAAATGTGTTGCTCTGTTGTCTCCAGTTTTTTTGGGCAAGGTGGTGGCCAAGTATGTTGAAGAAAGCCGCACCTCCGTGATTAACTGGGCCAAGAGTTTTGAATGCCAAAGCAACAAAGCAGTATTATTACAACTATTATTATTACAAGTATTATTATTAGGTCATAATCTTTTATGATAATAATGCTAACTGCAACCACCACCACCATGACCACAAACCCAGCCACCACAAATGTAAAAGGTTACAACAGAAAGCATCACAACCGCAACGCAAAGTTTCATAAAATTTCAAGACCTAGAAGCACAAATTGCTGACAAGAATAACACGCGCGTAACATTCATTGACATCAGCTTTAAAATGAAATTAGTAAAATTATAAAATACTTTGTAAAGTCAACTAAAATGCTAAACAGACAAATAACGCTCTCTCGAACAGCTAATGTAAATAAAGTTTTGTAACTAAATATATGAAAACTTGAAGCACAAACCACCAATTCAATTCAAACAATGTCATGTAACAAACTACAAATTCTACCAATATAACAGCATTATTAAAAATGCTTCTAAATGTATAACATTTAATTTGTCATGTACATCATCAGTTGATTAAACTACCAGGTTTATTTGAGACAGTTCAACAATCCAATTTATAAATTCACAAGATGTTATACTATGCTAATTATACTGTTTGTCTGTAAAAATGATGCCAGTGAATCAGATTCAAAAGATATAAATTATATAGCTGCATTCAAAGCTGTTTGTACATCTAGTTTATGTTCTTAGTTCTTACATCTACATATTAAATGCCACTCTAAACAATGACTGAAAACAAAATTCAAACAGAGAAATTTTAACAGAGATGTTAAATGACAATATAAACAGTGAACACACCATGAAAAGCTCTGATAATGACGCATTCTGTCACAAAGCAAACATCCAGACTAACTAACCACTGTATCACACACACAACTACGCAGTCATAATATTATGATTGGAACATGCTAAAACATAACGCTTAACACCTAAGCCTATGCATTACTCTATCAAAGAAATTTACATAGATCTGGCATTAATTTCAAATAGAAATGCATCACACAGTGCAAAGAAAGAAGTATATATTAACACATGTATATATTTTCACATACATATAAATATCTAAGATTTATATGTAAATGTATGCATGCAGAAGCTTAACATAAGCTTAAGTTTAGTACTCTGAGTAGACCAATGCATACATAAACACACTTCAATGTTCAATCTTGTACATAGCATAAAATTTTGATAAATACACAAGCAATTATATATAAATACAAGTGTATATCGTGAATATGTATTATATAACAACCTGTATATGATAGGTCATGTAGGGAACTCATGCATATATCGTATTTAATAAACAATGACCGGTAACTCAAGGGTCCATAACTAAAACTCTCGTTAGAAGAAGAGCAGTCCTTTAAGCTTGCCCTGACGCAGACATGGGTCAGACATTAGCGACTTCATTTTCTTGGCCTCAGCATATGAAGGTGGGTGGCCAGTCCTCTCCCTCACCGTCTAATCCTCCCAACGACAGCGTATCATTATAGTTGAGTTGTCTACGGGGTGTTAGCGGGAAAAAATGTCAAATAAAAATTTTATGCCCAGACAGGGATTTGAACCCTGGTCTTTCAATTGATAGTTCAACACGCTAACTACTATGCTATTAAGCACCACTCTGGTAAACTTTGGCTAACAAACACCTAACTCTACGATGAGACTAAACAAGTTCTATTAAAATGACAGATCATGATTTCAAATCCTACCAAAACTCACTCCGAAGAACAAGTGGTCTGATGCTACCTAAACCCCAAAACTGGGCAAAGCAATAACCACACAACACATATATCACTTGCGCACAGCTTCCTATCTCGCAAGCAGAATCTCATTTGCAATGATCTCGTGGTTCTAACAACTTCCGCGAATGGCAGCAATCGAAAACCGAGCCACTAATCTAGGAAAGTTTTCATCACAAGTCGCATGGGGGTTGAGCAACACAACAATTTTCACGATACAAGGGATTTTAAACCCACGAAAGACTCCAGCATCACATAGAATGAAGCTCGGCCTAAAAGCGCATACTCTTCAGCCGCTGTATCGGTTTCTTGAGCATTGAAGTCATCTTGTTAGACGAATGCGTCTTTGCTGACTCCACATTGACAGATGCAATGCGAGTAGGAGCAACCTTGGGAGTTGCGTTGGTTCGGTCCTTCTTACCACCCATTCCATTCTCAGGTCTGTTCACAGCCTACAATAAAATACTTCAGCTGTAAGGTAGGACACATGGACACGGCAATTGGACATTCATGCAGCACCGTTTGTTCACTGATTTCACAACTGAATTTGTAAAACAAATAGAAATCATATAATAGTTGCCAGGCGCTTGTAGAGAATTGAATTACTTGAGTTGGAAGTATTGCATATATCTTCTTTTGTTCTCTGTCCTCAGGCAGGTTCGTATATCTAATGACGCCAATCATCTCCATGAATTTCTGTGCCTTTCTCTTCAGTCTCCTGTAGCTTTCCTTTGTCGTCATCCAGTCTGGTAGCATCGTTCTTGGTCTTACTCGTGTCTTTTTTCCCTCCATTCTTCCTTTGATGACTTCACTTATTATGGTGTCACCTCTCACGAAGTGACCAATCCAGCTTCTCTGCTGTCCTCGTATTGACCCCAGCATTGACCATTTCTCTCCCATCATCTGTAGAATTTCTCCATTCATCTTGTATTCCCTGCAGCTGACTCTTTCCATTCTATGCCAAATAATTCACATTTCAAAAGCCTCTTATATCATCCATCCTCGTCGTCCATGTTTCCGATCTATACAGGTCACAGGACTACACTTCACAACAGCACATATATAATTATATATGTATGTATATACATTTGTTCAATGAAAAACCACAACCACACATGAATACATAAAAGAAAGGACAATGGAAATGGCATATTTAGTTACAGTCATTCAGTTAAGTAAGCTTATAAAGATGAGGGGGATGATTTCTCTTCTCGTCAGTATAATATTTGTGGGATAAAAATTGCGTTCGTCCTTTGCTGGCAGTGAAAAGTCATGTGGTCTTTATCGAAGGTTATGGCAGTGTCGAGCCAATGGGGGAGTGGGGTGAAAGAGGTCATGAAGAACACGGGAGTCGCATTGCCTAACAGAACAAAATAGGTCAACAGCGGCCTTGGCATGAACCTCAGGCAGGGCCCCATTCGCAGTGCATGGCGCAACAGTCACTTCGTTAAATGCACCACAAGTCTTTTGTGCATGGCATGTGATGAGGCCAATTGTGAACATCCCTTACAATATTATCATAAGGTTTGTGAAAAACACTCATTTGATTCTTGCAGATCCTGTTATTCCACCCACACACACACAAAATTGTGCGTGGCTCCAGCAAATCACAGTACTTGTCCTTTGTGCTCAATATGCAGGCAACAAATTCAGCCTGCTCGTGAAAATATATATATTATCGAAGAGAAGACTAAAAAAGGTGTCAAGAAAAAACCCAGATTCAGACTGTTATAACAAAGCTAACTTTTTGGGGGGCTCAACTCATCCACTGTATATTCATTCATTCATTCATTGTTATAATTTATATAGCGCCCCTTCAAGAAACTACTCAGAGGCTCTCCCAGCCCAGCCACGGCAAGAGCCATTTGCTTCAAATTATTCTGCAGCAAAGTGCAACATGGCAATTTAACATCACTATAAACTTGTGTAGCAAGTAATGGAAGTTTGACTCAAAGTCCTTGAACTGTGAGGACCTACAAGACTCAATCGCATTCCACAGTAAATACTACATGAACAAATTCAGCTTTATATTATTGTGCCTCGACCTAGCGCAAGATTTGCAAAATACGATCATTAACATGTAACTAGCCAATTTGTGCACAAGCAGCTTGCAAGATCAACAACATTAAATCGTCAATGCACAGACTCTCTTTTCATCAAAGATTCACCTTTAAAGTCCACACAACTGTACTCTGACCATACATGTAAATACTGTTCTTTGAATTTATAGTTGCCACGCAGAACAGAAATTCACGCTACCCACCATCTAAACAAATACGAATGCCAGTTTCTTACCTTTGAGTACTGAACCCTTTCATCGAATTCACGTGCAACGAATTGCAATGCTTCTGGAATCCTTGTAACATCTTCATGATGGTCGACCATAAAAGCAAGGACATCCAGCAGAAACTCATCGCATGCATCATCGTCGACTTGGAAAATGGCACAGGCAAAATGCCTCCGTACCTAAAAAACACATCGATATGGCTTAGCATTTGCATCGGACATTATTGTTTAATGGAAATGAAATGCTGTGGTATCGACAGATAATGAGAAGTTACTCTGGTCGTGAAGAGCAATGAACATGACTTATGGGGCCAGAGTGGGGCTATAACAACTGTCTTTATCATTCAATAAGTGGGGACTGTGGGGGTGGTGGTGTAGTGGTGGCGTCGAAGCCGGAAGGTTCGAGGTTCAAATCCACCTCAAGTCGCCGCATAGGGACCTTGGGCAAGTCCTTCACTCGCAATTGCTCAGCGCTTTGGCATGAAACTCCGATGCAGTGTCCGCTCTGCAGTCGGTAGCGCCTTTGAGTAGAGAGCTTGAAGAGGCGCTATAACAAGTGCGCATACAAACAAACAAAACAAACAAACAATACCACAGTTTATCAACTTGATAAGCATGATGTGCTGAGCTGGTTGCCCGGAGCCCAGAGTATCTCGCATCGGATTGCTGCTCTGCACACTGCATCCTTGGTTGTGCTCTATCTTGCATACACGATCTCCATCACCCAGTCTCTGACATTGAAACGTGTCGGGTTCTTTGCTTTGCTATGAAGAAGCGTTCTTCTATTTCCGCGGGCTCACTTAACTGCCAGGCAACATCGAGCTTTATCGGTTGTAGGACCATTCATCTGGAACGATCTCCCGTCAAAGCTGAATTCATTATATCTGACCAATAAAACTTTGTTTCATAAATCTCTGAAGTCTTTATTCTTCTTGGCGTGGCTGGACTGGGAGCGCTTTGCTTAGATTTTGAAGAGTGTACTATATAAATCCATCAAATGAATGAATGAATGATGAATCTATTTATTGGCAAAAGTCAGCAGCCATTTCTGTGCTATTCTGTGCAGTAACGAACAAATTTGTCTTCCTAACATTAGCTGAACATGTTTACATAAACTGGCCACATGCGTCCATTTGTGGGCTCCGGTCCCAGCTGCAAATCATGAATAGCATGACTCTGAAGAACTGTAAATCAAATGCATCATTCAAGCATGTGCCATAATCCACACACTAGCCACTGATGCTGCAAATGGCGGCAGATACTGGTATGGTTTCACTCAAGGAAATTATTTCCAAAGTCAAACAAACTAAAAACGAACTTAGTGCAGGGTAGAGATAAACACCACCTATATGGCCGGGAACTATCATAAAGCACACCATACAATTTTATTTGGTATATGCATACATTCGCTCATAGAATACAATCAGTCCAAAATAAATTTCAATACAGTTAGCCATTATCGATAAATTTTAGTTCATGCTTTGAGTATATGGTGGCAGCCTTCAGCTTCAAGAGTAATTATGCTTTGGTGGCACATGGTGTCAAAAAGCTTGGACAGCACTGCTTTAGCCATTGTATGAGCCATCATATTACATACTAAAATAAAACCATGTAGCAGCATCTGATAAACTCACCATCTGGCGAACCGATAATTGTTCATTCAGAATAAGATCTTCATTTGCCGAAATCCTACTAAGGAAACGCAGAAGAGCGATGAGACAGCGCCGTGTAGCAACCGGTAGCAGAAGCGAAAACATCTGAAGTACACCGATAAACTTCTGACTATGGTCCCACTTTGCAGCTGTTCACATAAGCAAAAGTCATGGTAAGATAAGTTACTACGTCATAGCATAATTATGGCAGAGTACAGCAAGTGGATGAGTGGTAGAATGCGTTTAAAGTCATTTGTTTGAAGACAATTTATAGAACAAACATCTACATCACAATAACAAACCTAACGAACATCTAAAAGCAATTTAGAGCGAATGAGGTCAAAGATATAAGGTCACTCCAAAATGTTTAGACAGACTCGATAAGACCAGTTGTTGGTCCTCGTCCAATAAGGTTTTAACATGAACAAAGTTTTACTCTGCAATTTCTCGATTATGAGCTCAGGGTTGTCTGAAATAATCTCCCCTTTGGCCTTTGTTCCCTTCCGCAGGACAAGTCAACTTTTTTCTAAACTACTCGAGATTTTCCCTTCGGTCGTGCCTGGTCGGGAGCGCCTCTAAATAGTTATCTTGAAGGGGCGCCATATAAATTTTTGAGATAGACAGATAGATAGAATAGTAAAGCGAATGTGCCAAACCTACAAACATGCACCCTTCAACCTAATGGAGCATAACTATAACAAACAGCTGCCAGCACAACTAATACCTATGGCCCGTGTTATGCACAGCACCTGTAACACATACCCCCCCATAGAACTAGTCTAAAAAGTACACTGACAATAATCCATAATTCATTGGTATATCATCCATTAATTTAGCAACTGAATCTCTGAACAGTTTATCTTTCTGATGCATTATACATGTTTCGTATATATTTCCAATCACAAAACTGTTAACCTCGTCGATGATTAATGGCGCTGCTGAACAGACTTTTTCCAACTGGTGTGGAGAATGACTCATTTTTGTCGACAGCCAGACGGTATGACGCCGTAACAGCTCCACGTGAAGTCGAACGGCTTAAAAAGAACGACTCTGAAGCATTGTCCAGACGTGGCTGCGACTTCAAGTCGCAAGAACAACGGCTTGGCTGTGCCAAGTATGCACAGGAATGTGACTACAACATGCGGAAAAAACACAAAAGCTATCATAATAAATCATCATTCGTAATAATAGCAGAAATATCAATTGTTGTAATACAATGTAATTTAAGTAGACATTGACGATGTTAATATTCCATATCTTCAGGCCAGAAGAGTGATCCTATAAGTGTATTCCTTTTATTGCAAAAGCTAAATAAATAAATAATTCCTGTTATGACAAATGCTTGCTTGACTCAAAAACTAGCAATAACTGTGCTATAAAAATGCAAACATCTACTATTTACTAACACTGTTGAGTGTTGATCAATGATCATGATATATCATTCTTGACAGATTGTCAAAAGAATGCTGCAACAGAAGTTCAATCCTATCTTGGTTCTGAAGCTTCCTATAAAGCTGAACGCATGGCTACAGGTCAACTGTGCCCTCCACCTGCGACAATCCACAAGTGCACCAATTCTTTTTTTATACTCTACACAGCTTAAATGCCTTCGTAGGATGGGGCCAAAGAATCTGTAATATCTTGAAAAGCATTTCAAACATTGCATGAAGACTTTGAATCATTCCATCCAATAAATCCTGCAACAAATGGTCAAATTTAATCAAATTTTGCTGGGTGGGAACCTTCTTAAAAATTGGTTGAGTTGAGTTGGAATGAGCCTGATGCAATTTCCATTGCAATCCATCACAGTATTTGTGTTCATTCACATACTGATGACAAACAGAACTTTACATGTATGAATACATAGAGTGCTGTCATTTTTCTCTTCTAATATAGTCCATATCCCAGTTAGCGTGCATTGCAGACTTGAGCAGATAAATAACATAAAATCATCTGAAGCTGAAAATGGAAACAGCTTAACAAAACTTCCATGTTGTCAGGCTGAACTCAATGTCCTATGAACATTTTTAACACTTGTCAGTAACCTATCCACACACATAAAAGCTTCACTGTGGCACGTCCATCTTTCTGTAAGTTACCTACCAGTCTCTGTAATGAACTTATCTAGAGGTCTTTCTTTGCCATTTTTCTGCAAGCATTTGAACACCATTCCCTTTGATTTTGGTTTGGTGCTCTCATGTGGGTGGGGAGTGCCTCTGACGAATTTCTATTCAAGAGGTGCTACATAAATTCATTAAATTACGACTACACTGTTTTTACCATCACTTATGTCAGCCATGTACCATTCATCGTACATCAATCTTCTAGAACCTCATCGGCGTCACATAGATCCGACCAACCTTACGAACTCCAGCTGCGGATGCGTTGTCAACGACGCATTGGCATCTACTGTCAGCAGGAAGATGAGTGATGCTTCTCGATCGATCCCATTGTCTTCGTTTCACATTGTCTCCATCGAAAGTAATCAGTTGCGTAGGGTTATTGAGCGAAGGCGCCGGAATGGCTTCTTCAGATGGCAGGGGTAAGTGAAGAGAAGACATCATTGGGTGATGGCATCCGTGATTGTGGGTGGCTTCAGTGTTGCCCCAAAATGACACCGAGGACACATCTGAGCAGAGAAAAAGAAAAGTAATCTTGAAATTCACTTTAAAAATCAAATAACACGTAATAAGATCGTATCGTAATCTCGAGACTTCTACAGCGCCCACAAAAGCCAAGTCGCGGGAACCAGCTTAATCACAGATAACCTCACATAGCACTGCAATGCAAAATGGCTCTACATTAATGAACTGTGTCACCATAATGTCACACAGCAAATTAATTTTCAATTGCAATTTCAATGCTAGAATGCATAAATATGGTAGCATATTTAGAATTTTAGAAAACTTTATAACAGCAGAAGTCAAGAATTAGTGGCTAACAGCCATGAGAAGGTTATATGCACTGCATAAAAAAATCTATGCAAAGAGTAACAGAATGACGAAAAGGCAGTATGTGTGGCACTCCAGTAGAGGTCTAAAGGAGGCCCTTATATGCATTTAAGAGATTCTTAAAAGGGGCATAGGGTGGCTTTTATCTCTATTCAGGGTGAATGCAACTTGAGCCCAGTGAAAAACAGAGGGGTTGTAAATAATGAGCTAAAACTCACGTACAACAATCTGGGAGGTCCTACCCAAGAGGGGAAGGTTGCCCGGGAGGAAGAAGGAGAGGGATTGCAAGAGGGAGGTCTGGTCTGGGAGGGTTGGGGGGGAGATTGCCCGGGATGGGAAGGATAAGGATTGAATCAGGTTGTTTAGTGTGAATAGAAGCATGCTTAACAAATGTTCATATAAACCGATATACAGGCACATGCATACATACAACATCTGAACATCTTCGGTCTGTCTTATGAAATCGCTAACCTTCCTGTGACTGGATGGCAGAATACGACGGCATTTTCTTTGAACGTCTGCTTGTTCCTGCAGTGGTGTTAAACAGCGGCTGGTCTAAGAAGCTGACATCCGGCATCGAATGAAGATAGGAAAGTGAACTACCGCTGCTTTCAATATAATCTGCAAACCAATTACAAAGACAATGCTGTACTCACACTACAGTACTGCAATGTAATCAAATTAGCCATGCAATAACGGGCTATACTGTCTTCCCATACATTTTAATACACGCTCTTGTCTTTGAAGGGTTAAACACACATGCACAGTGCATGTTAAGGAAAAGAACCATTGTTGAATTCAAATACACTGGTGATATCCCCTAAAGCAAGTAAGTTTGCATGAGTGAGTTTCTAAGTAAATACACATACTACTGCAACTCTGCACTGTACTCTCTGGTCTCCCCGAATGCATGCTCTCTCCTGTAACTACGACAATACATCAGGCTGCAAGACTGTCTGCGACTCCCTTACAGAGATCATAATCACACGTGCACTACTGCACTTCATTATCTACATTGGCTTCCACTTATCATTGTTTGGTCAAGATATCAAACAACACCTCAAATTGACATCTTGATGTGACCATGCACTCACTAAAAATTTAATAATAAATATGCAGTAACACAAACAGTATGATATTGTAGCATCACACTGGTCTACCTGGTACTTGACTGAGATCTAGTCCACTGGTTACTAGTGACATTGGATTTGAGCAGTTCTTCAGTGGAGAAGCAATGACCCGCGGCTGGGCAAGGCAAGATGGACCTCGAGGCACCCGACTGGAACGGACAGGGGGCTGGTGGATGAGACGTGTTCGAGGTTCGTCAGCGTGAAGCCCAAATGATGTCTCCATACAAGCCTCATTCACCTCCTTTGTTCCTTCTTTCCTTGCTTGGGAAGTATTCTCCTGTGGTCGGAAATTTAGGTGCACTAAAAAAAATGGAAGAAACAAAATATAAACACTTGCAGATATAATTCAGGTGTCACTAAAGCTGCAAAAAAATAGCAGCTTAAGCTACATTGGAAAATATAAATAGACTTACTATTTGGCAAAATACAAATATCAAACCAGATATTGCAGCCATTTATTCTGTAAAGTGAAATGACAAATTTGTTAAGATAAAGGGGTCAAAAGAAACAATATTGCAACAGTAACCTTCTGAAGATTGGCTCCACATTCACATCTTCAAAGTAGTTAATAACTACTACCGAACAAGTTGTAAAAATTAATTACAAGACATAATTTACAGTTACAATGTCTAACTTGTAAAATTTTTGATTCTGTAAATACTAGAGTTAGTTAGTTCTGTGAGAAATTAACAAGTCTCACCTAGACTTTTGCAAACAGCTTGGCTCAGTGACCTTCTGAAGATTGGCTCCACATTCACATCCTCAAAGTAGTTAATAACTGCTTGAAAAACATCCTTTTCAAAACCCGGATATTTTGGAAGACTGCCTACTGCTTCATGTGGCCCTGGAAAATTCAACATAATTTATGCGATTATAATGCTCAAAAGGTAGTTTTTACCAGTTTTCCATTTAGGCAATTTTGCCCATGTCAGCAGCATTTTCATTACAGGAAGAAGGAGTGTTTATCTCATTTCAGTCTTAGGTGATTATCAGTTCATAACATATAACCAAATCTCTACACCACTAATAGATTCTATTTAATTTGAAGCAATAATCAAATCTTTACAATTATACCATACAAGCTTGAAGATTAATAGTTATTTTAGATAAATAGTAGAAGCACAGTAAAACAAGGTAAAGATAAAGCAAATATAAGACTGTCAATGTTACATCAAATACATGCAAAGGACTGCACAGTGCACAGTAAGTAAGGTACTGGTATGCAAAGTAAGGTGATGATAGCAATCAAAAACCTTAGAACAGTGACTCATAACTTTCTGAGAGCTCTTTCAGTCTGAATATGTATACACCCATAACTAAACAATGCCATAGGTGGCATGGCTCAACAATGTACTTAACAATGCACCCAAAGTTCTGCGAACATCAACAGCACTGGCAAAAGTCTGATTTATCAACAGTCAATCACCACGCATTCTAAAGACTTGACCATTCTAAAGACAATGTGGACCTGAACAATAGCTTTTTAACTTACAGTGCATAAGACATCTCATTGCAGAATGCAGCCATGCTGGGAACGAATCTAGAAGACAAAAGAAATTGTCACTGTAAGAAAAACCAATGGAGCAGCTTAGCATAGACAAAAAGCAGTCCCTTCAGTTAGCCCTGAAGCAGCTATGGTATGTAGTGCTTAAAATAATTTCAATGTCCAATCCTTGGCTTAATGAGGGCAGCAGGCTAGCCCTCTCCCATGCCATCTCATCTTCTCAAGAACAGTGTATGGCTGTACATTCCGTCTAATCATAGCTGAGTTGGCTGGGGCATACATATGCAGAACAGAAATCCGAAAAGTTCTGCCCTGGCATGGATCTGAACACCCTACCTCTCGACTGACAATCCAGCATGCTAACCATTACACTATCGAGCACTGCCTAGTGCAACACAGGTCAATATACTGTAAGTCAATGTAAAGCATAAACTTGTGCAAAAAGTGATTTAAAATGCAACACAGAAAGTGAGGCATTCAAAAAGCATAAGGGCATTCCAGGTAAAATCCATATCTCGGAAACCGGTTGACCCAAAAATCTAGAATTCTGGTATTGAGCGTTTCTCATTGGGTTCTACCATCTTGCCAAATTTCATCCAAATCCGAGATGGTCATGCTGGAACACTGTGATGATTTGACCTGGAATGACCCATAATGTATAGATAAATCAGTCACTGTAAATAATTGTTCCAAGTCAATAATACCATTCAGTATATATAATGTTTGCATACATGTGTCCATGGGCTGGGAGGTTTGAATGGTAACACACTAGCATAAAGGGACGTGTGTTTGATGCACACTAGCTCATAAATTTGACTCCGTATTCAAATCCTTAGGGGACTATTGCAATATGAGCGGTGTGAAAAATAGAGGGAATTGCAGACTGCCATAAAGTTCAATTCAACTCCTTTTAAACATACTATTATCTGTTACTACCATGCCATCTTGGCCCAGTGGTATGGAATGCCTCCCACTTGAGCTGCGCCTGTTCCCTAGATCACTCTCTGACACATTCTATAAGCCCTTAAAAACTGTTCTGTTTGTCCGTGCAGTAGTTGGGAGCACCTCTGAGTAGTTTCCTTGAAGAGGCGCTATATAAATACTTGATTGAATTAATGAATGTAATATTACGGCAGGCCTACTTGTCAGATTGAATTAATAAACGAATAGTATTATCATTGCCCAATGCCCACAAAAAAACACATTCTGCAGCCAGACATTTATGCAATATACAGATTGACTCAGAGACAGTCAAGAGCCACGTACTTTGACTGTCAATGTCGCAGCTGTTGTCTTCACTGTCAGCACACGTCAAATTGCAAAATATGTTTTCATGGTCACCAGGAGCAGGAACATAAAATTCGTTGAGATCATCGACATCCAAGACAATACACAGCCTAGAAAAGAAGGCAGTATCATTTTCAAAGAATAGCCTTTGCAAAACATTCCACATTGTTGTATTGTATCTAAAATTATTTCACTGCAGTTAGGGAATAACCGGGAAGACATTTTTCTTGCTTGTTTGCATACATGTAGTATCCTGGCAAGGAAGAATTTCTGAGTCAGGATATTAAGCATGGGGAGTTCACAGTTATGGGACCAGAGCTACAGGGAGCAGGGAGTTTGCTTGATCTGCAATAATATTCATGCAATACATGACAAGGATGGTTAAGAATACAGCAAAAAAATTGGCAATTGCTTTACTGAAAATTAGCTCAAATAAGGTAGAAGATAGGGTGAGTACCCGGCCTTCGAGTAAAACAATGTGTTGTGTGAACCCTTAACAAATCACAGTAAAAGTTACCAGAATAGACAATGCACCTGGACAAGAAGACATGCTAATAATGAAACTCATGCAGTATTAACAATCTAAAAGTGGCACAGATAATCAATGCTGAGCACTTTTAATTAGTTTGATATAGCACCAGTGGTGTAGTCAAGGAGCAGTTTCGGGGGTTAAAACCCCCATTGGCTTAGGAAACAAGTTTTTTTAAGGCTATTTACCCACTTAAATAAGAAAAACAAAACAATTGCTGGTAGCAACAATTGTTTTTCTTACTTTATTCCTTTTGTTACTTTATTCCCTTTTTATTTACTGTAATACTATTGGGTTGGTGTCAGGAAGGGCATCCAGTCAGGCCATAAAACTCCCAAAATTACCCCATCATAAATTCTGGGCTACGCCACTGTATAGCACGCACACAGTTGGTGAAACTGAGAACAGTTTGGAATGTGTCGCATAGTAAAGGGAAGCCTGTTCCAGGTTGTAGGATCAACCACACAGAAGGAACAGCTCTGCATTGTCGCAGGGCGGGTGAAAGGTACCATTAAGTCACTGTGGACACAGAGGAGCACAGTGCACATCATCCTGTCCAAGTGAAGGAGGGCAACAAAGTTCAAAATCGTGTCAAATGAAAACAAGCAAACAAAAATAAGCGCTTGCCTGATTTTGAACTCGGCAAAACATCTCTGCTTTAAGTCATCCTCGCTTATCAAACGTGCAAACGATTTCTTCCATAGACCCAAAGCAGATCGCATCCCAGTGTTAATCGGTTGCACCGTCCCCTGTTGCCTTACACTTGACGAATTACTCTGCTTCATGTATTTTACCGAATCCTCAACAATGACAGCGCCTGATGTCATTTGTCTCTTCTCATCAACTGACTGAGAAAGTGAAGTAACGGCATTCGGTCTGAACGTTTGGAAGTTGAGCGCTTGAATCTGAGGAAACTCTTCTGAATTGCGATTGGCGACACTGATCGGTCTACGCATGGTAATGAATTCAACAGGTTTAGGGCAAGGCATTGTGTTAACCTGTGTCAGTGCCCTTCTTTGCTGGGCTCTACAGTGGGAGCTGGCCCCAGTCTCCTCTTTAGCTCTGGGCAGTTTCCAATACAACTGCTGCTGTGCTCCTCTTTCTAACGGCTGCACACGACTCATTTGACGACCAGCATAAATTGAATTCTGAACATCGGACAGAACTGGTATTCTGGGCGACCGCGTCAGCTGCAGCGCACCAAAGAGACTTTGGTTTTCTTTAAGAGCCGCCGGTGCCGTCTGCTTCACTTGATTGATCTGCCGCAATGGGAGGACGGTCTCTCTGTTCATAACTTTAACTGGAACCTCCTCCTTAGCATTGAACTGTCTCATTGGAACATACTCCTCGACAACATTTCTTCTCTTCGGACGAAAATCATCTTGCGGCTGAAACATCACAGAAGATTATTGTCTTAAACATCCTAAACCGTTACCAGTACATCAAGTGCTTCAAAGTACGGGAGCATCATCATTATTAACTAGCTTTTTTACCCATCCTAAGATGGTCTCATTTACAGGGGCATTATGCATAGTTACATCATCGTTTCTGTTTATTTGCATTATTGTTTGACCAGGTCTTGGCAAGTAAAAGTGTGAATTCATGCCGTGAATGCGCCATGATTTCCATAAAGTTATACAAAAGCCTACTGCGACTTTTGAACAACTTCGCTGGGAATTTCTACTGGCAAAAATCATTATAAAATACATATATATACATACATATATATACATATATAATGTATCTATACATTTATATAGCGCCTCTTGAGAATGAATACATATACAACCTGGAATGGCCTCCCTGTTACACTGTGCTTATTGCCCATGGATCACTCGACACAATTCCGTCGAAATCTCAAAACTGCCATATTTAGCCGTGGTTGGGAGCACTTCTGAGTAGCCTACCTCTGAGAGGTGCTATATCTAGAATCCTAAATATTAATAATAATAAATCTATATATATATATATATATATATAAATCAAATGTGATCTTTACGATGGTGCTCAATGGAGTTCAGTAGATATAAGTGTAGCGACGTATAACTACGCTACGGGTCGCTAATATTATTTTATTTAATTTTTGATCGATTATGGGGTTTCAGGGATCTGATATATTTGTTTTATTTCTGTATTTTTGAGCTGCCTTGTGTGACCTATATTTTAATGTTGATTTGCGCTTGTCACGGGTCACAGCGACCGCTGACGTAGGCAGCAGTCGTTGCTGTTCCATTAATTGGTATATGTTCACACGCTCTCAGCGATCGTCGGTCGCTGTCTTCAAAGGCCGTGCCGCTTGCAGTCGATGAGGGTAATTAAACTTTCGCACGCTCTCTGAGGTGGTCTGATGATCAGAGTGAGCGAGGAATACAGCCAGACAGACAAGCACAGGCAGGGACACGGATTGAGAAGGAAACACTGTAGGCGTGTGGGCCTGTGTATGTGTATTTTCGCAAGGTTAAACTGGTGCATCTGTGGTCTACGTGATCAACGGCAGATGACGCTTTTCAGAAGGAGAGATAGACAGAGAAAGACAGCCACTGCTGGGCAGACGCGGAGATACACAGGAGAGGACACAGGTGGCAGCTGATTTTTGGCGCCTTGGCAGCTGCTGGTTCGGCGCGCTCGGCTCTTCAGCTGCGCATGCGTAGTAGAGGGACGCTCTCCTTGTCAGGCAGTAATAAAAGAGCAGCGCAACGCTGAGAGGCACAGTTGCGCACAGGATCTCAGGGCGGTCGGATGTATTGCGGCGGTTGGTAGTTTTAGGCTCGATCAAGTTGGTGAAGCATGGCCAGGATAAGCGCCTGCTTGCACTAGTTGCGCATACACGGATTTTGTTGTCGATTCATTCTCTCTCGACATGGAGTCGATTTAATAAAAGAGTTTGTTTGTTGCGAGAAATATATCAGCGTTGTTGCGAGTTTTGCCTTCGCTTTCGCATTGGATCTACTCCTGGATTAATCGGTCAAGGCCTCTCTTCGCCCTGTCACACGGAGTGATTTATCGTGGGCTTCGAATCGTCAGCGCTCTGCTCTCGTTCTTCGAAATTGTGTTGCGAAGCGGTTGTTCGTATACTTGCCTAAGGGCGTCTTTCTCAAACGGCTTGGATACATAGCCGAAATTGTTGTTCATTGCGAGAAATCAGCGTCGGATTTAGCTGATCTTTTCGGGCGTTTCAAACTCGACGCCTTTCTGTGTGTTTCGTCGTCTTCGTCGCTGTTCTTCGCACACGATCGGCTTTGTCCCTTGTCTTCGGACATAAGGTACGCTTTATTGGGGAATTAATACGATCGGTTATTTAGATATTTTGGGCTGAACTGAAATTGGCTGTGGGACTTGAGAGTTAATCGGGATTTAATTTAGGTATACTCCGGTTGATAGGTGTTTGCATTGAATTGTTGCATTTGATTTTCATTGAATGTCTTTACAAAGGATAGGAACTGATAATTAAACTTACTGACTTTTATGTTTGATTGCTTTGAACATAATTGATGTCAATTGAAGATTCAATTGATTGTGAATAATAAGAAATATTAATTAAACTTCTGACTTTGATTATTGATGGCTTTGAATGTAACGGATGTGGATTGAATGCTTGATTTGTTAATAAGAATAACTACTTCGTTCACTGCTAGCGATATTGATTGTGAGCTATAAAGATAGGAGTCATTTCTATAGCGCTATGGAGGAGTCTAGGCCAGTCACTCCTGCTCAGCCTTCTAGGCCCCCTTCTTCTATGGAGATATTGCTCGAAGCAATTCAGACTAATGCTAAGTCTACTCATGAGGCGATGTCTTTTATGCAGTCGTCCATTCATACTAATGCTAAGTCTATTCATGATGCTATGACTTCTATACAGTCGTCTTTGCAACTGAATGCCAGAGAGACGCAAGAGGCGATTGCCACGGTGGAGTTTAATGTCCTGGCCGTGCAATCAAATGTTGGCGATGCTATTTCCTCAGTGCAATCAAATGTAAGAGAGGAGATCTCGGCTGTAAGAGATAACGTCAGGGAAGCGCTGACGGAAGTTGTGTCACGATTGGAAAGGCTAGAGGCATCGCCGGTACCCAAGCCTGCTGTGGATTTGAACCCTGGTTACCTCACCGCTATTACCACTGCGGACGCGCCATACCACTCGACCATCGGCCTGGAAGAAACTTTGGGTGCTAGGCCCAAAGATTTCACGCAACCTGGTATATTGCGAAGAAGTGATAGATTGGCTAGTAGGCCGCCAATTTCATATAGGGAGTCCGGCAGTCGAAATAACTGGCCGCCTTTCCATCGTTGGGATTCGAACCCGGAAGTCACCTCATCCTGTCCTCCCTCTATCTCTAGAGCTCGTCCACAGCAGCACGCGGCCATATCGAGCGAGGATCCGGAAGTGGCGACTCCGGGGAGGCCGGTAGGGGCGGGCGTTACAATTGGTCCCAGCCAGTGGGGTCAAATTAGTTCTAGAGATTTTGGCGATGATAGGTTAGAAGAGGAAACTGACTATGCTAGAACAGGCGAAATGGCAATTTCTTTTGAAAGAAGGAAGGAAAGGGAATTTGCGGATATTGTGGATATAATGTCTGATGATGGTAGTGTAGACATTGAGATCAGCAAGATAATGGAATCTAGACCTAAAACTGTTAAAATAATTGATAACAGAATGCATGCAGCACGGCAACCGGAGTTTAGAAATTTTGAAGTGAATAAACCGATCGCTAATAAATTGTCATGGGAGGGGGGTGATAAGGTCAACCCAGTCCCTTTGGCCTCTTCGTCCCTTCCTCTCGTCGAGTATCCTCGACCGGATCCACAATGGAGAATTCAAGCGTCGCTCGCAAAGGTCGATCAACAAAGAGTGGAAATGGCACCGAGTCGGGTCGACTTTACACAACCAGCGTCGGTAATGCCGACCTATCAGTCAATGCCTGACTGCGTCCTCGACGGTCGTGCAACGTCGACCATGGTTGGTCGAGACTACGCTCGACCCGACCTTCCTCCTGGACCAGCGGCGATGGCAACGGTCGACTGGATGCAACCATACGCTCGACCCGACCATTCAAACATGCCGTGGAGGTATGCCCCGACTTACACTCCGAGCGCTTTCTACGGTAGCAGCGACAACCGGGTTTGGGTCGACCCGCCTCGCTGTCTCGACCCGCTTCGACCAAGCGACGCCGTCTTTCCTCGGTGGCCAACGGTCGTGGAATCGGCGAGGATGAGTTCGTGCCTCGGCGCGCAAAACTTCGGATTTAGCCGTGATGCCGAACTACCGCGATGTCAGGCGGTAATAAAGTCGACACCTCTGGATAGAAATGAAACGACGGGCGATGATAAAGCGACGTCTGCGGTTGGTGAAACGAGAGCACGGACGTCTACCAACGCTTCAGTCGGCCCTATTAAAGTTGTCCCGACGACCACCGTCGCAACGCAAACGACCGGCGACTGGGAGCTACCGTCGATCAGTTCAAAGGGAACAGTCAAAGAAACTGAACCGACCGCGTCTGCAACAGCTAAAGAGGGCGAGGTTAAACAGTCATCGACTTCTCCTCCTAAGCCAACACAATTCCTGAAACTCGGGTCTTTTAGCGGAAAGACGGACGTTGAAACATTCTTACGAAAATTCTCCGTGTGCGCCAGGAATAACCGATGGACGGACGAGGAGAGGTTGAACCAATTAGTAGTCTCATTGGTTGAACCGGCGACTCATTTGCTGAGCGAGTCGAACGCAGATAGCCTGGACACTTGGACGGCTTTGGTCCAGCGACTTCGTGAACGATACGGCAACGCTGAACAACAAGCCCTGTTCCAAACGCAGCTAAGCACCAGGAAACAGAAAGTCGACGAGGATATGGGCGTCCTGGTGGACGACATCCGACGTCTCTCCACGCGAGCCTATCCGGGTTCCTCGACGGCTCACAGCGAAGCAATTGCTGTTCGGGCATTCTTGGATGCCCTGAGAGATAGAACGCTTGCTCTGAAAATCCGAGAGCGAGAACCGAAATCCCTCGACGAAGCCTACAAGGTAGCGATGCGATTGGACGGCTATCAGAAAGCAGAGGCCGGCGGCCATGAACAACAAGACCGACGACACGGCCGTGTCAACGCAATTAAAGAACAGGAAGAAGAGTCGAAAGTAAAGGATCTGGAACGGCGGATGGAGCAAATGAGGAGACAAGTGGAGCGACTAGAGAAGGAGCGACAATCCGTTTCGGCGCCACAATACAGAGACAACAATCGCGGGCCGTGGAGAGGTCAGAACGGGTCAACAAGAAATGAATGGTCGAATAACAATGGAAGTTATGGACGGGGAACTCCGCGATGTTTCCTGTGTCATCGGCTCGGTCATTTGAGCTCGGCGTGCAGACTTCGGCCATATGTGGAAACAGAAACGGAAGCAGGACCTTCCGCGCGCCGATGCTTCGAGTGTTCTGCGACGGACCACATAGCGCGCCTCTGTCCTCTTCGACAACAGCAGCAGGCTCCACCTAGCGACAACCTTGGACAACCTGTGGGCGATAACCACGACAACCCCAGTGTTGGTCGTGTGTTCGCTGTTCGGTCCGCTCCAGCGCCGAGCAGGGACCAGCGGAACGGGCAGAACCAGGAGCGTCGGTCTCGGATGTCGCCATCATCGACGAGGAGGCGAGATGGTGACCGGAACTTGCAAAATGAGGAGCGCCGCTGTTTCTACTGTGACGACCCCTCCCACCTCCTGCGGGAATGTCCGCTCCGCAATGGGTCTTCCGACGACCACCACTGGCGATCGCTGGGTGAAACGACAGGAAGTCGTCCGCCTGAGAACTTCACGTCAGCTGGGTAACTCTGTTAAATGACCGCTTAATTTGCGGCCATTTTGAATGCAGGAAGCTTCTGTAACACTGTTTTATTTTGATTTTGATGAATACATTTTTGATTTACATGTGGAAGGCTTTACATGTGTGTGTTACTGTGTAAATAACTGAATTTTTACATCGTATATTGTGCATTCATATGTGTATTGCATAGTATTAATATTTGTATTGCCTTGCATTGTACTTCAGCGATGGACAATTTTATTATTGCCTCTGCTGTAGACAGAAAACTGGACTGTCATTGCCTGCATTGCGCTATATAAATATTGGTTTTACCTGTTGATGTATATATAAGGTTGCCTATTTTAGTTAAGGCCATTGATGACGATTATGTGACCTTGAACTTAGACTTGCAGTGGAATTAGCCATGATGATGTGATTATGTGATATTATGACCTGCGGTGAAATAGTAGGCCTATATGTTTCTGAGTTAATGCTCGGAGGGGAAATTTGCATTAGGCCTATATTCCGCTTTATCTACAATCTGATTTATGAAAAATAATTTTAAGAGATTTGCACAGTTAAATTTTAATGCTCCTAATTTCTGTGGTAGTGTTTTTATATTCGTAACTATTGTCATCGTATATATATAATTGTATAGAGGCATGTTAATTAATTTCAGTGAGGCGCTGAATGAATGCTTTGAGGCCCATATAGCGCTTATCTGCAATCTGTCGGGATTAGGCCTATATATATATGGTTTACCCTGAGGATAGGCCCATACTATTCTGAGGATTTGAAGACAAATTTCGGCATTTTATATCAATTAGGATGATAGGCCTACTTGTTTTAATAGCCTAGCGCGGAGGAATAGGCGATAATTTAGTTATGCTGTGTAATTTTTGCATTAGGCCTAGTTTTGCGGTTTTGCCTGATTCCGCCTGCAATGGAATTATATGATTAAACTGGTTGCCTAATAATATTTATTAGGACTAGGCATAAAATAATTAGGAGCTCTGTCTGTGCGAGAAATGAGGTTGGCCTAAATGATTTTGTAGCATTGGATTTAATATTATTATTAATCTTGTGTAGATTTATATTTGGATCAGTGGATCAATGATGACCTAATTTTGAGTCTGCAAATTAGGCCTAATCTAGTGCACGACAACGTGACCTCCGACGCTGCCCGACGCCTGAGAACAGGGCGATTTAGTTGATGTTGCTGGCCGCTTAGAATCTCACGGCTTCTACAGATTCAGTTGTAGAGAGAGTGGGGATAGCGACAGCGTAGTCCGTGGGACACATCAAAGGCAGTGATAATTATTGCTCGTCGTGGATGGACCGACGGAAGGATAAGTAACGTCGTTAAAATTATTATGGGACTATATAATCATGATTTGATAGTAGGCCTAGATTTGAAGGTTGATAGTTAATACAGGCGCCAGATATGTGGTAGGCCTAATTTCTATCCTACTTTTATGAGCGCTAATTAGGCCTAACTTTGTGCAGGTCAGCGCGACCTTAGTCGTACGATGCACTTTAACCTACATGTAAAAGGATCATGTTTAGTTGCCTAATTCTCACGGTTAGACGCACGCTGTAGATGCATGGCGTGGGGAAATAGGTACTGAGTCGACGCATCAACGCGGCGATTATTATCGACCGATGATTTTCCCAGGCGCTGACGCGTGTGTGGCCTGATGCATGTGCTAATAATAGACTGCCTGAAGGATGATGCAAATGCATAAGATAGACTAAAGTGGCCTAACTGTTGATTTGTGCTTTAGACTAAGATCTCATATTAAAATCATGATAATCTTTTTAGGCCTATGATTTTTATGGTTACGCTGTATCGTGAAAGACGATTACACAGTGTGACTGTTCTGTAACGTTAATTGCAGTAATATGTTACGGTGACCTAATTAAGTTCTTATTGTTCTGTGCATAATCGGTTGCATTTTTAATAAATAAGTAGGCCTACTGAAAAATGCTATGAAAAGAGCGGCTTATTAGGCTGAAGTTAGGCTTAGTCTTTTGCGGTAAACTTTGATGGGGAGCCTACGGATAGTTATAATGAGCATTGGCCTTTGGAGACTTAAGCTGTGTGTGTAGTCTCAGGTAATTTGCTATGATAGCACCGTTGTTAATGGGATTAGAGACTTAGGTTTAACTGCTTAGATGAGTCTTTAAATGTAGACGTTTGCCTACAGTGAAATGCCTAAAGAAGTCTCGATGGTAAAGGCCATGGGTGGCCTATTAATCAGATGACCTGTTGTAAAGGTAACGAAGGTCTAGTGGTTTTTGTGGCTGTCCCGTGGGTTCTTAAGTCAATGCTTGCCGTGGAGGACTTTGTGCTTAACTAAACTCAAGGAGACCTATATATAGAATTGCTTTTGAGCTTTACTGAACTATTAGCGATGGAGCTATATAATTATAATAATAATAAATGTTTCTTTCGCTTGAACTGACATTTAACGCTAAAATGTGAACTTTCTGATGCTTACGTTGAGGACTGTTCGTTGCATATATTTTTAATTCTTGCATTTGAATCATTGATGTAAAAATTGGAGTATGGCCTTACTAACATTTCAGGATCCATTTTTCCAATTAAAAGGATCCTGAAATCAGGGAGGGCCGAGAATAGTGTAGCGACGTATAACTACGCTACGGGTCGCTAATATTATTTTATTTAATTTTTGATCGATTATGGGGTTTCAGGGATCTGATATATTTGTTTTATTTCTGTATTTTTGAGCTGCCTTGTGTGACCTATATTTTAATGTTGATTTGCGCTTGTCACGGGTCACAGCGACCGCTGACGTAGGCAGCAGTCGTTGCTGTTCCATTAATTGGTATATGTTCACACGCTCTCAGCGATCGTCGGTCGCTGTCTTCAAAGGCCGTGCCGCTTGCAGTCGATGAGGGTAATTAAACTTTCGCACGCTCTCTGAGGTGGTCTGATGATCAGAGTGAGCGAGGAATACAGCCAGACAGACAAGCACAGGCAGGGACACGGATTGAGAAGGAAACACTGTAGGCGTGTGGGCCTGTGTATGTGTATTTTCGCAAGGTTAAACTGGTGCATCTGTGGTCTACGTGATCAACGGCAGATGACGCTTTTCAGAAGGAGAGATAGACAGAGAAAGACAGCCACTGCTGGGCAGACGCGGAGATACACAGGAGAGGACACAGGTGGCAGCTGATTTTTGGCGCCTTGGCAGCTGCTGGTTCGGCGCGCTCGGCTCTTCAGCTGCGCATGCGTAGTAGAGGGACGCTCTCCTTGTCAGGCAGTAATAAAAGAGCAGCGCAACGCTGAGAGGCACAGTTGCGCACAGGATCTCAGGGCGGTCGGATGTATTGCGGCGGTTGGTAGTTTTAGGCTCGATCAAGTTGGTGAAGCATGGCCAGGATAAGCGCCTGCTTGCACTAGTTGCGCATACACGGATTTTGTTGTCGATTCATTCTCTCTCGACATGGAGTCGATTTAATAAAAGAGTTTGTTTGTTGCGAGAAATATATCAGCGTTGTTGCGAGTTTTGCCTTCGCTTTCGCATTGGATCTACTCCTGGATTAATCGGTCAAGGCCTCTCTTCGCCCTGTCACACGGAGTGATTTATCGTGGGCTTCGAATCGTCAGCGCTCTGCTCTCGTTCTTCGAAATTGTGTTGCGAAGCGGTTGTTCGTATACTTGCCTAAGGGCGTCTTTCTCAAACGGCTTGGATACATAGCCGAAATTGTTGTTCATTGCGAGAAATCAGCGTCGGATTTAGCTGATCTTTTCGGGCGTTTCAAACTCGACGCCTTTCTGTGTGTTTCGTCGTCTTCGTCGCTGTTCTTCGCACACGATCGGCTTTGTCCCTTGTCTTCGGACATAAGGTACGCTTTATTGGGGAATTAATACGATCGGTTATTTAGATATTTTGGGCTGAACTGAAATTGGCTGTGGGACTTGAGAGTTAATCGGGATTTAATTTAGGTATACTCCGGTTGATAGGTGTTTGCATTGAATTGTTGCATTTGATTTTCATTGAATGTCTTTACAAAGGATAGGAACTGATAATTAAACTTACTGACTTTTATGTTTGATTGCTTTGAACATAATTGATGTCAATTGAAGATTCAATTGATTGTGAATAATAAGAAATATTAATTAAACTTCTGACTTTGATTATTGATGGCTTTGAATGTAACGGATGTGGATTGAATGCTTGATTTGTTAATAAGAATAACTACTTCGTTCACTGCTAGCGATATTGATTGTGAGCTATAAAGATAGGAGTCATTTCTATAGCGCTATGGAGGAGTCTAGGCCAGTCACTCCTGCTCAGCCTTCTAGGCCCCCTTCTTCTATGGAGATATTGCTCGAAGCAATTCAGACTAATGCTAAGTCTACTCATGAGGCGATGTCTTTTATGCAGTCGTCCATTCATACTAATGCTAAGTCTATTCATGATGCTATGACTTCTATACAGTCGTCTTTGCAACTGAATGCCAGAGAGACGCAAGAGGCGATTGCCACGGTGGAGTTTAATGTCCTGGCCGTGCAATCAAATGTTGGCGATGCTATTTCCTCAGTGCAATCAAATGTAAGAGAGGAGATCTCGGCTGTAAGAGATAACGTCAGGGAAGCGCTGACGGAAGTTGTGTCACGATTGGAAAGGCTAGAGGCATCGCCGGTACCCAAGCCTGCTGTGGATTTGAACCCTGGTTACCTCACCGCTATTACCACTGCGGACGCGCCATACCACTCGACCATCGGCCTGGAAGAAACTTTGGGTGCTAGGCCCAAAGATTTCACGCAACCTGGTATATTGCGAAGAAGTGATAGATTGGCTAGTAGGCCGCCAATTTCATATAGGGAGTCCGGCAGTCGAAATAACTGGCCGCCTTTCCATCGTTGGGATTCGAACCCGGAAGTCACCTCATCCTGTCCTCCCTCTATCTCTAGAGCTCGTCCACAGCAGCACGCGGCCATATCGAGCGAGGATCCGGAAGTGGCGACTCCGGGGAGGCCGGTAGGGGCGGGCGTTACATAACAAAGAAACATGAATCCGCAACTTGATTGAAAAAACTGAGCCATTCCGCACCATTTGGTTTTCTTTGTCATCAAATGTAATTGTTCTGTTCACTTTCTTGTGTCCTGATGGCTCAGCTGGTGAGATTGGCTTTCCTGGTGTCCGAATGTTTATCAGAGCACGGCAGAAAGAGAATGGAGATCGCGGTCCAGCGGCTCGACGGCAAAACCTAGACACACGAAAAACACCGTTAGCGACAAGCACATCTAATATTATTGTGTGGAGTCTTCCATACAAATGCGTGCTTTTTCTGTGGATGGCCCGGAAGTATGGAATAGCCCCTCTTTTGAGCTGCACCTGTTCCCTATGTCACTTTCTGACACATTCTGTAAGCACTTGAAACTGTTTTTTGCTGCACATGCTGGAGTTGGGAGCACCTCTGAGTAGTTTCCTTGAAGAGGTGCTATATAAATACTTGAGTGAATGAACATATTAAAATGCATGGAAAATTAATCACTCTCGTTGTTAAAGAGCTAACTATGACCAAACAGGAAAATGAGAGCAAGGCACAGTAAACAAAGACACATAACAAGAGATAAGTTTAAACTGTAAATACAGCTATCGGTAATATGAGTTATGCAACTACAGACAAGTTCAGATGCAATTCAACGCAGTATGGTTTACCAGTTGAGGTTGTCAACTATCTGCCACTATCAGCAGGGCTGTTTTTAAGGAATGTTTAGAACTGCACAACCCCCTCTTTCCCTTCCCATCCTCCATGGTAAATTACTTCCAATCGGATGACAATTACCTTTTTTGCTAGTTTTAACTGCACAGAACTTATGACAGAAGTGCTTCTACAGCTGCACAAATCCATTTAGAACTGCACATTTTGTGTACAACTGCACGTTAAAAAAAGCCCTGACTATCAGCCTAAAACTGCCATTACTCTTGAGAATTAAAACAAGCAACCGTCAAAGGCAGAACTTCAATGCCTTTTAGCAGTTTCTGTTTCTGTAATAATATATGGTGCAGAAGTAAACCTATACATTTGGTGTATATACCACGCTCCATCATATTTACGCAGTTCATACAAAAGATTGTTAAAGCCGAGGTGCGCAAGATCATGCAGCAAGCATTGGATCAGAAATTCTATTTCTCTTGACATATTTTCAGACCATGGGCGGAGTTTGGTTTCCGTTCTTGGAGGGGCTAAAGCCTTCTTGGGGGGCTAAGCCCGAAAAAAGATGCCATTTACACGGTTAAAAAATGAATCTGGGTCTTCTTGGGGGGGCTTAGCCCCCCTAGCCCCTGATAAACTCCACCCATGTTTCAGACTGGATAACACCCAGATGGTCATTGGTCAAGCAAGTTATGCTTGAAATGAAGGATGGTGCAAGGAGGTAGACCAAGAATAGAATGGATGTAGGGCGGCAGGAATTGGGACAGGATAGATGCCTACCAGCTGAGCCAAGTAGCACATGACAGAAGCCAGTGGAGCTTTTAGAGAAACAAGAGGCTGCCACCAAATGATTGGTAAGACCACGATCAAAAACAAGAAGAAAGAAGTATATCTGCAACTGAGTCTTGTAACGTAATGTAATTAGTAATATAGTGCCGCTCATAGCCATTCAGTAGCGTTCCCCAGTGCAAGAAAAATAGGTTTTAAGAAGAGACTTAACTGCATGATGTCAATGCCATAAAAGAGCAATTCCCAAAACGCACCTATATCCCCTATCCGATTTTTTACCGTACCTATACAGTCGGTTGGTGTTCTCAGTAAAACCTTCCCCGTCATACTTTGCACCACGGACATCCTCAAAAACCTTTGCCTTGTGCAACTTCTGAAGAAGCTGGACGGTCTGCAACCTTCAAATAAAACCAATTCGTCACAGGCAAGATCTGCGTAGCACACGGCTCACAACAACACAGGAAAATCTATTGCACAACCAAAACAGTTAATGGAAAATACTAAATATCAAGAGTGAATTTCACACGACAAAAACTAAGGCCAATGTAAACAATTCCACACAATACCATGCACAATGAACATCTTCAAAGACCTTGCATTGTGCAACATCTTTAAAAGTTGGGCACTATGCAATCTTAAACTGCAATCAATTTCTTTCAAGCATCACCCAAAAAACATGGACGCTAAGGCAAATGGCAGATATAAATAGTCTTCAATTCATTTCAAACTAACGACCACAGTATGATTGCAATTCGTACGAACAGATAATCACATGCCATTACAGAAGTCGAATCAACTGTCTGGCAGCCATGCAAGGCGTCCATCACATCATCATGCCTATTTTACCAAAGCCATCTATCGAATGGACGGTTGAGTCGTTCTTTGGGAGGGTAGAGGGAAGCAAACCAGCGTTTGTGCAGTCCTCATGCCAGATTATCACTAATACCCTAAATCCTCCCAATAATCTAATTCTTCACTGTTAATTTCTACGCACCTTGTGACTGACAGACCGAAGTTTGGATTTCGCTTTAGGTAGCGCAGAAGGAAGTTGACAGCATCAGAAGCAGTGAAGCTGTCGTCATAGTACTTCAGCTGTCGCCAATGACGACCGACCTCCATTCCATGCTCAAATGACTCCACAATGCCAGTCCACTGCAGCAGAACACACAATGCAGTCTTGAAGTATACTATCATCTCTGAAAGGTTATTATATATTATATTGCATATTTTTGTTCATTCAAGAAAATTAAGTTCACAGATCGCAACTTATTACACGAAGTAGGAAATGAAAAGTGGATTTAAAGTTATCTGTTTCTGCAAAAATTCTATGCTGAGAGTCTGGGATTATTATTACTGGAACAATAAATAGCCTGGCATACAGCTGGCATAGTTGCTAGCTAGTGCAAGCCTCTCTGAAACATCTGTTCGTCCACTGTGTGGCACCGACTGTCTTCACCTCTTTGTCCTTTGTGTTCGGCGTGCCTTGGGTCAAAGCTTGGCATTTGTTGTTATAGGTTCTTTCAAATGACAAGCTCATGTCTGGGTTTTCCCCTCATCCTCTCGTTCTCTCAAGACGTTATTTTTTCGCCCAGCGCTCCTGTGCTGAAAGCACTTCTGAATACTCTTCCATCTCTTCAGAAGGCTATATACCAAAATAGGTGTACTCTAATGAATGTGGTTAAGAATGCTGCATGAGAGCCCATAGCTTTACCCGGCCAGTAAATGTAATTGTATATCCCAATGACAACCTTCATTTTTGACTCAACGCTTTAACGACATGCTGTGCACATCGATTCGCCAGTCACTTTTTGTTAATTAATGGGTTAGAGACCTCATCATCTTTACAAATTGTGCTGAGAAATGTAGGCAATTTATACCTCTGCTTTACACCATTACTTACATTAGATTTTGTAATGAATTGAAATCCCGAAGAGGAAGGGCAACTGGTAGGCAACAAGATAAGGCGGTGATGATCATTGAATTCTGGTTTCTCTGACTTAGCTGGTTTAATTAAATTTCGATCTTGCTTCTCTAATGTTCTGCAACTTTAACTACAGTTTCGGTTAATAATTACGAAGTGACTAGGGGACCGCCAGGCGGCCCTCGTATTTCAATTACTAGCGGACCGCCAGTTACGTGTAACCTGTCACATGACCCGAGTCACGAGTCTTCATTCTTGAATAATGGCGCCAGTTACCGATTGCTTGTTTTATGTCGGACAAAAGTGTTCTTGTTTTTTCTTGTTTTAATGACAGAGTAAGTAACCAATCTTCATTTACATGATAGGGTTAGGGTTAGGGATAGGGTAGGGTTAGTCACAAGAACTTTTTCTTCAAAAATCGAACTTAAAATTGCATAATAATCTTCTTTATGGGATGGTCGCCACTCGCGCATTCAGCATGAGACGGCCGCCTGCTAACCAATCTTCATTTACATGATATGGTTAGGGTTAGGGATAGGGTAGGGTTAGTCATAAGAACATTTTCTTCAAAAATCGAACTTCAAATTACATAATAATATTCGTTTAGCCGTCTCATTCTGAATCCGCCACTCGCGGATTCAGCATGAGACGGCCGCCTGGACTCGTGACTCGGGTCATGTGACAGGTTACACGTGACTGGCGGTCCGCTAGTCATGGAAATTCGAGGGCCGCCTGGCGGTCCCCTAGTCACAGCCTAATAATTATTGTCATATTATGCATTATAACTGCCCACTATAATTAATTATAGCATATATTTGGTGTTCACTTAAATGGTTACTCTGTTCTGCTTCTCTGCTGAATTTCTGCCAAACAATCAGAGCGGTAGCTGGATAACGACAGCGAAACTTAATTTCAAAACGAAAATTGTAACTCTTGTTATTAAGCAGTCAATAGGCCAGGCCTACTATTAATAATTATTTATACAGACCAGTTGAGTTGCACGGTAAGGCTCAGCATTCGTCACATAAACACCCGTTTTCCCAACTTGTCCATCCATAATTTTCTGACCGCTATGACCGGTTTATTTCCTTTGTGCGAAACGATCAATTACGAATAAGTTAATTGCTATTATTGGCAATCATTTAATAAAAAATTGTAATAAAAATTGTACACCGGTCTTTTAAAATTTCCGCAAGCATCTTGTGATCTGCTTGTGATTGGCTGATAGAGCACATCGTCTGTATCTCTGCATTTCCGATAAAGATAAGTAAGTAATATGTCATAAGATAGAACTATCATGGTATGAGTATAATTATGGTATTTCTAAATCATACAATCAAATGATTATCAATGCTAAATTTACGACACTTTTTCCAGCATCTTCAGTATGGAGATCTTGACGTAGATTTCAAACCACAGCTTAGAAACAATCTCGCTCATTATGAATTAACTGGTAGCAGCGCTTAAAGTGTAAAAAAAACTAAGTGCCTAGACAATCCAGTATGTGCTAGCGAAATAAGTTGCATGACGGCATTCAGATTTGAAAATAAGTGCATGAACGCCGTCCATGACCCTCCACCCATACTATAGTAAGCTATAAACTGATCCGTCGTTGTGCATCACAGACATCCAAGATAAGGAGTAATATGAAGAAAGATATGATAATAATAATCTTCGTTTATTGACATTCAATCTGACAAACCGCAGAACGATTACATGTACAAGTTATACGAAATACGGCCTGCTTCGCACGACACGCAGTTCGGCTACAACAGGTTCGGTAACTTAACACTAATGGCCTAAGTACTGGATCACTCCTGATTCGGCCAAGCCAGGAGTGGGAGGGGCTATCTTTTATTTTTAGCAGAACCCGAGTCAAGCAACACAACAGCAAAGCGCCAATGGCAGCTAACAGAAAATTCAAATAAATTTTGCCCCGTGTGAGGCTTGAACCCGGGTTGCGCGGATGACTCTCAGTTTAACGGCCAGCGCTCTCTCCACTGAGCTACGGGACCCCCCAAATAATCAAAATATATCTTCCCACAAATTGGGTTCCAAGATGAGAGGTATATCGAAAGCAGGCGTGCCGCGTTAGGCCCAGCGGATGGAAGAGTGGCGACATTGGACAGCCAAACCTGCCTAGTGGCAGAGAACCAGAAGAAGGGAGAAGAGGGGTTAGGATCATTAATAAAAAGTTGCATTATTACAGACGCAAAGAATAGTCCTATGGATGACTTTGGTACATACATAATCAGTCAAATGTGGCAAACGATTGTTTTAGAAATAAAAAGCAGTCTTTCTTTAGCAGCGAATTTGACGTTTTAGAATATGCACGTGTTATTGATACTTTCAAAATCGCAGCGCTATAGCAAGGCGACAAAGAAATCCTGCCAGAACCTTGTCCGCATGCATGGAAATTTGAAAATGGCGGCAATGGATCTCTTTCTATTTCTCTTGTCAAGTAGTTTTCTCTTTTGCGTTCATAATGATTTGTGCTATGCGTCGAAATTGAACGTGCCGAAACTTCTGTTACCCTACTACAGCCAGGCTGCCACGAACTTCACGTTAGAAGCCAGCGATGGGTGTTTTATTTGGTAAGATCATCACTTGTGCGCACATGGAATTGCCGGTTGTTGGTGATTTTATAGCGCCGTAAATAAAGTATCAGTATACTGTAAATAACACCGTGGTATCAGTATGTTATTGACACCCAGAGACCTGCTCTTAACTTCTTACTGTTGTGCTAAGGCGATGGATGTAAATAACCTTTTATTGGAAATAATAATTCGTGATAAAATTTATGTGTATGGCACTTTACGAGACGATAAAAAATATAAAAATCAAGGGCTTTAAACTCAGCCACTGGTTACACTCCACCAGTGCCAGTCCCAAGCCTGGATAAAGGAGGAGAACGTCGCTAATGGTCTTTGTTACCACACAGTGACGTTAAACTGCAAATCACCACCGCTTTATTCCTTCGCCAGAAATGGGGCTGTTTCGCAGAGGTCTAAAGAGAATTTCAGTTTCATTTCAAATTCATTCCTTAGGACCTTCCTTGTTACGATCCTGTTATTTGATTTCATGTGCACTTGTTATGGCACCCCTTCAAGCTCCCTACTCAGAGGCGCTCCCGACTACAGAGCGGACACTGCTTCGGAGTTTCACGTCGAAGCAGGACTTGCCCAAGGTCCCTACGCGGCGACTTGAGGTGGATTCGAACCTGTAACCCTTCGGCTGCAAGGCGACGATTATACCCACAAGGTCTTTGAAGTTGTTCAGTAATACTTTGAGCGCTGTCTCTGGAAACCAGACTTCTCTCTCTCCGCTAGACGTGAACCTCCACCGGACTGGATTTCAATGACGCTCTCTGATACGATGCAGTGCTCTGGAATAAGCTGATGCCCTGCCCTTCAGAGTAGCTCTTTAGAAATGTTGATGGATTGCGATGATGAAATTAGCATTGCTCTCCAAAAGAACTGTTCATTCAAGTAGAATTTTATAATTTAAGCCGTTTTTAAAAATTTATTTCTGCAGGCGCTCATCTCGGCCTGAGGTGGCCTCCGTCCGCCCCCTCGGAACGTCAGATCCTTCGATTTGCTCAAGAACTGCAGTTGTTACTTCTGTGTCGACCGCCCAAACTCGGAGAACAACTATTGTTACGGCAGAAGAATCTGGTAGACAGGAATTTGTGTATTCTGCTCATATGATTGTTATTTATGATTACAATTATGCACAACTATTGTATTGTATTGTATCTTTAAATTTATGTAGCGCCTCTTGTAGTGCGCACTAGTCAGAGGCACTCCCAGTGCGAAAGACCAAGGGAGAAAAAAGTGAGCGAGTGTTTTGGTTTTTATAGTTTTTGTCACCAGCTTGAAGCTTGCTTCAGTTGGCGTAAAGACCATCTCTGGAAATGACACCGCATCAGGTGCAATAGCTGTTACCCATGTGCGAGATGTAATGTAATCAAGACAATTTATATAGCATCGTCGGTAGCAAGCTACTTCTAGGATGCTTTACACACATAATACTATTGTCAAAGTTCAGCATAAATGCAAACTGCTCGAAATCAGGTAGAGTTTTAACTGTTT
Organism: Lumbricus terrestris; assembly: GCA_949752735.1. Taxonomy (NCBI): domain Eukaryota; kingdom Metazoa; phylum Annelida; class Clitellata; order Crassiclitellata; family Lumbricidae; genus Lumbricus; species Lumbricus terrestris. The sequence goes on from OX457044.1 coordinate 18,897,258, forward strand.
TCTAAAAGCAGATTGAGTTTTTATTTCTTGAATAGATGCTGGAAGACTGTTACAGGTGCCTGGGACAGTCTTCCAGCATCAATTCAAGAAATAAAAAGGTTACACCAGTCCCAGGAGTATTCTCAGACCTGTCTTAGTAAACAAAAGGTTGGATAAAAAGTTCAGCATTGAACTGTTTCTGTGCTGACAGAGTACAAATGTTTGTAATAAGAGACATATTGAGTACCCTAGGTATGTATGATTCCTCTCATAGCTAGTATATTCCAGTGTTTGCTTGCTCAACGCTGAGATGCGTGCACCCTGGAAAAAAGCAGTGATGATGGACAGAGATGTATGGCTTCAATGCAGTGTGAAAGTAACCATGTTTCCTGAAATTCATTACCATTTCGTGACAGTGAAATTTAAATTCCGAACTTCTTTTTGTAGTGACTGGTCAGGAGTTGAGGTGTGATGTCATCGTTGACGTCATCACTGAATTGGACGTCGAAACCACGACAAAGGAACTATTTTTAGATGACTCGCCTGAAGAATTTATCATCCGTGCAAAGAATGACAAAAGTTTGTGTACAACTGTACATCATCCATTTATAGCATTTTTAAAGGACTTTGCAATTCTGTATTACCGGCGTACAATAGGCCTACCTTTTGTAAACACAGGTAAAAATTTTATGGAAATTATTTGAATTGCACCAAACATCGACTCAGTTGCAATACCGAAAGCTCACCATTATTTTTTTAGCCTTAGCCAGTTAAAACTTTTTAAGGCTTCATGATTTCATTGTGTTTCAATTAATCGATTCAGAGAAGTGGCAAACAGAGAGTGTGTCTTTGTTCAGTGTTGCTGTGATGTAGAAAACTGCTTTCTTGTTAGATATGACCTTCAGGTCACCTTGGTGTGCCTAGTATAGGCCTACAAATGTTTTGCAATCGCTGGTTGGCTTCGTGATCAATTTTTAAGATGACTATTTCACATTGACTGGATATTATTTAGTGATCATTTTTTAGATGACTGTTTTGCAACAATTTCACTGGATTACTGTGTGATCAATTTCTTAAGTTTTGCGGTGACTGTATTACTTTGCAATCATTTTTAAAGAGGACATGTTCAGCAGTCTGGATGGAATGCTCTTCGACTGGAGTCTCACGTCTGATGAAGCTTCCGGTGACCAGAATGCTGCCAACGTTCTCAGGTATACACGCTTGAATTTGTATGTATTTTAAACTCAGAACTTCAGATATTTTGCCTTTCATGTGTGAGAGACAGTAAGGGAAATTGGTTTCTCATGAGCTTGCCATGAACCATGCTTCTCTCAACAATGGTTTGCAGAAATAAGGTTGAGAGTTTCAGAGTTCATTCAGCTCAGGTTTAGTAAAAGGCATCAACAGTCTCACTGCTGGGCGCACTTTCACTTGTGGTTACGTGGTTCTGTCCACTTTTGTCGTATGATCTACTGAACATTATTTTGAGGGGTGTATGATGTAGCGGTTGGCAATCCAGAGGTCTGGGGTTTAAATCTCTGCAAGGGCAGACAATAATAATAATATTCTTTATTCACATTCAATCTGACACACCGCAGAACGATTACAGGTACAAGTTATACGAAATACGGCAAGCTTCGCACGACACGCAGGTCGGCTACAACAGGCTCGGTATACTTAACACTAATGGCCTAAGTGTTGGAACGCTCCTGATTCGGCCAAGCCAGGAGTGGGAAGGGCGATCTTATTTTCAGCAGATCCCGAGTCAAGCAACGCAACAGCAAAGCGCCAGCTAACAGAAAATTCAAATAAATTTGGCTGCCTCAAGACTAGCTTTGGGTACTGCACTTTTACTGTGGGTTAAAGCCACAGGATGATGAGAAGTTGCTTTATGCCACTTGTCCACTATATAGCGTGGATGTGTAATGGGTATGTTCATCGCCTTGCATCCGAACCGTTGCAGGTTCAAATCCACCTCAAGTCGCCACGTTGGGATCTTGGGCATGTCCTACACTCGCAATTGCTTGTGCGCTTCGGCGTGAAACTTCGATGCAGTGTCCGGCGCTGTAGTCGGGAGCATCTCTGAGTAATGAGCTTGAAGGGGCACTATAACAAGTGCACATACAAACAATTAGCAGCAGCATCATTATCTTTCCATTGCTATTTAAAAAAATTAAGGTTCTTTCTGAAATTGAGGTGTTGGTAGCCAAGTTTGCTATAACGATGTAGACGTGTTTGCGTACTTCAGTACAAGTGCAGGTCGTTTCATGCGTTGGTAAAGAAGTGTTCCTTATTTCTTTCTTTTTCTTAGGCTGCTTAAGTTCTCAGAGTCGTCGTACACAGCGCTTCCACACATAAAGCATCTCGAGGAAAGTGGCAAGCGTGGCGATCGCATCCTAATGAAAGGGCTTCAGACAGGAGGGGCGGTTGTCATCGTTAAGTCTGCTGACCCAGCCTATCAAGTAAGTAGTCCCGCATTGAAACTTCCAATGGATGAGAAAATCTTTCCATTGTAGTGTTTAAGCCATTTGTTTATGTACGTTAGGTAATGAACCCCGTACTGTAAAACAAAGTTGAAACCATTTTCTGGTATATTGTTATGTGACGTGACAATTCATTTGGGCCGTCTGTATAATTAAGTAACGAATATTATTGTTATTGGAAAGTTCTTTGCTAGTGATATTGATGATGATCTGCTGCTGCTGCTGTTAATGATGATGATGATGTCTTTGTCATACAGCATCTGAAGGATTTCAGAGTCCGTGTTCTCGTTGTCGCCAATCTCCAGCTGACTCCGTCGGTCGTCTACATTCTCCCTCACCTGTCCGTCTCCTACAAAGTGGAACTGCTGAAACAGGGAAAAGCACATGGCAAGGATAACATTGTCTTTCTCAGTCTTTTGTCTTTCACCTAAGAGCTTTCATTTTTTATGTTTCTTTTTTGCTTGCTGACTTTATTACGTTTCATGTCTGTGTAACACCCACAGTTTAGCAGCTCTATATGATCTGATGGTTCGAACAATTGTGTAAATAGAATTTGCTCGGATCTCCTGCATAATGACATTGTTAGAGAAGAAGTATAGCAGAGACTGCTCTGAGATGACTTGTAGTAGTCTTCAAGTTTGTTACTAAAACCTCCTGTTATTATTTATTCTCATTTTATCCAAAGGAACAATAATTAATCCAAGGACCAAATGATTTATTATTGCAACACCAGAGAGCTCTTCAGGCATTTCCAATGTTTAATATTTTCACACACACCCACCCACATTTATATATATATATTATATATAAATATATAATATAATTATGTAGATATATATTCAAGCTATTGCGTTTTACTGTAATTATTCTTGTTAACGATTCATTCAATAATTTATTATTAATGGAAATTCCTGATTGTACAGACCTGTGTCTACTCCATATCATTCAGACGTGTATTATAAATTGAGTTTCTGTTTCAGAAGTGACGATGCCTTGCAAGCAGTATCGCCTTCAGCTACAGAACGAGACTGTTGCCATGCTTGATATGAAAACTTCGACTGTTACTGGTGTCACTTTTGGGGTCACCGAATTGATACTCAAGGATAAGAGTATCTTTTTGTGCAGATGACTGAAAATAGAGCACATTCATGAAATAATGATTACAATGATTAAGAATGGCCCATTTGTAAGATGACGACACTTTTACATTGGATGAACTGTTAATATTAATCATCAGTGATGGGTAACTTAAGATTTTGTTGAGCACTAATTAATTGGCATTGATCCTAATTCAAATTTCATAATTAGAATTTGCACTTTTAGGAGAGTCAATTGATTAGAATTGGCACTTAATTACTTAATTAGAATTAGTTGCTGGTGTCAGAATACAAAATGCCAAAAATATTACCAGTGTTTGGCATTCGATTTTTTAGAAAAATTTTGCGATTTATAATGAAATTTCAACAGTCATTTTCCAATTTCTTGTTACAATTGTTGTGTTCATTATTATAATGGTGCTGCAGAAGTTTATGGATTTGTATTTTAAATCATGGCCAAGGACTATTGCTGACAAAGGTTTGTCGTTAATGCCCATTTGTCTTAGCCCAGGACTATGGAATGAGGTATCTGTACTGTAAATCTGCATAGGCAATTCTGTTAGATTTGACATTTTATTTGAAGACTTTAATGATTAAGAGTTATTTCAAGTTAATGTATTCTGGTTAAGTGTTGGTCTTGTCAAATTTCTCTGTAACGTCGTGTGCCATGTTATGACTCGGCGCTCCTCCTAGTTGTCATCATCTTGTTTATTTGGATGCATATTTATTGCTACAGTGTTTATAGCTCTCTTGCATCCTTCAGGAACTGCTTGGAACTAGTAGGAACTGATTGTAATGGGATAGTAGGCTTTGAAATTTTTTTCCTCCTGCCACTCATCCACCCACAAGTTATTGGATGGTGGGGTAGGCTGAGTGAGGTCTAAGTATTATATCGGCCAGATATCTGGGGGGGGGGTGACCCTGCTTTGGACCTGAATAAGACCCGGTGCGTCTGCCAGGCAATCTCTAGATGGTTAAGTTTTGAAATTTGAATTTCTTGTGTTTAAAAAAAACATTTACTGGCTTTATGAGTGTTGCATAAGCGATTTCAAAATGGTTTTCTTCCTTGACCATATCGTGTTTCAAAGCCCTTCAACCGTCTGATACGTTGCGAGAGCCGTCTGCTGGTATCTACGTCGTCAGTCCTGCCTACCTCGGTAAGCTGATCATGAAATATCTTGCTTTTTACGTTGTTTACTTTTGGTCTGTTTCTGCTCCAGCATGATTTCTAATGTTCAGAAACTAATATGCAGTTCACCTGCAGTATGTAATATGCATCCAAATTGAAAATTATTGAAAACAAAACATATGAATAGATGGTTTATCTAAAATAGTTTGTAGCTTTGTGTATTTGTTTATCCAAACTGAGTAGGTTAGTAGGTATATTCTTTATTATGGCCGGGCAATTTTATCTCACTGATTTACACTTTACGCGACATATAAATCGGATAAGGCATCCGTGTCAAGTATGATTTCCTTGTTAGGTTATCCAGTGTCTGCCCTAGGGATAATTCTATTGTGCAGTCTTGGAGTAGGTGGGATGAGTCTTGGAGTAGGTGGGATGAGTCTTGGAGTAGGTGGGATGAGTCTTGGAGTAGGTGGGATGAGTCTTGGAGCAGGTGGGATGAGTGGGTTCAACTCATTGCCTTCATCAAACAGGAGCTGCAAGAGTCTCCCATCTGCAGTTCTGCATCATTGTTTGAAGGTAGCATTGCCCTCAGGCAGAGACGATGCCATTGGATCAAACGACCTTTTTTGGTTTGCAAGCTACCATGTTAATGCTGCCTCATAAAGCCACCACCATGTTGTTGCCCACATGTGACATGCTGGCCACTGTGGTCCTTCTTACCACTTCATGCAGGCTTTGTCTCTTGGAGTGGTGTGCAGTCATAATTTGCAGGATATAATAAAGACTGTCTTGTGTATACTCAAATGTGCTTTATATGCACTTCAAAGCTCAGGGTTTCAGTCATGGCAACCCCTCAAAGCATCATGTATTGTATTGTATTTATGCATTTATAAAGCGCCTCTAATAGTGTCAGAAGCGCTCCCAGTGCGCAAAGCCATGTGAAATGGCAGTTTATGAGAGGAGCGAAGGAAGAAGAGAAACTGCCAGGCAAAATTTTAGAGCAAACAGAAGGAGTAGGCACATTCCAAAGATAAAGACCAATTGAGGCAGATGATCGAGACTGAGCCATAGCTCAGACCAAGGAACCAAGAGGTCAAGTCTGTTTGGATGAATGAAGTGGACGGTGGGGGAAGGTGAGCTTCTACAAGGCTTGGCGAAAGCTCTTTCTCTGTGTGAGGACCCACTGCATGGAGCAGTCATCCCAGCCATGTGAAGAGTGCACCATCTCTGTCCAGAGGGATTTAAATCAAGACTCAATATGTGTCTGTTTAAACAATCATATAATTACCAGTAACTTTTTGAACTTGTATACAGCTTCCTTTCCTTTGGCTTTGTCTGAGCTATGGCGCAATAAAAATCGTCTTATTATTATTATTATTATTATTATCATTTGGTTTTTTCTGTAGAATTTACTGTGAATCCGGATCCAAACTGGTTGTTGGAAACAAATCGAACGTATGTCGTTCACGTAAATGTCTTTGATGGCGAAAACCACAAGATCTATCCGTCCAAGGTACGTAGAAAAAGTAGCTGTTTATAGATTATAATTTTGTTGTGCACTTTTAAAACTTTGTGGCAAGCTGTACTGGTTTCCCAGTTGCTTCTGGTGCACTCTGGTCATTAAAACGTTAATGGAATTATCCCCAATAGGGTGTTTAGAAATACTGGATTTTTTATGTTTAACTTGAAGAGTAAGATGTAGCTAGAAATAAGACTGATGAGTTTTGGAAATATTTAAGCACTAGTTAGTAGTTATGCATCTTCGGAAGAGATGCTAGATACAAAATGTTTGATATGCATGAGGAAATAAACCAGTTTTGAAAGTCAAATTGTATTTCAATAGAACTAGCTGAGAGAATGGACTACAGAAGATAAGCAACTAGAAATATATGCAATTTTAGCGGAGACAATACAGCGATTGCTGCAATGCTGCACGCTTGTTTGAGAAAAGCTAAATAATGAAACTTCTATTACTGCTTTATAAATAAAGGAAAGTGCTATAAATAGAAATTGTATTAGTTTTTAGTTTAAACAAATAAAAGGATCCAACCCCTTTGTGTTTCACAGATGGGATTCATGTATAAATCGAGATATCTATTAATGTTAGCAAGTCTAATAATCAGAACTTGTCTCAATATGAAACTGATTAACTTATTGATCTAATCTCATCAATTGCTCGATCTAATCAAGTTAAGTGACTGTAAGTTCTGTAATCTTAACTAATTATATAAGGCCGTCTCACATGGCAATCGAAAGTCGAAATAAACACGTTTAACTATTCAAAATAAACATGTTAAGCTATTCAAAATAAACACGTGAAACTATTCAAAATATTAGACACGTTAAACTATTCAAAATAAACATGTTAAACTATTCAGAATAAACATGTTAAACTATTCAAAATATTAGACACGTTAAACTATTAAAATCGGACTACTTCCAAATTTATTATTCATTTAATAATTTGCTTTTTAACTTAACTAGTTTTATTTTGGCTGATTTAGAACCTTCGTGTAACAGCTACGTTTCCTAAAAGCCATTTCCGTGTGATCTCGACCGCTCCAAATGGGACGTACTACGTTGTGGAAACACTGCACAAGGGCTTTGTGAATCTCTATGCAGAGCTGAAATCCGTTACAACCTCAGTAGGTTGAATTAGTGATTTTATATAGACCTATATATGCGTACGTACTTTCTTAAAAACATATAAACCTATACTTTGTATTGTAACGTAACTTTCTTAAAAACGTATAAACCTATACATTGTATTGTAACATACTTTCTTAAAAACATAAACCTATACATTGTATTGTAACATACTTTCTTAAAAACATATAAACCTATACATTGTATTGTAACATACTTTCTTAAAAACATATAAACCTATACATTGTATTGTAACATAACTTTCTTAAAAACATATAAACCTATACATTGTATTGTAAAGTTTGTTGGCGCTCGTGGCTGTTAGTTCCCCATTGCGTGGCACTTTGAAGTTCAAAACTTCAGTGAAAATTAAGTTTTCTTTAAAATTCTCTTCTAGTTCGATGCATCTTGGCAGGTTCATACATCCAACAATCCTTTTTTACGTTGGGTTTCTATCGTAATTTCCTGCATTCATCCGTCATCATCATCCAGTCTAGCAGTTTTGATCAGGGTTTTCTCTCGTTCTCATGCAAGGGAGTCTCTGCTCAGCATCCTCCCTTTATTTATTTATTTATTTCAAGTATATATATAGCACCTCTTCAAGAAACCTACTTAGAGGTGCTCTCTGCACTAACTAGCCGAAATGATGTTAAGTGTCATAAAAACAAGAAAATTTCATGAATTAGCAAAATAAGTCACAGTGAGCCGAAAGCAGTCATCGGTTGCGATCCCTCGCAGACACGTAGAATCATCCAACGGAATCCCGTCAACAGCTTTCAAATCTAATTGGCTCCCTCTAATTGTTGCCATCAGGTATCGCTATTTCCTCTCACCTTTTATGGTACATCTTTGTTTCTTTTATTTTTTGTCCAATTAATTTTTTCGTCCTTCACCAGATCCACATCACGGATATGCTGCTAGCCTTCTGATGTCCTCCTTTCTGATGATGTGTACTCGCTTCTTGTGCTCGACCTACATAGGCATTCAATGATATGATGTTAAAGATGCCGTTTTAATTACACTGAGTTCTTATTCTAAAATTTGAGAGACTCGATGTTAGATAAATTGGAAATTTGTAAAATAATAGATTGGCTTCTGCTGCATTTTTATTATTAAGAGTCGGAAGGAGTTTGCCTTTGAGAAGCCTGTGGAAGGGACTCAAGCGGTCGAGATTTTCGATCCGATCGTTCTGCTTCCGGAAGAAGTGATGCTTCCGTGGGAACCGTCGGGAAGCAGGATCGAGTTCCAATTCAACGTAATGTCAAATTATGCGTTTTGAATCTAATCAAATCTAATTGGCGTTGATTACTTGAGATTAGAAGCAAACATCATGTGCATCGTACATCTTGTGTATTATTTTATGCTCTTTAATTATGATAAATTATCTGATCTCATTAGCCTTGTAGATAAACATGAACTAGGTCATCTTAAATCATTCTTTATGCAATTTTCTACACTCATCCTAAGACAACTTCAATCGACTTGGACATAGATAATCTTAGTATATATACGCATATATTCAACTTGATCAATTGGTTTTTTGTACCCGATAGTGTCTAACAGTTTTTTGTTTCCAATAAACGAACATCATGATAATTAAAACGTGCTTCATAAATTTTCTTGTCAGTCCACTGGGACATACTTTTGAGGCAAACTTTGTATCAGCCTTGACTGAGATACTACTTTTAAATTTATACACTGTAAACAAAAGCTCTCTAAATAGAAATGCTATACAAGATAGGAACACTGCCAACAAAAATGCTGCAGATCTATATAATATGGAAAGATTTATGTAAGGAATCCAGTCCATAAATCTTCATTAAGTTTTGACTCCTATTTCTACTTTATAAATAGAAGCACTTCAAAATAGATATTCAATAAGCTGGAGATGCATGAAATGAATCTATTCCTTAAATCTTACATGAAATGGGTTCTCGTATTAACTTGAGACATTTGTTAGGGTAGACAAAATTTTATAAGAATCAGAAAATTTTGAGCCATCCACTTAGTATGTATGCATGGAGGGTAGGGGTTGACCAAAATCCATTTACTTGGGTAATGGTGTGCGGAGATATTAATATTGTGTATAGGAAACAGGGGATATGGAGCATGTAATAATGATTTGTCTGGAGATATAGGACTGTGGGAGAGGTGGAACTTCTTTGTGCTGTTATTCTTTCATTCCGAGAATTTATATAGCACCTCTGGTATGTACGTATGACTGCTGTTAGCATTTGTTCATGTACATTAAATACAGATTGTTTTAAATATAAGGTTCGGGTGGTGCTTTAAGTGTCTGTGTGCAGATGGTGTAAAAAAACACTTGTGCATGCAGAAAGGGGGAGTGTCGTATTTTGTCAGATTTATATTGTATACATGATACTTGTGCATTGTGCAATGAATGATCCCTTTTCTGTAGATGAAACCCAGTGAAAGTGGCTAGTTATGTTTTATGGCGTTTACGTTTCAGGTGTCGGGTGGAAGTGGAAACTATACGTGGCAGTCAAGCAATCCGAGTGCCGCTGATGTTCAGCCATCCGGATTGGTCACAGTTGGGTCGACGATCGGGTCAATCACGGTCAAGGCGTCAGACGTTCGAAATGTGGCTCACTTTGATGAATCGCAGGTACTGTTGGTTGTGGTACTGGAAACAGTTGTGGTGTCAAAACTTGTTGAATTCGTCGAGTACTTCTGACGATATTATTGTTAAGAAGCTTCTTCTGATGGCTGCGTTTTGTTATGCAAGATATTGCTGAACTGTGTTATTAAGTTAAGTCGGTAGGTAGCACTACATTCATTCATTCATTCGGACATTTATATGGCGCTCATTCAGGACAAAACTACTCAGAGGCGCTCCCGACTCCAGCATGCCCAAAAATACAGTCCTTGTGTGGCATATAAGAGGTTCTGTAAATAACTTGTCGCATTCGCTGATGGCAAATTTTATATTGGTTCTTATTTTCGGCATCACAAAATGTTAAAATTTGATGAAAAGCTGCGTGATGATGTTCCACTTGAAGAGCCATGTATCCATGTCTGTTGTACCGTGGGTCAATGACATCTTATATGTAATGGGCCATGGTTGTTAAAGCAGCATCACAGATGCTGCTTATATTTCCTGCTGGTAGTTTGTTCTCTTTGCAATCTTTTGCTTATAGTCAGTACAAATTATGCATGATTCATCTTTTATAATTTTCTAAAAAGACTGTTTTTAATGAATTTGATTATCGGTTTGTAAACAATGAAATCCGATTATTGTTTTCAGAACTGATGATCAGATTTCTGATTACTGTTTAAAATCCCTGATTTTTATAATGGTCATAGGAAGAGAATGCAGAAATCTTGGACCCAAGCGAGAATTTGATTGAAAACAATTTCATATTGTTATTTGTTTATTTGTTTGTTTGTTTGTATGTATGTGCACTTGTTATAGCACCCATTCAAGCAATCTACTCAGAGGCGCTCTCGACTGCAGAGTGGACACTGCATCGGAGTTTCACGTCGAAGCGCTGAGCAATTGCGAGTGAAGGACTTGCTCAAGGTCCATACGCGGCGACTTGAGGTGGATTCGAACCTCGAACCTTCCGGCTTCAAGGCAACGACTACAGCACCGCACCCCACACATGCTGTGCTCTCTGAAATTTATAATTTTTACATGTTGTTCTGGTATAATGGTTATGAACAGCACCATTTTAGGTTATCATGGTGATTATATCTGATGATGTTGTTGATAATATATTGATGATGAGATTGTAATCGTTTTCCAGGTGTCTGTTGTGCTTCCATCTCGTCTGGCATTCCTTCCGTCTAAGGTGGAAGCGGAAATCGGTTCCCTGTTGACGTTGCCGATCGCATTATTTGGTCAACTCGGTAAATTAATTCTCTCATTTAAAAAGTGATTCTTGTTGTGTGATTTAATGTGATTTAACTAAGTAATACAGTAACGGGCGTGTAAAGTAAGAAATATATATAATCAGGTAGTATCATTGCGTTCGTGAGATTTTAGGTCACTGGTTGTCAAATACTGGTGTAATTGATAAATAGATTTATGCTGCTATTAAGAGAAGTAATAACAGGTATAATGTAACATGTGGGGCGCGGTCGTGCAGTGGTGGCGTCGTTGCCTTGAAGCCGGAAGGTTCGAGGTTCGAATCCACCTCGCCGCGTAGGGACCTTGGGCAAGTCCTTCACTCACAATTGCTCATGCGCTTCGGCGTGAAACTCCGATGCAGTGTCCGCTCTGCATTCGGGAGCGCCTCTGAGTAGAGAGCTTGAAGGGGCGCTATAGCAAGTGCACATACAAACAAACAAACATGGGATATTGTCAAATTTGTTAGAATAATGCCAGAATTTACGCCATTTGTGTTACGTGATTCTGAACAAGTATGATATTATAATGGAAATAAATATGAAATGGGATTGACGTGCCGTGAAAGTTAAGCGAGAGGCAGAAAACGAAGCCCAGACGCTGTTTTGTTTTCGTGTGACTGCAATTTAACGTTTTGCTCATACTTGCGAAATCGCTTCTAAAGTATAAGTTGTTGATTGTTGATAATTTGTCTTTTACAAGCAGACAGCAGGGAAGTTCGTTTTGATGACTGTCACACTATTCAACTGAAGGTCCAGCTGTCTGATCTTAGCATCTTCCGCAAGTTGTCCAGTAAGGCCATATCTCTTCATATCTCTTCATCAGTAGACTGTGAGCGACTTCCTTGGAGTTCGCGTTATAACTTGCTTGCAGCTTAGTAGTACTTTAGTAATATGACTAGTACCTTGGTAATTTAGTAGTATGATTATTAGTACTTTAGTAATATGATTTAGTACTTTAGGAATATGACTAGCAAAACTTCATTTACATAATCTGCAAATACAGCTAAATACAGCAATCAAAACTAAATTCTGAAATTTCTATAGGCATCTTATGTTTAATTCACAAAAGTCACTGTTTATAGCTATTGGTTATATCACTCAAGTTTGCACATTACCAGAGTACTACTAATCACATTACTAATGTAATTAGTAGTATTTTAGTAATGTGATTAGTAGTACTCTGGCAATGTGCAAAGTAGTACTTGAGTGATATAACCAATAAATATAAACAGTGACTTTTGTGAATTAAACATAAGATGCCTATAGAAATTTCAGAATTTAGTTTTGATTGCTGTATTTAGCTGTATTCGCAGATTATGTAAATGAAGCTATTAGCAACGTATGAAAATAGTTGATGAAAACGTTAATTTTATTCGATTGATTTTATGTAACACCAAAGATGGGTACCAACTACTTAACTAGTAGTTTGAACTTCTTTCTAACTACTTTCAAAATAAGTAGCTTTGACTTCTGTTTGACTACCTTCGATGACAAGTTGTTTTGATAACTTGTTTTGATAACTACCCAATAAGTAGGTAACTACTATTCAAGAGAATTTTCTAAAATTTTATAATGGTAATATGATAATTGCCAAGAAATATGAGATTTAATTGTCTGTATTAATTACTGATGTTCAACACAATAAGACATTGATTGATTGATTGATTTTCAGTTAAGAAGTCATCAACCGAGCATGCATGTGCTGACCTCTTGTTAGAGGCGTCGGGAGTGGGACACATCGAAGTGACGGTTTCATATGAAATTAGTCGGGTCACGCTAGAAGCAATGCAAGTTGTTGCAGCCTACACTCCGCTAAAGGTTAGTTCTCTGTAGATTCATACTTTGAGTGACCAGACGCTATGCTTTGCTGGCTCCTATTTGAGACCACTTAAATGCAATTCAACTGTGTTTGGTAATGCTCTTCGTCACCAATACAAGTTCTGTATTAGCAAGAATTACTTTCATAAATCCATCCTAAGCACCGATATTTTCATCAATCCAACTTCGTGAAGTGGGAATTATTTTCAGTGATACAATTTCTGTTTTGGCAGCAATATTTTCATCAATCCAACTTCTATTGAAGCAAGAGTTATTTTCAGCAATCCAACTGTATTTAAGCAACAATAATTTCATAAATTCAACTTCTATTTAAGCACAAAAATGGCGTCGATTCACTTCAAATTGTTTGCTCAGAATCGTCCACTTGGAGTTATCTGGACACCATACTTTACATGAATAATATTGTTAGTTTGAGTACTTATCGATTTATGCATAAATTCTGTTCATTCAGACCAAATGACTTACATTGCACTGTGAATTTGTAGCGTTTTTATCCAAAAGAAATTGCCGTTGTAACTCTTGGATCATCCCTGGAGATTGTTTTTGAAGGAGGTCCACGTCCATGGGTCCTTGATGCTTCCGGATTCTTCCAGATTGGTTTGCAGATTCATCTGTTGTTAATGCTTTATTGAGACGATTTATTTTCATATGATTGTTTGGCGTTAAATGCTGCGGTTATTTTATATTGATTTTGGCTATCAATTTTTAGTTTAATAAGACATTTATTTGTTTAGCGCTGCTTTTTATAGCACTACTTTTCAACTAAACCTTATCTGATGCATGCGTCATGTTTACACATTTTGACATGATGTCAAACATTAGCAAGAATGGAAATTTCATCAGTAGGTAGGCAATAGTCAGAGTGTATGTTGGACGAGTCATTAAGAGCAAGCAAGCTTGTGCGTCTTTGTGAAGTCCGATCAACGGATTGCCGTCCAAAGTTGGAAGATAACACCATGTTTGGAAGAGTCTATGGACCAGTTTGCTTAGTGTAGAGTAGCATGACTGCCTAGTGCAGCATTTCCCAACATCTGTTTTGTGGAACCGTATGGTTTCGTGAGGGGAAGACAATGGTTTCGTGGAGAAATTGGATGAAGGTGTTTGAATGTGCTGTTGCATTAATAGAACTCAGACTATTGATCCAATTTATCGTGAATTATAACTTATACTCCTATTACTGTTATGAAACAGACCTATGTTGGTGTATACTTAGCATGCAGGAGCATCTTATACCCCAGTTTGGTTTGGTTAGGTAAGGATTGATCATGGTCAAATATGATTGGGTAGCACTGGCCTAGTGGATTCTCAGGGTACTAGATGGTACACATTCGGCTTTCTCCAAAACCACTGGGTCCACATGGAAACAGGTTATTTGTTACTTGCTGTGATGAAAATTTCCCAGCTGCAGATGATGCTTGTTGGTCAAACTTAGGATTCAGCCATGCAATTTGGCATGTAGTCACGGGGGCCAAGATGATGTATGATGAAATACAAGCATGATGCATAAATCTTCTGCAGAAACTGAGGAATAATTATGATATGCAGACAATGAGAAACTCGAGACATTGAGCAAATTCTGCATTTAAAAAAATCTGCTTTAACAATAGAAGGTGAATAATCAACAGTTGACTTTGCTGCTGAAATGTCCAGACTCAGGCTAAATGCTGACTGCGTCATTATTACGCTGTCTGTAATTTTTAACGTCGTTAATTATTGTTCGTATTTATGGTTTTAGAACTGTTTGGAAATGTATATTGCATGTGTTTGTATTACATACGTACAAATATATTGAATTTACTTCTTGTCATGTCTTATTTTTATTTTCTATTGAAACTGTTTGGAAATTTTGTAGTAAGCGGTGAAAAAGAGAAGCTTGTGGCCAAAAGCAAACCAAGAATTAGTGATGCTTCCAGTAAGTGTTATTTGTATTGTTATGCATCTTGGGACTTCCTAAGGACTATGCGGCTTCAACTGATAACATTAATGTTAAATTGTGTGTGAACATCTCAGTTATTAGTTGAACTCTGACAAAGTCTACTAGCAGATGTGTAATTAAATGTACGCATGTGAGTGTCATGAGGCTGATCGCATGTATGTAAGTTCCAGGAGTTCCTTTGGCACCAGACAGAAGTAGATATACCATGCTATATACCTGCATATCTTTGCTGCTTGAAGACCTTTCTCTTGTCATGAGCCTGTCATGGTGAGAGCGCTTTTGAACAATATCTCTGCTGTGGGAGGCGCTTTAACATGTTCATATTAGATTTGATTTAGATTAGGTTTCGTTGAATTGTGTTTTAAAAATGTCAAATTGTAGCATGTTGTGCTTGTCCATGTCAAATTTAATTCACTTTGGTTTCAATTCTGCATTAATGTACTGATAGATATTTGAAACAGCAATACAATTGGTGCATTCCAGCTCAGGTGTGCGTTTTTGCCCTCCGTCCAATGTTCAGAAGTGCACATACAGCAGAGCATCGAAAGTGCTGACCAATTATTGTGCATGAAGGACCGGCTCAAGGTTCTTATTCAGTGACTCCCTTGGTGGAGGTGAAAACCCATGCTGTCCGCGTTACAGGCTGATTGCTGTATGAAATTATACGACATCTTTAGGAATGTTTCAAAACTGCTGCTCTCTGTCTATTCATCTACAGTCCACTGCATTCGAATTTTCTTGTGGATTTCGTTAGAGCATCTGATTTTAAAATGTGCTTTCTTGTCTTTCAGAGCATCATCATTTGGTCGCCGTCCGATGTTTGAACTTTGGCGAACAGGTGAACTGGCGTTATGTCTAGATATGATTTTTATAAATTTATTATGGTAATCATTTTTATTGTTATTATTAGGATCTCTCAGGGACTTCAATAACATCTAGTAGAAAATAAGAAGTCTGGAAAGGCCCTTTTTCATCTGTTTCTTAGTCGACGAAAGTGCCCCAAAGACAACAGTCTTATAGCATTGTATCAGCAGCGAGATATGTTGGGAAAAAAATGTTGTTTCCCATGGGTACTCGTTAGGGTCTTTACACAGTGACCACCTTATTATTTTTAATATTATTAATATTGCGAACATTTTTAATTTGTGTAAAGTCACACAGGAATGCGAATCTGAGGCATAAATTGCAGAAGAAAGTTACAAAAGAAAAGAAGTCTTGAAAGTCAAAGAAAATTAGAATTTATCGCATTTGACACCACAGCAGTTTTGAAACACTCCTAAAGATGCCGTATAATGTCTGATCATTAATTACATAAACTGGCAATTGAAGGTTAGGTGGTTGCCATTCTGTTTGTGCCTCTGTCATTGTTAGCCATCATAGGGACTCCTCCACAGCCTGTGCCAGTCCCAAACCTGGAGAAAGGGGAGGGTGACAATAATCGTTTCAGTCATGGTGTATCAAGAGTCATGTCATAAGATTTCCTGAGTTTTTGTTGGCTGTCCCTGGATTTGTTGATGTCTACCTAGGGATTCTTTTGACGCATTGTACAACAGCCTAGAATCTGTTCTTTTCCACTGGGGTTGGGTCAGGAGCACTTCTGAGTAGAATCTTGAAGAGTGCTATACAAATTTAATGAATGAATGAAGTTGTAAGTTTTTCCAAGACATGTCTGGAAATTGAGGTGAACCTATTTCCCACTTTTCTATCAGGTTGAACTATAGGGAGTATCTTATTGTAACTGTAAATGGTGAAGTATATGGAGCGCTACCGAATGGCCTTAGTTGTGAGCAGTGCTATTTACATGTAGAAATTACTAATTACATTACATTATAGAAGTAGGAAGTACATTATACGAAGTATCTTATGGTAACTGTAAAATGTAAATGGTGAAGTATATGGAGTGCTGCCGAATGGCCTTGGTTGTGAGCAGCGCTATATACATGTAGAAATTACTAATTACATTACATTATAGAAGTACTTTGGCTGTCTTTTATCTCTTGACTATCTTTTATCTCTTAGTTTTCATTTTTTTTCTTTTAGCCGTTGACTCTCACTGTTGGAAACACAGCAACTGCGAAAAATCCATTTCCTGCTACTTCGGTTGCTACAGTGGTGTAAGTGAAATTTTTTGTTGTTTTTGCCTAACATGGACTTTTTACCAAATGGTATGCTTTTATTGGTGCTACTTACGACCAGTTAAAGATGTGTTGGCTACAATAAGTTAAAAGTTTACACAATGTAGTAAATTTAGGTCAATTTTGTGTGCGTGCTTGCGCACATATAGACGATTTCGAAGTAGAATCTCTCCTCTTGGCTAGGAAGATGGATAAAGGATGGAGTGTAAGGGAGAAGAGATTGTGGGGAAGAGAAGTGGGTTTGGTAGAGACGTGGAAGGACAGGAAGCTGGGGGAAAATGGAAAGCAACTGGGGATTTTATCCAGGAGGAGCATTTTGGCCTAACTAGTTTGCTGAATTCGTTTTTGCAGAATTGGCAAATCATTAAGAGTGTGCAATATCAATCTTTTCGTTTCACTCTGGTTTTACTTTTAATCTTTGTGTATTTAAGCTGAAATTGTTTTAAATGTAAACAGCTTTATGGATCTATAAAAGACCATGATGCGTTTAGCATTTGTTTATAAGCATAATTACGGGTGATTCGTTACGTTTAATATGTATTTGTTTAACTTTGCTGTTAACGGAGCAAAGCACTGACTTGTGTGAGCTTGTTAATGCAGCTTTCAGCAGAAGGCGAGGATATGTTTTACGTTTCTTTTGCATGTCTTTTACTAGTTATGCGTGTGAGATTCCGAAAGGTCTGCATCTGTATCCTTCGATTCAGCATCCTATGAATCTGCCTCCTTGTCCAATCTCCGCAGAATTTGACGATCCGGTACGTATAATAATATACGCTGATATCATTTAAAACTTCTTCTAATTTACTTGTCAGTATTTATCTAGCTTTGTCTTAACCAAAACAGTGCTGGATATCTGTCTAATGTAATTTTTTTGCCTGTGTTTCTTTTGATTAAAGTTTTTTTAGATGTAATCCTTAACTAAAAATTTCACGGAACTTTTCATCCAACCTTCAGTCTCCATCTTGCTCTGTCAGAAAGTTCTGATTTGAGTACTGAGATTGAAAAATCCAGGTTGCTGCCAATTGATAATTATTATTATTATTATTATTTTACATTTGTTAAGTACCAAGCATCAGTGAATAACGTTGAACTTGTATGAGTGAAGGATGTGTTCAGGTCTCTACATTGTTAACATCTCATGAAGGCCTTGAAGCTGTACTCCATATTACTATGTGAGCATCCTGACCAATTTTTCTGCTGTTCCACGAACTCCTGGCCATGATTTAAACCCCATATACGTGATTTCAACATGGAGTGAGCCCTGTATCCCAGTTTCCCGTGTATTTAGCATAATTTATTTTGCTCTTCATTCAATTTGATTTCTTGTTGATTCGTTTCCTGCCATCCAGGTTCCAGTTCCTTTGAAGACGGACGTGATGATGGTGGCCGTGCTGACAGATCGGCTTGGTCGCAAGTTTGGCAACTTCTCTTCGCTTGTGGTCGACTGGAAAGTTTCTGACTCGGATCTCGGAAAATTCTCAAATCGTTTGCCATCTGGAATGGGTAAGGCACATAGATTTTTTTATTACTAACCTGGTTTCATGCATAATACGAGTAATTTTATTTTATGTTGCATCATATATCACGTTTAGTTATGTTAATTACTTTACAAAGAGATATAATTATATTAAGTTTTGGTTTGTGGGTTTGATTATTATTTATTGGTGTAGATGCATTTTGTCCATTACCTTGCATTTGCTATTCTCAGCAAATTTATTAATTGCCTGTTCAAAGTTATCTGAGTGTATTTTCATGCTCTTGACCAAGTTGATCAACATACCTTTTTAAGCGTTTAAAACAATATTAAACTAAAAAATATCGTTCTCGTTTTTATTTCGTTACACAATAATTTTTTTCGTTTTTATTTCAGTTTTAGTTCGCAATTTCTTTCTAGTTTTCGTTTTCATGAACGATTCCCAATTCTTTTTCATTCTTGTTTTAGTTTCGTTCACGAAATTAACGCTGGCGCATTGTGTCATTTTGTGTTGTGTCCAAGAATTCCTAGTGCCTCTTACAGTTTATGCTATTCGGAGGCAAAAATAGTCTTCAGGCAGCAAACGAATGAAGATCTTGATCAAAATTTTAGTGTTGGATTGTGGGAGAATTTTGTGCCGTTGAGACTGGTGCATTGCAGCAAAGACCTTGATGACTTTGAAGTCCCAGGATCAGCTTTGATCAGATTTACTGAAATTCACTTTTGTCAGATTCAGTTGTTGGATTGCTGCTGTCTTGTTTAGTTTGGTCAATTCAACCTCAGTATTGACCATAATAGAGGTTTAAGAAATAATTTTAAGAAATATGCGATTACTTGTCACGAAAACATTTAATTGCCATAATTCAGCGTAATCGTGACCTCTGCTTCCAGGTGACAAGTGGATTTCTCTTTCCGCTTCTGGAGGTCTGTTAACCGTCAGCATTGAGATACATAAATATGACTCACGATATGTCGACAGCTGGTTCACCAACAAGGCTGTAAGTCATGATTTTCTCGCTCTGTTCTTTTCCTCCCATCCTCAATTTACAGTGAATCTTCGGTGTTTCAAAATCCGGTTAAACGTTGAATGACGACCAAAGCTACAATCGAAGCAAACATCTGAAAACATAATTCCTTTTTATAGTTTTTATTTAATTTCAAAAATGATGTTTGATCACAAGTTACTACAGGAGTCAAATTTAACTGTTGGCAGCCAACGGGACGGAGCGGGGCGCCCCGCCACCCATGACGTCCTACTACTCCTTTTACCACTTGCCGATGGAAGGATGAGTGAACCTTTGGTCAGATAGGAGGAAGCAATTCCACATCCGTGTGCGTGTCAGTAGATTGTTTTTTGATGCAGCGAGACAATCTATGGTGGATTATCTGTCCAAAACAGATATGATTTAAGTTGGGCACAAGGTGAAAATAACACAGGCATCTGAGTTGAATGAGCAGATACAGGGAGAATGAACACACGCACACACTTTCCATCATTGTGGGGCACGGTGGTGTAGTGGCGGCGTCGTTGCCTTGAAGCCGGAAGGTTCGAATCCACCTTGCCGCGTAGGGACCTTGGGCAAGTCCTTCACTCACAATTGCTCAGCGCTTCGGCGTGAAATGCAGTGTCCGCTCTGCATTCGGGAGCGCCTCTGAGTAGAGAGATTTAAGGGGCGCTATAACAAGTGCACATACAAGCAATCTCAAACAGATTCATTTGTCTGTTCCTCAGACAGGTCTAGAAGTGGTCTAAAAGACTTTGTCTTGTGTTATCAATACTACTGACCTGACTTCCCTCTGATGTTCTCTTTGCTCAGGTTAGTCCGCCAATCGTCAAGTCTCGTATTCTCCAACTCGTTGGCTATCCAAAGTTCTCACCTAGTCAGGTGATCATGTTCAACCACGTCGATGTGAAGGTAAGCGAACGAATCACGTTAAGCAGTTAGGTCGACAGTACATTTTCATTTATGCATCAGTGATGTAAGTAGCAATTTATATAGGACCTTTGTTAGCTCTGAATGCACCTGTGCTCTGTCACTGTTTTACATATCGTACGAAATTCCAAACAGTCAAATTTCTGTGGATGGGAATTGGAGTTTGGGTCAGTCTGTCAAGTTTGGGGTCATTTGTCCTTTACAGACCCTCAAACTCGTTCTCCATGTGCTGCTAGGTTATTTTAGAGATGAAATTCAAAGGTTTTTGCTAGTGATTTTCATGATGTCCAACATCATTTCATTTTGCAGTGTTTGCAGGAATGAAAATTAGCAGCATGGCACAGGAATTTTCTCAAAGGTTGCTATGCAGATTGTATATACCCTGTTACCTGGTATTTACTGATAAAAGAAACTACTGTTCAAGATCTAGTTTGTAATGTTTTTAGGCTTCGATTGGGATTGTGGAAGGATCTGGGCATTTCAAGGTTGATCGGAACGAGCGAGCTTCAGAGATTGCAATGATCGATTACAAGGCGGAGCACAGAAGTAACATCACAGTAAGTGAATTCAATACTTTAAGTGAATTGACGTAACATTTTAGCAAATGAGCAATCAGTAATCAGTTCCTCATCAGTAGGTGTTCAAGGGAGTACTCAGAAGGAACACTGTGGGTCTCACTGGACAGTTTTTTGCCCAATTATGTCGGTTTCAATGAAATGATCATTCTGTGAAGTGCATTGATGATCGATTATCGAGAATTTAAGTATAGATAAACTTTTGTATAGCTACAAGATTAGAAATGCAAATGCTCACCATTTTTGGAGAGGAAATAAGTACACATTTGCATTTTCAATTTTTAATAGCTTCTGAGGGCTGCCGTTGTCAGTTGGAAGAATAGCGTGGCAAGTAGCGTGTGAGCTATGTGCTTGAGATCTGTGGTGTAAGACATCTAAGCAATTGTGCGTTTGAGATCTATGTTGAAAAGTCTAAAATTGTGTACTTCAACACAATACACCTGCAGTTTTTTTTGCACTGAGTTAAGGAAGTTAGTGACCATCATGGTACAGTCACTCATGAATCACGTGCTTTCATGGACATGTGAGAAATAGTCTTGGATTTTGGTGCACTTTTAATAGATTTTATGCTGCCAAGACATAACACCAGATATCGAACTATTTTAAGTGTTTCTTTATATAGCTGTAGAATTCAGCAGTTGTCAATTTTTTTTCTTTTTAATAAAAAATGAATGGTTGAGCTCTGCATACTGTACGGCACACTCTTAGTGTTTGATGCAAAGTTTAAAGCTGGCACAGTAATTAATCTGCTCTGGAATAGCTGATCTCTTTGACTGATTGTCACCCGTCATGCTGGTTGGATGTTTGACGATTGTGTACACTGTACAGATGCTTAGATTGTGTACAGATGCTTAGATTGTATACAGATGCTTAGATTGTGTACAGATGCTTAGATGCTTTTGAGAGGTTCAGGAAACACATTGTGCATAATTGTCCATTTATGTTAAATTGAAATTCAAGCGGAACATTGTTTTTCAGGTGGTGCCGATCAGTGAAGGTTCGGTGGTTCTCAGTGTTGCTGATCTCTGCCTGTCACCGATGCAGTCAGCCACGACCACAATAGTTGTCTCAGACATTGCACAGATAGTGCTACAGGTTGTTGACAAGGTAAGGTTTGACGGTCATGTATTGTACAGTGTACACAGGGGTTAATGCGTGAAAATATCTTATTGTATTTTATGTGATCTTTGTGTTTTAATTTATGTACTCAGTCATTATTCACAGTAGGTCTTCTTCAGAACCTATGTCACTGTCTTGTCTAACTCTTTAATGATGAATGTGTACTAAAATGTGTGGATAAACGAATTTATCTCATTGTTTAATTGCTAAAATGCATTATAATCAGCAGAACTATCTTTATTCAGGTAGCTCATTCAGAAACGCAGAAGTAATATGAGATTATATGACACTTTGGCCAAGTTGAGTGTGAATGAGGTTTGGCTTTCTTTGGGGTACACCAACGTGCTTTCTCTTTCTTTGTCATGAATGTGAAATTAATTATTGGCGTTTTCTGACGTGTCCTTTGTCTGGTTTTGTTGGAACTAAGGTTGAATTAAACAGTGAAGTAGAACTTAGCGTTAAAGTTCTGGATAGCAAGGATCTTCCAATAGACAGCAGATTTTTCTCGATGATGAATGTTCAGCCGGTCTCTCGATCCGACATCATCTCAGTCAGGTGAGATACTATTCAAAAGAGTTTCCTGTTTTGACTGTCGCTTGGGAGGTGTCGCATAGTCAAGTTTTCGCTGTTTCCCATTGCAGGTTTTTGTTATAGGGGCATTCCAGGTCAAATCAACACAATTTTGAATTAAAATCTGCATCATCATCTCCGATTTTGATGAAATTTGGCAAGGTGGTAGAACCTATTGAGAAACTCTCAAAACTAAAATTTTAGATTTTTGGGTCAACCGGTTTCCGAGATATGGGTCAGTGAACTTGACCAAAACGACCCGATTTGTGCAGACCGGACGAGGTTTAAACTGCTGTATCTCAGCTTCTATTGCACCTAGAAACAAAAATGAGATACCAAATTAAAGCTGAGTGAATGCTCTGTTTGGGCAAGGTAGCTAGAAATAGTTATTTTGAGTAACAAAAATAATGTGAGCATCTGTAACCTATTAACCCTGACCCAGGTCACTTTGTACTCTCAGAATTTTATTAACTTTTCACCATTCAAAGATCTCACTATTCTAAAGAGTTGATGAAAAATTCAGAGTGGGCACTCCAGTAGTTTTTTTGTTATGATTTTTTGAATGGTCACCCAAGGCGTGAATCTCGCGGTGAACGAAGGTACACATGTCAAATGAAGTCTTTGACAGCTAGGAAATATCATTTTTAGTGAAAAAGACATTTCAAACCTCTGTCAAATCAAAATTCACAATCTAGTCAGTTTCAGGTCAAGCTATATATTCTGTTTCCACAGAGCTATTGCAGCTTGCATCTCGAGGGCATTCAGCATATATGCCTCCCAGTGCTTGGTATTTATTTATTTATTTATTAAGGAACAGAGCGGAATGACCCATGGACACTAAGCGCAGTGTAACAGGGATGACATTCTAGGATGTAGGACCAGTGACATAGAATGAACAACGCTGTCGGATGTCAGTTTGCAAGCAGGGAAGCAGAAGCTCAGCTTGGTTCATCGATCGACACTGACACCCAAGGTGGTAAAAAAGAGTTCTCAAAGATACGGTTGAGCACCACCTAACCAATGCACAGACCCTGTATTCAATCCGCTGTGGAGAAGGGAGCCAATGTAAGACATCTCACAACATGAGACATAAACATTTTTGGATATGGCCAACAAGTTGCGTCGCACAGCAGAGGACCCGTTTCAGACAACCTATCCGGTCAGCCAGTAGTCCATGATAGAGGGTGCTACAGTGGTCAAGTCATGAAATTATGAAAGAGTGAACAAGGGTAGAGGCAGCACCAAAAGTAAGAGAGCGAGATACCACTTTAAGCTGGTGCAACAGTTACAATACAGCATAGCAGGTTTATATGCTCTTGGTCCAAAATAAGTCCAAGGCCCCACACAAAAGGTGTTGGATGAAGTTCTGATGTCAGTACATCCACACAAGATATTACCAGCAGATCACTTGTATGAGGAAAAGATTGAGAGGCCCATGAAGATGCAAAAGGTTTATTTCTACTACAGCAAATGTCTGCATAACACAGCTAAGCCACTAGTCACCATTGTACTTGGCGGTGACTTAACTCTCAATGTCTTCAACTCTCAATTTCACTGCTTGATAGTCAGCAAGACTTAATTGAAATTGATAAGTAAGTAGGTAAACTTAAGCATTGTCTTGTCCAACATCCAGTGCTAGCAAATAATATCAATTTGTTAATTATTTAATATATAGGTGCGGATAGCATTGAATAAAAGGGACAGTTGCGCGTGTATTAACACTCGATTCACGCCCTTGGGTGACCATTCAAAAAATCATAACAAAAAAACTACTGGAGTGCCCACTCTGAATTTTTCATCAACTCTTTAGAATAGTGAGATCTTTTAATGGTGAAAAGTTAATAAAATTCTGAGAGTACAAAGTGACCTGGGTCAGGGTTAATAGGTTACAGATGCTCACATTATTTTTGTTACTCAAAATAACTATTTCTAGCTACCTTGCCCAAACAGAGCATTCACTCAGCTTTAATTTGGTATCTCATTTTTGTTTCTAGGTGCAATAGAAGCTGAGATACAGCAGTTTAAACCTCGTCCGGTCTGCACAAATCGGGTCGTTTTGGTCAAGTTCACTGACCCATATCTCGGAAACCGGTTGACCCAAAAATCTAAAATTTTAGTTTTGAGAGTTTCTCAATAGGTTCTACCACCTTGCCAAATTTCATCAAAATCGGAGATGGTCATGCCGGAACACTGTGATGATTTGACCTGGAATTACCCTATACTGATACATTGTTTATTACTTATTGCGTTTCGGTAATAATAAACTTAAAAAAACGATGCCGGGATACGCAATATATTGTCACTCTCAACGAAAAGCAATGCCGAGGCACGCAATGAATTATTACTTTCGCTAATCTTGAAAGACAGTCACAAAAAGACAAATGTATATAATTATCTGTGGGGAAATCCATGATTTCTATGGATGTATAATTGTATATCAGCATTCGATCATCCTCTAGAAGTGTGTGCCATGTGAGTGTTAATTACATAAAGTCTGGCTTATGCGCTCGCCGGGAAATGATGGTAGACGATCAGGCCAGTTTTCCAGTCTTTCGGGTATCCTCGCCGCGTAAGTCCTTCACTCACAATTGCTCAGCGCTTTGGCGTGAAACTCCGATGCAGTGTCCGCTCTGCATTCGGGAGCGCCTCTGAGTAGAGAAAGCTTGAAGGGGCGCTATAACAAGTGCACATACAAACAAACAAATACAAACAAATGCCTATGTGGTAGGATTCAAAGGGTTAAAGCACAATAAAGGATGTTGGTCATTTTTTGCTTAGACCAACTTCGGACCGTGCTGACCACTTGACGGCTGTGTATATTGTCCGTGGTGCATCCCTGGGAAGGGCCGTCCTCCAGGTGTCAGCTGTCTCCAAGATGGGTCACAAGATACTGAGCGCTGCTAAGGAAATCCAGGTGAGAAGATGGAACTGGAACATTCTTGCTACTTGTAAATGTTACCATTCCAGTATTTATTGCATTTATGCATAGTCAGGGAAATCCCAACAGGTCAGTTTTTAAAAATGGCCTCATTTTTAAGACACTGTTAGTTACAAGTTCTTGATACTGTTTCGCACAACATTGTGTTAGGTTCAATCAATCAATCACTATAAACTTGGCAAACCTACTCAGCGGTGTTTCTAGCGCAGCCACATTTTGTAAAGGTTCTTTGGTGTGTAGATCAGATGGTAAAAATTTATTTAAGAAGGGTTCCATTCCTTGTTTATGTCCCTTTTTGGCTTATTTTGTTTTAATTTGTAATTAATTTTGACTAAATTTCTAATATCATTACTGTTATTATTGCAGTTATTTTGTGTAGTTATTTTTATAAGTGAGACATATCTCAGTGGATCCAACTGTGACTTTATTACTGAGTGTAAGGAAGTTGAAACGAAACAGCACTTGAGCAGGTGACCAGGGCTGTGGCATTAAGGTTACGTACTTACGAATTGTTATAGTGCTGTGCGGACACGCTGAAGACTGGATGCTCTGTAACTACATTTGGTAGATTGTGTGCAAAAAAGTACTTCTTTTACTATGCAGGAAAATTTGGCAGTGCCATTCTTGACAAGAGATGCAAGTGCAAAAAGTCCTGTGATCAACTCGATTAATTGTCCAGGATATTGGATGTAATCAACGTATCTGCGCATTCATTTTGAGAAGCTCTTTTAGTTTATGTACATAGAACTGCTGAAATGTCATTCAGTCTGTACATTTCTTTCCGTTTAGGTTTTTCCGGCGCTGGAGCTTAAACCAAAGAATATAACCATCATTCCAGGAACGTTCTTCCAGGTTAGTTATTTATTTACCAGTCGTGGTTTCTGGGCTCAAACCACCTTCGCCTTTATCAGGCTTCTGGATTTATAATCATTTTCATCAATCACCTTGGACTTCATCTTTGAGGGTTTTAGCCTTAAATCGCTTTAG
This sequence comes from Lumbricus terrestris, assembly GCA_949752735.1. Taxonomy (NCBI): domain Eukaryota; kingdom Metazoa; phylum Annelida; class Clitellata; order Crassiclitellata; family Lumbricidae; genus Lumbricus; species Lumbricus terrestris. The sequence goes on from OX457044.1 coordinate 18,923,969, forward strand.
CCTTCAGCAGACTTCTGTCCATAAATAGTCATGGCTATGTGGTGTGACAAACATTTACTGATGATTGGATATGCCTTCATTAACCCTTTTACTATGATCTGCATTGGTTTTCCAATCACTTTGAATGCGCATTCATCATCACTAAGGGGTTAATGCCTTAATGTATATAATAATAAGCTTTCACCAAGATTTCCCTTTTGTACGTGCAGTCAGCCTAATGCTACAACAAGGTGCAAAGTGAGCACTGGTGATTGGGCAACTTGCGCACTGCAACACGTCCCTTGGCTGAATGGAGGGCAGTCGTAAAAGATAAAAATCAAAAGTACAGGAGTGTTGTCTTGGCCTAGACCCTTTACCAAATAGTAATTATAGGAATTCCCATGTACCATTTACTACACTTTGGTCGGTAAAGGGTTAAGGGACACATTGAGACTTTTTATGAATATGTTTTGTTGGTCTGTTTGCCTCTAAGCAGTTTACTTATTTATCAATGTATTTGTGCTTACCTTGTAATTACTACGGTGATCAGTTATGAAGATGACGCTAAATATTACTATCTCGACAGGTGACGGCCTTTGGAGGTCCGCAGCCAGAATCCACGATTGAATTCAATATCAGCGACCCGCTGGTTGCTACGGTTACTAACAATGGGCTGATCACTGCTCTGGAGCTGGGTTCGACACGGATTGTTGCCATGGCGACCGGCCTTGATGCCAGCAACGGCAGTCGCGTTGTTTTCTCTCAGGTATTGTTAACGATTCTGTTGCTACAGGGGTTTAATTGTTGTCTGAGACAATTGAATGAAATCATTTTAATTGGTGGACATTTTGCCATGGTTCCTTTCATTTCTGTGTTACTGATATTTTCTTTTAAGTTTTTTATTGTTCGTCGGATTTCATTGTTGGTTTATGCATCGGTTTTACTGTTTATTTTTACGATGTTTTAATTATTGTCATGTCATATAGATCGACGTTTATTTTGCCATTGATCAGTATTATTATTATTGTTTCTCTATACTGTCTGTTTTATTCATTTATTCATGGCTCTGAGAAGTGTTGCATAAATGCATCCAATTACTGTTTAGTTAGTTTTGTGTATTGTTTTCCTGAACGTATTTCTCCTTTATGTAAATCTCAGGTCAAAGAAATAGTTAAATAAGTGAGAGCTGCTTTATTTGGATTGGCAAGTTTTTGCTGATGTCTAGCATGATAAATTGAATATCATCATCTTTTCATTAAAGGATGAAATTCAAAAATCCAGCTGTGAAAAGTTGCATTTTGTCCTATTGGCTAGGGAAATTGTTTAAAAATTACCATTATTTCTATAGCTTTTATATAGTTTATTATTTTAGGACTTCTCAATAGTATAGTGGTTCTCTTAGCTGGACTGTTTGGTTGTATTGCAGACTGTCTTTTCTGTTATTAGTTAAGATCGATGTTAATTAAGATAACTACATCACTGTATACTTTAACCGGTTGCGGTATGTCAACCGGATTGTTGAATAAACAAAAATTATTATATATCGATAAACTCTAGTTTGATTTTTTTGGTAGGACTTCGCTTTCCTAGACGTAGTGGAGTTGACTGGAATTCGTATTGTCACTCCTTTGAAGCGGATTCAGGCCGGTACACAGGTACGTGACACACTATCGCAGATATTTGTTGCTCTTTTATTTGTTTTCATCGCAGATACCAGACCGATTTGTCTAATTTTTCTTTTGAAATATTGGCACTGTAGAAATTCTCATTTACAATACCATGTGAACTTTGTTATTTCTTTTGACTTCAAATTTTGTTATTCATTATAAGGATTTATGTAGCGACCCTTCAGGGTCATGGCATGCTTCATCAAAATTAGCGCAGTGCTATGTTAGGGTACACGATAGGGTAGTGGTTAGGAGTCATTGCATAATGACAACCCAGTAACGTTCAAAAATGTTGCCTTTGACCCACCACCCCAAGCCCCCAGCGTTACTTAAAATATTTTTGTCTTCGATGTCAGCTGGGAATCCAATGAGAATTATGCCAATCACGTTTCGTCTGTAGGGTTCTAGGACAAAATGGTACGGACAAAACGGTATGTTTAAATGGAAGCTGGATGAGGGCATTTTATTGCTGAAATAGAGGGTGGATGGCTTTTTTGTGGCTGAAGTAGAGCTCTAGTGAAGAAAAAAGCTTGAGAAAAGGAGGCTGGATTGACGAAAAATGCTTGAGAAATGGAAGCTGGATTGGTATCTTTCATTCATGTGTTTCATGATGTCTCCAGCTTCAATTTCAGCCATAAGATTCCTTAAATCAACCTCCATTTGTAATGCATCTTTCATTAATCCAGCTTCTATTTCAGCTATGAAAATATCCTGATACAGCTTCTATATCTAAAGCGTTATTTTCATCAATCCAGCTTCCATTTCATATATAAAAATATCTATGCAGAGCCTTCATCCAGCTTCCATTTCACATGCGTCTTTTCATTAATCCAGTTTCTATTTCATATATAAAAATTCGCTAATCCAGCTTTCATTTCATCCATGCCATTTTGTCCGGTCACCGTCTGTAGATATCAAAACAATTTGATCAGTAGTTTCCAGTATATGCAAACGGGAGAACAGAGACGGGACAACAGATATATTGACCTGGAATTTAACTGCTCATGTCTACTGCCGGACCTTCCTCGTCTAGACCTTTAAGGCCTAATTTGGTTAAGTTTTACATCAATGTCACGAAGTTTAAACTTCGATCACATCATGTCAAAGTGTCATTCGATGTTAATTTGAAATTCATTTATAACTTTTGGCAAAGGCATACTATGTATAGATAATGCATGTACAATTGTACATACTATATAAACCAATATGTATATGTATACATAAGCGTGCGCCATAACTGTACACACCAGAACACGATTGGCCAAAATCCTTGAACAAACATGGACAAAGAGCAAACAGGTCTCTCTCTCTCTATCTCTCTCTCTCTCTCTCTCTCTCTCTCTCTCTCTCTCTCTCTCTCTCTCTGTATGTCTCTCTCTGTGTCTGTCTCTCTCTGTGTGTCTGTCTGTCTTTCACTGCTCTTCTATTTATGTTACTTGCCTTAGAATTGTACCACAATTAAATGATTGACATAGTAATTGCTGCAATATGAGTTACTGGCATCATTGGTTGCCCTGGGTTATTCTTTGATTGTGCTAGAATTTGTATGCCGAGAGTGCCTTTCTTTTTCATCACCTTGGCAATTGTTGTGATGGTCAATTAAATTTTTCTGTCACTAGATGCCAGTCTATGCGATTGGTCTGAATGAAAACGTCACTCCATTCTCCTTTGCCAACGTCGCTCCACCGCTCGAGTTTCGTTGGCTGATCGCCAATGACCAGGTGGCGCTACTGAAGCCGGTGTATCATGAGGTGAGAGTCGTTCAAAAGTTCTGTGTGACTAATTCTAGTTACTTTAGAGTAGTTACGAGCTGTCTCAAAAGAAAGCATTTTTCTGTGATTCAACGCAAGACATATTATTATTATCTGCTTGCCTTTAAGTGGGACCTACTTAGATCAGTTGCATTGCTCTCTAAATTAAAATGTGGTGTATGTAAACCGTAATCGTGCATTTATATAGCGCCACTTGAAGAGAACTCCTCAGAGGCGCTCCCGACCTGACACGAAACCACAATCAAAGAGAATGGTTTTCAAACGCTTGCGGAAAAGTGGCACAGAAAGACTAAGAAGTTCGTTATGGAGAGTATTAGGTAACTTATTCCAGACAGAAGGACCAACTATAGCAAAACTTTTATGCAACACTGTGGAAGTTCGAGCCATATGTACAATCAGGTCACCATGCGTAGCAGAGCGACGAAATCTACGGCCTGGAATGGATAGTACAGGCACACAAAGCTCCCTAAGATAAATCGGATCTTGACCAGCTAGACAATTACGCATGAGCATTAGTTAGGATCTTGAATTCAATACGTTTTTGCATAGGCAACCAGTACAGTTCTTCCCGTATAAAACTTGACATATGCCCAAACTTTGGTATGCCGCCAATCAGGTGAGCCGCAGCATTAAGGACAGATTGTAGCTTATTAATGCGTGAAAGGGTTAAGCCCGCATAGATAGCACCGCCATAGTCAACTCTCGTACATATAAATGCATGCATCAGAGTTGTAGTGGCTTTAGTTGTAAGCGAGCGACATGTCAAGCGAATCTGACGAAGATGGTAAAAGCAAGTGCATCATACATTCCTCACGTGGTCTGAAAGGGTCAATTCCTGGTCCAGGGTCACACCCAAATCATGCACACTGCACAGTGGTAGAAAAAGTCATGCCAGGAAAGCAATGGTGCAGATTTTGCAGATCAACTTTAGAAACCTGCATGCGAACATAGCTTATTGGCCTCTCTATTCACTGTTTGCACTCTGCCAGCTGCTTGTAGCTCTTTGTCCTTTGGGTTGGCCAAATGCCTAGTATCTGCTGTAGCAGGTCGCACTCTACTTGGAATGGCCCCTCCCCTTTCGCCATGGCTGGGTTCTCTATACATACTCTCACTCTATATAAAGCATTCTTTTTCCAGAGCTTCCTCACGAAAAATGCCTCTGAATTATAGTCTATGCTGCTGGAGGTGCTATAAAAGTTTTCATATTATTTTTATTATACGATATTACACTATGTTAGGCATTGTAAGCTTAAAAGGTCCCTTATGAATGGGTTTTTTTGTGTGATTTTACATAACATTTCTTCATGGACTACTGTACAAAGTAGCAGTCATTCTCTGATAGGCATGTAGGAAGTGTTGTACAAGCAGGGCTGAAAGTGAGCTGGGTCTGTCCGGGTCTCAGACCTGGCATTAATTTTTGGGCACTTGAATAAACGCTTATATCTAGCACCCTTTGGGCCAAAGAGACCCAGCAAACCACTTTCAGCCCTGTGTACAAGTGTTCTTGCAACAGTTTTGTTTTTTTGTTCAGAGTGGTGTTGACATGTCGGACGATGGTAACTTTGCCGTAAGATTTCATGCCCTCAGTTCTGGTCACGTGACACTTAAGCTGGTTGTGACAAGTTCCAATTCCAGGGTGGCTACAATGAGAGACAGCATCACAATTCAGGTAACGACATTCGGTTGGCGGTGCTTTGTGCTTACCGACTAGTGTATTGCGACGTCTTTGTTGGGGGAGTCCTGGGCTTGGCACATGAGATTTTTATCGATTATTTTAGAATTATTTATATATTTTTCTAGAAAATGTTTATATATTTCTTAGGGTTGAGCATCAGATTTGTAAAAATATTTATTAGGTGTGATGTCTGCCATATTTTCGGCGTTCCTTACTTGTGCAGATTTGTTGATGATGTTAGATGCTAGCTGAATTTTTCAGATTTTCACAATACCGTTGGAATGATGAATCTTAACATATATTGAATCAAAGGGAACTGCGGATGAAGAAAATCGTGGTACAGAAGTTGTCTGTAGGACATTTCTTGTTTTCTTCACTTGTGCTTCCTCTGCCCCATAATTCATCAATTGGTTGAATCAATTACTTGTTTTGATTGATTTCAGGTCTTTGATCATCTGCGTTTCCTTTCACCGCAAATATCTGACGGTGTAATTCTGATGATGCCCGGCACAGAAATGTTCATCAAAACTAACAGGTAAGTAAGCAACGAGACGGAAGTCTCGTTGCTGCGATCATCGAATGTAAGGAGTTAGTAGTGACTGAAGGTAGGAAGGTGTGTTGGTGCTGAGGAATTTGTTGGTCAGGGATGCTAATTTGAATTTTATCCTGTACTGAACAGGAAGCCTGTGCAGCTGATGGAGTAGGACTGAGGAACTTTATTGCAATATATAGGCACTTATTGCCATGTATTGATTATGCCGTCCTTTTTCAATGAGCGGCAATTATTATTATTACTGTTATATAGAAATTTTATATCCATCTCTTCAAGGTAGGCTACTCTGAGGCACTCTCAGCACCACCATGGTTAAATAAAGCAGTTTTTGATATTCATAAGGAGCATAGTGCACTGGCCAATAATCATATTTATATACAATGACTGTAGTGTGAATTATGCTGTCGAGTTTAAAATAACACTGTTAAAAATTACACTGTTAAAAATTGCACTGTTAAAAATTACACTGCTAAAAATTACACTGTTAAAATAACACTGTTAAAAATTACACTGACATGTTTTATTAGAGACGGAACGAATGCCCGCATGTCGTACTCTGTCATCGATCCTCATGACACTTGCTTCGATCCGCGTCCTCCAGTCGTCACCGTCAGTCAGAGCGGACATCTGAAGTCGGACAGCTATCCGGGCCAGGCGGATCTCCGGGTGACCGTGCAGGAAGAGTTTGGCATCAATCACACGATGGTTATACTCGTCAAAGTAAGGATGTTTAATACAATATTGTCTTAATTAATTAATTAATTTATCAGTTCGCTTATTTAATTATTGTTCACTTATTGCATATATTTATATATTGTATGTATGTATAAATTGTGTGTAAGTATAATTGTGTATATATATATATATATATATATATTGTGTTTTATTCTTAAGTGACTAAATATAGTGTCTCTGATGCTAGTGTCAATATTTGATGCAGGAGTCACCAGATAACAGTTGTCTGCAATTTATATGGCACCATAGCACAGTCATGCTGGTACAGAGGCACCTTGAAAAACAGCTAACAGCTGAGTAGGATAAACCCTAGAAAACAAGTGTGTTTTTAGCATAGATTTAAAGACTGAGCTGGCCGATCGAATGGCAAGAGGAAACTAAGTTAGTAAATAAGTAAGTAAAGTTGGTTAGGTAGGTAAGTAAGTATATTGTTTATTAATCCAACTGCATCTCTGGGTTTTGGTATATATAGCATTAGGCAGGCAAAATATAGATTTAGTTTGTGGTTTTTTTCTTCTGTTTAAGCAGTCATGGTTTCGTGTTGCGCTTTGAGAGTGTGTTGGAGAAGTTTGTTTTAAAAAGGTGCTAAATAAATGTTGCTACAACGTTGATTCTTATGTCTGTTGTTGAATGTCCTGTGTGGAGTTCTTGAGGACACTTATGTAGTGCCTTTTAAGATCCTCTTTTAACGCTTTGCCGACCAAAGCGTAGTAAATGATATGGAGAATCCTATGCACTCGGTCGGTAAAAGGTTAAAGCGCAGCTATTTGTTAATTTAAAAATTGGTCTATTCAGTTACTTTTTAACTATTTTGTTTGTTTAATTATCATTTAATTGTCATTTAATTGTCAATAAGACTGTTTCGTTTCTATGATTCGTTGTTTATTCTCTTGTTTCATTTGTTGTAGGTTAAACCTTTGTCTTACATCATGATCAGCACTGACACCTTGATTCGTGCAAAGCTTCCAGGATTATCTTCGTTTCCAATTGGGACGGAGATCAACTTCGTTGTCAGTCTCCATGATGACGTTGGACAACAGTTTGATGCAACGCAGAGCAAAATCCTCTACCAGCTTAACAAGTCAGTAGACTTTGATATTTTGGGAAGTTCCGGATTTTTGGACAGGGTGATGTCGTAGAAAATATGCAGTTTGATCAATCTGATGACCGTTGTGAGTGATGATTGCCGTAAGAAATATGTATTATTTAATGGTTGTAGCTTAGAACTCGAAAAAAATTTGCATTCAGATTTGTTTTTTGTGTCAGATAAGGTTGCATGAATTATTAAAATCGTTTTGCGAAATTTCGTACTAACTTTGCAGGTGCCTTAAATTATCGGCTGTACATGAATTAAATCATGTTATGCTACAGACTGGATTGTTTTTTGTGTGTAGATATGATCAGATTCAGATGTTGTATGGCACAACCAACAAATCTCTGGTGGCTAAAGCCAACTCTCCAGGATATACTGTTCTAAAGGTTGCGATTTTGTCTTTCTTTTTGAAGCTATAGTTCTTTGCAATTGCTGTACGTGGGAAGTGTGTTTTATACGGTTATTTTCAGCAGAATAGTCCATGCTTGCATACAAGTTTGACCATCGGCTATTCTAAAAAAAACGGTAACCCGGTGCTCTAAACTAGACTCTATTCAACCTGTATCTATAGGCTACCAGTTGATCATTTGTCAGAACTTGTAAAGTCTAGATGTGATGGCTGAAATGACCTTCATAAAGTACCTACCTCCAGTCCTCCACCTCTATCTCTCTCTTCTCTCTCCCTTGAATTATTTCCTAGTTTTGCATAAGCATGTTGTCTGTCCATCAAGGTCTACTGGTAAACACCACTTGACACTTCCTGGACATTGTCCTCTTATGTGAGTGAAGTGTCTTGTACCCACGTTACGCCCCCGTCCCCTCCCTCCCTCCCTCCCACACCCAACCCATTATGCGTCTATTGCAATATGAGCCGCTGATCGCATCTGTTGGGTACGCAAAGTGGCTAGTGCTCACATGACGAATCTTATCTTCACACATAATATGGACAGATTCATTTTTCTTCTATCATATTATTATTACTCTGATAATTTTATTATACGATTAATTTATTACACAACGAGCATTTCTAGGTGCATACCAGCGCTGCTGGTAAGTACATACTACTGCTCACATGTAATTCATTCATTCATTCAAGAATTTATATAGCGCTTCTTCAAAGGGACTACTTAGAAGCGCTACTTAGACTCTAGCACGGCAAAAAAGGACAGTTTTGAGTTTAATAAAAAAATGTTTCAGTAATAACCCCAGCAAGTAGACGTAGCTCCTGTGGGAGCCCATGTAATGCACAATATTTAATAGTTAGGCAAGAATGCTGTAATATTTCACGAATAAAATTTCAGCACATGTAATGCACAATATTTAATAGTTAGGCAAGATTGCTGTAATATTTCATGAATAAAATTCCAGCGCCATTCGGCCTTTCTTGTGTTTAACAGGTTTACGAGGAATCGAATCCTTCGATAACCGATTACATTGGCGTCCCAGTCGGCTCAGACATCCATCCGAATCGTGCACAGGTCACGCTTGGCAGCATCATCTGCTTCAGCAGTCACCTGCTGACACGGGAAGGTACGAAGAACCTCCATCGTGTGGGGCATGGTGGTGGTGTAGGGGTGGCGTCGGTGCATTGGAATCGGAGAAGGTTCCAGGTTCAAATCCACCTCAAGCGTAGATACTTGAGCGAGTCCTTCACTTGCAAGTGCTCGGGCGCTTCGGCGTGAAACTCCGATGTAGTAGTTCGCTGTAGGCGGGAGCACCACTGAGTAGAGAGCTTGAAGGGGCACTGTAGTAAATGCGAGAAATAAATAAATAAGATCCTGTTCAGTTGACTAATGACTCAAGGGTCACATTACTCAACTCTGACTCACATATAGATGGCTGACTTAAGTAAATAAGTATGTATGTGCTGTATTGCTCCACTTGCAAATGCACATTGGGATAGACGACATAAAACATTGTTATAGTTTGGATCAAGTTCGCTTCCTTCCTTCAAAACAATGCTCAAACTCTACGGTATTTCTTCTTGACTTTCAAGCACATGGATCTCTAGCTGCATCTTCCTCTGGCGGCTGACTTTCTGCGCCTCTGATTCACATTTCTGTGTGACCTTGCACGCATCACAAATTTATTTAATAATTATAATAATAATATCAAGTAATAATTATTGGAAGTTGATCATGGAGGACATGACCAGGGTCATACCGAGGGTCATGCCCAGGGCCATTAAGTGTTATGCCCACTGCCTAGGGTCATTGAGGGTTGCAGCAAAGAGGATTTCATCTGTCTCAGCAGACGTACATGTCAATTGTACGAGTTCCAGTATTGGTTAGCACAGTGCTGTCCAACCTGCGGCCTGCCAGCTAGTGAGATCTTTGTAAATTGTTTTTTCATGAGTATTAAGATAAACAAAGCCACAGACCTACTTGCGTAGTTCAAAACTTGAGTTATTTATTTGACAACATTGTGAACACTAAATTCAGTTTTCACGGCACATTCACTATGATTATTCTATAGTAAATTTTAATACAGCTTAAGCAATTTTACAGTGGATCACGGTTGCTGCTTTTGAGTCGACTGTGCGGCCCTCGGCTTTCGTAGTAAAAACTTCTTTGGTGGCTCACGGTGTCAAGAAGGTTGGACAGCACTCAATGGGTTAGCAGAATCTCGTTGCACGTATAAAGAGTTAGTAATTAATCATTGTATTTAATTTCTGCATCTTGATGTGAACTCGTTTCCTCTGTCTGCTACCATGCACTGAACGTACCCGTACATCACCATGCCAACAAGCATGTACAATTGTACATTGTGCACTTGTCAGATGCAAATAAAGGCTACTTATTTACTTACTTAAAATAATTGAATTGATTGATTTTCTGTGTGTTTTTAATGGACAGGACACACGGGGAAATGGGTGAGCTCTGGAGATATCATCACCATCGACCAAACATCAGGCGTTGCATTGGCGAACAGGATTGGCTCATCGCAGGTCACGTACAACGTGTCCTACCTTGCCACTCAGACCAACGTAAGTATATACTGCGTCGATTTTTTCTTTCTTGTCTAATAATAATCTTAATATCTGTAACTTATTATTAATGCAAGCTGACAAGTACTCAGTAAGGTTATATCATATTGTGATGGTCTAGTGGGTATGTTCGTTGCCTTGCAGTCGGAGGGTTGCATGTTCGAATCCACCTCAAGCCGCTTTGTAGGGACCTTGGGCAAATCCTTTACTCGCAATATTGCTCAGCGCTTTGGCGTGAAACTCCGACTCAGTGTCCGTGCGGTAGTCGGGAACGCTTCTGAGTAGGAATCTTGAAGGGGTGCTGTAACAAGTGCACATACAAACATCGTTGTAAGAGATGTTAAGAGATGATAGCGTGTTTAACAGATGTCGAATTTAACCCATGGATCTGTTTTGCTGCTTATTTAGCAGTTTTCCTCTGAGGATTTGAAGTGTTTTGACATCAGTTTAACTTTAGTTTTTGCATTATATTTACATGACTTCAACTAAAAGGACACTAAAATCACGCCTTACTTAATTAAGTATCCATATGTAATTATGTATGGATATGTATCCGTATGTTGTCGTCTATTTGTTCCTTTGCCAGCTGAAAGTGGTGCCGCTGACAAATATTTCTTTCAAGTTCACTGGTTCTCAGCTGTTTCTGACCAACGCTGTAACGCAGAAGGTTCATTCGAGTCTTTCAATTCATGTCATCATCGAAAACCTCGAATTCAAGCAGACGGCCGGACTTCAGGGTTAGTTATTACTCCTTAGGATGTTTCGATCTGCAACTTGTTGTACTCTTTGTTGTGTTTGTGCGGCAGTTTTGTTTCTCTTGTTAAGTCATTGTTTTGAGGAAACTTCTTACTTACACGACTGATTGAATGTTTTGTGAAAATGTTCATTCAGTTTAACTTAAAATACCATATTTTATTTCATTCGTATAATTTATTTGAAGTTCGGTACTTCTTATGATTGTGGAAACATTGTAGACCTGCCAATTTTCCTAAGGCCTTCCTTTTTCAAGGGATTCTTTGCACTGGGAGCACCTCTGATCAGATTTTGTGCAGCGAGAAGCGCTTTGTCTGTAAATAGAATAAAATAGAATAGAGTATGCATATTGTGACTGCAATTACAAATTAATATGACATCACATCAAGAGAAACCAGCAGAAGTACTTGTAGAAGTTGTAGCACAAAACAAAGAGTTCTGATCACTAAATTCGATGAAGCAATCAATTCAACACAGGTCAGTGATTATTAACCAAAGCACAAACCATCATAAGCCGATCAGATTTGTTGGATCTTTCGGATTTTTGTATTTCCAATCGATTGGGGGCGATCGAGATTGAGATCGAGATTGTGATGGTTAAGGTGCTGCACTTTCAATTGAGAGGCTGGAGTGTCAAATCCCACAAAAGGAGAAATTTGGATCAAATATCAAGAATTAACCTGCACCCTCTATACTCTTAGCCAACTCAGAACTGATGCACTGGCCATTTGCTGTTAGTGTGCAGATGAGATGGCCTAAGCTTAGAAAAGGAAGTCACTAGCCCTTCATACCCATGGTAGTTTGAGAGTTGAAAATATGGGAGAATTGCTAGTCATTATGCTGGCCCTGAGTGAAATCACATTTATTCGTTCATTACAGACATTTATATAGCACATTTTCACGAGTAACTACTCAGAAGCGCTCCCGACCCAACCACGGGTAAAGAGAACAGTCTTTAAAAAGAAATCACAATTAACACATTGACCGCCTACACGCCATGCTAAATGACTGTATGAAGGACTAGTTAACTCGTCCTTGGCGGTCAACGTGTTAAGACTCATAATCCATTGGGAAACAAAACATCGGTTCTCTATGCTGGCCTTGAAGCAGCCATGGGTGTGCAATCAAATCCGTCAAGTTTTCTCACTGTGCTAGGTTTGCCATTATAAATTTGTGCATAGATATTCAGCAGTGGTTTGTTTTTTCTGTGGCACAGGTACCAACTGCAGTGAGATGATTCGAACTCAAAATCCTGGATCCGTTGATGTCTCCTCCTTCATCAGTTGCGACATTGCGTTTTCAGCATCAGACATCCAGTTCAATATCAATGACGTTGCACATGTTACGCCATACTTTGACACGGCCACTGGTATGTGCTCTTGCTCAAATTTAATGTATTTTATTCATTCATTCGTTCATTTATTCATTCAGAGAATTTATATAGCACCTCTTCAAGAAAGCTACTCAGAGGTGCTCTGTGCGCTGGCCTGTTTGATATTGAGTGTCATTAAGAACAAAAATATTATTGTATTTTCGCGAATATAACCCGCCTGGCCCAGCTACCCGAAAGGCACGACTCATCAAACGCCTGAATCTCCTCACTTCATTCAGTCTGTGTAAGAAACCATTCTGCAGGAGCATTATAATTTGGTGCAAGCGTCAACTGTCAAGAGTAAATCTACTTCTGCTGGTGATTGACTATCCGCACCTCGGCTTCACATTTCATTGTGACCATGCACGCATTACGAATTCAGTTAATAATAAAATGAAGATGGGCTACCATTAACATGCTTTTAATTTAATTTCTGGTGCATTCGACTCTTATACAATTTTTTATGACTCTTGAAAATTTTCATGATTAATGCGAACCTTTGGTGATGAGTGTGTTTGAATGATGTCTCAGGAACCTATAACTGCAACGTGACAATGGCCGTGTCTCAAGCCATGCTTTCCGCGATTGCTTCTTTGGAGACGACAGTGAAGCTGCAGGCGAAGGTTCTGGAACAGGAGAACCAGGTGGAACTAAAGTCCGAGGCGCTTGACCTGCCGTTCCACCCGGCATTCTTCATCCAAAATCCGGATGTCATACTCACGGTCAATCAGCCCATGGTCAATGTGAAAGTCAGCGCCACAAAGTCTGTGCTTGCCGACATTGAGGTATTCATAACGTTTGGCAAATCCATTTATGTTGTGTTTCTCGTGTGGTTTTACTGCCATTGCACAAAAGGGTGGAAATAACGAATTGTTATCATAATCAAATTTGTATTGTGCCGCTTAAATGAAGTAAATGAAAGGTGCTCTGGATGTGGCTTGCAAAACCGTGGTCGAATAGAGAGGTTTCAAGCGTGTGCAGAAACAAGGCCACAAAGCTCTAGTCACACTCACGGGCTGTCCTTGGTTGAAGTTTCATCTTTTAGTTAAGTAAGTAAGTCTATTCTTTAATAGGCCCAACTGCCAAATGGCGATCTTGTGAACACGCATTTCTCTATATATATATTAATTCACCCAAGCATAGAAATACTAGGTCCAGTGTTCTTTGTTTATTCAGCAAAAAAGCAACAGAATTTTTAATCATTCAAATTCATTTAAAATCAGACCAAGTGTAAGAAGCATTCAGTGTTTTCGCGTTAATTAACATGTATATACTCCAGAATAAGGTACTGCAGCTGATATAGTAAGTGATATGCTTACTTACTTACTTCCTTCCTACTATGTGCAGACAAGGTTGAAAATTTAGCTCTGTTGGTGATCTTTATGGTCATGCTTTCCCTACCATCAACTGCTACTTCAACTGTCGTTTATATCATTGCTCTTGTAAGTTCCTTTTCCGTGCTTTTCGTGTGCTTCATTTCCACATACATTATTTTATTATTTTGTCGGACTTTAATATCATCTAAGGCTGTAAAATGTTTTCGCATGCAGGTCATTTCAAGCGACGAGTCGTTGGTACGCGTCCTTCCTCAGCACAACCGAGGTGCGGATAGCGGCGTGACCTTCTTCCCAGTTGACCTCCAGCTGACGTCGCACATGTGGAGCATGATGCCTGTGGTCGTCAACGTGACGGTCAGATGCGTGCTGACCGATCAGTCGCAGACCGTCCTCGCTTCAATCATCAAGAGTGAACAGGGCGGTCAGTACGGAGACCAATCAATCGATCAATCAATCAATAGACTTTATTGATTGCCGTAATACATGCACGCTTTCGGTTGACATGTGATGATCTCTGCAGAGATTTTATTTGGACTGTTCTGGAAAATGCGTAACATGCTCAGCGTTACAAGAACTTTGTAAACCTCCTTGCTTTCCCAGATGCTTCTTGACCGGCCTCCAGAGTTGACGTGAGAGATTTCGATCTGTAGGGGTCCATAACAATCCTAAGGCTTTGCGAGAAAATTTTGTGTAGAAACAAATGAAAATAGAATGAATGCATGTCCATTGTCCAACCTAATATATTATATTTACTTATACTATCATTGTTTTATTCTGCTGCTAATATTTGAAGTTTAAACTGGTTGTAGTTAAGTGTCTGCTTAATAATATTTTGCAGGCAAAAATCATAAACTTTATAAGATGTAATGACCCAGCTTCTAAAAGTCCCTAGGCATTTATCTTCCTCTTAGTGAGCCTGATGGCAAAGCAAACATTTGCCCCCTTCTGCTCAACTCCTTCTTGCTAGTCAAATTTGAGGATATCTCAAGATAGATCTCCACTTCTGGTTGTCTTCAATTTGTCTCAGGGCTTTTTTTAACGTGCAGTTGTACACAAAATGTGTAGTTCGAAATGGATTTGAGCAGTTGTAGAAAAATGTAGAAGCACTACTGTGCAGTTAAAACTAGTTGAAAAAGGCTATTTTCCTCCGATTGGGAGTTATTTACCATGGTAGATGGTAAAGGAAAGAATGGGTTGTGCAGTTCTAAAAATTCCTTAAAAACAGCCCTGATTTGTCTTTAATTAAACTCTTCCAAAACCCATCTGATTTGGTTTGGCACTCCCCAGCAGCTTCTAAAACTTGACTATGCATTACTCTGTCAAAGTTTTCCCACTTTGCCTTTTCGTCTAGTATCGGTGACCTCTTAGTTTTGTTATCTCATGCTTCGTCCCCTCTTTGCGCCACTTCGCTGCTTCCTCTTAGATCCTCTGATCAGGCGCTCCCAGCCAAACCGTGACAACGGCAACGAGCGGTTGTTTGCTTTGAACTAATGTATTACGATTATTTCTGTTGGCTTTGTAGAGATGAGCTGGGGACATCTGCTGAGCGCTCTCTTTAACCAATACTCCAACGTCTTCTTCGTCGCAACCTGCCTCGTCGCCACCATTTGCTGCGTCATCATTGGTACGTCGCATTGCGCGCTTTTATTCGATTAAATTGCGACTCGTAGATCCTTATTTCTCAGTCTACACACCTGCAGGTTCGTTGAATAATAGTATATCGCTATGTCACACACACGACATGCATTGGTGACTCATCATTTCTCATGCAATACAATACAACTGGAATTCGATGATGCTTTCCTTACAATGGTCAGAAGTGTACATCGAAGACTGGTAACCATTAAGAGCATTTGGTAGACTGGAAGAAGTAAGTTTTCAGTTTAGAGCGAAAGAAGGTATCGCTGAGGGTATCGTGGACAGGAGGACATAGATAGTTCCAGCTGTAAATGAACACCAGCCAAAGACCGGACGCATAAATTATCAAGAATAACATCTATTGGTGATGTGGGGTTATGTTCGGTGCCTTGGAGCCGAAAGGTTGAGGGTTCGAATCCACCTCGAACCCTGACACGCATGGACCCTGAACAAGTCCTTCACTCGCAATTGCTCGTGCACTTTGGCGTGAAATTCCGATACAGGGTCCACACTGTAGTTGGGAGCGCCTCTGCATATTGATTTTCAGTTATTGTTCATTGATCGCATGCGGATCGTTTTCACTGAATGATTGATTGATTATTGACAGTTTATTGTTCATTGATCACATGCGAATTGTTTTCACTGAATGATTGATTGATTGATTATTGATTGACAGTTTATTGTTCATTGATAACATGGGGATTGATTATTGATTGAGAGTTTATTGTTCGTTGATCACATGGGGATTGATTATTGATTGACAGTTTATTGTTCATTGATAACATGGGGATTGATTATTGATTGAGAGTTTATTGTTCATTGATCACATGGGGATTGATTGATTGGTTGATTGATTGATTGATTATTGATTGACAGTTTATTGTTCATTGATAACATGGGGATTGATTATTGATTTTCAGTTATTGTTCATTGATCACGTGCGGATTGTTTTCACTGAATGATTGATTGATTATTGATTGACAGTTTATTGTTCATTGATCACATGGGGATTGATTATTGATTGAGAGTTTATTGTTCATTGGTCACATGTTGATTGACTGATTGATTGATTGACTGATTGATTGATTGATTCATTCATTCATTCTTTCACTTATCCATTTATTTATTTATTTATTGACAGCTTACCACTTGCTCTATGGTCAGCGATATCATTACCTTGGAGCCGGTTCATCCGCTGCTTCGTCCGCCTTCCTGTCGTCTTCCCAGTCCAGCAGACCTCAGTCACCGTTTACCCCGGCCTACCCCAGTCAGAGTCCGCCATCATCAATGTCCCCTACGCGGACGTGGGGTGACAATAGTCCCTATTCCAACGGTCTGGGCCATCGACAGAATCGACGTACTTCCGGAATGGATAAGACATTCTAGCTACCTAAAATCGGAGAACGGTTTTTGCTTTTCCACGGCTGGTGTCAGTAGTATGTGTGGCAGTCTACAAGTAATGATTCTGATGATGTAGTAACGTTTTTATTTTACCTTACTGGGTTATTTAATTAAAAATTTTGAACTTAGTATAATTTAAATTTATTGTTTATTCTAATTATAAAATAATTACTAACAAATCGGTGAGGAATAGAGATAAATGAACAGCGATAATAAATTGTAAATTGATGTTGTTGCCATAAGATTTCCCATCCTTATTAATTACTTTTTTCGTCAATTAAGCAACCATAATTGGTTTACATGTCAAAATTACATTTAAAAAGAAGAACAATGACCGGTGTACTGTCCGAATTCTTGAAGTATTAAGCTGTTTACTAAAGTGATGCAAATTTTCTCTTGTAAAATTAAGAGAAAACTATTATAGGATCATTTAATTGGAATAGCGTTGCAACTGTTAAAGTAATATTTGTAACTCGAGTAAAAATGGATCAAGCGATCAGAAATAATTATTTTCTACCGTAGTCATATCCAAGAACTTATGTTGATAAAACAACGAAATTTTTTGATAAAACAACGACATTTAAAAAAAAATTTAATATGTGAAATTGGAAAGAACCATTTGCAGGACAGTTCTTTACTTTCTTCGTTTACGAATGAGATAACGTTGGATATATGATACCAGCCAGTGGAAAAGATTATCTGTTGCCAAAAGTTCCAGAAGGCTTTATTTTTGCAGACTGTAGCCAGGCGATACTATCGGTCTCCGTCGGCGACTACAAATACTCTGGTTTCATCTGTGTGCTAAGGTTCTTGTTGTTACGCAGAATAGACTTCGACAAAGACATTCCGAATATGCAAAGGGTGCTTTAGAAAATCCATTGTGCGTTTGTGATGTGAGGGCTCAAAACCCGTTGCTAGTCGCTTGCCAGGTATTTTGCTAGAAGTTGAACGGGTGGCACGGTCAAAAATACAGAATGTTGTTCAATTCAGTTGTTGCCTATGAATTTCTTCATAATTTCCAAGGTAGTTAACCGATTTTGATGCTGCTTGTCTTGTTTCATTCGAGATAGTGCCTTTTATTTCGCAGAAAAATTGCGGAGTAACCAATTATTGGCTTCCGAGAACCTTAACTACACGAATAAAATTTTGAAAGTTTTTATTCAATTTTCTCACTCCTTACTAATGAATGAATCATATGAGTATTACTTTAGTTGGAAAAAGATGTTTTCATTGTCTGAAAAGTATTTTAAATTAGAGCACGTGTAGAATAACTGATTAAAAAGGTCGAAAACTGACATGCGACAAGTTTTGAGCCCCTGCGTTGCATTTATGATCAGAGGTGTGTGTGTGTGTGTAGAATGTTAGTTGATGTTTTCAGTCAGTGGGTAGTGCGAATAGGTCATCTAATTGTGTTGAGCACTAGCCATGTAACTGATTGATAAAATATGATGAATATAGTGATGGCGTTTTTAGAGTTACGGTAAATTAGCAAGGAGTTGTTGCATCTGTCAACTCGTTTAGCCTATTGATGACGGAATGTTTTAATGATGGCAGATGTTTTGATGTTTTGTGGGGCGCGGTGGTGTTGAGGTATGTTCGATGCCTTGGAGCTGGAAGTTGCGGGTTCGAATCCACCTCTAGCCGTCGTGTAGAGACCCTGAGCAAGTCCTTCACTTGCAATTGCTCATGTATTTCAGCGTGAAACTCCGATTCGGTGCCTGCGTTCTAGTTGGGAGTGCCTTTGAGTAGAATTATCTCTTGAAATGGCGCTGTAACAAGGGATCATACACAAAGTGTCTAGTTTTACCAGTTGTTGGGGTCCTGTTTTGACCGGTGTTGATATACTAGCTGTCAGGATAAGCGGGTGTTTTGCGAACCAAGTTTCTGTTTGATTGCAAGTTGGAGGCAAGGAAACTACACAACTTAACGTGTTCCAGAACTGTATACCGGGTATGTGCGTTTTTAAGTGCCAAGAAGATTGAAAAGATACATTGGAGCAGTTAGTGATATTCAACAAATGGACTGATGGACTTTAAACGTTTGAAGACTGTAACATAATAGTGTGCATCCATAAGATTGCTTTGTATTTTTGCTCTTCTATATGAACGTTAGCTTTTTGTTCTTTTTTTATTGTCAGATACTAGGTCATGATTGCTTTTATTTTGTTCTTATTATTATTATTATTATGGCCCAAGGTACTTATGATCTCAGGATTCAGGAATTTAAAAATGATCTGGAGTATACTGCAAAATTTAGCAATGTCTAGAAGTGATCTTTGAGTATATCAAATCATTTCCTTAGCTGTGGCTGAGCTGGGAGTGGCTATGAGCAGTTCCCTGTAGATGTGCTATATCAGAATGAATGAATCAAGATTCGGCAGAGTAGCCTTGGATGACACTGCCATTTAAACTATTATTATTCATGTACTTTTCTTATTGCTGTTAATATGAACGTTTTGTTTGAACTTTAAGCAAAAAAGTTAATGATTCTTCAAATAATGTTTCTGTTCAGAATTTGTGTTATCCAATATAGTAACTCAAATTGACAACTTTGTTGTACAGGACAAAGTTTTCTGATGTTTTATTTTAAATGGACGGGGCTTTGAAGCCATGTTTGTGAACTCTTAGACCATCCTTACAGAAACGGCTCTGGTCTTCTTTGATGACACCATTGTATATTGCTTTTATTGGTTGTCATTGGTTTTATTATTGTTATGATTATTATTATTATAAAATATCAAAATGTGTTTGTAATATTGTAAGAGTTATTGTTTTTAAAGTGATCTGTGTAGAACTAATTATAAGCAGCTTCATTTCACTGGTTAGTAGTAATAAAGTTTTTTACAAATTAATCTGAAGTTCGTTCGGTGTAATATAAACATCATTGGCATTAAGCAAAAATCTATTTAATTGAGAAGAAGTTACCGTACTGCAGCTGCTTTTAACGATTGCTGTACACAGAACAGACCACACTAACCCGTGGAATTATTCAAAAAACTCAGGAAGGTTATTATTTAAATTTACTTCTAGAAGGTTATTTTTGTGATGAATCAACTGGCATTTAAAAATCCATGTTTGCAAAATAACAGCGAGCTTGGAAACCATGGCGATTATTTACAATTAATTTGGCTGTACGCTTAAAAAAATGAACCGTTCAAGATGTAGTTTTGTAGAAATTTACTGAATATGGGCTCACTGAGCACCATGGTCTGCTTCTTTCTGGAAAATGTCGCCCCTCAAGAAGGCTTGACACCCCATGCTCCTTTGATGCTTGTCATTAGATTCTTATGCAGTGGAAGTAGAGTTTATGCACATTGTTATTATTAAGTAACTTCTATAGCGCCAGTGTAAATCGATGGCACACTAATTAAGCTGTAATGAAGTAAATAATCTGACGATCAATCTATTTATGCACAGAGAAAGAGTTTTTATTGCTATTCATTTTATGCTATTATTAGTCCACCTACTGGAATGCAGGGTGTATAAAACTGCACATGAAATTAACTAATTACCTTTTGACGGGTTCTGCGCACAGCAGCACGTCGTATAGATGCGGGCTCGCCGTGCATTCTCATGCATTGGCCCTTCATACTGGAACTGTCTTCTAATATTAACAATTTGCAACATTGCACCGAATGCATCTCGGGAAACATTTTCTAAATTTCTTAAATCGCATCTGTTTAGATCTGTTGGGTAGCTACGTTAAGCGCCTTCGTGAGATTGTATGTATATACATACATAGGTCACGTCCCTAAATTTGACCAAGTCACGTAATACATGCGGAATGTACTCCACTGGCTTCCTATTCCACAGCAGCTCACCTATAGGGTTTCTGCATAAGTCTGGCATTGCTTGGAAGGGTCTGGCTCCAATGTACCTGCAGGAGCTTTGCTGTCCCACTTCTGGTGTCCAGCATCTATCTGACCTCCGATCGGCTGAACAAGCTCATGGCCTAATATAATGCAGCGGCGATCTTTCAGAACCTGGAATGGGCTCCCTGTTGCACTCTGCCTTCTGCCTAGAGGTCACACCACTATGATTCTTTCTCGCTTAAAAATTGTCTCATGTAGCCGCTTTTGAACTTGGAGCGCTTCTGAGTAGATTACCTTGAAGGTGCGCTATAGTCAATAATAATATGGTTTCATATGTGAAGCTTCTAGATTAGCTTGGTCATGTAAGCAAGAAATAATTTACGTTTATTTAACAATCCGGTTGACAGACCGCAACCGATTACAGTATACAGTTGTTCAGTTATAAACTTAATAAAAATTATTAACGCCTATACTAACTGAACAGATAGCCTGCAATACAAGGGCGCTAATAGCAGCCTACGTGCTTTGTTTGTTTTGTTTGTTTGTTTGTTTGTTTGTGTGCATGTGTGTGTGCACTTGTTTTTAGTGACCCTTAAAGATTACTACTCAGACGCGCTCCCGACTAAAGCGCCGACACTGAATTGGAGTTTCACGCCGAAACGCTGAGCAATTGCGAATGAAGGACTTGCCCATGTTTCCTCCCGCTGCAAGGCAACAAACACACCCACTACACCACCGCGCCCCGCATTCATGTAGGCCTAGGCTATTATAGGCTGATACTTGTAAGCTGCTATTATATAGCACCCTAATAATAAGACGATTTATATAGCGCCGTAGTTCAGCCGAGGACGAAGGAAAAGGCCCTAATTGTCTAATCTATCCTACGGGGGCTTTGGACATCGAACTCGACTCCGCTGATCTCCATGCCACTGTGTTATCCTATGCGCATCCGCCCCCAATATATATATATATATATATATATATATATATATATATATATATATATATATACATAGTCATATATTTATAACCGAATTCGCTGTATAAATATAATAGGCTATCGCTTTGCTGTGCGTTCGAGCGATATATATATATATATATATATATAAGCATCGTTTGGCTGAAGTTCATTGATGCATGAGGAGGCAGCATAAGTCGTTCGGTCTCTCTCCATCCATGACAATACAGAGTGCAGTCTACATCTGCATCCCCACCAGCATCAGCAGCAGAATAGAAGCAGCAGCAGACGTTTCTTCCGCAGCCGTCATCAGTGAACGCACAGAACATCGTCGACGTCCATTGGATTCAGCGGCTGACTGCAGCGCATCAGAACGACGACGTTCATCATCGGAGGAAGAAGGAGAAGCATCAATTGTCTGGAATGTATCCACCATTGTTCTTCGCTTTTCTTCGTCTGGTCATCGTCGTCACCGCCGCCTTCCACTTCGTCTCAGGTATGATTAACCAGCTGCCGCACGCCCTCCATGCAGATTGCAGTGGCAGCGCCAGGATGTCAGTTTTGGGGGGGCCGAAGCCTCGCGGCGAAAATTGTCTAATTTCGCCGCCAAAATTTCTGACGACCTTTTTTTTAGTCGTCAGCCGAAAATCGTGAATATTTCAATGTAAAAAATTCGGTTGACCCTTTTTTAGGGGGGCTGAGCCTCTTGTAGGGGGTCTTAGCCCCCCAGACCCCTTAGCGCCGCCACTGGCAGATTGTGGCTTAATTGCATTGTTACTGTTTAATGACAATGCCATATCAATGATGGTCAGTGTCGCCCTCCTCTATCCCCGCTTGGGACTGGCACTGGTAAAGTGCAGTCAGTGGCGGAGTTTGCAGGTTGTGGCCAAAGAGGGTCCTATATATACACCATACATGTATGGTCAGGGTCAGGGCGTTGCCTGGAAAAAATCTCGGTATTTTTTTCAATGTTCGTGATCGCAGAGTATGCAGGATTGGTGCTAACAAAATCGAAAATTATTGCTTTTGATAGAATTTGAATTCGTAGACCTGCCTGTATGCGCCTCTGTCAGAGCACAGTGGTCAGAGGCTGTTTAGAGCCCCAGAGAAAATACGTAAGGAGTAAAGTAGGAAAAAAACTCAATTCAAGACTTTTTTATTGACACCAGCAAAGAACAAAGTAAGAAAGAAGTAGGCCTAAAGTATACGAGTATAGTAAAGTAAGACAGGAGCATTAGCCCTAATTTAAAGTAAAGAGTAGTAAAGTCAGAAAGGAGTAAACCCTAAAGTAAAAGGATTAAAGTAAGAAAGAAGTATTCTTAAAATGAAGTAATGAACTTTTATGAGTTTTATAATTTATATCATAATCACAGTGACGTCACAATAGACGTAGTTTTACATTCTCAAAATGAGCTAACATGATAGTAGATTCGTGTCATAATCAGAGTGACGTCACAATTGGCCGAGTTTGTATTCTCAATATCGACTTCTATAATAGTAGATTTATATCAATGTGACGTCACAATTGGCCTAGTTTAGGCCTATGCTCTCAGAATTAACTTCTATAATAGTAGATCTGCGGATAATCCAAGAGACGTCACAATAGACCAAGTTTTTTATTCTCAAAATGAACTTCTATAATAGTAGATCTGTATCATAATCGAAGTGACGTCACAATGAGCCATGTTTATAGGCTCAAAATGAACTTCTATGATGGCGGATCTGCCTCATAATCATAGTGACGTCACGATAGGCCTAGTTTTTTATTCTCAAAATGAACTTCTATGGTAGTAGATTTGCACCATAATCAAATTGATGTCACAATAGCCCTAGTTTTATATTCTAAATTGAACTTCTATAATCCTAGATTTAAATTATAAACAAAGTGACGTCACAAAGGGCCCAGTTTGTATTCTCAAAGTGAGCATATAAAATAGTAGATTCGCACTATAATCAGAGTGACGTTTCAATGGGCCTCGTTCTGTATTCTCAAAATGAACTTACGCTGTTATGATAGTACATTTCTTTCATAATCGGAGTGACGTCACAATAGACGTAGTTTTGTAATTCTCAAAGGAACTTCTAATATATTGTCTTATCATTATCGAAGTCACGTCACAGTAGGTCGAATTATATTGTCAAAACGAACTTCAATAACAGTATATAGCCTATGTACAGTGGCGTAGCCAGGAATTTATTATGTTTTTTTTGTTTATGGCCTGGTCGGATGCCCTTCCTGACACCAACCCAACTGTATTACAGTAAATAAAAACAGAATAAAATAACAAAGGGAATAAAATAAGAAAAGCAATTGTTACTACAAACAATTTGCTTTGTTTTTTCTTATTTAAGTGGATAGATATTATCACCTTTACAAAACTTTTTATAAGCCAATGGGGTTTTAACCCCAAGCCCCCTTGTCTACGCCACTGCATGGATCTGTGTCATTCACTATAGATGTGACGTCACAGAAGGTCTAGTTTTATAGTCTAAAATTGGCCTGTAGTCATCATGCGAGTGGCGCTATATAAATATAGGAATAAAATGGAGTATCCTTGTCTTTGGTCACAATACTATCCATCTGGTCAACATTTGCTTCCGCGTTGATGTTCGCCAGATTCCCCGATCTCATTCACAACCAGGGGCGGATCCAGTTGGCCAATCCGGCCATGCCCATCCCCATTTAAAAAGTGCATGGGACGTGGCCCCCCATTTGATTTCAGGCCATAGTATATTATTGCTTGCGATGACTAAAAAAAGGTCATCAGATTTTTCTGGCAAAGATCACCGAAAATTTTGGCCCCTCGAAAATTTCTGTGTGATACTGTATACATCTGTTCACAGCAATTTTATAATGTTTTCTCAAGAAATAGGCTATATATATAACTGTCTTATGCTTGCAATGCAATACAATACAATACTTTCAAATTGTCATTTGATGCTGCCGGACTCCGGTGTTGCTCCGGTATTTCTTATTGTTTTCCCGCTCACTTTCATTGTTCGCGACTTTTCGCGCAACTTTTGTGCTTGCTATGCCGCGAGATCACTGCTGAGTCCTTGGTAAATTCTTTAAAAAGATGTATGCAAGCAAATGTTTTCAGCAACAGAGTAGTAAAGGTCTGAAACGAGTTGAATGTTGAGGCAGTTTCGGTGGAGACACTCGGTAGTCGGTAGCCTCAGAGGCATGCTCGGACAGATGAGATATAATTAAGGCATCGCATTAGTGGCTGGATTTTAATCTTGCGAGATCCTATCATATGTTATGTTATGCTGTGTTATGCTGTGCTATGTTATGTTATGTTAAGGTATGTCATGTTATGTTATGCTGTGTTATGTTTTGCTGGGTTATGTTATGCTATGTTATGTTATGTTATGCTATGCTATATTATGTTATACTATGTTATGTTACGCTATATTATGCTATGTTATGCCATGCTATGTCATCGTATGCTATGTTTCGCTGGGCTATGTTATGCTATGCTATGCTATGTTATGTCATGCTATATTATGTTACGCTATGCTATGTTATGCTATGTTATGCTATGCTATGTTATGTTATATATATATATGCTAGGCTATACTATGTTATGTTATGTTATGCTGTGCTATGCTATGTTATGATATGCTGCGCTATGCTATGTTATGCTGTGCTATGTCATGTTATGTTATGTTATGCTGTGCTATGCTATGCTATGTCATGCTGTGCTATGCTATGTTATGCTGTGCTATGTCATGTTATGTTATGTTAAGCTGTGCTATGCTATGTCATGCTGTGCTATGCTATGTTATGCTGTGCTATGTCATGCGGTGCTATGCTTATGTTATGCTGTGTCATGCTGTGCTATGCTATGTTATGCTGTGCTATGTCATGTTATGTTATGTTATGTTATGTTATGCTATGTTGTGCTATGTTATGCCATGCTGCGCTATGCTATGTTATACTATGCTATATCATGTTATGTAGTGCTATGTTATGTTATGCTGTGCTATGCTATGTTATGTTATGCTGTGATAAGTTATGTTATGCTATGCTATGTTATGCCATGCCATGTCATGTTATTTTATGTTATGTTATGCCATGTCATGTCATGTTATTTTATGTTATGTTATGCTATGCTCTGCTATGTTATGCTATGTATTATGTTCCTGCTAAACCATCTATGGTAGATTCCTCCTCGATTGGCGCCATCAATTAGATAGGTATACCCGTCGTAACTTGAAGCCAGAAAGGGAAACTGCTCTTGAAATTTCTGAAAGCAACAGCTTACCAGAAGAGGCTGAGATGGACTCGTGAGCCGGTCACCAGTCATACCAGTCATTCCGATGCATCCTAATAAAAACCGAATGAACTCAAAACGTAACCGAGTGAGTTGCTTACTGATGATGACATTCGAGAGTTATTGAACCTAAACATTGAGACATGACTGCGATTTCTTTCGTGGGGGTTGGCCCTCTGGGACTTCCTCTGTACAGCGTCGGTTCTTGCAGATGGACATCAAACGAAGGATGGGTCTAATAGATAGATATTATATATATAAATACTATATATATTTTATATATATATATATATATATATGGTATACGCGATTTAACTTTTGTA
The DNA here is from genome assembly GCA_949752735.1 of Lumbricus terrestris. Taxonomy (NCBI): domain Eukaryota; kingdom Metazoa; phylum Annelida; class Clitellata; order Crassiclitellata; family Lumbricidae; genus Lumbricus; species Lumbricus terrestris. The sequence continues at coordinate 18,950,299 of OX457044.1, forward strand.
TTTATCTTTAGATGTGAGAGTGAATATATATATATATATACACACATTATATATATATAATGTGTGTATATACATGCATATTCACTCTCACATCTAGAGACAAATACAAGAGTTAAATCGCGTATACTATAATATATATATATATATATATATATATATATATACCAGATCGGATCGTCGCTGTGAAAATCGTTTCTTTTCGTAACAAATTCTATCGAGCGATGGATAAAGCCGATAAAACTGACGCGTCTTCTAAATTGCCTTCCTTCTATGCGCATGCCGTGTGCCCTTCTCCGTTTCATCTTTTCCTCTTTTCCCTCCGTTTTCACGTTTTTCCTTCTCTCTCTTCCTGCCTTCCTCCCTCTCCGCCCCTCCATCACTCTGCCTGTTTGTCTGTTTGTCTGTCTGTCTGTTTCTGCCTGCCTGTCTGCCTGTCTGTCTGTCTGTCTGTCTGTATATGTCTCTCTCACAATCTCTGTCTTTGTCTCTATCTGTCTGTCTATCTGTTTGTCTGTCTCTGTGTGTGTGTATGTCTCTCTCTTTCTCTCTCTCTCTCTCTCTCACGCACACACACACACACAGTCTGTCGGGCGATGTGACTGACATCAAAGTATAGATGGCGCCTCTGCGATTCTTCTTCGATCGTTCCTAATTGAAAGAAAGAAGATATGGAATTGGACCGACCCCGGTTGATACCCCCACTTCCCCCACCACCACCACCACCACAAGGGTAGCTGCGAAGGAAGGGCAGAGTAGGGCAATGCAGGACATTCGACTAACAATTATCTTGCATCGCGCGGCAAAAACCCTTTCCTCAAAAGCCGATGGACTGAAGTGTTGCATCGATAGAGAGATGAATTAACAGCACATCGCGTGACAAATCTCAACCGTTTGACATTGCTCACTGTTTGTATCCGTATGCGCAGGTCTTCCATCTCATGTCTGTGTATTGCATTGTATGCGTGTAGCCTATGCGTTTGTGCGTGTGAAGATCTTGTTATTGGATTGGATGATGACACGAAAAAATGGCGTTAGAGAAATTGCCGGTATTCTTTGCCATGGAGATTGTAATTAGTAAAATTAGAGGCATTGGAGGAAGTCCATGCGTATATTTTTCAAAATGGTAAGACGTAGCTGGCAAAACTGCTCGATGATGATGATGATGATGATGGTGGTGGTGGTGGTGGTGGTGGTGGTGATGATGATGATGATGATGATGATGATGATGATGATGATGATGATGATGATGATGATGATGATGATGATGATGATGATGATGATGATGATGATGATGATGATGATGATGATGAATATTTGAAGCCTACTTTAGCGACCTGTAATTTAAATTTCTCTCCTGATCCATAATTTTGATGATCATGAAAGTTGAAAGTCTCGTTGTTTTGTTTGCTCGAAGGTCAGGGCTCAAGGTTCCAGCAATATCGAAGAGAACGATCTGGAGAGCATCGCATCAAGCAGCAGCTGTTACGTCACTACGACAGCACGACGAGACCAGTTCATCACGATAGGAGTCCAGTGGAAGTGAACATCGCCATCTCACTCTACCATATACTCGACACGGTAAATGTAAATGTAATCGGATTTTTATATAGCGGCTGTCTTATGGCCTCCACCCTGTGGGTGAGATCCTTCACCACCGCTCGCCCGTTTCAATGGACGCCACGCCATTTAGGTCCCCGTGGACGGACAGCCCGAGATTTTTAAATCTCTGAAATAGCCACCTTCGGGATTCGAACCGCGGCCCTCACGCTCTCTTCCACAGGGCACAGGCGCGCGGCCGCCCTTATCTCTTACCGATGTAGCTAACGTGGCCTAGGTGATTGTATATTCGTTTAATTGAAAATCAGACAATTCCTGGTGGCACGTTCACCGCAACCGGTTACATGTCAAAATGTAGACTAAAACACAGAAATAATAATAATATCGATAAGTATAGTAATAAGGATGTAATAGAAACATTTTCTTTTAAATAAATAAAATAAAGTAGCGGCAGCCATAAAAGGCGCCTATTTGTCTCGTTGTTGCAGTGGCGGCGCCAGACACTTTTTGTAGCCAGGGCATAGCCAGGGCAGTCATATTAGTAACCAGGGCAGAGGGTAGAGGGCGAGTCGCGTGCTCGGTAGCCCCGGGCCCTTACATAGGCCTATAATTTGGCTATAGGGTGCTCGCCATAAATGCCAATGCTAGGTTTTTCCACTAGATCCGGGTTTTTTGGCCTTCTTCTGGGTATCTGTTTTTAAGGGGGGGAGAAATCAGGGTTTATTTAAGTTAATAGGTTACTTGACCATTTGTATATACAGCGCATGAATATTCTGTGCACTGAGCAATATACATTGTGTTTAACTGACTGTGGGCCTACTAGGCCTACATAAATTTTTTTCAATTATTTTAATTTGAAACTCCACAATCAAGATCTCACGTTGCCAATTCACGAATAATTTATAGCCTGCATGGTAACGCAGAACCTCAATAGCTCTGCGCAGAAATAAGCCGTTTTAACATCTCAATATAATATAGGTCAAGCCTAAGTCATTCCTCCTTGTTGAGCAGTATCGACATCTCTAACATGTAAGCTTATTAATTGTATATGATATTATGTAAGGTCATTCCTCTAGGAAGTGGTCTAGTTGTTGCAGATCGAGCATTAATGTTCTAGGTGATTTAAATGTTGGATTGTTGATGTATTGAGAAAATTTTGACGGAAACTTCGGATACCGGTAACTTTAAAACTTCGTAAATTTAAACCACGAGTGTTGTGTGTTTAGGGCCTACAATTATTCTTGTAGGCTCGGCCGACCCGCTGCGCATGCGCACACGACATATATCGCTTGAGTTTATTTTCGATATGGATGACCAGCCTGCCGGTCATGACCACTTTGGCAATTAACATTTTTTCGAAAGTTAAAAGTTGCAACTACATCTGATTCGACTCATTTGACGAACATTCTGTTAACCCTCATCCGAAATCCAACTTAATTTGAATAAAGGAGTCTAAAATCACATATAAATAGTCTGGACTTTTCTGGAGTTTTTTCTTAACGAAATCTGGGTTTATCTCTCAAACCTCAGTGGCAACACTGTAAATTGCCGTACCCTACACTATTAGGGTTTGCTGGTCAGATGGTCAGATGCATGGTCCATGGACCATGGGCGAAGTCATGAAACCGAACACTTTTGACATTTTTAAAGTAAATCTTACAAATCTCTAAGACTAATCTCAGTGACTTAGCGAAGCATTGCAAATACTCATTCATGTTACATTTCGAAAGCAAAATGTTCGGCAAATAAAGCAACTGAGTCAGGTATAGCCTATAGCAAGGTCGTAGCTATGGGGGTGTTTTGGGTGTTTGAACACCCCCCGAAATGGAAAATGTGAAAGATTATAGAATGCAGTTACGAGCACATGATGTAAAAACCATGAAATAAAACCATGAAAACACCTCCCCCCAAATGGAAAAATGTTTTAAAAACAGAATGCCGGATGACTAAAAAGGGAAATTGGTGACTTTTTGAAGATTTCGAATTGGTGAAACAATCCCCGAAATCAAATTCTGGCTACGGCCTTGGCCTATAGGTCTCTTGTTTACGCAAATGCTTACGCTTCATTTGAAAAACAATAAAGTAACAGCTATAGGCTTATGCTGTTAGTTGTATACGTCAATGTGAGTAGCCTAAGCAGCAACAGAATTTTTCACTGCCAGAACGTTTGCCCTGCCAGAACGTTTGCCCTACCAGAATTTTTGCCATACCAGAATTTTTGCTATGCCAGAATTTTTGCTATGCCGGAATTTTTGCCATACCAGAATTTTTGCTATGCCAGAATTTTTGCCATGCCAGAGAGCGGAAGGACGGACGTGAACATGTGCAGTAAAAAAAACAATATGCTCGAACAAATGCTTGCACCGTTGTTGATGTTAAATGTTAGAGGAAAAGGGTTCTTGAGTACTGGTAGCCATGATGTTCTGTTAAAGATGACTGTACTCGGAAGGATAAATGCCGTTGTTAGGCTACTTCTGCCTCAAGTTCGTAGTAAAAGATTATGAATGTTGTTATATGCGTCAAGAGTAGTCCAATGCTGCAGCCCCGACAGCGAATAACTCTTGGATGCCGCGCCTGTTCATTCACACGTACAAGCGACAGCCGTGTGGTTAAGATTGTAGGTGTTGAAATCGTCCAAAAAACGCGCAATTACTCACAGTTTCCTCGGGAGGCATAACATAAAATCGAAACAGCTGGTAGGATTATAAAATCCAAGTAGTGTGTAGTCCTTTTGTAAAGTGTAAATGTTCAATTCTGAAAGTATCCGAAAGAAGCACGAAGAATCGCAGTTATTATTTGCTCCGGGAAACATGGCCACCTCGTGGTGCATGAAATATTGCAGGGGTTATTTTAGCGTGCAGTTGTACACAAAATGTGCAGTTCTAAATGGATTTGTGCAGTTGTACAAGCACTTCTGTACAGTTAAAACAAGCAAAATGTCATTGTCCTCCTATTGGAACTAATTTACTATGGATGATGGGAAAGGAAAGAATTAAGGAGTTGTGCAGTTCAAAAAATTTCTTTAAAACAGCCATGAAATATCGTCCTGCAGCCAGTGGCGGCGCCAGGATTTCAGTTTGGGGGGGCTGAAGCCCTGCGGCGAAAATTTCACATTTTCATCCGTAAAAATTTCTGACCACCTTTTTTTAGTCATCGACCGAAATCTCATGAAAATTTTCCATTTTTTCGCCGCCAAAATTTCTGACGACCTTTTTTTAAGTCGTCAGCCGAAAATCCTGGATATTTCAATGTAAAAAAAATTCGGATGGCCCTTTTTTAGGGGGCTGAACCTCTTGTAGGGGGGCTTAGCCCCCCAGGCCCCCCTAGCGTCGCCACTGCCTATACAGCACGCAATTCCTCGCAAAATGACTCTGCGGGCATCACAGAATCGGGCTAGGACGCATTAATTACCCGAAAGCAACAGTTCCTTATCAGAAAACGGCTGAAAAAAAAACTCAAGAAAATGCCACATTTCCTCTAGCAAAATGCTAGCTGCACCAGAAGTGCAGCCAAGCAAGAACCAGGACCGATACAAATTCATACAATTCAGAAATCTCCGATGCGAAACCATTGGGTCTTCGTTTGTGCACGATCAAGCTACGTGTGCTGACTGCTATTGTTATTTCGCCTGTTGTTTATTCTTATTGATGAGTTTTCGTTCTTAGCCGCTTTTACATCAGCGAGGTTTTTGTATGCGCATAATAATGATGATGATTATGTTGCATAATTGCAGCAGCAGCTGCAGTAACAGCAGCAGCAGCAGAAAGAACAACAATATAAATAATTAAAAAATAATACTAATTTTAATTATAATAGCAATAATACTAATGAATGATACCGCAGCTGCTGCTGCTGATGATGATGATTTTGATGATGACGACGGTGATGACGATAATTAATAATAAATTAATAATAATAAATCAGCACTAACAATAGTAATAGTAATAGCAATAATGATAATAGCAATAAAAATGAAAAAACTAATGAAATATACATTATAATTAATAATTATATATATATATAATTATAAGATAATAATAATTATAAGATAATAATAATTTGATGACGAATCTGTCCGCATAGCCATTGCCAGGGACTGTGCCTTAGGTGGATGGATCTCTGCGATCAACATGAATGTCGATTCAGTCGACCAGTTTACCAGCTAGTTGACCAACCAGTCAACTAGTTGACCAACTAGTCCACCAGCGACCTGCACTGGTCGACTGATTGGCCAACGGGTCAATTGTTTGGTCAACTGACCCGTATGCATGAACCCCGATCCATCGGAGTTCGTTATATCTCGAGAACCGAGATCTAACGAAACCCGATGAATCATCGGGTTCCTGGCAGGTATTGTAAAGCCCCCTGCCAGGATTTGCCCAGGGCGATCATTTAAGACGCTATACAGGCAAAGGCGATTTCTTTTATCACCTTCTGGCTGAGGGGACAGATCGTTTTCACCTCCAATTGGTCAACGCGGTAACCTAGGCAACTGACATTTATGACGTCATATTCCGTTTTTCGCTATTAGATGCGTCATTTATTATTGTAGCGAGTATCAAGTAAGCCTACGTAATTCAATTACAATGCGTTATATTTTTTTAGCGCGCTATACACGTTTACTCCTACATTATTATTTATTAGTACTTTAGACTGGCGAGAGTAAAGGGGTTTAAGGGTATACCTGCACTGGTGTTTAAAGTGACCAGCTATATTATATTCCAGTAGGCTACTGAGCAGAGTTACTGATGCAGGCACTGTCACTGATATCTTGGTAGAGTCATCGTTAGCGATCTGCCGTGGTCGCGAGCGCTCTTGTTTCTCGATTGTCTGAATTCTTTCCGCTGCTGTAAGCTGTGGCACACGAAGGCAATTAAACGGGTCTCTATAGACATTGGCATAAATGTTAGAGAATCTTTCCAAAACGACGAATTTTCTATTCAAGGCGCAACATTTCTTTTTGAAGTATTCTTTCGTCTAAAATAAGCATTTCAGTTTGGTGTTGCTACAACGACAAAGCTTCGTCAATATGACATTAGTCTTGACCGTCGATATTGCAGCGACGTCACGGTTTTGTAACGTAGTTATCAGAATTTGGATATGTACTAAAGGCGTGCGTGTGCGGGTGTACGTGTGTGCGTGTGTGTGTGTGAGTGTGTGTGTGTGTGTGCCTGTGTGAAGTCATAGATGCCTTATTACAGCGTAACATGGTTATATATAGGCCTATTTCATTTTTTGCATGTAGTCCTATAATTTATATGCAGTTCGTTTCACCATCAATGAGAGATCATTGCAAGGTCGATGAAGGTCACCCTCCTCATTAAACTGTGGTGCAGTACAGTGGTGTATTAAACCAGACTTTCTTCTGGCACCACTCGAATACTTTGTTGCAGTATACAGTGGCGTATAGGCAAGGGGTTTTCGGGGGTTAAAGCTCCCATTGGCTTAGGAAAAAGTTTTTTTAAAGGCTAGGCTATTTATCCACTAAAATATGAAAAAACAAAATAATTGTTTGTATAGTAACAATTGTTTTTCTTACTTTATTCCCTTTGTTACTTTATTTCCTTTTTTATTTACTGTAATACTGTTGGGTTGGTGTCAGGAAGGGCATCCGGCCAGGCCATAAACTCCAAGCCCCCATCATAAATTCCTGGCTACGCCACTGGTGCAGTATTTAAACTTGATTCCCCTGGTCTTTTTTAAGGAAATTCAGATAGGGGGGGGGCAAAACGGCCGATTTGGGAGAACGGCAGTCACTGAGTCACACACCGACGGTATTCTGTGACCAAACATTTTTCTGACATTTTTTAGTCTTTCCGCAAAAGGATTTTTCTGGGTGAAATGCCATTCATAGGGGGGGGGGGACTTCCCCAGAGATGTCTAGATTAAACACAGTCTGTGGTGGTACTTCTGAGAATGGGCTACCGACCTAGTTGTATAATTTTGGGGGTTATACCGAATGCGCGAGATGAAGCTTTAGCGAACTTTAATAGCAAAAGATCGAGTCCAATAGCTGAATTCTGCCACATTCAAGTCGTCAGGCGATTTGTCTACGAGGGCAAAACTTATAAGTCGCTTTAGTTGCAGAGCGGAAACGTCTGCGACCATGGGCGGAGTTTGGTTTCCGTTCTTGGAGGGGCTATAGCCTGCTTGGGGGGCTAAGCCCAGGAAAGATACCATTTACATGGTAAAAAAAATGAATCTGGGTCTTCTTGGGGGGGCTTAGCCCCCTAGCCCCTGATAAACTCCGCCCATGTCTGCGACCATGCAAGATAAAATAAAGGTTCCTGAAGATAAGATGACGCGCGGTCTAATTAACCTACTACACAATAATGCCTATATGCTGCTATATGTATGAGCATCGTTATCTGAAAATAGACAATAATGGGCCTCATTATCTGAAAATAAATGCGTCTGTATGTGGATAATCAGAGCAGTTCTGTCCAAATAAAAGTGGATTTATGCCCAGGCCCGCCGACAGAAATTCCGGGCCCCTGGGCTGAGCCGTCACGGGCCCCAAGCTATCTATCTTTTTGAGCAAATTTGCACAAAAATAACAATAATGCGAGTATGAATGTACGCTAATGCTTACATTTATGATTTCAATGGTAAGAATTAAATTTTCAAATGATATGGTAATCAGCAAGCAACCTCTCTGCCGCAAAGTCGTTTAAAATATCCTGCAGGTAGATCTCCATCTTGTCTGCGAACCTAAGAAATGCACTTCGGAAATGCTCTTTCTTCGTCGTCTGGAAAATTGTCCGAATGTCCTGGAGGACCGTTTCTTATAAGCTTAATTATTATTAATAGGAGCCTAAATCGTCTCAATCGTTTGTATAAGCCTAAAAGCAGGCCCTGGCGGCAGAGTGCCAACATAAAAACAAAGCCTTTTGACAGTTTCTAGAATTTTAGCATTTTCATAATTCTTATTTATAAAGTCTTCTTTTGGAATTAAGATACTATAGATACTAACAACACAAACTTCATTTTCATCCATTCAGTTATACGATCATCATGCATGCGCGTTTAATTCACTAGAATCAACGATGTATGAGTAGGCCTATAGGCCCTAGGCCTACATGTAATTACGGATTGTGATTGCCTTCTTCTGAGATTCTGAATTGAAAATAGTAAGCTTACATGTACCAACTTTTGCCTTTTCAAGCTTATTAGCTTTTTCTTTTTGTTGTTGTGCTCCAGATTGTGTTTGTAAAATATGCCATCGTTGCGAGAGAAATTTATCATTATTTTAGAGAGTGTTGTTCACTTATGATTGAAATCTGACAACGCATAATTTAGCAGAAGAGCGTTCTGAGACAGATGTGAGCGTGTTCTTTGGCAAAACACTGATAAGTAGGCCACAAGGTAGGCTAATGGACAGTTGCTTGAAACTCAAACTGTTGTAGTTATGTAACAGTCATAGCCTACATAAATCGCAGACAATAGGCTAAGTAATATAAGTGATTATAGGTAGGGCCCGCGCCCGTAATCAACATAATGAAACATATTATAATCACTGTTGCCCGGGCCCCCTCCGGGCCCCTAAAAGTCGCCGGGCCCCTGGGCATTTGCCCCCCCTGCCCCCCCCTCTCGGCGGGCCTGTTTATGCCGAAACTTAGATTCGACGCCAAGCAATTAAAACGGATTACAGATCTATTAGTGCGAGAAGCATATTATCCAGCATAAACGGCATTGCAATTATTGTCAACCTTGGAATTGATATTGGAGTTGTTTAGGAGCTTGAATCGAGAGCTATAGCGACATATATATTGTACGAATCTGATGCAAGTTATAATTATAGTAAACGTTTCACTCTTGTTGCAGAATGAGAAGGAGCAGACATTCACTTGTCTACTCGCCATTCGACAGGTACGCTTTGCCACTTATTCACTTCTTCACCAGACAAATAATTAGGACAAGAAACAAATGGGGTGTGAAGTCTGGAAAACACGAAGATACGCGGTCCATAATGGACCCACACGCTCACACACACACATATTTGTATATATATATATATATATTACATAAATATTACAGAGATAGATAGACATACAGAGAGAGAAAGAGAAAGAGAGACAGAGCAGAGACAGAGAGAGAAAAACAGGGTTGGCCTCATTATCTGAAAATAAATGCGTCTGTATGTGGTCAATCAGAGCAGTTCTGCCCATTATCTGCTTCTTTTCCTGCTTATTTTCAACACACAAAAGGTGCGACGAGTTATACTTAATAAATGTAGCGGTCCTTTACTTCAGGGCTTTTTTAACGGGCAGTTGTACACAAAATGTGCAGTTCTAAATGGATCTGTGCAGTTGTAGAAGCAATCCTGTGCAGTAGAAACTAGTGAAAAAGGTCATTGTCCTACGAGTGGAAGTATTCTACCATGGAGGATGGGAGGGCAAAGAAAGGGTTTGTGCAGTTCTAAAAATTTCTTAAAAACAGCCCTGTTGTAGATGGCACACCCCAACCAGTCGCTAATTAAATGGAAACGCAGGACTCACTCGTATCGAACTGTGGGGAACAATTTCAGGCTTGAGATGCTCCGCAGATATAGTTCCCGTGAAGAATTGAAGATGCCCCATGCGCTGGAAACCGGATTGCACTCTACATCGCTCTACTGACTGGCCATAAGCAGGGCTTAAAGTGTGCCTGAACGTCCATGGACGGCGTCCATGCACTTGTTTTAAAATCTGAACGCCGTCCAGTCACTTATAATTGACGAGCACAGACTGGAAAGGTAAGGGGCGTCCAGGCACTTATTTTTCCACACTTTAGGCACTGGCCATAAGATGATATGATACAGCGCTGGCGAATAGGTTGGGGCCAGTGGTCAAAGTGTGGGAAAATAAGTGCATGGACGCCCCTTACCTTCCCAAAAGAAGTGCCTGGACGCCCCATACAATTCCAAAAGAAGTGCTTGGGCGCCCCATACATTTCCAGGCTGTGCTGGCCAACAAGTGGCAGGAGCCGCAGGACGGCATTCAGATTTTAAAATAAGTGCATGGACGCTGTCCATGACCGTCCAGCCACACCTTAAACCCTGGCTGGGGCCAATTTGTTTCTAAAATATTTTTCTCAGAAAGCCTTAACATACTTAAGGGGTCCGTGGCTGATTTGCATAGGGCCAGGAATTTCTCTCATCGACCCTGGCTATATACTTGCTCAAAATTTAATAGGCTACATTCAGTCCGACCTGGTATTTTTGGTGAAGACTGTAGGTTATTGAGACCTGAACAAAGAAACCAGATGGTAGGCAGAAAGGTCTTGGGATTACATACTGAAGACTCGATTGTCGTACCAACGAGTAAATAATGTGTAGTCCGCATGCACTAAATGCAAGGTGAGTCATTGCAGATTATAAAAAAGGCAAAACCCCTTGCGGACTATCTCACGCTGCCAGTGCCGGATTAACTTTTTAGAGGCCTGGCGCAAACAATGCAACAAAACTAAAGTAGGCCCTCTATCCAATCAAATTATCAAAAAAATGGGGGGAAAGTTAATTATATAGAAAAACATACTTTAATAATTTATGAACACAAAATGAAGCTGTGATTGGATTACAGGAGATTTTTTAATTTCAAAAATGTTCGTCGAGTTTAAAAGTCTTTCCTTCGCGCTTTTAAAGTAGAGAAAGAAACAATGATATCTTGAAAGTCAAGATCTATCAAGATTTCCGACTCAATGTTCAAAAGAGTTAAATTTGCCAATCTGTCCTGGCCCATTGTTGACCTCAAAGATGATTTTATGCGTTTTAAATGACTGAATGATCTTTCTCCACTGCAGTTACTTACAAACAAAACAAAATAAGCGCCCAGTTGATGGCGAATACAAGAGCCAATGTCTGAGAATTTTTTCCCCGTTTGGTGTGATCAAAAAAAACCTGAATCGTTCTTTTTTTGGTACTATTCAATTTTACTTTATTTCCATGATGTTTTATGGATTTAGAGTAGGCCTACATGCATATCTAGATTACGACAATACGACATGGTTCAGGTCCCATCTGCAGCCAATAACTGACCAAATCTTCATTATAGTCCACAGAGTAGCATCTGTTTGTGGCACGTTTCCAACAGATTGATTCTCTTTTTTTAATGGTAGATCTATGGAAGTTCAGATATAGGCATATCAATTAATGATATCATTGCTGAAATCAAGGGTGTCTGTTGTTGGCATTAGTGCTGACACTGCTGAGCGGCCTAAGCCTGAACTGCATCCAGCTTCTGACGCTGAGTCGACACCATCTATAAATTGCGACACTTCTCGTGTTTTACTGCCAAAAATTTATCAATACTACCACGTTGCTGTTTGCCTACCTCTTCAAGTGCGCGTTTTCTTTGACGTTTCTGCCAACCGGACTTAAATTTCTTCATTTTCTTTAGGCCTACTTATTTTATTTGTTTAAAAATTAAAATTAATAAAAGAAATAAGCAGCTACATAAACACTAAATAGTAGATAATAATATTACATGAAACATACACTGTGTCGTCTATACCGTACGCATATCTATATATTTTATTTGGTGATGGGGTCGATCCGCGCATAAATTGATTACGTCATACGTCATCATTACAGTACACAATTAATTAGTACGTCGTCATTATAGTAGTAGTACTGATACTGTAGGCCTACTGTAGAAGGCCTGTTTTTATAATGCCACTAAATTTTATATGCAATGCTTGTTTTAGAAATTAAACATTTTAAATAAGCCGGACTGTGACTTATATAAACACATTCGATCGGATAATCGGATTTCTCATTGTTTTTTTTAAATTTTACCCCGAAAGAAGGCCTGGCGCAAGTGCGCCAGTTGCGCCATAGTTAATCTGGCACTGCACGCTGCAGTCACGATGTGTATAAATGGCGAGCAATACTATAGGCCTACCCGGAATAGACCTACTGAAAGCCCGTGGGTATATATTCGCCTGTAGTCTAAGTCAAATCCGCTATCACCTTACATTGCATATGCAGACATAATTAGCCTATGCTTATTCTTTCACTGCACTCTATTCAATTTTTTTATTGGAAATAATATTCAGAAAGTTAGCCGAACTGATCTCTACCCTGAAGAGTAGATCGAGTTTTGCGACCACCAACGAGACAAATGAAAACACGCCTTCTGGGATGTTGACCACTCAGACCACAAATCTCTAACCAGAATTCGGAGAAAGTTGTTTGTTAACATGTTTATTTTTGTGACCGTGTCTACGCGTTTTATCTATTATATGCACCTCAAAAACGATTTGACAATTCCCATTTGTTGAGTCAAGTACGGTTTGACAATACTCAGTGGTCAAACCACAACACGGTTTCTCAATTCTCATAGGCTGAAGAAGGTTCTGAAGGTTCTTCAGTCTTGGTGGATACATGGTTTAATGACAGCCTATAACAACAGAGTCCGTTGCCGTTTGCAAACATTTTGAATGGCATTCTTCTGTCTAAAATTAGTAGACACCTACACTATAATAATTACACAGTGAAATAGACTCACCAGAGTTAGATCTACTCAAAATAAAGTCAAATCCGGCATGCTAGAGAGAGAGTGAATAACTGTCCCAATATCCATATTCAGCATTTAACGTATTGTTTTACTAAGATCGCGAAAATTAATTTCAAACTATACCACTCTGACAACTGATTCAAATGACTCTTATGAAATCGCTCGTTACCTTGGCAACGTCAGTGACGTAAAATTCATTTTATCGCAAAGTTTCTTCAAACATTGTGACGTCATAATATTGTATGCGTTCAGTCTTTTCCATTTCGATGTTCCGCTCTGTCATCGTTCAAGTGCATAATTGAATACAACTTCTAAAGCGCCACTTTTAGCAGCCTGCAAAGCACGTCTGTCTTATGGGAGGGCTTCGGAAATCGAACTCAGCTCCGCTGATCGCCATACCACTTGTTATCCAATGTGTTATCCAATGTGCCACCGGTCACCTCATACCCAATAAGTTAACTCATTTATGCGCTGTTCTTTGGTGTCGATAGCACGTCCCGTCATTTTCAAACTGCCATTAACGTACACTCAGATACGAAAGCATACAAGTGAACAATCGAAAAATCGAGAATCAGTCGCAAATGGTATCTTACTCGAGTAGTCTTAAAATACTAATGCTATAGCAGCGGTTCCCAACCCGTGGCCCGCGGGCCAAAAGTGGCCCGCCAGGCCTCAGAAAATGGCCCGTCAGACCTAAGAAAATGACCCTTATCTCTCAAAGAATCATCAAAAATATCTTAAAAAATTAACAATTTGGACAGACAGGATAGAACATATTATTTAATTTATTTTCTATTACAAATTCTTTTATTTTAACGTCAATAAATAACATAAAACATTATATTTTGAATCAATTATAACAATTTTATATGCTTTTAGTTAATACAATTTTAACCTTGTGGCCCCTTAATGTCCTTCAACTAAGAAAAAGTGGCCATCGTGTCCTCCAACTTAGAAAAAGTGGCCCTCAAGTCAAAAAAGGTTGGGAACCACTGTGCTATAGGCTACACAAAGACGTTGGTTGTAGACTGTAGACTAACACAAACTGATACATGGACAAAATTAATGGCTCGCGGATGAATGGAACCTATAGCATACTAATTGTGATCCTCTCTATATATAATATATATATATATATATTATATATATATACATACATACATACATACATACATACATATATTATATGTATCATTTGTCACCATCGTCAGTGATCGTCACCTGTGGTCAATTGCACACCTTTAAACTCTATTGTTGAAGTGAATAGCTCTTGATGGGTGTTGCTTCTTATTGATGGGCGTAGGCTTCCGACGTTATAACCTGGAACTCGAGTGTGTACAATGTAGAATGATTGCTCTGACCATCAGATTCGGTCAACTGCGCATTCTATCTCGATCTGTTCCTACGGCGCAGTTTGTGTTACACCAACGTGTGTGTTTAGCTTATCATTAGTATTCTAAGACAATTTCTTCTCTCTTCATGGGTAGGCCTACCTGCACTGATGGCGCTACTGAATGGCAAGTGATTGCAGGTTAGATGCTCCGCCACTGTTCGTAGGCCTACTCTGACAGTGCATAATAATTATAGCCAGGGCTTTTGTTAACGTGCAGTTGTACACAAAATGTGCAGTTCTAAATGGATTTGTGTTGTAGGTCATAAGCACTTCTGTACCGTTAAAACTAGCAAAAAAGGTCCGATTGAAACATGATTTGAAAGTAATTTACCATGGAAGATAGTAAAGGAAAGAAGGAGTTGTGCAGTTCTAAAAGTTCCTTAAAACAGCCCTGCTTTAGCCTACTTGTTTATTTAGTTTACATGTCTTTTAATTAATTGTTTGCCTACTTACTTGTTTACTTATTTGTTTAGAAGTGGAAAGATGAATATCTTCGATGGAATGCATCTGAGTTTGGCGTTGAGACGATTCGAATCCCAGCCGATAAGATTTGGACCCCGGACCTCATCATTCAGAACTTGTGAGTTTAGTCCATTTAGCATCCACGATTCAGAAGATGATAATATATACTGTGTCAGGCTTCTATGCATCACATCATAAAATAATGATTAATGGCCAATGATTAGTGATTACTTATTAATTATTGACTAATTATTAATAATTAATTATATGTGATTATTGATTAATGACTAAACGATCAATTATTAATTATTTAGCCTATTGCAAAAACAAATTTTTGATGATTGATTACTAATTATTACTATTTGATTTCCAATTATTGATGTTTATTACTAATTATTATTGATCATTAATTAGTTAATTAATTAGTTACTGAATTTATTTATCTATCGATCCATTAGTTAATTATTTAATCAATTAATCTATGAATCAATTAGTCGTTGTTACATTCCGTAAATCATCATCTCTCTCTTATAATGCTCTGTTGACTTGACTTGACTTGATGGGTCAAATGCTGCGTTCCTCAGTGCCGGTGACAAATTCAACGACTATGTCGTGACGAATACGATCGTCAGTCCCGATGGAACGGTGCTCTGGCTCTACCCTGCGCTCATCAAGACCTACTGTACGCTGAACGTCAAGTACTTTCCCTTCGACAGTCAGAAGTGTGACATCGTGTTCATCTCATGGACACACAGTGAAGATCAGCTGGACGTCGTCTACAACAGCACCTTCGAGAACAGCGTCTATTACACGTCCACCAATCAGGTTAGGCCTATAGGAGAGGCTGGAGCACCATGCCACGGTCTCCCCTACATAATAATTGATTGAAGCTTGAGGTAGTCAAATTTGAACTATAGGACGTGGGTGGGTGAACAACATGTCCGAATGTCCAAACCGTACCTAAAAGTAATGTGATAATTTACAGCAGGAGCGGGTGTATAGGCCTAGGCCTACTCAATTCTTAGCTGTGTCAAAAAATTGAACAATAAAGAATATGTATACTTAATTATTGGAAACTCTTGAGTTATATTTTCAATAGATTTATAGCTGAGGTATACGCACGGCACAGTAGTCGTAATCGTAACCTCCAGATTTCCAGAGCGCCCTTCGAAAGCCAAGCTCAAGGTTTATTTACGAGAGCTGCAGGTCTATAGCGTTTAGCGTGCTGACCTTTCAAGCGAATGGTCGAATTTCAAATTGCAGAGATTTGTGTCGAGATACATGCTTTACTTGCGCCTCCTATAGCTACCCAACTCAGCTATGACGAGTACACCGATCGTACACTGTCGGTGGAAAGATGAGACGGTGAGGGAGAGGACTGGACACCCGCCCCCTCATATATGCCGAGACTAAGAAAACGAAGTTGCTAGCGATACATACTAATGGCTGCCTCAGGACTAGCGAGACTGCATGTCCTTCTCCTCTTCTATATATATATATATATATATATATATATATATATATATATATATATATATATATAGCTGTAGCAAAGCACTGAAATGGCATGAACGAAAACCAAGGAAAAACAAAATAGTGCTCATTAATTAATCTCTGAGTTATACGGAGCCTACAACGTCGTACCGGTACACTAACAGGTGAAGCCACAAGCAAATATTATTAAGGATTCATGAGTTGACATAATGTGATGTAATAAAATAATACCAGGTAATAGCGCAATATCTGTTGTCGGGCGAATGCAATAAATTGTAATCGTAATTGCACTTACAATTGTGTTTGTAAAAAGGTTGTTAAATGACATTTACATATATAGGGCATTAGTGGCGCTGCACGTGTGTGCGTGTGCCTTCCGCTGGGGACTCTTCCATAGACTGGGCGTTGTGTATGGTTGACAGGAGTGGGCCGTTGAGAAGTCGGGTGGCATAACAGCGGAACGACACACGAAGAAGTACGCCTGTTGTGTTGAACTCTATCCAGACGTCACCTTCACGATTCACATGCGCCGAGGAAGTCTCTTCTACATCGTCAACCTCATCGCTCCCTGCTTCCTCATCTTCCTCATCTCCTTCCTCGGATTCTTCCTTCCCGTCGAGTCTGGGGAGAAGGTCAACCTGGAGATTACCATCCTGTTGGCACTCGTCGTCTTCCTGCTGAGGGTGGGAGAGACGATGCCGCCCACTCCAGACTCCATTCCCATCCTCGGTAAGAGACTCTTTTGATTGTCATTCGAACAATTGTCTCGTTTGTTTCGCTCCAGGGCTGTTTTTAAGGAATTTCTAGAACTGCACAAATCCTTCTTTCCCTTCCATCCTCCATGGTTAATTACTTCCAATCGGAGGAAAATGGACATTTTTGCTAGTTTTAATTGTACATAAGTGCTTCTACAACTGCACAAATCCATTTAGAACTGCACATTTTGTGTACAACTGCACGTTAAAAAAAGCCCTGTTTCGCTCTTTTCTATAAGCTTACTCTATTATGTTTTGTTTTGTTATATGTGTAGTGTCTGTGTCAGGGGTTTTTAAAAGAAAACCAGGAAGTTTTTCTAGTGCGAATTTTTTTGAGAAACTTTCTGGTCGTCTCAGAAAATTTTCCCTAAACAATGCCGCAAGTAGCCGACGAAAAACTCTGATGACCTTTTTTAGTCACTTGTTTTAAATTTTCTAAGTTTTTTCCCACAAATATCCCAAGCAGGCGACGGAAAAGACTGATGACCTTTTTTAGTAATTTACTTAGAAATTGCTTCTTCCCCGCCTTCCTGCTTATTTTTTCACTGCACAGCTCCTTCGCTCTTCCGTGGTTCCGTGGTGAACCGTCTGCAATTACCTTTTTCTAATGATTTTCACTGCACAGAACTGTTTTTACAACTGCACAAATTCATTTGCATCTGCACATGTTGTGTAGAACTGCACGTTAAAGAAAGCCCTGTCTGTGTCCTTCTGTTTTGTTCTGGTCTGGTCTGGTCTGGTCTGAGCTGTTCTGTTGTTTATTACTTCATTCCTATCTTGTCTAGTCTTGTCTGTTCTGTGAATTGCAATCTGTTGTGTATTCTTCTTCCTCTAAGCTCTATCCTGGTCTCGTAGTGGTTTTGCAATCGTAATCGTAATCTCCAAATTTATAAAGCGCCACTCGGAAGCCAGGCGCTATAATGTGATTTGGGTCGGTATACGCGATAGCAGCAGTTTGCAAAAATCAACCACGGTCGTGGCTTAATTCTTTGGTTCTTTCGGATTAATCTTTCCTCTTCTGTCAGGAATCTTGGTGTCACTCTGAGCCAAGAACTCGCTTTTATGGGGGACACAATGTGACACATACATGTACATGTAGTATGTTTTCTGGAGATTTTTAACAATTGCGTCAGCTTAGAGTGGTATCTTGCTTGCTCTTTGACCCCATCTCCTGCTTCAACCCTCGTCATGGATGCCTTTGTGGCTTCCCGCGTCGACTATACTGTACATGTACAGGGTGGGCAAAAAGACCCCCTACGGGTTTTTTGGTCAATATCTTGACCAAAACGAAATTTTGCAGGCTTATAGACAATTCATATTTACACATCGTGGCAAGATTTCGTCAAAATATTTCAAACAGAACAAAAGTTATATCACTTTTAGTGAGACCACCAACCGTTTTTAGTTTTTTTTTGTTCCACACTGTATATAGCGGCTTCTATGCCTGGACCGGGTATTATACATTGTATATATGTGCATGTATGTGTAGCCAGCCTATATATGTTCTTCAGGGATGTTCTTCGCTTCAACAATGGTGATGGTGAGCATAGCGTTGGTGATGGCCGTCATCGTGACGAACATCTACGCGAAGAAGAACTCGCCGGAACGCTGTCCCGCCTGGGCGCTGTCACTGGCTTCCCGTTTCTACCCGTCCTACCACATCCAGCACATGACTGAACAACACCGGACCCCGGACCAGGAGAGGAACAGGCGAAAGATCTTCGACATCTCGTCCATCTCCAACGGCAAGCTGAACGTGGCCGGTAGACGACGGACGGCAGCGGCGGCTACCGGCGGCGGCGGAGGGGCCTTCGGCGGCGGCGGCGGCGGAGGGACCTTCGGCGGCGGCGGCGGCGGAGGGGCCTTCGGCGGCGGCGGTGGGTCAGCGGGTGCCAGTCCGTGCAGTGGCCTCGGGGGAAGCGCCGAGGTCCTGCCACCGCCACCGTCGTCGGTCCATCGCTCCCGTAGTCTGCAGCGCGGTCGACGGATCGACTACAGCGAGGACCTGATGCTGAAGCAGATCCGACGGAGCGAGACGGAGGGCAGCGATGCGAGCCAGGACCGGAGGGACCGCGCCAGGGCGAAGGCCGAATGGAGGCTCGTCGCGCTCCTCGCCGACCGCATCTTCCTCTGGGTGTTCGTCGCGATCAGCGTCGTCACCCATACGACCCTCTTCGTCCAGATGTTGCCGCACGCTGGACGCTGATTGGCTTTTGTGTGGCGCCAGATTACATCAACGGACACCGTGCGACTTTTACGTTTCATCATCTGTATAGGCATTTGTGTGTCCATCTCCCGGATACGCTGCGTCAATATTCACATTTGAAGTCTTGTTCAGCACCCTTTCCTTCGACCTCGGCTGAGATACGGCGCTATATGAATCGTCGTCTTATTATTATTATTTTTTTAAGAATTAAATTTTTGCCGTGAGGTACTTCGTTCCCCCAGGGACTTAGAAATTATAAAAGCAATGTATCTATTCTGGAACGATTAATTATTATTATTATTATTATTATTATTATTATTATTATTATTATTATTATTATTATTATTATCATTTTTTTGCCCCGAGGTACATATGATCCCTCATGGACTTACACCCTATTACTTATATAAAAACATCTGGAACGGCAACTAGTCGTCGTTGAAATCATTATTATTATCATTATTATTTTTTTTTTAAATTTATTATTATTATTATTATTATTATTATTATTAATTATTATTATTATCCATGAGTACATACATACGCATATATGCATGCTCGATAGTACAGTTGTTAGCGCGCTGGACTGTCGACCGAGAGGTAGGGGTTCAATTCCCCGCCGGGGCAGAAATTTGTATCGAGATTTCTGTTCCACAAGCACCACCTAACTGACTCAGCTATGATGAGTACACGGACCTCACGGCCAGTGGATAATGAGACGGTGAGGGAGAGGATTGGCCACCACCCTCATATGCCGAGGCCTTGAAAATGAAGTCGCTAACGCTTCATCCCGATTGGCAACCTTCGGGCTAGCCAGAAGAGATCTCTCATTTCTCATATTTAATCAAATATACGATGCATATATATATATATATATACATATAAATAGCCTATATGCATGCATAAATATATATGTAGAGTTGTATATAAATAATATATTCACTTAGCTAGAGATATGTGTGTGTGTATGTATGTATGTATGTATGTATGTATGTATGTATGTATGTATGTATGTATGTATGTATGTATGTATGTATGTATGTATGTATGTATGTATGTATGTATGTATGTATGTATGTATGTATGTATGTATGTATGTATGTATGTATGTATGTATGTATGTATGTATGTATGTATGTATGTATGTATGTATGTATGTATGTATGTATGTATGTATGTATGTATGTATGTATGTATGTATGTATGTATGTATGTATGTATGTAAAATTGTACATGTACATAATTGGATTGAATAGCCTACCTGCAAAATATCCGTACAGAATATGTCCGTGCGGTGGAACACGGCTGACAATAATCTGAATGGGTATTTATCGGCGCTATAAAAATCACTAAAAACCGGATGTAATGTGGAATGAATAGGTAAATGGCGTACATAACACGACGAACGTCATTTCATCACTTGTGGATTTCGTAGTTTGCTTCAGGATTTTGAACTTCTCTTATAAATAATGAAGTATAGGACTTCAGTGTCTCGTGGAACTCGGACTTTCACTGTGGCCAGAATATAATAAGGCAATTAATTGTCTGACGCAAATGAACCGCAACCATCGTTGTTGATAGCCTATACAACGTCACTGTATAAATTTAGCCAAGAAATATAGATAAATGTTCATTTAGTAATCAACACTAAGCAACAATTATACTCGTGAGCGTCGTAACCACGAACAGAGCATCCCAATTTTGAACAAGGAGGTCATTGTAGTCCAATATCGTACAAGCAGCCTCAAACAGACCCATCTGAATGATAGCAGTGACTCAGAATGTGAGTTTAAACCATTGTCTACAACGGTATTGTCACTTAATAATGTAGTTAATTGAAGAGAGCAACAATTGCAATGCGCAGGCCTATACAGTATGGAAATGAACAACACGACACTGTTGAACCGGTGTATGATGTAAGTTCAAGTCATTGTAAGACTTTTAGGCTAATTTCTGCGGTGTTATCACACTGATACTGTTTGATTTCTACTCAAATTAAAAATAAATAAAATCAGTAATGTGGAATTGTCTAATGGATTGTAATTGTACGTTTTCTTTAGCGACCATGAAGGTATCTAGTCTCATTAGACATTAATTTCAACTTCTCAGTTGTTCTGTTCTGAGCTATGATTGATAGCCACGATGCTAAACAAGGACATGACGCTGTTCATGTCCATCTAAATGGCCGAGAAAGCGGGGGCGTCCAATTGGGCGCTATATAAGGTCTCAACTGTCAGCACATGGGAGCGTACCATCATCGTTATTCTCAGTGGAAGTGGTGGACGTCACCAGTGTCGGTGGAACCTGGAATTTCAAAATTCCGAAAAATAATAAGCGGTAGATGATCGATGACTATATCCGTTTGCTGTTCAATGAATCATCGATAATTGATTGATTGATTGACTATTGATTGATTGATCGACTGACTGATTGATTGATTAGCAACAGCGTGGAGTTATGTGGTCGTTACTGCTTTCTGCGCTGATTCTGATCAACGGCTATAGTTGCGGTAAGCTCTTCTCCGTCTTCTATGTAAAATTAATGTAATATATGAACTGCTAACGTCATCCACTTTAATCATATATATATTTATTATATATATATATATATATATATATTCGCCCTCGTCATCTTCCTAGGCCTGCTACTAAGACTCCATGCATCCAATCATATCCCAAGTTTCTTTAAGAGTACGGTATACACCATTATGCATGTCCTAAGCTGAAGTAGAAGTCAGGCCCTATATATGCTAAACTTTTTAAAAAAAGGATATGCATGCCAAACTCGGAAACTAAGTAAGATTTTCATCTTCGCCAGTGAGACAGCGTGACCAAATTTTTTTGAAAACTAAGAAATCTTGGGGACTAAATAATTTTGAAAATTTCCGCGAATTTAAAAAGCGCGAACAAATAAACGGTCGTAAGGAATTGTAATTACGAAAAAATCAGTAGAAGTCATGACAGCAAACAATACATATGATAGTCCGTTATTCTGTAGTCTCTCGATGATAAGCATGTCTTCAGTATTGTTTGGTAAAATAAAGAGATGCTACATAAACTCAGCTCTTTTCCTACCATGCAGTGGCGGCGCCAGAGGGGATAGGGGGCTAAACCGCTCCCAAAAAAGGTGATCAGGTTTTTTGACAGGGAAAATGAAATATTTTCATGAGATTTCGACTAAGCCCTCCCCCCACACCCTCCCCCCACTAAAAAGGTGGTCAGGTTTTTTGGAAAGGGAAAATGAAATAGAGTCTATTTTCAAGAGATTTCAGCCAAACGACTAAGAAAAGGTCGTCAGCTATTTTTTGACTGGGATAATGATTGAAATATTTTCTTGAGATTTAGATCAAATGACTAAAAAAGAAGGTCGTCAGAAATGTCGGCGAATTAAAATGAAAAATTCCTCCGCGATTCGTCCCCCTCAACTTCTGGACAAATCTCCGCCCATGGACTTCACCCCCTCCTCCAAACTGAAAACCTGGCGCCGCCACTGTTTCCTACAACTCAATTGCCTGGAATCTCTGGATTCGCCTATGCTTGAAGGATTTGTTGCTTTTTTCACTTCTTATTCCGAGAGCAAATTCATGGGGTTATGGATCGATGCGTTATATTGTTTCCATATGTTTCTGCTTTGATCTGACGGCGGTTCACATGCTGCAGCAAAAGCGAAAAACGATGAACTGGAAGAAGAAGAAGAAGAAGAAGAAGAAGAAGAAGAGCAACGGTGGAATTAAGTGACGTCTGAAAGATGGACAACTTTCGGATGATCGGACAGATGGAGAAGCGCGATCAATATCAGCGGACAAGGAATCCATGGACTTACATGGAAAGAACGAAGGAAGAAATAACGAAGAAGAGAAGGATACAGGAAGGAACGGAGGGAAGGAATGAAGGGAAAAAAGGAATAAAGATGGATGACTTCAGGATGAAAGAAAAGAGGAATACAGGAAGGAAGGAAGGATGGATGAATTGAATATAGGAAGGAATCGAATATATAGAAGTAACGAATGAAGAAGGAATGAATAATGTAAGAATTGAAGGAAGGAAGGAAGGAAGGAAGGAAGGAAGGAACAAAGAGACGACGGTAAGATGAAGGAAGGAACTTCAAGGAAGGAAGGAAGGATGGATGAAATAAATAGAAACGGGGGTGAAAGATAGAAGTAAGGAGGGAAGAAGGAAAGAATAATGTACACGAATTGAAGGAAGTTATGAAAGAAGGAAAGAACAATGGGATGACGATTGGGATGAAGAGGAAGAAATTGAGAGACGAGAGAGGGACGGGAAAACGAAAGACGAAAGAAGGGAACGAAGACTTACACTGAGCGACAGAGTTTCGAATCAGATGACTGACCTCTGACCTTTCAACCAGCGCACTGAATAACAGACAAATCAATCAATCGATAAGATGTTCATCGATTGCCAGTGATGATGATGATGCTAATAATAATAATAATAATAATAATAATAATAATAATAATAATAATAATAATAATAATAAAAATAATAATAATAATAATAATAATAATAATAATAATAATAATAATAATAATAATAATAATAATAATAATAATAATAATAATAATAATAATAATGGCGGACTCGGTATTCGCAGAGTCGATTCGCTGGCTTCTTCTGCCTACTTGGCTTCAGCCGCGTCGACTCTCGAGCTTCAGACCGCCATTCTTGCGACCGTGGAGGCAGCCCCTGATGTGTATGTGGCGGACCTGTTGGAGGCACGTCAGGACACCTTGCCTGCGACGATAGACCCTATGCCCATCAGACAGAGTTGCTGGGATCGGCCTCTGATCGAGAAAGACAAGTTGGAAGTCAGCAGAAGCGCCGTCGATTTGGTCAACCAAGCCAGGCTGGTCGCGGTCAGCAGTCCACATTCAGCCGACTGGCTGACTGCGCTCCCGATTGCCGCGTGTGGCCTCGCGTTGGATAATGAGGCGGTCCGGGTGGCGGTGGGATTGAGGTTGGGTCTGGACTTGTGCGGTCCTCACACATGCCACTGTGGCGCTGGAGTGGGCCCGGAGGGCCACCATGGCTTCGTTTGTAGGAGGGCCTTGGGACGCTCTTTGCGTCACCACGCCATAAACGACATCATCTGGCGCGCCCTCCTCAAAGCAGATATTCCGAACGTCAAGGAACCCGCGGGCCTATTTAGATCTGACGGCAAAAGGCCCGACGGTGCAACCCTAATACCCTGGTCAGAGGGGAAGTACCTGGCATGGGACGCCACAATTGTGCATACTTGCGCCGCCTCTTACATTACTCCACCAGCCAATCTGGTAGGACCGGCATCAGTGCAGGCGGCCAACCGTAAAACCCTGAAATATGCAGGTCTTCCCGCTTCTTACATCTTCCTACCAGTGGCAATAGAGACCCTAGGCCCGCTTAATCCATCAGCCTTGGAATTCATCAACGAAATCGGCAAACGCATATCGTCCATCACTGGTGACAGACGCGAAGCAACTTTTCTTTTCCAGCGACTGTCTGTCAACATTCAGCGCTATAACTTGGTCGCTTTTAAAGGAACTTTCTCTTCAAACCCTCAAGACGAGGCCTGACAATTCCGGACTAGTTTTTAATCAATAGTTAGCAATGAAGTCCCTGAGGGATCCTAAATACCTCGGGGCAACAAAAAAAAAATAATAATAGTAATAATAATAATAATAATAATAATAATAATAATAATAATAATAATAATAATAATAATAATAATAATAATAATGCAGTAGCATTCCGCGGCTCTTTTCCTGCACTGGATTTCAACGACGACTAGGTGCCGTTCCAGATGTTTTTATATTAGTAATAGGGTGTAAGTCCCTGAGGGATCATATGTACCTCGGGGCAAATTGAAAAAAAAAATTAATTGTTTTGTTGATTGACCTACAGCCGACCAATCGTCGTCGCTCTTCAATTACCCGCCGGACGATGCGAGGCAAGGTTGCCGTACGATGCTGGATGATCCGAGGACATCCTCCTCATCCTCATCCTCATCCTCACATCGACGTTTCCATCCAAGACAAGAGAAGCTGATCCAAATGGAAGAGGAGCGAAGGAAGAGACAACTCTTCAAGATTCCACGCGTCGGAAGGTCAGCGAACGACGAAAGAGAAGAACTCACCTTTTCCAACTTTCCCTCCTCATCCTTATCCTCCCTCTTCTCCTCTTTCCTTCCCAAACAGTCCTCATCCTCTTCTTTTCCACCTGTCTCATCCTCTTCCTTTCGTCTTTCCATGCAGCCCTCATCCCTTTCGTCGCCGTACTCGCTCCCTGCTTCCCATTCCGCTTCCTCCTCCTCCTCCGACTACCTTGCTCCAGCACACTCCGCCTCACCTTCCTCATCCTACGATTCTCCTCTGAACGACGATCAGGTCAAGGAGATGACCTTCGGAACCGGAACGAGGGATCAAAGGAACATTCTGACAAAGATTCCTCGAGTGGGACGAAGCCAGCGGAAGGTCGAAGAAGGAAAACTGTTCTGAAGGGAATTGTTTCATCCATCGTGTTCGACTCTTTCCAAGTTCATTACGTTCCGGTCGCTACCTCTCTATCTCGTGTTGTCGCATTCCTTTCCAACACATGTCACAGTTAAAAATTCTGTTCCGAGGCCTATTATTCATATATTATTCGATTCTATAATTTTAGTATTATCTGTACCACTAGCATAGTTTATTCTGTCTATTCGTATTCTATCCTCTGAATTAATTAGTCCATTCGATACTTTAATAGCCTATCTCAACTCTATTCTACTTTGTCATAATTTTCCTATTTCCTTTTATTTTAATACCACTCTTCCATTTAATTCCACACAAATGTGTGGAATTGTTAGTATATATTATTATAGATGGGCTATATATATATATATAGGCCACACACACACACACACACACACACACACACACACACACACACACACACACACACACACACACACACACACACACACACACACACACACACACACACACACACACACACACACACACACACACACACACACACACACACACACACACACACACACACACACACACACACACAATGCTATGGAGAGGTAACCACGCAGTAAGAACGGACTTCGCTTTGATATGCTTTAGCTGAGTTTCAGAATCGAAGCTCAAATTTAGCGCGACTTATTCTTCTCTTTGTTGCTGTTTCACACTTTTTTATTCAGATAAAATATTTGATATATAATTGCGTCGAATCTCTTATAATTATCGGTTGTTTATTAACGCTGTTTTGATTGTCTATAGAATGTTTGTCTTCGTGTGTGTGTCTTTGTGTATGCCTGTCCGTCCTCTGCTTGTCTTTCTGTATATGCCTATGTCATTCTGTATAAGAGTGTTTGTATGAATTTATGAATGAATATATACATGTACATGTACGTTGGTTTAATTGTCTCTACGTAACCTATATGTCTCTGTCTGTGTGCTCGTCTGTCTATATATGCCTGCCTTTCCACCACACCGTGAGTTCGTCCGTATGTACGAGAGGCTGTTCGTTAATCTGTCTGACTATCTGCTTTTCTATATCTATTAGTTCGATTCTACGTCTGTTTAGATATATCTACCTGTCTGTTCCACCGTCCTTTCGTTTTGTCTATCTGTCTGTCTGTTACCAAACACATCGGTTTTGCGCATGCGCACATGCATCCGTCTCTATCATCGCAGAGTTCATCGGTCTAGAAGTATAATAATATACATGCAAGGTCTCCAGCAACGACTGCGATGAAGAAGCAAAGAGGCCATGCAGCATGCGGCTGCTGAACGAGGCAGGACTGTGACGTAATTTTCCGGCGAATTGCGTCGGAAGAGAGAGGACTCTTGACTGGTATGCATCGTCCTCGGCGAGAGAGAGAGAGAGAGAGAGAGAGAGAGAGAGAGAGAGAGAGAGAGAGAGAGAGAGAGAGAGAGCGAGCGCCAACGCCGCATTGACTGAAGATCGCTGGGAGAACCAGTATAGACGGCGCGCGGATGATGCTGTTGAAGGTGAAGAAAATTATTAGATGGCTCTGATTCACTACCTGGGAATCTCCGGTTTAGTTGCGAATGGTTGGCGTTCCATCCGGAACATGGCTGGAGTTCCACCCGGAACATCCATGGATGTGTGGAATGATAGACATGTCGGGAAAATACCTTGCAACGCTGCAATATGGAGAGGGTTTGTGCAGTGCGGTGTTACAGTTCGGGGGATCAGCAAACCAATGGTGTGAAAATGAAGGTGGGGTACGTAGGACAAAGGTTTTTGAAATGGGGTGAGGTGTGGGGTTTTGGAGTGAGGTGGGAATGCATGAAAAAATGATGGAATGTACGTGTGATTGACTGAAGAAAGACCCGCCCGACTGATCATGGCTGATGAGCAGAAATAGATCGAGAAAGATAGAAGGAAAGAAGCAAGCAAGAAAGTGGATGGAGAGAGCGATCGATAGAACGAAAACAAAGGATGAAACAAGGACGAAACACTTAAATCATGAGTAGGAGCTATAAGATGGATAGGCCTAGGAGGTGAACAAGGCCAAACATAAGAAAATATCAGAAAGACAGAGGAATGAGAGACGAAATGGGAGACAGTATAAATTCTTTAGGCAGAGTCAAGGATACATAAGAACATAAACAAGAAAATAACAAATTGTTTGCACTCCACCAAACCAAACGGAAGACGTCATCAGAGAGAAACAGCTACAACTCCACGAAGTCCTCCTCACTCCTCACTTCCCTACGTCTACATCCGCCAAATGGCCAGCCCCTCACTCCTCACTTCTTCACGTCTACATCCGCCGAACAGCCCCGCCCCTTGACCTCCAGCCGACCAATCTATTTTCAGCTAAAGCGTCGTAAATAACGCGCAAACATCCGGCCAACATAATTTCTTCGCGCTCCTCGGCTAACAGTAGCTGGAACTGCATTGGGTAGGGTAAGATTCGACCTATCGTGCGCGTGGGACCAGTTTCCTAGCATTCTGACGTAGTATAGATCCTTTCAACAAGTTTTACAGCCGAAAACTAGCTGCATCGCAGTGTGCAGACGACTTAAGGTCCACGTTATTACCTGAAGGAATTTTGGGTCAGGATTCATTTCTGACTAAGCTTGCAGTCATGGCCGTGCACTTGCAGTCAAGGTTAGCGAATCCACGTGTCTATACTGACAACTCCAAGAAACTTCAAATGGCGTAAAGTAGGCCTAACTGAAATTGAAGGTGTCCATCATACGCCAAGGATCCAACTTGCCCCTAGTTCCCCTTAAATACAAAAAGGATAACAAATACTTGATGACTTTGTACCAAAGACCAACGTTACGGTAACTTCGGTCATTGGTCCAGATCTCGAGTTATCAAGTATTTGTCGTTACCTTCATGTCTAAAGTAAGCGACAAGATGGCCACTGCCTACCACAATAAAAATGACCTGTTCTCGATTTTTCAGTCAGGTTTCGTAAGGGCCACTCCACATGAAGAGACTCTATTCGTCCATATCCATTCGGATATTTATGGAGCTATCGGCCGGTCACAAGTTTCTCTCTTAGCGCTTTTTTTTATGTCAGCGGCAGTGACGTAACTAGCGTTGGGCTTGGGGGGCTTAAGCCCCCCAAACGAAGCTGAAGCCCCCCCAAAAATAAATTAAGCCGTTGTATGCTTACGGCTAAATATTTGAACATATGATTTTGATTAAATCTTAAAATCTCATCTTCTGAGATTCATACAAATGGCTTGAAAATTGTTCTTCTGTGAAGTTCTGTCTATTCAAATCTATCTCTACCAGCCCTAATCTTGATACAGCTGCGTCACTCGTTTGACAGTACTTACTTATTTACATCGATCAATGTCAGATACGCAGCAGCTGCTGCCGTTGTTTTTCCGTATACTTTCTATGTAAGGATTCTATATTACAGGACAGGTTACTTGGGAACATTTTGTGGTCATGATTTCACTCTGAGCAATAGACGGCGCTCCACTTAAAACCTGAGTCTCTTTGTAGTTTGTGATGATTTACTGCTGCAATAATATGTTGTTGCTATTATTTACTATTAAGTGTCGTCCATAAAGGACGTCCGCAATGAGGGGGAATGGGTTCATTCAAATGCGGACAAATGCAGGACATGAGGGGAGGGGTGGTCGTAACAGGTGCGGACGTCCGCATATAAATTTGGTAAATAGACCTATTTCAGTACAATCTGTGCCATTTTAAAGCCTGTTCACACACTAATCACCAACTTCAGTCAGATAAATATTTATTGTTTCAGACTTCCCAAACTATACATTTAGAAATAATATGCTCGTTGAAAGATTTTTCGTAATGTTTCTTCTTCATGTTATGCCCCAGTGTAGTACCATACACTAGGTAGATTGGATTCATGTTAAAGTACATGTGGGGCGCGGTGGTGTAGTGGTGGCGTCGTTGCCTTGAAGCCGGAAGGTTCGAGGTTCGAATCCACCTGATGTCGTCGCGTAGGGACCTTGGGCAAATCCTTCACTCGCAATTGCTCAGCGCTTCGGCGTGAAACTCCGCTGCAGTGTCCACTCTGCAGTCGGGAGCGCCTCTGAGTAGTGAGAGAGCTTGAAGGGGCGCTATAACAAGTGCACATACATACATAAATACATGTATACCCTGCCAGCCTAATTTCGTCCCGAGGGATGCATTATCAGCTGCTCTAACAATCAATCTAGCAATCAATTTAAGGAGTTTTGAGTGCGGACGTGCAAATGGGGTGGGGGGGGGGGGTGGGCGAGGATAAATGCGGACAAGGAGGAAGGAGGGGTTCAAAGTTGGTCATTTTCTGCGGACGTTCTTTATGGACTACCCCTTATTATTATTATTATTATTATTATTATTATTATTATTATTATTATTATTATAATTTTATTATTATTATTTTTTGCCCTGGGGTACTTTGTTCCCCCAGGGTCTTATAAAAAGTTAAAAGAAATGTGCCTGGAACGGCTAAACTTTATTATTATCATTATTATTATTATTATTATTATTATTATTATTATTATTATTATTATTTTATTATTATTATTATTATTTTATTATTATTATTATTATTAATTTAAATAATTATTATTATTCTGTTAGTAATATTACTTATTTATTTATTAATATTATTTAATATTTTGATTATTGTTATTAGGCTATTATTGCATTGTATGTTTATCCCTATTATTTTAAAGGGTTCACTTTTGAAGTCATAAACCGCGACTTTCGGCACTGAAAATTGATGAGCCGTTTCGTTAAAATGACAGCCTGAAATGCAACTACTGCAAATATGTGCAAATTCATCAAATTTGACCATTGGGGAGGGGATATTTGTTGAACTCTTAAATCAAGTATTTCAGCAGTGAAATTATGAGAGATTTTGCTGAGATGACAGCTTAAAATAATACCATTACAGTTAGGAAACTTGACAGATTTAAACAATAGGAGAACAGACTTTTAAGCCGTAAACCACGACTATCAGCACTGAAATGATGAGCATTTTCGCTCTAATGACAGTCTAACATGCTAATATTGCATGCTGCAGCGTGTAAATTCAAAAACATTTTGATACCAAACCCATCCCTCTCTTAGTAATCGCAATCAATCGTAACCGTCATCTCCAAACTTCTAAAGCGCTACTCAAAAGCCAAACGCGGGGCACCAGCTTATTCACGAGCGCTGCGTCGAGTCAAAAGAGTTGTCCGTAAGTGTAGTCCGAAGGTGGTTCGGGTCGAGTTACCAAAGGATCAGAGGGGCGGGACAGCAACTGAGGCGACTGTCGTCTGGACCGGGAATTGGATGGTGGAGGATCAGATGAGACATAGAAAGAGTTTTTGAAAAGACGTGACTTCATTTTCGAATTAAAAACCCAGGGTGTGATGGAAGGAGGAGCCTGAGGAAGGTGATGGCGCGTGATCAGTAAAAGATGGTGGAGGAACTGAAAAAGATCGGAATTCAGGAGACAGATCATTCCAAATGCGTGGTGCTGTGTTGGATATGGCTCGGTTGGAGAACTTGAGATGACTTGTGACCGACGGTCGAGAAAGAAAGACAGGCCGATGATCGGGTATAGAGCTGATTGGCTGGATGGTGAACAGTTCGCGAAGATATCTGGACTGGCAGCATTGTAAGGAGTTGTAGGTTAAGGAGAGAACTTTGATGTGGATTCGCTCTGGGATTTCAACCATAGTGAATTTTAAGTGACTTGAAGCTAGTGCCAGTGGCTCAACACTAAGAAATGGTTGCAAAATACACAAAGTATAGGCTAAGCCATCATAGAATTAAGCTTTGAGCTGGTAAAACCCATAAAGGGTTTTCCTATACGGTACCCATTATGACAGCTGTAAACTTATAAACTTGTTATAGGCCTAAACTTGTAACTTTTGCGATCATGGTAAAGACGAAACCCATTTCTTTTGCAATACAAAACTTTGACTTTGTTATCCTGATAATCTGCTACTCTGCAAAAAGACTTCTTTTTGAAGTTTTCATGACTTTATAGATCATAAAATAGCTGGCAAATAAGAGCCTAAAATGGACTCTAGTTGAGGTCAACACAGCTAAAAATGCGTTTGTCGCTGGGGCGGAGCCCCAGACCCCGCTGGGGGAGCTTACGACGCTCCCTCAGACCCCCTAGTCGGTATGGGCTTCGTGCCTTCGGCACTCGCAACTTTGCGCCTTCGGCGCTTTCCGCCAAAAAGTAACAACCGGCAACTTTTCCAAACCACTTTCAGCCCGGGGCTTAAGCCCCCCAAACGAGAAATCCTAGTTACGTCCCTGGTCAGCGGCGCGCAGTCTCGCAGACTTCGATACTGTCAACCATGCAAGGACTGTAATAGGCCTATACAGAGTCCTTGCTGTGAACCGTAACATTCTTGGGCGGCTCTACGCCTCGTGTGGTCTTTCTGGACCTTCCCTATTATAGCTGACTTTGTTAGTTTCTGCAGAACCGTTCATTCCCTGTACTCTATGGGTCCACTATCGTATGTCTCCATGGGTTCCCGTTCCGTTTGGCTTACCTCAGGGCTCGGAACCTCGGACCCAGGTACTCTCTTGTATAGTATTTATACCACAGATTTAAGCTCTCCCTCTCTGCTGGCTGCTGTCGCAGTCCTGAACCGGTCTTATGCGTCTGTTCTCCAGACTTTCTTTAGGCTAGAGTCAAGGATACATCAGAACATAAACAAGAAAGAACAAATTGTTTGCACTCCACCAAACCAAGCGGAAGACGTCAAAGAGAAACAGCTACAACTCCAACGAAGTACTGCCCAGTATTCGCAACTGCCGTGAAATGTGCGGGGCCATATGTACATACATACATACATACATACATACATACATACATACATACATGCATACATACATACATACATACATACATACATACATACATACATACATACATACATACATACATACATACATACATACATACATACATACATACATACATACATACATACATACATACATACATACATACATACATACATACATACATACGTACATACATACATACATACATACATACATACATACATACATACACAGTTACACACACATACATACACAGTTACACACACATGCATACACACACACATACATGCACACACACACATACATACATGCTCAGAACACACATAATCTAATATTTTGTTCATAGCCTACATAAGTATACGTTTGTGGAATCAAAGGGTCCCAAATAGGAAAACGAGATGGGCCATTCACAGTGTTGTATCGAGACATTTGTAAAACTGCCCTTAACTATTTTCTTTCACACAAACCGGTAGGCCTAAAAGAGTTTCAAGTTTTAAAAATAGTAATGGTAGAACTAACAAAGGCTAACAAAGTAATTAACTTATACATATTAATAATGTAAGGTAAATAAAGTATACTTACAGTTACCCATTGCACACAAATATTGACGACCGTCTGAGTCTGACAGATAAATTAATGGATAATAAGTACTTTAGATTTCACAACACCTTCGACATTGATTACTGCAGCGTCCTCTATGTTGGTATTCCGGCGATTCGGGTGGGTGCTTGGATTTATAGGTATTGCGTACAGCGCCACGCCTTATCGCTCACATCCCAAGATTAGGTCATGTCACTGAATATGACATAAGCAAGACTTTACAACAATAATATTATAGCTCTTACTAGCATTTCTGGCTGCTTAGAGACGTAGGCCTATCCGCCTAATAATTAATGGAACAATAGTGGCCCCACACATGTGCAGAAATTGTGTACGTCAAAAAACTCAAAATCATAAGTTTCAAAATATTTGTTCCGTGATTGTTTTGTTCAACTTTGCTATTGAACTTAATAAAAATGACAATGATAGAAAATATTCCTTTTGCATGTGTGGGCCTCTGAAGTTGGGTCCCTGTTTGGCCGAAACATGTTGAACATGCCTTAATGCGCCCCTGCACATATGGGACACGAACAGCCAATTGGGCCTGCAGTCGAGTTGGCATTTGGCTTAAACAACCTATTCCATGCAGCACAAATTTGCGCTGTATACACACAACTGACTTTCACGTTCTAAACCATGCCCCAACCTCACCAACCTAACCCGACCCTTACATTCAAGCACTTTCTGCTATGGATGGATGGATCCGATTTGACCAGGGTCTATGACAACAGAGGTCGTTACCCTGGACAGAAATTTGCTCGGCATATTACAGCACTTAAGAGCAAGGTACTGAACCAGTGCTTTCTGCTATGTTATACCGTATATACCCAATCCTACAATACCATACATCAAGGCATGACTTACCCTATTCTGTGCTCTCTATACTTAGTTACTCACTTTTCCTACCCATTAACCATCTCACCCATGCTGCCATGCATGTCTGTAACTTACTGGACTCGGTGAGACTGACGATTGCCGTGCGGTTTAGACTGCATTCCTTCATTCCAAGGCATGAAGGGAAAGCCATGCAGAGTAGCGAAAGGAATGGAAAGGTAGAGGAGGGAAATAGATGGAAAGCATAGGAATGGAAGGAAGACGAAGTAAAAGAAGGGCGGGACGAGACAAGATGCAGCCGGACCCGACAGATGCTATAGATATACATGTGTATATATATATGTCCATATGTCTGTATATGTATATGTATATGTATATGTATATGTATATGTATATGTATATGTATATGTATATGTATATGTATATGTATATGTATAATATCATGTACAATGTGCGACGTTAGGCCTATATATAAATTATATATATATATATCTGCGTATACGTATGCGCGTAGGCGATGTTTAAACATACACTGCCTCGTTTGAGATTCTTGGTGCTTCGGCAACATATAAAATAAAACAGACAGTCACACGCACACAGACACGCAGTCAGACAAAACCAGCCAGCCACACAGATAGATAGACGGACGGACAGATGATGGCTGAGACAGCTAGACAAAACTGACATTCACTTAGACCGATGGAAGGAAGAAGTAGCTTTGCAGATACAACCGGAAGAACATACAGAGACATCGTCTGAGGTTCTATAGCAGACAGAGTATCGTAGGCCTTGAGTGTTTTTCTTGCAGACAACTTTGACTATCAACTTCCACAGAAACTGAACAGACAACCAGGCTGACATTTAGACGGAGGCACACAGTTATGCAGACGGACATAGATGTTTGCACTGATAGCAAGGCACATGTCTGACATCTCTGATATATATATATATATATATATATATATATATATATATATATATATACTAACCAACGAAGGAAATGCAGAGACACAAAGAGGCACACACACAGCAACAGGGAGGCGGACAGCCAGACATATAAATCAACTGGCTTACACATGATCAAAAGCAGCGAACGGGCAGAGAGACATACAGACACCAACGATGACATTAAGACGGACAAAGCAGGAGACACGTTGGCGGACAGGTATACAGACCTACGTTCATTCCAACGTGGGAAGCTGCCGAGAAGGAACTTCAGATAGGCCGTACACAGTAGCCAACTCCAGGCTCAGGGGATGGAGCGCTGCACAGACTGTAAGCACAACGAATGTAAAGGTCAGCACCACCCCGCTCTCCATCTACGCCTGGAGCCGATAAAACACAGCGCGGATGCGTGGAACAGCCTGGAAACAGTTGAACACACATACGCTCCGCCGTTCCACGCAGACTGGCATGGACGCTGCTCTCACTAGACGAGGGATTCCATGCTCCTAAAACTTGCCCGAAAGGAAGTAACAGCGAGGAAAAACATCAAGTGAAGAAGAAGACCGATGTCGGCCATTTTGAGATAGGCCTACGAGCCTCGTTCCGAAGACCGTCAGCCTCCGTTTCGTTCCGGCTTCTTGTGCGACGCAAACGCCGACAAAATCGACCGTAAATAATATTAATTATCATCAGCATTCTCTACGGAAAGCATTTTGAAAGAGGACTTTCCGTAACGCGTCAAACATCTAGGATTGTTTTCGATCCAAAAAGTGCCACCAAAAACCGTCGTGAATTTAGCAGCGAAACTAGACCGAACCTCAAAATAAATTATTCTGATAGGCCTTTAGATTTCGAAAGTTAGTTAAATTCCGAGAATTTGGTGCTCTACAACTAAAATTTAGAAGTTCGATTAAAGAAAACAGCGTGGAAGCAGAATGGCGAGTCAACTACTTCGGATACAAATGGCTGGCGGAGGACCGTACGGATTCAGACTGCTTGGCGGCGATAAAAATCCGCTAACCGTAGCAAAGGTAAACATATCTAATCTATATTTGTCTGCATAATCCCAAAATAGTCGGACACCAGGGCTATTGTAGACTAAGCTCGTAGATCTATGGAAAAATGTTATGTTGTCGTTATGGGCCTATTGGTAGGCCTATCGTATTGCATCGAGGCGGAGATTTATAATGCGTCTATTACAATACCTGCTATATTTCAGAGGCACATTCGGCTGACAGGTCCAAGGAAATAAGAAAGACCTCAAGCATGGAATGAATGAGGAGAAAGCCCGACTAAAATCCTATTATGAACTGGTGGGAGGGCATTCCGTAGAGATCTAAGGACCTACGATGGCAAAGACGCAGTGTTGGGCGACTACATTCCTTGCCCGGGGAACTATAGGATATCAAGTTGAACCGTATTAGGCCTACTATCGTTCTCACTATTACTGTTTATCTTTCTGTTGTAGTAGACCTAGTAATATGAGTGACTGTTGTTGTTGTTGTTGCGGTTGTTGTTGCTGTTTTTAATGGGGCATGTATATATATAGCCGTTATCGAGGTTTGCTTTAAAATGTATCTTAGTGTAAAATTAGTGTAGAACAGAATGCAGACACAATTCTGTCTCTCCATTATGCGATCTGCCATCTATAGAGTCTATAGACGATGGTCTTCGTATCTACTCTAATCGGAAAGTTTATATAGCGCCATCATTCTTGCCCTAAAAGACGTCGATCGGTGTGCGCCTTTGAGTGAACTTACACATCAAATTCACAATCCATTGGGCGGTAGCAGAGGCATATAGCGAGTTAGCGACTACCCTCCGTAACCTTCTGACCGGAGGGGTCCCACAAGGAAGAGGCCCCGGCCCCTAAAAAGGGGCAAAAATTGCAAGGGGCTATTACTAGATAACTAAGATAAGTGACATCTATTGACGCTATTGCACAATCCATGTCTGTTATATCATCATCATCATCAACATCCTTAGGCTCAGCGCCCGTAGGAGTCCGACGCCACTCTCTGTCTGAGTCTGTCTCGTGTCATATTGCCCAGCTTCAACAGGTCCGGTCAGCAGGTCTGCTCCACACCATTAACATCTTGGAGCAGCTATAGACCACCTTGCCTGAATGAAGAGAATATTGGGAGAGAGGCATGAAGGACAACTTGGGTCAATGCCCGTATGTGTCCCACGCTCTCCTCCGACTCTCTCCACCGGTCTGTCCTGACCGGCCTGTGCAAGTCAGCTCCACATCATGACAACTTGAAGCATCTGGGTCGCTATGTCACTTGTGCCGTGGTTTTTGCGGATTACAATCGTCTTGGTCTTTTACTGCCAGCGTATCGCCACCCATCTGGCAAACCTTCCTCCTTTTGTCCGGGCTTAGGACCGGCACAGGGACGTTGTTGGTGCCCTGTGGCGGAGGATGGATGCAGTTTAACGTCGTGCCCAGGACACTGGGCACGACGTTATATATACAGTGGTGTGAAAAAGTTTTGCATCACCCATATATTTTGCGTTTCTATGCATCATTTCTTCTGTATTAAGATGAATACTGTACTGGTAAGCATGTGGGCGTTAATTAAAGGTTTTCTTATTGTTTGGTTCGAGTTTATGAACATATTTCTTTAAATTTGACATGATGAAAGTTCGTTTACCACCTCGTGGCTATACCAGCATGAGTAAGACCATACAGGCTTTCAACCCGCTAATGCTTGTTCTGTGCATAGTGCAATGTGTTGGGATGAAATAACCGGTGAGTGCGTTTGTAGGCCTTCTTTATGATTTAGAGGCCTGGAAAAGGCCGTTTCTGTGTGTCAGTGATGCACCAATATTTTTTGGCTAGCCCCTGTTCTTCACCACTTGTCTGCAACGTTTCGGCATCAAGTGGACCAGCTTGACGAGGTGGTCGTGGGACACAACGCGGTTCCAGGCGGCGATGAGCGATTCGATGAGCTCGCACTTGGAAGTTGCATATCTCTTGGATATCTCCAAGGCTACTTTATGCCACAGATTCTCAATTGGATTGAGATCCGGGGACCGAGCGGGCCAGTCCAACGTCTTAACATTGTTCTGTTTGTTCCAGTTGGTCACCAGTTTGGCACGATGGCATGGTGCATTGTCATCCTGAAAGGGGAACTGACCTGGGAAGAGTTGCTGAACTGATGGCACCATGCACTTCTGCAGTATGCCGAAGCACTTGGTTGCGTTGACCATTCCATCGACGATATGCAGACGCCCGACCTCACTGGCAGCCATGCGATCCAAACCATAACGAAAGAAAACAACGCTGGACTGGCCCACTCGGTCCTCGGATCTCAATTCAATTGAGAATCTGTGGCATAAAGTAGCCTTGGAGATATCCAAGAGATATGCAACTTCCAAGTGCGAG
This sequence comes from Lumbricus terrestris, assembly GCA_949752735.1. Lineage (NCBI taxonomy): Eukaryota > Metazoa > Annelida > Clitellata > Crassiclitellata > Lumbricidae > Lumbricus > Lumbricus terrestris. The sequence goes on from OX457044.1 coordinate 18,988,723, forward strand.
CTCATCGAATCGCTCATCGCCGCCTGGAACCGCGTTGTGTCCCACGACCACCTCGTCAAGCTGGTCCACTTGATGCCGAAACGTTGCAGACAAGTGGTGAAGAACAAGGGCTAGCCAAAAAATATTGGTGCATCACTGACACACAGAAACGGCCTTTTCCAGGCCTCTAAATCATAAAGAAGGCCTACAAACGCACTCACCGGTTATTTCATCCCAACACATTGCACTATGCACAGAACAAGCATTAGCGGGTTGCAAGCCTGTATGGTCTTACTCATGCTGGTATAGCCACGAGGTGGTAAACGAACTTTCATCATGTCAAATTTAAATAAATATGCATATAAACTCGAACCAAACAATAAGAAAACCTTTAATTAACGCCCACATGTTTACCAGTACATTATTCATCTTAATACAGAAGAAATACAGAAAATATATGGGTGATGCAAAACTTTTTCACACCACTGTATACTGATAAAACTGTGAATAAAATAATACGAAATGCGTGTCTATAGGCCTATATGTAAACACAAAATATGTACCCTGTATATAGTGTATAGTTGTATAAAATAAATACCGCATTGTAATGGGCCAGGCTCTTTGTTGATACGGCCCTGGGCGGTAGGCTATTGTAACAGTTGAGATCCGTGTATTATAGGCTACTCGGAACCAAAGATGGAAAAACCGTAATCCTATAAGGGAGGTTAGGCCTACAAGCAATCTGAATAGGATTAGAATTTAGCAATGCAAGAAAAGCAGTTCGTCGATTTAACCGATAAAGAACCGATATCGCAATACTGAGAAAACTCGTTGTCAGCAATGCGATTTTTAAGATTCACTTTATGTGGCATTAGTGACCTAACATTAGTGCTCTACAGTGCGAAGAAACTTGTTAAAGACCTACAAATGATGGTTAGGTTAACAGGCATTAATTTTCCAGGGGACAATTAAGTGCCTCATCTTGCCCCTAGATCGTGTGCAGGCGCCCTGAACCTTGCATGCTGTTCTCTCTTCCGTTTCAAAGACTCGATGTTAGCTAATGATAACAGGTAGAGTTGTTCGGTTTGATCCCCTAATCCACTCTCGAAATCACAATATAGGCTACATACCAACCAGACTGCGCAGTGCAATCGGCCAATGTTGGCACAGCATCCATGGTAGTCTCAGACCGACGGCTTGTTTGGATCCTGCATTCTCAAGTAGTCAGTTGTAGAAACAACAGCGATCCGTACATTTCTGCAAGACTGCAGAAAAACTTCTTCTGTGCAGTCAGGTGACGTAGTGTAAGGTAAGATATCTGAAGAGCCATATTATGATGATAATATTAGTAGAAATTACAATTAAATAATAATTAAATAATAATAATAACTCTTAACGAAGAGTAGGGTCATTCTGGACTAGTTTTTAACCAATAGTTAGTAATGAAGTCCCTGAGGGATCCTAAATACCTCGGTGCAAAAAAAAATAATACAGGGTGGTCCAGCATAAATGTCCCGACTTTGCACGCGTATAACTTCGCCAATTTTTAACATTTATTTATACTTTATGCGTCAAATTAAAGGTATTTCACTTTAGTATTTGCACTGAAAAAATGGAACTGGTATAAGTTTATGTTTTAATTATATGCTCGAAACAGCGCTAGCTACCATATTTTGTCGTCGTTGTTGACGAAATATGGCGCCGTTTCCCCGGGATATTCACAAATCGTTTATTTGCTAACACGTGCATATAGACACTATCATTTTGGGTGTTTGCTGGAGTCTCTACCATGAATATCTTCTCGTCGCTAAACCATGTCCTTTCAATTTTGTCAACAGCCGTGCGCGCTGCCACGCGCTGCTTCAGACGCAAAGAAACGGCTAGCAGCACGCCGGCCGTTTCTTTGCGTCAGTGTTGGAGTGCTGTTGGACATCACCTTTTCATCTTTTAGAATACGTTGTACAGTGTTTCTAGGACAACCTGTTTCGCGCAGAATGACCCCGGGGAGATTTGACTGTAGGGCCAATTAACCGGGTCATTGTCTTGACTGCAAATTTACTCGGACACAAGAGCAATGCTAGCGGATATGCGCGCCGTGATTCCCATGGTTTACGATTAGAAAGTTCTGTTTTTATCAATTTTCCGTAGCAGATAATTCAAGGTAGAAAATTCGTTAATCATTTCAAGCGGATTAAATCCCTTATCAGTTCGTAAAATTAAGATCAAAACGCGATCATCGTCTGTCAATGGCGCCAGATTGCGTCATAAATGACAACAAAATATGGTAGCTAGCGCTGTTCCGAGCATAAAATTAAAACCTAAACATGTACCAGTTCCATTTTTCAGTGCACATACTAGAGTGAAATACCTTTAATTTCATGCATTAAGTATAAATAAATGTTTAAAATTGGCGAAGTTATTCGCGTGCAAAGTTGGGACATTTATGCTGGACCACCCTGTATTTTGTCCTTAATGAAACATGAAACGCCTGCAAACGCACTGCGTTGTACATGTACAAGTAATGCAGTAATCTTAATTAACATCAATCTTAACTACTAACAAAACAGACAGCCTGCAATACACGGCACTAATAGCAGCCTACAAAGCACGTCCGTCCTATACGAACTCGAACTCGGTACCTCGAGATCTCGCTCTCCATTGAGATCACACATTCAGACGATGAGCCATAACGACGACGACGACGATGCTGCTGCTGCTGCTGATGATGATGATGATGGTGACGATGATGCTGCTGCTGATGATGATGATGACGACGATGATGATGATGCTGCTGATAATTATGATGATGATGATGATGATGATGATGATGACGATGATGATGATGATGATGATGATAATTATGATGATGATGATGATGATGATGATGATGATGATGATGATGATGATGATGATGATGATGATGATGATGATGACGACGACGACGACGACGACGATTATAACGACGACTATGACGACGACGACTTTGACGACGACGATTATGACGACGACGATTATGACGACGAAGATTATGACGATTATGACGACGAAGACTATGACGATGACGACGACGACGACGATGATGATGATGACGATGACAGTAATGATTTGAACCGTATGTTTCCAGATTCGTCCATCGAGCAAAGCCCAGGTGACCGGACTTCTCGAGGGTGACGTCATTCTGGCTCTAAATAACATCAGCAGCCAGGGTCTGAGCCACCCAGCGGCCACTTCGCTCATGGAGGGAAACAATTCCGCGTTGATAGTACACGTTTTGAGGTAAGAACTCACCTTACCCTATAGTATACTCGATTACTTTAAGGGTAGAGGTTCATATTAGGCCTCTAATTAACTGGAGGATTCACTCTTACCCATAGCCAGCCTACAGTTTTTATTGCTCAAAGTGACGATTGACAAAACATCTTTTTTTTTACATATAATGGATATAGAAACTAGCAAAAGCAAAAGGAGAGAAACCTTAAGGGACTACCGTATACGCTACTGTCCCACTGTCAGAGTTTCCCAAATGCAAGCGGAAATAAACAGCAGCAGGTTACACGAATAATAGAGTATTAAAAAGAAATTTTATCTCAACTAGTTAATTACATCCTGGGACTGACTTCAGTTGTAGTATTATGACTTTAGATTCTTAACATCAGTTAGGCTACCTATAGGCGGCTAAAGGCCACAATTATTTGAATTGCCTGGCAGCCAATAAATATTATGTTCGTTTCCGCGTCTTCCTCATTTTTATAGATAACTTCGTCTTGCTCTAGATGTATAGGCTACTCGACAATTTTCGCATACTCAGACAGTCAGACTGTTGGTTATACTGTGTCGAAGTCGAAGTTCTAGAGCATTATTCTCAAGTGTATGTTTTGGATCTAACGTATACTGGATGATGTCATGGACACTTACCAACGAAGCTCTCGACCCTGAATGGGTCGGTCGATGTGAAGGATCTTTGAATACACTTCGAATCCAATGTGTGTGGATTGATCTTGGGGCGATGTCTAACTGGTACATGTACAATGGTTATTGGTTTTCGTTTCGAAAGTGGCGAGCCCTAAAGGTATATAATTATAATACCCGTCTGAAGCCTGCGGCAATCTTAGGTTCGGTTATGTAACGGCAAATCGGCTGCATTCTATAATGGCATCAACCTTCACTCCCATGACTATGAGTAATAGATGTATACTTACCTCACTCAGGCTCACTGCTAATGTTCGCAAATTAATGTCTGATCTTAAGATTATGTAAGTGTCTGCAAATTAGGCCATGCTTTTGGTTTTGCATTTCAAAGCCTCGAAAACCAATTATCTTGTCACCTTTACTACCTGCAAAGTATAATAGGTCTACTCGACGTGCTCCATGTATAATTAGCCTACTATAAAAACGTACATTTTTAACGACGGCAATAATCTGAACAGATTACACCATGGTGCCTCTAGAGCAGCGGCGCCCGCGGGATTTTTTTTTGTACGCACAGAAATTTTCGAAGAGGGCCGAACAGGGAAAATTTTTCGTTAGGTCACCGAAAAAACTGATGACCTTTTTTTTTTTTTTTTTTTTAGTCATCAACCAAAAAATTTCCCAAAACATACCTTTTCTATCCGCCGAAAAAACTGATGACCTTTTTTTTTTTTTTTTTTAGTCTTTTTTTTTAGTCATCAACCAAAAAATTTCCCAAAACATACCTTTTCTATCCGCCGAAAAAACTGATGACCTTTTTTTTTTTTTTTTTTTTAGTCATCAACCAAAAAATTTCCCAAAACATACCTTTTCTATCCGCCGAAAAAACTGATGACCTTTTTTTTTTTTTTTTTTTTAGTCATCAACCAAAAAATTTCCCAAAACATACCTTTTCTATCCGCCGAAAAAACTGATGACTTTTTTTTTTTTTTTTTTTAGTCATCAACCGAAAATTTTTCAAAAACATACCTTTTGGGTCATCGCGCTGTACGCACTTACCTATGTGCGTATGTCTGCGGGCGCCGCTGCTGTACGCACTTGCGTAAGTGCGTACGCCTGCGGGCGCCGCTGCTCTAGAGTCTAGATAAAGGTCTTAGCTATATAGTCGCCAACTTCAGACACTTAAGGCTTAAATTGCTGCTAATAGTCTGAGTGAATAGACATGCAGGAGGAACTTAGTTATAATTAGTGTTCGCATAGGCCTACTTATAATACCGGTACTGTTTCCAATCCTCGTGTATGCCTTTATGCTCTTGTATAGGCGTACGAGGCGGGGGTCCAGGGGGGGCAAATGCTCCCCCAAATTTCGGGCAAATGTGTTTTTCGGGCAAAAGAGGCACGGTCGGGGAAAAAAATCGGAATTTTTTTTCGGGCAAAACAGGTACGGAGGAATTTTTCGGGCACGCAGGGGGAAAAAAGTCGTCAGATTTTTCGGACGCGAAAATCGTAAGAAAATTTTGGGTGGATGCTTAAAAAAAAGTCGTCAGATTTTTCGGACGGGAAAAGCCTAAGGAAATTTTGGGCAAGGTCGTCAGATTTTTCGGGCAAAAAGTTTTTTGGCCCCCGCGCTGCCGAAATGTCTCGTACGCCTATGCAAACGGACCAATAAAGAATTCATTTGATTTGCATGCTTTGGGTTACATTTTACTAATGAATTTATAATCGCCAGTTTATAAGTCTTGCATTTCTTTGCCCTTCTTGACTCTATTCGATCTGACCTCACCAACAGCTACCTTATTTTGATTTTTTTTTGCATAGTACGTAGACCCGTCTGATGTTCCTTGCGTTGCTACTGTACTCCAGACACTTTTGTCTAATTACTGCTTATCATGGACGCCCGCACATAGGGGCAAGAGGAAGCAGAACAGAATGGCCATGCTTACTTACCCCTTGAAATCGATTTTCCCATTTATTAACTGCTAGTTTTTGGCTATTACAATTTTCTTCGCACTAAAGCGCCAATGTTACCAACTATAGTTTAGGCTATACACAATGTGAAACTGGGAAAGTTACATTTAGAAACCTCTGTGAAAAATGGTCATGTTATTAATTATGCGCTTCGCATTTTTAAAGCTCCTGTCAAAAAATTAACTGTGCATAGCCATTTTGTTTTGTCCCCTCTTTCAAAACTTTCTGCGGGCGCCCATGCTGCTTATAATGTCTGACTATACACAACTGGAACTGTATTCTGTTATTTAAAATAGTGTTCGCAGGCATAGCTGCATTAATTGTTTTGGACGAGTTTACTTGTACAGCATGTATAATGTATATATGCCTTATGATGTTGATTGTTTTGCTACCATGCAGAGGGATAAACGCCTCGAGAGAGGTCGATTCGGCGATGGCAACTCTCGGTGCGGAGGTGAAGCGACTGACCGCAGAGGAAGCCAGTGCACTTCAGCCCGGTCCTTCAGCCACTTCCGGCAGCGATCAAGTGATGAATGGATCGGAGCCGTATTTTCGTCTGCAGGCGCCACCTTCCGGGGGAAGTCTCAAGCAGCTGCGAATCGCGAGACGCGAGAGCCAATCCGGTGACATCATCGAGACCCCCGTTGTTGCTGCCGCTATTGCTACGGGTCTGTCGTCAGAGAACAGTCCCGGCTACTACGCCAGGGAAGAGCGAACGTCGACGGATGGTGGAAAGACGACACGCATCGTCGAGGAGGTCAAGACGGAGAAGTTCGGCGGAACGACCTTGACGAAGGTCACGAAACAGGAGTTCAGTAGCTACAAAAGTTCCTCGGGCGATCCACGCGTCGACCCGTTCCCGCCGGAGTTCTCCGTTGGAAGAAGCGAGGTGGTGGAGCATGGACATCCGGCGGTCCCTCTAGGAGCAAGCTCTGACGGCGGAGGAGGCGGTGGCGGAAGTCAGCTTCGAGACGAACGAGGATGGAAGACATCGACGAGCGTCCACAAGAGCAGCGTCAGAACAGAGCCGTACGAGGTCCGCATTGATACGACCCAGGAGCCGACGAAGACCTATATCATCTACCAGGATGGATCTAGGGAGGATCTCCAGAGACCCCACGACGTGGTAGGTCGAGGCCAGCACCCGATACCAGCCATCGAAGTCCAGTTCCACCCGAGCGAGAGCGACTTCGCTGTTCATGCAAAACCGCCTCGCGCGGGAGCCAATTCAAACTTCGAAATACGGGTAGGAAAAGAGGTTACTTTTCAACCAAAAGCCCAGACTAGCTACGAGGCGACTCAGAGCCACTCCGAGTTCCATCCAACACTGAAAGTTCACGAGTCAAGTATTCCGAGCCAAAGCGGAACCTACTCAAAATTCAGCCACGAATCAAACCAGACAAACTACGCGAGTCATCCTCATGAGCCTCAGTCTGGCTACCTGGTCAAGCAAACAACCCGTATACAGCCCCAGACTGAGAACCGCAGTGAATCTCACAGTAAATACGATACCCACCAGCAGTTCGGACACACGAGTGATTCACGTCCGCCGCCTGGTCGCCCGACGGTTCGATTCAGTGCTGAACCAGAGTATTCTGACGCGCCAAGTGCTGGTCCTCGCCTCCAACATGCTGCCAAAATATCACACCCGGATGTTCCTTTCCGTCCTGGCAATGATAATCCAGATCCAAGAAATAAGCCAGGAACCAATTCGCAGCTTGGATACATGTCAGAGTCTCAGCCTATCATTGCCCAGTTCCATTTAGGATATAATCCTGTGCCACAACCAAGCTCCCAAGCCAGGTCCGGGTACAACGCAGAATCTCAGCCTGCAACTCATTCGCAGCGTGGGTACAATCAAGATCTCCAACCAGAAATTAATTCCCAGCTTGAGCATAATCCAGAGCCGCAGCCTAGAACCCAATCCCAGTATGGATACAACCCAGAATCTCAACCTAAACCCCAGTCCCAATATGGATACAACCCAGAACCTCAGCCTAAACCCCAGTCCCAGTATGGATACAACCCAGAACCTCAGCCTAAACCCCAGTCCCAATACGGACATAACCCAGACCCTCAGCCTAAACCCCAGTCCCAATATGGATACAACCCAGAACCTCAGCCTAAACCCCAGTCCCAATATGGATACAACCCAGAACCTCAGCCTAAATCCCAGTCCCAGTATGGATACAACAAAGAGCAACATCCGAATACCCATGACGAATTCGGATACAGTCAAGAGCCGGCATATCCATATCAGCCAAGAAATGATCTGGAATACGAAAACAAATCCAAACAACAACAACAACAACAACAACAACAACCAGAATATAACAAACCTGACAGCCATCTCAACAGGCCAGAGCAGGACCACGCGCCGACGAATCCTCAGTATGGCTACAACTCCCAACAGGAACCTCACCTTCCACCGTCCCAGCCTGCCTACAACCCCGAGCCAAAGCACAAAACCGCCGGTGCCTATCCTCAGAAGACCTACGAACCCGTGCCACCTCCAGTCGAGTACGACGCCTACCCCACAAGAGCAAGTGCAGCAGCACCTTTCAATCGTCAGGCTGAGGCACAGTTCTACGACAAAGCACCCGCCACACACGCAGCCGCACCTCCACAATGGGGAAAGAAGCTACCTCAGGGGCCAGGAGGGCCAGGCAGCTATAACCCACCGGAAGGGGTTTACACCACCAAGCCGTCGGTGAACGACAGAGGGCCTCCTCCAGGCGGTATCTCTCGACAAATGGACCGCATCGAAAGAGTGGAAATCGCGTCAGCGCCGAAATGGATCCCGGGTTCGAAGCTACCGACGAAGCAACCATCGAAGGCCCCAGCGACATACAACAGCCACCCACCACCGACCGGAGACCCTCGGGGGCTACACCCGACTAACACCCCTGTGGCGTCAGCGGATGGGTACTACGATCAGTCACCGGAAGGCGGGTGGCACGAGGCGCCTGTGGCCGGGGTGAAGAACCGTCCGAATGTGTCGTTTTCACGCGTCCATGACCCCACGAAGCAGTCAGGCGAAACCGAGCAGTCCTTCGAGTACGGAAGCGCGCCACCTCCCAATCTGAAATACGGGGGAGAGGACAGTTATTACGGAAGGGAGGCAGAGGAGAGTGGACAGTACGGGTGGCCAGAGTCGTCTGGCGGTCAGTCAAACCCTTCGGCCGCTGGACAGTATCCAGCTCAAGGAAACGTCTGGAGACCCTCGGGATACGGTCCATCAGTCGTGGAAGAGAGGGTGGATAGATCACGTGGTTTCGGAGATGGACCAGCGCCTCCACCACCGCCTCCCGCGCCTCCTCTGGTACAGGGAGGGTTCGTATCCACACAGACAGTTGGATTCTGCGTTGAACCGACGCCGCTGGCACCGCCGCCTCCAGTCGCACCTCCCATCGATCTCTGTAAGTATTTTCTGATTGATACAGAATTATATCGCTACAGATTGATCAATATTATTGTATCGTATTGTATTGTAATGTATTTGAGCATTTATAAAGCGCACCTATGGCAGGGCGAAACGGTTTTGGTCATCGTCACAATAGTCTATAATCATAATCATCGTCTTATCGTCATCATTAAGTCACCTTTGTGATCAAAATCTGGTCAACATCTGACTGTATTCAACATGTCCCACTTCAGCTACAATTCTCCCCGAGTCTCCTTCGAGCCCAGGATCACTAATAAAAAAGATCGACTCACTATTAAGGCTAACCTCAATGACACTCTATGGGCCTAGGATACATTTTGATTTTACTTAGGCCTACTTGACTTATGGCAGTCAGGCGATGCCTTCAGCACGCGTCAGCCGCTTTTCCACGGTAGCTCTCCACTTTTGTCTATCCTGCGCCACATGCGTCGCCTCCTACACCAACATTCCCAGCGCCTTGCAGTCCTCTCTTATCGTAGGCTATCTATCATTTTGACACCACAGCCTTAATTAATGCATTTTAACGTAATTGAGTTTCATATAGGCTAGTCTTGCAAGGTGGAATTCACCCATCTAGGAGTCTGGGTGTCGCGAATGCTCTGTTATGTGAAAAGTCACGGCTTGAGTGTCCTCTGAGGCTGTGGGCGCCCACAGCTGTGCATTGCAGGAGGGGGGAAGACAGTGGTAGTTGTTAATAAAAATAGGCGCAAGTTGTCCAATGGGGAGTGCTTCCTCTGCCCCTAATTAAGTGTTTCGCCCATCTGTGAGACGGCCGTTTATCCATCAGCACTATCGACCAACACCTTGAGCGGTCTTGACACTGCATGCATCTTAGTCACCTTGTCACCTTGTGCCGTCAGTTCGAGGAACTCTAGCGACCATCATGACCAGCCTTCTCCACTCCATTCTGTTCTGCGTCTCGACCCTCAGTTGTTCAAGATTCATCCCTGTCCTCCTGTGTACATCCTCCATCCACCTGATCCTCGGCCGTCCTCTACTCCTTGTACCCTCTCCACATGCCAGCATCATCGCCTTCTCCAGTCCGTCCGTGCGCATCTTAGTATCTCGTATAAATTGAAAAGACATAAACTGAGTATAAGTGACTTTGTGTGTTTTCTGTATGATCGTATACAGTGAAGGCCTACCGCGGTCATTCGTCGTCCGACCAGCGTAGTGGCTACGGATCGACGAGCCTCGAGGAGAGGGTGAAGATGGCCAACAGCGTCGCTCACTCCGTCCTCGCACCGGAAAACCAGCACACCCGCGGCCAGAAGATGTTCCTCCGACGTCGAGAGCACTCACACAAATGGACGTTTCACGGACCCGATCCAGTTCCAGAGGAACCCTCCCACCAGGACCAGCCCGCAAGGTCAAACACCAACGCCTGGGCACCGAAGACCGCTGGACCGGCCCAGCCTCGTCCACCGCCTGCCTTGGCTCCCCAGCAGCAGCACCAGGGTAGACCTCCAGCAGCACAAGACTACCCAGAGGTCAACGGTCGTCCAGAGAAGCCACCTAGCGGCAGTGGCGGCGGCGGGTCCGCCTCATCCTACAGCCTCGCAGAAGACATGGTCGTCAACAGCGGTAAAGGCGGCCGGTTATTCGCTAAGCGTGTCGCTAAGGCCGACCAATGGGCGTCTGCCGAGACGACCGGTCGCCAGGGAACGCCTATTCGCCAGGGTGCGCCACCACCACCACAGTCGCAGACCGGATATGGATCAGTTGCAGTTCCACCCGGTCCTGGGTACGACGGTTCGTCCTACGGAGGAGGATTGGATGGAGGAGGAAAGGGATTGGGGGATGGTTATCCAGTTGCAAATCGACTCAAAGATATGATAAAGTCAAAGAATACAACGGTCATCTGGAATCAACAGTCGGCGCCACAATCACCATTTGCCCAAGGTGGATCACAGGCCACAGGTAAATTAATCATCTATAATCTCAATCAATCGATCAATCAGTCAATCAATCAATCGATCGATCAATCAATCAATGAAGTAACCACTTGATCATTATGTCAGTCATTTCGTCCTCCATTCTGAATTTCATCAATTGCCAGTTCATCCTTGAATCTACACACCATTTTACCAATTTCCACACTTCTAAAGCGCCACTCAATAGACAAGTGCAGGGCACTAGCTTATTCACGAGCGCCGAGTCTGATGTCAGATAGTTGGAAGTCGGCCAGCCAGCCAGCCATTAAGCAGTCAGTCATTCAGTTAGTTAGTCAGTCAGCCAGCCAAGCAGTCTGTCAGTCAGTCATCAGTCAGTCGGCCAAGTAGTCCATCATTCAATCATTCATTCAATCAATCAGTCAGCCATGCAAGCAGTCCGTCAGTAAGTCAGTCAGCTAGCCAGCCAAGCAGTCCGTCATTCATTCGCCTGTCTAGAATATACTCTAACAGAAGTTCGTGATCACAAATGATCAGTGCTAAAAGTGTGGGAAAATAAGTACCTGGACGCCCCTTACCTTTCCAAAAGAAGTGCCTGGACGCCCCTTACCTTTCCAGTCAGTTCTAGCCAATAAGTGGCAGGACGGCGTTCAGATTTTAAAATAAGTGCATGGACGCCGTCCATGACCGTCCAGGCACACTTTAAGCCCTGCAAATGATCAGATAGGTCTATATTTATGTCGCTGCCAGATCAAGAAAAATTATCTGCTCTGAAATTAGTCAGAAATTGATAATTAATTTTGTCTTTTTTAATCACGTCATCATCAGGCTTTAATGGCTCAATATGTTGCACCGTTACTTGTTTATAGGACCTTCGTTGATCAGTGCAGGATCATCAAACCCAAATCCAGGAGTCTACCGTCAGGTTAGATTCCAAGGCACTTCTGCCATTTCGTCATCACCTGCAGTCCAGAACTTCACGCAAGCTCCACGTTTTACTCCAAAACAGTTTGGAAATCGAGCCACGGTGAGCCAAGCCGCTGGTGTCACAGATCTCTAAAAGTTCAAAGGTCAGGCCAGAACGACCTGAAAGAAGCCAGAAAAACAAAGGATTAGCCAACAATACAACAAGAAAACCTGTTTAATACTTAGTCCTGAATAGTAATTGCAGTGGCGGCGCCAGGATTTCAGTTTGGGGGGCTGAAGCCTCGCGGCGGAAATTTCCCATTTTCATCCGCCGAAATTTCTGACGACCTTTTTTTAAGTCGTCGGCCGAAAAGCGTGGATATTTCAATGTAAAAAATCGGATGGCCTTTTTTTCAGGGGGGCTGAGCCTCTTATAGGGGGGGGCTTAGCCCCCTAGCCTCCCCCTAGTGCCGCCACTGAGTAATTGTCCTGAATAGTAATTGTCCTGAATAGTAATTGGGCTTTCTAACCTAAGTTATTTCAGCTGATGTTGCTATGTACATGAAACATCTTCTTCATCCTGCTACAGACCTCATGAGCTAAATCAAACACTGTAGGTAAAATGTTGCTAACTTAATTCATGGGGTAGCAGTAATTAACACTCTAGCTAATTAATTAAAATAAATCAGTAGTGAACTGTAGTTCGTCTAATTCTTTTAACAGGTCTGCATATATCTTTGTCCATTGTAAGCAGTAAGGTAAGCTGATACTGCATCCAATTTGCAAATGATCAAGTGACACAAATGACATAATGACAAAGGATACTTTGGGGTCTTTGATTAGTCAGTAACTTCTGTAACAGTGGTCTCTAATGCACAAAGCATCAGGACGATTCAGGAGATGACACACCAAACCAAAGCCACAAGGGCCACATATTTAATATGCATGCAGAAATCTGAAAAAACTAGCATCCTCCTCCTCCTCCCCTCCCTGCACTCGTGCATACTTTTTTACACCCCACCCTGCATACATATGCTTGATGCTGGGATGGCAAATTTCTCACATCTTAAGATAGTTTTATTTGGCTGCGGCGGGGTTGTGAGCAGCACTTAGAACATGCAGTCCCCTGAAGAGGAGCTATATAACTTCTCGAATTGAATGAATTTGAATTATCTATCAAACCTAATTGGTTGGTTGTTGAGATGACGTAGAAGTCTCTGATGGTTCCTTCTCATCTAACGACTTCTACAGAGCCGTTATAGAAGGCATCTGATGATCTTTGAAGCACATTGGGGTCCTTGATTGGGGCACTTTGATCTTTGGGGCATGGTGGGGTCTTTGATCTTTGGGGCACGTTGGCATCTTTGGGGCACATTGGGGTCTTTGATCTTTGGGGCACATTGGGGGTCTTTGATCTTTGGGGCAATTTGGGGTCCTTGATCTTTGGGCCACTTTGGGGTCTTTGATCTTTGGGCCACTTTAGGGTCTTTGATCTTTGCAGTGCATGGTATCAATATCAGCCACTTTGGGGTCTTTGATCTTTGGGGCACTAGCTATGCAGTGTTGCCAAGCCTTCTCAGTGGTAGGTCAAAACTCAGGTAACGTTAGAGAAACAAGGACTGAACTTTCAATGGGTCATGTATTGTATCATATTGAGATATGAGGCTGTGGTGAGTAAGTTAGAACAGTCGAGTCTCAAGTTTAGTGTCACAGTCATCAAGCATTGAGCAGCAGTCTTCCATTAATAATTCGCAATTCTGCATAGCATGTATCCCATGAAACATTCTCAAAGTCACTTAAGTCGTTTAGAACTGTCGGGTAGATATGTTAAGCGCCTGTGTCACGAAATAGAGTATCCCCCGTATTAATTGTATCCCCCAAATTTTAAAAAAGTCAACAAACCGCTTCCGTGTGTATTTTTTTGGCAAATTGATTTTCATCTGCTTTGTTTTGAACAATGACAGGTATGTTTTGAACAATGAACAGGTATGTTTATTCCTACTAGATAATTTGTTTTGCCCTGTTTTTAGAGCACTTAAAACATTTAAAACACTTAAGAACACTCAGAGTCACTAAATAAATTCGAGTTGCCTTTATCTGAGCATTGCTTAGGACACTTAAAACAATTCGCTTAAAATTTTGATTACAGCATAAATTTTTTTATTGTGCGCATTTTTCAAAAAAGGGGATAGAATGGTTTATCCCCCCGGATAGTATAGACCGGTCAATTCCATCCGGGGGATAGATTAATTCATCCCCCCGGATAGATTTCAGGGGCGATACTCCGTTTCGTGTCACCTGCATGAGGTTATTGTAAGGCACTATATAAATAGTTTTAAGCAAACAGTGGTCAACCATTCGTTTTTGAATACTGAGAACAGAAGAGGAATCACATTGAGAGGCAGCCATTGGTATCAAGTCTTAACCTCTGCGTAAACTGGAGTATGTCACCAGTCAGTCCTCTCCCTAACCACCCATTCTTCCCACTTACAATATACTATCGGTATACTCGATCCATTGTAAAGTTCACATATGGAGTGGTGTAAATGGTAAACTCTCAACAATTTTCAGCCCAAGCATGAACTCAATCCCTGTCGTCCCCATTCACAGTCTAGCGAGCTAACCACTACATAACCAAACAACCTATTTTAAAACTGAAAGACATCTGTTAGAAAAACTTCATTAGGACAGCCATTTCCAGTTTGAAAACGGATTTTAAAAACTTGCACAAGGGTGTCTAAAACTAACACCCAAGACAAGGCTCGTACTTAATATGTAAGTAATTGTCACAAACGTACGACACAAATGTGACCTACCTGCAACACAGGCTATTAAAAGCAATGGCTACAAAAAACAACATTAGATAACTACGGCAAATGTTATGACGCTACTAAAAAACATGTACAATTATACCATAAAGTGAGACGGAAAAAAACACTGTGCATTAATATCACATACAGAAACAGCGAGTATGAAAAAAGCAGTGCATGGTATCAATATCAGTAACAAAAGTATACACCAGATTTTAAAAATCCAGCCTAATTAAGACTTAAGCATATTAACAATTGCAAGTTAAATTTTCATATATTTTGGTTTATCTTTGATTCTGTATAGTCACAATCATGTGGTAGTCTACAAACATAACGGTGCTCAACAATCTTGAACTTCTATATCTAACAAAGATACATCTATCATTACACTCAGACAAAAGCCGTCTGACAACAATAGTCAACCACACATAATGGCTACAGCATTCAGAGACATTGTCCAAAGTAATGTCTAGTAATATCAGATACGAATGCTGCGACGCAATGCTCATAATAAAAAAAAACAAGGAAAGAGTAAAAAATTGTTTCACTAATACTGAAACAATGACCTGACAACCACAAAATTATTATGCACCTATGCATGTAAAATTGTACAATACCTACAGACTTGAAAAGTACCCTTCAACTCTCAAGGATTCTGAGAATGCTACACATTCCAACATGCATTCTCATGTCTGGTCTCTCCAGTTACCATAGACCTTCCTCTCTCCTTGAAACTGTCCAGGCCTCTCTCTGTTCTACACATCATCCGTGCTAATACTATTGTTTTGTATATCTTTCCCTAGGGACAAATTGGCATTTTCATGTCACACAATACACCCATTAAATACTACAGAAAAGCTATTGTCTGCAATAAGCAGGCATTACTTTTAATAGTGGAGCACTTGTAGCATGCCTGATCAAAAGTATTAGCGTACAGTACATTTCAATCGTAACAATTACAACAATTTATATGGCGCCGTAACACGACCATGCAGTCACAAGGGCGCCATGCGTACAAGCATGTGGACCATACCTCCTTGAATATCATCAGTAGAATTTACATTCAACAGCATACCTAGGAGCACAATGGGGCAAACCTGGGAGCACAACGGGGCATACCTAGGTAAGGCCCCCAGAAATTCGCGATCTTGCGCAGCGCAATTTTTGCGCAAATTTCCAGGTTTAGTGCAACAGCGCAAAAATTGGCAATCCGCGCGATTTTAGCGCAAATTTTTACAAAATCTTGCTAATTTATCTAAATTGGGCTTGGATTGACTTAAAATCACCGCGGCCCATGACAGTTCAACATAACAACGACGACCGACTTGCGATAATCAAAATGGCGACCGCCGAATGGGATGAAAGTATACAGGAATTTTTGGTTAAAGATCGATATTTATGGTAGTAACGCACAAACTTATAGTATAAAAAATTCCAGAACTTCACGGCCACACAATAAAATGTGTTAGACGAAGTTTCTCAAAGCGGTCACACAGCAGCGTCGCTTCCTGACTCGACTTATGACAGAACGAACGCATTTATTCTATAGGCGTCAGGCGTGCACACAAAGACGGAAAGCTAGTAGGCCTACTCAGCACGTTGTGTAACTTGGTGATTCATTATAATATAGGCTATAGAATACTATTTTGAAGTTACATTTGTAATGAGCGTAGATTTCGGTGGGCGTGAAATTTGCAAAATTCAAATTATTTGCGATCGTCTGAATACATTAATCTTATGGTTATAGGAACTTTATAACTGCATTTTTGGCTTGATTGTCTAATTTCTAGAACGCCAAAACTTTACATTAAATGACAAAAACACTGTTAGATACTTTGGTACACTGATTCAATGAAAAAATAACGAACATTTTGATTTTTAACTTGCGCAAAATTCGCGCGAATTTATCGTTTTTGGTGCGCAATTGTTTCAATTTTTTGGCGCAAATTTCTGGGGGCCCTACCTAGGAGCACAATGGGGCATACCTAGGAGCACAACGGGGCATACCTAGGAGCACAATGGGGCATACCTAGGAGCACAATGGGGCATACCAAGGAGCACAATGGGGCATACCCAGCAGCAAAATGGGGCATATCTCTTCATTCGAATGCATCGCCTGAAAACAATTGAAGGCGTCTTCACAGAGCACAAGAAATTACTCGTCATTGCCGTATTTCTCCATATACATTTGCAGTTTCTTTGAGCATTTGTCGGTCTTCGATCGCTCCTTCGCCATCGTCTGTAAGAGCGCGTCGACCTGCTTCTCATGCTTCTGCTCCGTGAGTAAAGCGTACTCACTCAGCTCTTCGATGATCTTCTGCCGCACGATGAGCTCACGACTCAGCCGCTCGATGTGCGCTCGCAGCTCCGACTCCGTGAAGCTCTTCGTGTCGAGGTTTATGAGAGTCTCGACTGCCGCGCTGTCGGTGCCAACAGACGCAACAACTGTTTTTGTCGATGCTGTTTGGGTTGTTGTTGTTGTTGGGGCCGCTGTTGTTGTGGTCAGTGTTTTTGGGGTCGTCGTCATTGGGGTCGTTGTTTTTGGGGTCGTTGTCATTGGGGTTGTCGTCTTTGGGGCTGCTGTTGGCGTTGCCGTTTCGGAATTCATCGTTGTAAAGCCCGTTGTTGTTGTCATTGGTGGTGTTACTGGCTTCGGTCTTGGGTGACTTGGTCGAGGTGGTGCCACAGGTTGCCTTTTGTTCTCGACGCTATCGCGCCGTTTCACAGGCACCGGCTTCTGAACCTCCGAGGTTGACTCCGGTTCCTCGTTCGCAGATGACCGAGTCCCGCCTTCTCCGCCGTCGTTGCTCTCATCACTGCCGCGCAACTGGGGCAGCATCATTGCCCCACGCTTGTTGTTCTCGTTCAACGCCATCAATCCCTGACCCATGACGACCTCGATCGAGGCAGTCCGGTGGGACTGACGTCCCACATTGAGTCGTCGCATCGCCGGGGCGGGGACCCCAGTCCCGTTAATCTCCAGACCGAGAAGATCCGGGTTGATGGACACCGCCGACGACGTCCCAACCTCGCCGAAACCATCCTGACCATTCCACTCAAGTCCCAACAGATCGTCAACGACAACTGCTCCACCTTCGCTCGTGTACTCGACATTGAACACCCGATCTGCCCGCTCGATCAGAAACAGCGTGGCCATGGTCCGGCAGCTGGCCGTCGCCATTAGCAACAGGGGGTCGTCGTCCTCCGGCCGGATGAACGACTGGACGAAGATGGTGGCCAGGTTGACCGGCGTCATCTTGTTCTTGTCCGCGTGGCTGGCGATCTTTCGTAGGAACTGGCAGACGTACTGCAGCACATTGTAGTTTGCGACGGGGATGCTGCGGATAAGCTCGTTGAGATGGTCAAACGCAGGCTCCTCGGCGACCGGCATCTCTCGCATGATTATACGCATCACCGATTCGTAGAACGTCGATGGTATCAGCGGACCAGGAAGGTCACGAAGGTAGCACTTGAGTAACGAAGCAACCGTGTGAACGTCCATCTCGGGAACGTCGATCGCGGGCCGTTCGCCACGATCGAATTCGTCGCAGATCCTTTTCAGCTGGGTAGTGCGACCAGGCAGCCTGTAGCGATAAAACAATTGATATTAATGGGTAGATAGATGGATGGATGTAGGGACCGGTAAATCAATTGAGGAATCAATGTATGATGAATCAGGGGCGGATCCAGGGGGCCAATCTGGCCAGGGCCCCACATTTAGAAATATCTTTATTTCTGACCAGCTATTCTGGCTCGGAAAGTTGACGTGGCCCCCATGAGTAATTCCGTAGGCCTTCCCAACACCCACGAAGTATGCACACGAGGCCCGTACGACTAAAAAAAAAAGGTCATCAACTTTTTTGCGGACAAAATGGTACATTTTCTCGGGAATTGGAGACAAATGACTAAAAAAAGGGCAAAGGTCAAAAGATTTTTCGACGACCAAGTCGAAAATTTATCCCAGTCCAAGACTGAAAATTTTGGCCTCCCTCTTTGACAATTCCTGTATCCGCCCTTGTGATGAATATATCAAAGAGCAGATGCATTAATGTGATGCAATTAGCAATTTCTACAGCGCTGTACAGCATAGCCATGGCCTTTCGTTAGCGTTCCCAGCGCGAGGAAAACCTCGAGAGAAAAGTAGGTCTTAAGAAGACAGCGAGAGATGTAGAATTGTAAGTAACGATCCAGAAAGAAGAGACATGTGCAGAGTCGAAGGGAATTCCATAAGGATTTCCCAATGATGGCAACGAATGGAGTATGAGAAATAATAGCCAATAGTTCCATCAACTGACTGTTAAGAAATCAAATAAATCAACAAGAGAGTCAAACTAATTACAACGTATTTAGATTCAAACAAGATGTCCAATCAAATTGCTTCTCCATCCTGGATGTCCAATCAAATTGCTTCTCCATCCTGGATGTCCAATCAAATTGCTTCTCCATCCTAGATGTCCAATCAAATTGCTTCTCCATCCTGGATGTCCAATCAAATTACTTCTCCATCCTGGATGTCCAATCAAATTACTTCTCCATCCTGGATGACCAGCCCCATTGCACTCTGCACACATCTAAGCAGGCCAAGCTCCTCGTCCCTGTTTGTGTGGATTTCTATTAATCAGTGCCATGCATATCTGCTGCTGGATCTGCAATAAGGAATGGGGATTCCAGTGGTTTACTGCTTGGTGCCTAGTGTCCTTACCACCACGCATCATTCGAACCTTAAGACTATCCATCTTCAGCTGGGAGTTTGAGAGTCAGGAGTGTTCCTGAGCACAAAACAATGAAGGCGTGCAGTACAAATTTCTTACATGAATGAATAAATTAACGATTAATTAAATTAACGATGATAATAATAACGATTATAGTCTATAGAGTGATATTGGTATAGTTTCAATAAACAACACAGTGTAGTAAATTAATATTCAAACAAATAAACAAACAAACTGAATTGCACTGAATTCAAACCAAAAAGCTGGTCATAAAGCCCATTGGAAACCTTGCCAACCATTGTTCTCATCAATGAATGAATGAATGAATAAATCAATAAATCAATCAGTGAGTCAATCAAACTAAATTAAATCAATCAACCAATCAATATAATTATGATTTACATATGTATACACACAAAAGCGCAATATCAAAACAATCATCCACCTAAAAATTCCTTCTTCGTCGATTCCTTTCATCAGGATATATTCCGTGCAGACCTGTACGATCTCGGGAACTTTCCTTCGTGGATCCCTCACCATTTCAAACTGAAGTGTCTCTTCTAGCGGCCGTCCAAAAATCGCTGAATTTAAAAAAAATGTAACTGAACGTAAACATGATGACATCAAAATAATTCTTTGTAAGAGCCCTCTAAAAAGTGCTGCATAATAACTCATTACAAAGCAACAGGATATCTGAGGTTTATCGCACCATTTAAAAAAAAGTAATTCTCACGCTCAATCAATTTTTGTTAGGGCAAATCATACTTTCAAGTGTAATGTTGACATAGCTCATAGTGCACACCAAGTCTACAGGATGTGATAAGCTGAGATTTGGTTGACATACATACAGTTCATGATAATTGCACATAAGATAAAAAGTGTTCATGATAATAAAGTGTTCATGATAATTTCACACATGATACAAAATGTTCATGACAATTTCACATACGATACAAAAATGTTCATGATAATTTCACATACAATACAAAATGTTCATGACAATTTCACATATGAATGTGATACACACTACACATTTGGAAAGACCTTTCTCCCGTGCAACACGCTAAACAAATGACTCGTTTTTCCTTCTCAGTCTCTCATTCTCTAAAAACATATCTTTTCCCACCCCGGGTTTTTTTGTGCTCAGAGCACCTCAGAATAGTAATTCTGCAAGAGGTGCTATATAAATGCAGAGATACAAACACAATACAACACACAATGTTGACATGGTTAAGAGTATCAGATAGGTCTGCCTGAGCGATCACTACAGTATAACACCAATAACTTGGTATTATAAGTCATGAATGGTCATTCACAAAAGACCTATAACAGTTAAGTATTCAATAGTTCTGCTGTAAAGTCATACAATGCATAGAATAACAAATAATAAATGTAATAATTAAACATTAGAGACATTTAGTATTTGTATTCATGATTAAAAAGAAAATGAAACGCTATGGTATATTGCTACATTGATAAATAACATTATCAACAAGTTTACAACAGGTCTATTGTACGAGGGTTGCGGTGTGTCAGCCTGTATATTTCCATGAATTAAACGAATATATATAATTGATGTATTCAAATGCTCAGCCAGCTATAAAGTCATTTATTGCACAGAGTAATAAATAGTAATTGCAATAATTAAAGCTGTTTAAAATTTACAGCTGTGATTAAAAAAGAAAATGTAAAAAAGTAGGCAATGAAAATTTAAATAGAATCGAGACGTCTGCTTGGAAATCAAGATCTGCTAAAGGTCAATGATTAGACAAATTAATTATTCGTGAAGTGAATTTGTAAACATGGCTGGCAGCTGGCTACTTGGTATCTATCATTCTGTCTGTCTGTCTGTCTGTCTGTCTGTATGTTTATCCTGTTGAATTGTGTAGAGCAGTGGTTCCCAACCTTTTGTGACTGTCGAGCCACTTTTTCTTAGTTGAAGGACATTAGGGGGCCACAAGGCTAAAATTTAATTAACTAAAGGCGTATAAAATTGCTATAATTGAATCAAAATAAAATGCTTGATGCGATTTATTAACGTCCAAATAAAATAATTTTTAATAGAAAACGATTATATATTCCATCATGTCCAAATTGTCAATTTTTGCATATATTTTTCTTAATTCATTGAGATGCTGCGGGCCATTTTTGTAGGCCAGGCGGGCCACTTTTGGCCCACGGACCATGGGTTGGGAACCGCTGGTGTAGAGCATAGAGAGCATCACCACAATGCAGAGCTATGCTGTTCTACCCTGAGCCATCCACATTCCATGCTGTATGAAGGCCAGCACCATTAAGATTTCCAATATCCTTCTCTCCAGTACAAGTGTACTAGGTCGACCATGTGATCTTCTCCATTACCTAAAGTTACAGCATGCTAATTGGTGTTTGACGGTGGCGGCAGATAATGCAGATAATTCGGTCAGACAAAATGATCTAATAATTATAGACCACAGCCATCTTCCGTGTTTCTGCTGTCCCGTTAGACACACCATGCCGCAGTTAAACAGGATAAACAGACCAGTCCAGGGCTGCATATAATACGAGCGCTGGCATGGTCTTTCTTACCACGTCATAACACAAGTACACTTGGTGTGCTCTATGAACCATGCAAACATTACACTTGCATGATTTACAATAAAAATGAGAGTTCATAGAAAATTGGGTCAGGTCAGAACCATGCAAACATTACACTTGCACGATTTGCAATAAAAATGAGGGTTCATTGAAATTGGGTGAGGTCAGACCTCCTCCAACGGATGCGTAGAGGACTTGTTTGATGGCTTTGATCCATTCTTTCCGCTCGTCATCAGACTCGGCATCGAGAAGAAACGTCTCGTGAGTCGGCGCCATTCGCTGCCTGTCGCCGCCATCTAAGACAAAAGGAACGCTTCTCTTTAAACAGCTCATATCAACATCATCATATCATCAGTGCCACACAATATACCCATTGTCATCATCGTCATCATCACAAGCACCATCATCATCACCACTACCACTCTCATCACCCTGTTCATTAATCATCACGACGACAACATGGCGGCGATTTTCCAAATTACTATCACATAAACATCTTAAATATTTATATTTCGCTTTAGTTTATTTCTAAAATTCTGCTCACCATGCAAAATCCTCAACCTCAATCTCTTCATATTTTTCAGAATTCATCCCACCCATCCTCCCTTTGGCCATCATTCATTGCTGGAACAAATGCACTCTGTTGCAACAGTGTTTCTGAATTCACCAGACATGTTTCAATGCTTTCAGCCAAAGCCAAGCCACATCCTGCTTCAATCAGTTCAATTAGGCTGTTCACTGTCGTTCAGTTGCTCACATTATCCCAAACAACATCAACAGCTGAGGATAGAATTACACGAAAAGATCCTTCTGCTTAGTTGAACTTTGACTTTGGGCTTGGTTCTAGAAAATACAAAGGGGTTATCCAGAATATATCATGGAGCTATCCAGAATATATCATGGACCTATCCAGAATATATCATGGACCTATCCAGATTATATCAGGAAGCTATTCCGAATACATCAGGAGCAATCCAGAATATAGTAGCGCAATGGATAGCACGCTGGTGTAGAGAGCAAGAGGTAACGAGTTCGCGCCCCGTATAGGGCAGATGTGCTTTGTAAGCTGCTATTAGCACCGATTATATTGCAGGCTGTCTGTTCTGTCAGTAGTTAAGATTTATTATTCTGTAACCTGAGTTCATGTAAACTATTTCAACTGCATAATTGTACACTGTAACTGGTTGCGGTCTGTCAACCGGATTGTTGAATAAAAGAACATTTAAAAAACCTAAGGAGTTATCCAGAATATATCAGGGATCTATCCAGAATACATCAGGGTGCTATCCAGAAAATATCAAGGTGCTATCCAGAATATATCAGGGAGCTATCCAGAACACATCAGGGAGCTATCCAGAATACATCGGAGTTATTCAGATTATACCAGGGGCTCTGTGTGCCTTTACTAGGTATTAAGTCAGCTGAGCGGATGAGCACTGTGGTCAACAGCATGTTGGTTCCACGTTCATAGGCTAGCTCCCATGTGATTCAGCTACATCATTCTTCCTCCTGAATTAGACCAGTCTCCACTAGAAGTCAGGATAAAAAAGGTCAACAAACAACTTCTTACATCTGTTAGATCTTGGCACATTGGTGAGGTTAATGGAGTCTGTTATATAAATGCTCAGCAGGTATTTCATAGTACTGTAATACATTCATTTATTCATATACGCATTGGAAAAATTAAAATTAACCAGCTCCATGTGTGCTATAGGCTCTCCCGAGTCTCCTCTCTAGATCAGTTCTTCTATTACTAAATGTTATTTTATCTTATTTGGTTATGCATGAGTAGTTGAGACTGGTTATATATTAAACTCCAGTTTGTGGGATCAACAGTGTCTCTACAATGGGCCATGGCACAGCATTTGAAACAAGCCGTAGACAGCAACCTTGGCAATCAATCGCCCTCAAGGCAATATTTAGGAGATTTTTGGGTGTTTGAACACCCTCCCCCAAATAGAATATTAAATGTACAAATGAAAGAATGCATTTACTAACACACGATGTAAGAACATAAGGGAAGGGGTTTAATTTGGAAACTCTTATTTCTACGTGAAATTTTACAATAGAGTATCGGTAGATCAAGTTGATCTAATCAAGATGATGATGTGGAGGCTGCTGAAATTCAGAATAATTTATTTCAGCTAAGCAAACATCCTTCAAACCAAAATCCTGGGTTCAGCCTTGATCACCATTAATTCCATCAGCACAATTCCATCATCATCATCAATGTCGTTGCTGTCTCATCATCATCATCATCATCATCATCATCATCATCATCATCATCATCATCATCATCATCATCATCATCATCATCATCATCATCATCATCATCATCATCATCATCATCATCATCATCATCATCATCATCATCATCATCATCATCATCATCATCATCATCATCATCATCATCATCAACATCAACATCATCATCCTCACCATCACCCTCACCATCACCATCATCATCATCATCATCAACATCATCATCATCCTCACCATCATCTTATAGTCAGTAATGCTGTCGTCAGAAAAACAACAAGAGTCCATTTAAAGAATTTTGAGATAGTCACAAAAAAAACTTTGAAAGTCTACTTATAAGGATGTTATTCATGAAAATATCAAGATGAAAGCCAGTACTCCTGTGGACATGTAAACAACAGTAAAAAACAATAATAGCTGCTGTCATTAAACCAAAAATAGCATCGCTAAATTTTTAAGTAAATTTTTTACCAGGATTATTGTCCTCTGTGATGAGTTTCATAATTACATTGTTGCTATTCTCACCTTCAATTTCATGTTTTACTGTTAGAGAATTTGGCAAGGGCTTGTGGTAGAATACAGATGCTTCAACACAGAATTTAGCCAACTGCTGCAAATCTTCATACTTGGGGTTCTTAACTTTAACTGGTCATGTTGGGAAAGAATGAACTGGTTTGCATCCAGGTTTTAGCCATTTTGCAACCTGCCTAAATGTCAATTGTAGACAGTTGACAACAACAAACGACAAAGAACTGTTTCTTGTACCAGCAGCCTGTTAGCGCCTCAGAGTAGATATCTTGCAGGGGTGCAATATCAAGTTTTTTAAATTAATTGATTGATTAATTTAGGATTTCAACAGCTGCTTTTGGTTCAGCAGGCCCCTATTCTTCACAACCCCAGCCCCAACATTGCCTGTGAAATACTAAATTCAAAATTCAAGTAAGGTGAAAAATTGCCTGCTAGATTCAGCTATTGAACTTTATCTGTCAATGACTTAAACTTTAACCCTAAATCAGACATTCCAAAGAAAACTTTTAATCAAGACTGGTATTTGCTTAGACAAAATATTTTATCATAGTTTTCCAGTTCTGCACTGCCAGACAGAGGCGATTGTTCGCCTCGAACAATAACCTATTGTTCGCTTCAAATGCCAAACTACCAAAAGCATCTGCTAATCAAGCAAATTACATAAATTATTTATACTTAAATCATTATTTTAAAGAAATCTTTAAAAATGCAATAAATAACCTTTATTTTTAATTTTAAGAAATGTCTGCACATTACTGAAAGATGTCTTGAGCTATGGCTATGGAGTAACATTCCTAGCCATTCAAATGAAAATTTTTCACCCCAATGTCAATTCATGGAAGAAAAACTTAAATCCAGAACTCAGCTGTTATACAGAATTAATTAAGACAATATTTTCTTCTAACTGTAACGCTGGACAAACATGGGTTTTCAGAAAAAGACCGGGCAATGCATACAATATAGCATCAAGCATAACACGATACCGTTAACCAAATACTCTCAGAAATAAACTCAATTCGAAGTCTTCTCCTATTCTAACAGTAGGTAATAATGAAAACAGTAAACAGAAGAAGAGACTGGAGAAGTACAAGACAATAGATGCTAAGCACTACAAGCGCTCAAGTACGAAAAAAATCATTTTTTCTAACCACCTGGAAGAATTTCGAAAAGAAACTTGTCTGGATCGGTAGCACTGAACGCGTGCTCAACCACCCGACTTCCTGGCAGGAAGATGACCCCGAGAGGTGACTTTGTCACGTCTTGCGTCGCGTAATAGTATGCGTGATCGCCTTTGATGGTGAACCAGCGTCGTTGCCATGACTTCACAACGCCTCCCTGCTTCTTAAGCCATCCGCTCCTCAGACTCTCCTGAATATCGAGGGTGGTGGGGTAGAAATTGGATCCTGCGGATTGCTGGCTAACGGCAGTCTGCAGGAAGCGGTAGAATTCCTTGGCCATGACAGCCATCGCAGGAGGTATTGTCTTGTATTGTATTGTGTCAGGCTACAAATAACAATAACACCAGGTCAAATTTAAGATCAACTGTGGTGGGGCAAATAGCATCTCACTGTGACATAGGTCAGGAGTGTGAAACCCAGTGGCAATATTTTCAGCCAGTCAGTGCTGGGCTAAACGCATATGAGCAAATGTGTTAGGGATCCGGGATGCGCTTGGTGAGAAAAGTCCCAAGAAAATTTCTGCAAAACTGAATCATGAATGGCGTATATTTAGCAGTCAAATCAGGCTTTAAAACTTTTATTTGATCTTCCATTATCAGCCATGCACAATTTGCACATCACATAAAACTCATTAAGTCTTTAAAAATTACAAACTTGAACTTTAACTCTCCAATTATGTAACTGATGCATGTATCGGTAGTCTTCAGGCAAGACTTAACAGGCAAGAAAAAAACATCCCTTTGACACCTCTGACCTATGCAACATTATCACACAATACTCAACCATACGTCACCAACCGTATGCATGTATATACGCATGCAATTTAGCTATGTGTGATTTTGTGTGTGCACTGTACATGTATGTATAAATGCATGCATGAATGAGTGTCACTGAACACTGACACAGTCCTTTGATGAACCTCTCAAAGCCACTACAACAAAGACAGATACTACTCAAGTCACTAAATGGTCATAATCAACCAATTGTATTAAGCGGAAGCCCAAAGTGCCACTTGAACGATAAGCGCAGGACACCATGAGTGTTGAACACGGTAATCTATTTTTTTCTCAATTAGACCATAACATCTTAATCACGATGTACAAGGCATGTTAAAAATTCGTCATCACTGAAGATGACTTCTTGAAATTTGACTACATGTCAGGGTATGGCCGAGCAGGCAAACTGAAAAATATGGGTATAAACAAACATCAGTGGCCATATACATCAGTGGTTCTCAAAGTGGTGGTCCGCGGACTGGTGCCGGTCCGCGGAGTACTAAGCACCGGTTCGTGAACGGAGTTAAAATAAATTGTAGGCCTAATTATAAATTTATATATGTTAAATTGTGAAATTATTCAAGTAGTTGTCCAAGATTTATCAAAATTTCTGTCCCAATATTTAATTTTATTAAATAATTTCAAGCGCTTTATATTCATCCATACGGCCTATTCAAACAATTTAAATTCATACTGAATTTCTTATAGGCCCTATCTAGAACTTACTGTAGTCAGTTTCGTCACAGTACGGTTTCTTGCTTATTTTCTGTTAATCTATATGGCGAGCCATAGTCAAGTAAACGCTGATCAAGCATTGATAGATGTAGATTAGTAAATTTTCTAAAATAATATAAAATTTGAAATATTAACAATGTGTTTGAAGTATTTCAAAGATGAGCTAACGCAAACAAACCTGTCTGGACGGATTTTTACACCACTCAGAGCAGCGAAAATCACGAAAATTCTTAATTGGTTAAACTTTGAGTTTATCTTTTTAAATTTGCAATTAAATGAGAATTAAATTGAGAAATAAGTAAAATGCTATTATATGGATAATTGGATATGTTTTAAATATTGAAACAAACCGATAATTATAAATGGCCTTCTAACAGTCTTTGCGTTATAGGCTAATTATAGGTCTTTTTGCACTCGCCATTTCAGTTAGCGGTCCGCGAGCTCCAGCAAAAAATTATTGCCGGTCCGTGGCCTGCAGAAGTTTGAGAACCACTGATATACATGACAATATCGTAAGACTTAGTCACTGCTATATCTGGCAAGTTGGCATAAAACGGATAAATCGGTCATGCATGACGACCACTGAGCCGCCTGAGTGACAACTAGCGCTAGTGGGTTTGTAAGGATAGCATAAGTTGGTTAGTCGCTACGTAACTGGGTCAAAACATGGCGGGGCATTTGTGATGCGTATACTTTGATGAAGTTTAAGATGTCAAAGTATTCTGGAGACACCATAGATAATGCCACTGGTATTCAGCAAAGCAAACGTGAACTAATCTATGCTACGTTTTCGCCGTCACATGCTGTTTGCTTTCACCGTCACAAAATGCCATTAATGTGTGACATGATGCATTTAGAATGCATGAGAAATCTTTTTCGTGTGTAATGCAACTGCATTTATTTCATTGCTTATTTTGGTGCACATACAAACGCCTGTTAGTAATTGCGAATGTTTCCAACTTACTAAATGGTCCCCTAAGTGCATCTCATGCATACTGATTGCTGCAAACTCTAAGACACATGCTAACAAGTCAAACATAGCACTTAGTCGTCAGTACATAAGCTCAGACATCGTCGTGAATACAACCCCCGACCTATATTACCCCAAATAACAAACTACTAAAAGCAAACACATCAGAGAATTTCTAAAGTAATTTAATTACCAATTACTGAAAAAACGAAGAAATCAACTATTTTTAAAACGTTACATTGCAACTGATTTGTGGTACTGAGTTGGTACTGAGACCTTAGTCTTAGTTCGGACAGTAATTAATAGGCTACTCTCTGTAAAGTTGCATGTGCTTGGTTTGTAACTACCGGGTATAGTGAATTGCTAATAGTACTGGCAGGTTAAGCTTCCTATTCAACACAAGAGGGTCCAAGCTAGCATGATCCCCCTACATTCCCCTGCATAACCAAATCGTATCACTTCCTGCAACCCTGTTTCAAATAAGATAAGATAAGAATATTCTTTATTTAACCAATTGCTGTCCGCATTTTGGTGTACAGACATGTTAATAAACATTACATAATTTATAGAATTGATAAATGAAATCAAATGTTTAAAAAAACACAATGTTAAATCCAAAATCATAGTTGCCTTCCAACTAGTTGATTTCAAATAAAGAAATCCAAAATACGAGAGAGATGCACCTTTATAAGCTATGGAGGGACATGCATGTAAGCTTACAGACAAAGACGAGACTTTTCAAAGCAATGATTTTCCCCATAGTGCTACACGGGAGCGAGACGTGGACAAAGACGAAGGCGTTGGATGACAACATTGCTGCATGTGAAATATGGATATGGAGGAGGCTGTTGGGGATACCGTGGAGGGAGAGGAGATCAAATGAATCTGTGATCCAGGAGATGGGTCAACTAAGAGGGGATATGACATGACATTGCTGCAGAGGATCATCAAGCAGAAGCTGATGTATTTCGGTCAAATGATGTGTGCGGATGGACTGGAGAAGGCCATGATGCTGGCATGTGGAGAGGGTACAAGGAGAAGAGGACGGCCGAGGACCAGATGGATGGAGGATGTACACAGGAGGACAGGGATGAATCTTGAACAACTGAGGGATGAGACGCAGAACAGAATGGAGTGGAGAAGGCTGGTCATGACGGTCGCTAGAGTTCCTCGAACTGACGGCACAAGGTGTGACAAGGTGCACCTTTAATAATGGAAAAGTAGTATGCACAGGAATAGGAGTGTGCATGAAGGGCATTTAACACTTTGCTGGTTGAACAAATTGCTCGTCAAATATCTCCTTGCAATTCAGTTACCGAATAGCTTACAGTAATGAATTGAATTAAAACTCTGACAGGTCAATCACACAGGCCAACAAGTAACATTTTTCTCTTGTAAGATTTCTGAAAGGCTGTTTTTATACTAGACCACGGCGACTGCAAAAGTATGGATATCGTCATCTATAGCTTACACCATTTCAGGAAGCAAACATGGCATGACACATCAGGGTTTAAAGTGATTGGTAACGCATGTGAATGTCGCTCCAACTGCTCTCAAAATTCTTGGTTTGCATTCCCACTGTTGACGATGCATGGAACCATGAAAACTCATGTGTTCCAATAAACTCCTATTATAATTCAGCATTCCTACTGCTCGCATAATCAGCATTCCCACTGCTCACCCAAGTCACTTTTAACCCCTGAATGACATGCAGCACACATGAGGCACCCACTTTTGTCCTGGTCATCAACGTTACAGCCAAAATACAAGCAGCAGCCGACTTGCTTCCTGGTCTTTGCAAAAAAGCAACTGTGAGATTCGATAAAGTACTCTCCACACACAGAGCAAAACTTATCTGGTAAACAAATACACCTGCATCACCGTCTTATTGCCTTTCAACGCTGAAATGAATTGTGAAACTAATGGTAAATGTAAACAGTAAGCCAACAGTGTGATCAGCAAAAATTAGGTCAGATGCAGGACAGAAGTGGATGGTATATGCGGGTATACAGAGGGGAATCACCTCACAAATATTTGCGCTTAGTATATGAGACAATGACCTGCAAGCAGCAAGCTAATGGTACGATTAGCAAAAATTAGTTGCAACTATAGTGTGTACACACCTCTAATTTTGCCACTACAGCCCTTGTTAAGTGGTTTGTTTTTGCAAACTTCCTGTCAGGAATAAGCAAGAAATTATGGCAACCACAACAATTAAAGAATCCCTAGAAAGGTGAAACATATTTCGCTATAAATGACCTACAACATAAAATGGCAATTTTCAAAGCACAAATCTGAAATCAGCAAAATATAAAAATATAAACGATAATAAAAGGTAGCCAAAAAAATTATACCCATACCATAAATACCTTGTTGACATGTGTTATCATCAGACAAAGACTGCAAAAATAAATCAAAATTCTAATTAAATACTAATTTAATAAGTATGCATGTAAATTCATGCATACCAGTGAATGCTTACCAGCTGGAATGTATTACGGAAGCAATTCGTCAATCATCAAGGTACTAAAGTAGACCCACTGCTGGTTAAATTCACTGTTCGTTCACTAGTGCGTGAAGGACTTATTCACGGTTCTGACACATCAACAACCATCCTAGTGCAATTCAAACCAGGATCCATCATGTTATGGGAGAGAGTACTCAGCCAGTCAGCCAACCTGTCACAGAAATACAAACAGAGAAAAGAACGCATGAGATGATGGTAAAACCCATTTCTCACGTGATTCACGCAGTGAAAAAGAAAAACTGAGAGAAAAGAGTTGTCCACAAATCAAACGACTCAGCTACAGATACTTACAAGAATGAAAGAAAAAACAGTCATTTGTGCATCAACTGATCCTATAATGACTTTGGTATACACTGGCGTGCGCTGTGGTTTAGAGTAAGGATGCTTTGTGTTATTTAAATGTCATGCAATGCAGATCAAAGTGCAGTATAAATAATTGGTCACAATAAGAACATATTTATATTGGATTTAGGATTCTGTGTGCTATTGTAAACCATGTGACTATTGATTGGCTATAATGTATGTTTATTATACTTTGTCTGAACAGCAAAATGTGGATAGCAATCGGTATATTAAAGAATATTCTTATCCTATATCATCTTATGATTCTTATCTTAACACAGTGGCACAAAGATACACCACACTCCGAAAGGTTCAATCAATCTTTCATTCCACAAATGACGTTAGTAAAATGAGCCGTAGGACACAATGGATACCGTGCATGCCTGTCACACGGCCAAATTCGACTCCTACCATAAGTTATGATCAATTGATCATCCATTCCTACTATGAATTGTAATCGTGTTGAGAGCAACAGTTTGAAATTAAACAAGGATTATTATTTATATTATGGACCACCCATAACAACTGTCTGCCAACTGTACTTTAAAAATGTGCCTACTGTGCATCAGTGAGCACAGCATAGGAAATGCACGATATATTATTCACATGGGTCATTCCGCCTCAGTTCAACAAATGCTTCCCACTCGACCATCTCAGATTTGGATGAAATTTGCACAGAATGTGCATAGATGCAGGCTATTAGAACATGCTGTGCAAAAGTTGAGAGCAATACTCCCAGTAGTTTTTTTTATACGGAATTTTAAAGACACCTGGGGTGACCCCACTTATCGCGATTCGAAAATTGCGTCTTAATTTGCTGCCATGTTCAGGGGGCTATAAGTCGACTATCATTGCAGATAAATAGATGAAATTTTCAGGATACATAGTCATCGTGGTGCTAATCAAGGATATTGAAAGAACTTGATATCTGATGGATAGTTTTTTTCTAGCTACACATTGAAAATCGGGAAAAAAACAATGACCCTGTCTGGCGCAAGTACTTTACTGCTCTACTATGACCAAATGGGTTCATTATCAGAGAAAGTGTGAACCACTGGGCATTATAGTCCACATTGTGTGCACAGAAAAGCAATTAGGTCAGCTTTATCATGTGTACCTGTTGCATTATAGCCTTCTGAAAATGAAAGAAACCACTTTTTTGTCTTTCGACGACAAAGTTCAAGGCCTTAAATGGGCATGTGGGACAGGTGATACAGCCATGAAATTAACACCATTGGAAAGAGCAGCTCAAATACTACTAGATACAAGAAGAATTGCTTTTGAGACTCCTGTGGTTCAACGATTACAACTATTTCCATTAGAGTAGTGTTTTAAGCATTCGCGAACTGATACGAGCCGATATAACGAGCTTAGTACTTTACTGCTCTACTATGACCAAGTGGGTTCATTATCAGAGAAAGTGTGAACCACTGGGCATTATAGTCCACATTGTGTGCACAGAAAAGCAATTAGGTCAGCTTTATCATGTGTACCTGCTGCAATATAGCCTTCTGAAAATGAAAGAAACCACTTTTTTGCCTTTCGACGACAATGTTTAAGGCCTTAAATGGGCATGTGGGATAGGTGATACAGCTATGAAATTAACACCATTGGAAAGAGCAGCGCAAATACTACTAGATATAAGAAAAATTGCTTTTGAGACTCCTATGGTTCAACGATTACAACTATTTCCATTAGAGTAGTGTTTTAAGCATTCGCGAACTGATATTTTTAAAACAATTTCATGTGTCTGACATATCCAGATGGTTGGCTGAAAATCATATTTATTAACTACTTACTTTATGTACACACTGGCAAACATTCAAGAGTTCAGTTTTCATATACTTATCATGCATTGCCATATAATAATGGCAGCAAATGTTCAAAATACTACTACGATGTAAGCTGCTGTATTCATTGAACTACAGAAGTCTCAAAAGCAATTCTTCTTGTATCTAGTAGTATTTGAGCTGCTCTTTCCAATGGTGTTAATTTCATAGCTGTATCACCTATCCCACATGCCCATTTAAGGCCTTGAACTTTGTCGTCGAAAGACAAAAAAGTGGTTTCTTTCATTTTCAGAAGGCTATATTGCAGCAGGTACACATGATAAAGCTGACCTAATTGCTTTTCTGTGCACACAATGTGGACTATAATGCCCAGTGGTTCACACTTTCTCTGATAATGAACCCACTTGGTCATAGTAGAGCAGTAAAGTACTAAGCTCGTTATATCGGCTCGTATCAGTTCGCGAATGCTTAAAACACTACTCTAATGGAAATAGTTGTAATCGTTGAACCATAG
Source organism: Lumbricus terrestris (assembly GCA_949752735.1). Lineage (NCBI taxonomy): Eukaryota > Metazoa > Annelida > Clitellata > Crassiclitellata > Lumbricidae > Lumbricus > Lumbricus terrestris. The sequence continues at coordinate 19,022,540 of OX457044.1, forward strand.
GAGTCTCAAAAGCAATTCTTCTTGTATCTAGTAGTATTTGAGCTGCTCTTTCCAATGGTGTTAATTTCATAGCTGTATCACCTATCCCACATGCCCATTTAAGGCCTTGAACTTTGTCGTCGAAAGACAAAAAAGTGGTTTCTTTCATTTTCAGAAGGCTATATTGCACCAGGTACACATGATAAAGCTGACCTAATTGCTTTTCTGTGCACACAATATGGACTATAATGCCCAGTGGTTCACACTTTCTCTGATAATGAACCCACTTGGTCATAGTAGAGCAGTAAAGTACTAAGCTCGTTATATCGGCTCATATCAGTTCGCGAATGCTTAAAACACTACTCTAATGGAAATAGTTGTAATCGTTGAACCACAGGAGTCTCAAAAGCAATTCTTCTTGTATCTAGTAGTATTTGAGCTGCTCTTTCCAATGGTGTTAATTTCATGGCTGTATCACCTATCCCACAGGCCCATTTAAGGCCTTGAACTTTGTCGTCGAAAGACAAAAAAGTGGTTTCTTTCATTTTCAGAAGGCTATAATGCAACAGGTACACATGATAAAGCTGACCTAATTGCTTTTCTGTGCACACAATGTGGACTATAATGCCCACTGGTTCACACTTTCTCTGATAATGAACCCATTTGGTCATAGTAGAGCAGTAAAGTACTTGCGCCAGACAGGGTCATTGTTTTTTTCCCGATTTTCAATGTGTAGCTAGAAAAAAACTATCCATCAGATATCAAGTTCTTTCAATATCCTTGATTAGCACCACGATGACTATGTATCCTGAAAATTTCATCTATTTATCTGCAATGATAGTCGACTTATAGCCCCCTGAACATGGCAGCAAATTAAGACGCAATTTTCGAATCGCGATAAGTGGGGTCACCCCAGGTGTCTTTAAAATTCCGTATAAAAAAAACTACTGGGAGTATTGCTCTCAACTTTTGCACAGCATGTTCTAATACATTTATGCACATTCTGTGCAAATTTCATCCAAATCTGAGATGGTCGAGTGGGAAACTTGTAAAAAATTTGTTGATTTGAGACGGAATGACCCACATTCTAAATAGTTTAACTTCGATCTGAATATAGAACAACACTGACTCAAAGTACATGCATGCTTATAATAATTTATTCCAATTTTCTGTTGCACTTGTACAAAGATCTCTACAATACAATGACATTCGAAGTATTACCGGTAACTGCATCACACCATGGAAATTATTTAAAATAACACTGCATGTATAATTGTACAAATTCAGTAGACTTGATTCATCAAATGACAATATTGCAAATGCCATCATGAATAATTCTGTCACATGAAACTAGGCGACAGCGTTAGTAGAACTTCTTGTCTTACCTACAAATATCTTCCTTGAGTGACTGTAATACCGACTGTTAATAATGGTGTTCAATAATTTGACTCCCATAGCGCCAATCTAATCTAATCTAAACTAATCTAATCATAATGACAAAGACATCAATCGATGCCTGTTTTGAGTAAACTTGCAATAAAAAAATCACAAACACAGGAAAGTCAGGTTAAAAATACGAATGCATCTCTGCAGCATAAAGTCGTTCAATGAATGTCCATTGTTTGATCGATCAACAGAGATGAGTCATTCATTAGACATTGCTGACAAATGGTTAGAGCTTGAGATTTAGAAAGACAATGGGAACCGGTCTTTATCAAACTCCCGATTGACTACAACCATCCTGATCCTCTATTGCTCATTCTTCATACATCACCCCACTCAGCAAACTCATTTCCTCCTCTCCTGCTAGTCCCTAAATCACTCTCTGACACATTCAATAAGCACCTAAAAACTGTTCTTTTTGCCGTGCTGGAATCGGGAGCACCATTGAGCAGGTATCTTGAAGAGGTGCTATATAAATACTTGAATAAAATCTGTGTCGATGATGCACAATTGCCCAACTCTTCCACGATCACTCCTTTTCAGATGCACTAAATCATCTACATCACCAAGAAAATCGTCAGGATGACTGCCAACCTGCTGTACCTAACCCCATCAACTGCAGAATTTCTCATTATTGATGTCTGCGAGCAATTAAGCAAACTAAACAATCCTTCTGACCTTTCTCCAACGGACCCTACTTCTTCCCTACTTCTTCCATGCCTTACTCCTGGCACCAATAGATCTCGGAATCATTATTGACAAAAACCTTACATATGCTCACCATATAAACCAGATACCCTGCACAATGCACATGCTATGTGCTATCATGTGCTATCTGCTATCATGAATGGTGCATTTTTACATGTGTCACATTCATTGACTGCATCCAATAATTGATCCCAACACAAGACCGTATGCACAATAGCCACCTCCATTGTTTTTTTTAATCTCAACTACTGTAATTACCTTTCCTACAACATCGACTCTACTCAAATAAAATTCCTGCAAACAGTCCAAAACACTATTGCCTGCACAGTCACCAAACTTCAAAACACCATCACAAACTTCCTGTTCTCGAATGATTAAAAGTTCCTCAGTGCATCCAACGCAAAATTTTATCTTTTACAAACAATTTTCCCTTCAAAAGATGCCTTACTGGTAGACTCACCGACCAGTACATTCGCCAGCTATTCAGCATTCAACCGCCCAGGTCTGTTTGTTCACCATCGTATCATACTCTATCTCGGTCTACATTCTCTTCTTCTTGCCAAGGCCGTAGCTAGGAGGGTGTTTTGGGTGTTTGAACACCCCCCGAAATGGAAAATGTGAACAATAATATAATGCATTTACGAGCACATGATGTAAAAACCATGAAATAAAACCATGAAAAACACTCCCCAAAATGGAAAACTGAAAAAAACAGAATGCCGGATGACTAAAAAAGGTCATCAGTTTTTAGGAAGGAAAATTGGTGAGCGAAACACCCTCCCCAGATCAAATACTGGCTACGGCCTTGCTTCTTGCAATTCTGCAAAGTACTCTTAAGTCAATGCTGCACTTGGTAAGCTCTTTGAAATGAACTCCCAAAAGATCCATGAATGCAAGTTTTCTCATCCTCCATCTCTCCAATTGATGCTTGCAATCTCCTCTGCTAATTTCCACGCATGACTGAATAACAACTCTCCTCATGCGTCACCACACGAAAATTTAGGAAGTTTACCAAAAAATTACATTACACAGAAGCCCTAGGTAATAATATATATATGAACACAAGACCCGAATCATAAATTAGTATCCCATGCCATGGATGAGATACCCTGGAGCACCATGGACACAGTCTTCAACACAAAAAATTTGTACTGGGCGTCATCAAAGTCTTACAGTCAGCCACAACATGAGTTATCAACATTCCAGTCAATTTAAGCTAATAATCTGGTGCGCCATTTATTTTAGGCCATTTAAGTTGGTACTATAATTTTAATTCACCCTTTTTATTTATTTCAGCGTGTCGATGTAGGTTTCGTGTACGACCCCACAGAAATAGAAATTCGATGAAAAATATTTCCGCACGAAGTAGAAGCGGGATTTAGCGCGTGAGGGTCGGTTAGGGCTCAGGTTAGGCGTCGTGAGGGTCGGTTAGGGTTAGTTTTAGGGTTAGTGCAGTCATTCTGCTGAAATTAAAGCTGGATTGATGAAGAATAATTTTCAATGTAAAATTGATGAAAAATATATACTGACAAAATGGAAACGGGATTTATCGAACAAATTCTTGTCTAAGCAGAAGCTGGATCGATTAAAAGGGTTCTGGACAAACTAGAAGTTGGCGAAATTAAATCGAAAAAAAGGGTGAATTAAAATTATAGTACCTTTAAGTTTTCTCACTTATTTATACTAGCAGCATCTCACGCCAGCAACATATTGTTGTAACATACTGATCCTCCACCCTCCAAGACGACACCCACCTTAACAGCTGTTCCGCCCCTCTGATCCTATGATAACTCGACCCGGACCACCACGGACTACTTTCACGGACAACCTTCTGACTCAACGCAGCGCACGTGAATAAGCTGGTGCCCCGCGCTTGGCTTTCGAGAAGCGCTTTAGAAATTTCGAATTTACGATTGTGACCTACACTAATCTGCAGTTAATCCGCATGGCTTTTAAATAAAGCTGGTGCTTCGGCTACAATATTTTTGTCCACAAGATGCTCCGTAGTCCTAAAATTTCCTGTTCTGCTGCTGTGGCATCTACTCAAAGTGGTGTTTGTGCATTTTATTAATTAATACTTGCAATGCATGCAGACACACAAAAAACATAAACTTCGTAGCCTACCTCCGATTCTAGGATCCGACATCACTTCCTGATTGAACACAGCACAAACAAGAAATTCAGCGCTGTGACCTAGGCCGTGATTACGCACGGCAGATCAACTTAGTGTCAAAATTGATTTATTACTAACTAGTTTTAATTGAAGACTTTAGATTATTTTGTGTCGCTCGCACTGCATCTCGAACATTAATAAGAAATGAAACCACTTAAATTTTTCACATTTTGTTTCGTTTATAAAATGTTGCTAGACAATAAATCACGATGGAGCACAATGTATTAAAAATTAATAGCCTAATTAAAAACCACCGCATGTCACTGGGGTGTATGATGTAGCACGTTAGGAATGCTCTCAATAGTCAAAATTTACGACTATTGTTTCGATTGCCTTATAAAACGATAAATTTAGTGTTCTTTAGTACCAATGAGCGAATCATACTCTAAGACTGGGCCATCATACTTATTACACTGGACGCGTGTCCTCTCTCGAAATTATGGCAACGCTTAAATGATCATGTATACGCTCTTATCTTAAGCCTTTAATGAGTTATTATTGTGTAATTTGTTTACTCTAAGCATCCCTTTCACCAATATCAGAATATTATATTTGTCTATACTTATATTTTTATACCGCGAAGTTTAAAATGACGAGCAATGTGCCAATGTCACCTATTATTGGGAAACTATTTGTTACAGCAGCAATTAAGTCAGCGTCAGCGACCCATTGCTTCACTTCTACTGCTGATAAGTGATAACGTAGTCCTATTAAAATTATAGCATTAGGCTAATTATAAAGGGCATGGCTCTTACACTATGCTTCGGCCTAGAAAGTTCTCCCCATTCCTTCTTCTGAATTCCTTTTTTTAATTATTGACAATCGCAATCGTAAACTTGAATCTCTTGCATAACGCCCAGGAAAGTAATTTATAAATCCGTGGGTGGAAACTGCTAGAGAATGCCAATAATAATTGCTAATCTCCTACTGATGATGATATGAACAAGTGAGACACACCGTACTCGTCCCAAAAGTGCGATGTAACCATAAGAAATGTCCATTGCGACAAAAGTTTGCGCTACAAAATGACAGCACAATGACGTTTGTGAGGTCATGATTTATTATGCGTCTTCGTATCAGCGATATAAAGTGAAACTCTGAAAGGGTTTGGAGAAACCTACAAGTTAAACTGTTAATAATTTTTAGACTGTCTAATACTATCGTTGAGAGTTGCATGTTTATCGGTTAAATGTCAGGTTCTACGGAACAGGGCGTGACATGTAACAACCAAAGTGAGTCAATTAGAATATAAGAGGACTAAGAGTTGAATCACCTAGTAGGGATGAGTCATGACGGAGAACAGGGTTAAATATATAATATTATGGCTGGCCATATCGCAAATGTTTATATCAGTCTAATATGTAAACAAAATCAATGTTTCAAAGAGTCATGAGCACCTGCCATGAACTAGATAGGGCTGTATCATGTTATATATGGTTGCATTCGCGCAATGGCAGATTCAGAGGCCAAAGGGTCATGGTTTCTGCCCCGGTCCGCCGAGAGGAAGGCAAATGCTCAGAGGTCCGGCAGCTCGGTAGTTATACAAAGTTTTTGATTTATGCCGTTCTAAATATAATATTTTAAAAATTAACAACTGAATAAAATCATGTAGAATTGTATATACGGATAAAAATATAACACGGTTGTGTGACTAGTTCCTACGCTTTTATTGTTATAAAACGGCAAGCCTGAAGATAGCTTACCGGCCTGTGACTGCTCTGCCCGGGGTCTGGAGTTTCTACCACCAGCCCTTTGTGTTCGATGCCATGGCTTCTGCACCTCTGTAGGTCAGTTATTGGCCCTGTTGTAGAACCCGGCCGTCGATTACAGTGTTAAAATAGTGAATAATGAAAGTTGTAAATGCGATAGTCATAGTGAAGTTGGTCTCGAATATCCACATTCTGTATGTTTTATCTCCCTTAGTAGGTACATCCACGTCTCCAAGTGCTCCCATTTGAATTCACCTTAGGTCACAGCGTCTAGGACCTTGAGCAAGCCATTCACTCACAATTGCTCATGCACTTTGGTGTGAAACTCTGATGCAATGTCCACCATGTAGTCAGGAGCACCTCTGAGTAGATAGCTTGAAGGGATGCTGTATCAAATGCGAGAAATAAAAAATGAAACATTAACGTCAGCAATTACCATAGGTTGTTCAGTAGTACTGTAGATCATAATTATTCAAAGTAACAACATCTGGGTTGTAATACAACCTGAAAACCTAGAACTAATGCAAGGAAAATACCTGAATTTGCACATTTTTTAATAAAAGCTATTAGCTTACATGTAAGTAATGGCTTGAGACATGTGGTATTGGCGATAATGCATAAAGAAAAGCTGATACTCCATTGTGCATAACATCAGAGTGAAGTTAGATTGTTTAGAAAATATACAGTGTTAAAATTAGTGCATGTAAGGAAACCGATGATCAATTCTGCAGGTTTAGATTGGTTTGCAAGATCTTGCTCATTTTTAATGTTCAAAGTGAGTAGGCTATTTTCTTTTTGTCATAGAGAGCGGTGGTGGCAAAATTCTAAAAATTGGGATTATGTGTGATAATTACTGTTATGGCTAATAATTACTAAGAGGGTGCAACATTGTATATATTGCTTACAGGGCAATTTGCCAAGCTATCATGCAGTTTGTGCAAGGACGCTACTTTATTATTTTTTATTTTCAGGCCATTTTATAAGCCAGAAATCTTGCCTCCTCGGTTGTTCAGTGTGGATGTAGAAGACCAAGAACTATGCCAACAATTACGACTCTCTCCCGTTTGACCGACCTTGCACTTGGAACGCCAAACGTTGGTTCCGTGAACTTCACTGTTCTGCACACCCTTATACATTCTATCATAGACAAGTAAGTAGATGAATACTTGTTTTCTATTGTATTATTGTTATTTTTGTTTTATTTTTTACGCATCGTCTTTAGAGTGATTGAGTTGAGGCTGATTGGTGAAGTAACGATTGTCAATATTAGAAGGATGAATAACAGACTCACATGAATGACAGCAGTGCAGAAAGTAGTATCAGACTAATTGGAAATGCCAACTTTCTGAAACTGTTAGATGCAGGTATCTGCATTGGGCATGACCCCTTTCTCAGCATTTATCAGCATTTGGGTCATCTCCTCCTCCTCCGTCTGCAGATGTTAGCAGTGGCATTGATTGTGGCATTGATTGATGCCTTTTGTAAATTTTTATAATGATGCTAGATAAGTTATAAAATCGTTGTGCATGCTTACTAATCAGTGTACCTGGCTGTGTGCGTGTCTGTGCATATGTGTAATGTGTGTGTGTGTGTTTGTGTGTGTGTGGGGGGGGTTGTGTGTGGGTGTGTGTGGTTTGGTGTATGTGCCTGCATGCATTTTCGTGTATGTGTATCTGACATTGATCAGCCAATTTCTGTCTGTATTATGACTGGACCTCTGAATGTTCTCCTCTGTCTCTAGTTTTTCGTTACTTTAGTACTGGACCTCTGAATGTTCTCCTGTCTCTAGTTTTCCGTTACTTTAGTTAGGTTGGGGATTGGAAATGCCAATGCAGAGATACGAGAGGAGGACCACGAGTTTCTGCGTCGCCACCTGGTTGACTATGATGAATTGACAAAGACCGGGTAAGTGATTTCTATTGATGTCACATAAATATCTGATGCCTATCTCTGTTGTCTTTGACTCTGCACAGTATTACATTGCCAACTGTCTTAAAATGCAGACGTCTGGATATATTTTATAGTCATTGATGCAGCACTTTTATGAGTTAACGGTACTTAAATTGTGTTATATAAACAGTGCTTAAAAGTGTAAAAAAGAAGTGCCTGGACGCTCTTTAACTTTCCAGTCTGTGCTGACGAAATGAGTGGCAGGACGGCATTGGGATTTGAAAGGAAGTGCATGGATGCCGTCCATGACCGTCCAGCCACACTTTAGGCCATGTATATGAAGTGTGCTCATACCTACATGAATATATACATACCTCAGTCCTCATATGTTCTGATCTGTGGCCTTAGGATTGTATCGACATATCACATACACTGTGTAATTGTAAACCCCAATTTCTGAAGTGTTACTCTCAGGGCACCAACTTAGTTGATGATTTAACGAATGAGTAAGATTCTTTGTTTCAGCGACACTGGTTTGGAAAAGTCAAAATCTGATTTGGAAAAGTCAAAATTCAATGCGGAAAAGTCAAAATCTGATTTGGAAAAGTCAAAATTCGATGTGGAAAAGTCAAAATTCGATGCGGAAAAGTCAAAATCTGACGACATTTTGCAAACTGTAGTGAAGGATGGAAAGTTGACAAGGTATGAAGTTGTATTTTGTTGTTTGTTCCTTGATGGCTTATCTTCAGACCATTTTGAACCTGGGATTTTTACATCCTCCCTGTGTTCGAAGGAGGCTTACTATTAAACTGGTTAAATGTTGTGAGTATATTAATGCGAGCTATTGCTGACTAGCCAATTTAACTGCTTAACTCCCATACGATTCCCTGGTTAAGTTCGATAGATCTAAAGGTTAATCTGGAAAGAGAAGATGATGTTGCTGAAATAATTAAGGTTCTAGTGGCATGGTGGATGCCGCTGTTGAGAAGTAGGTCATCACTGACCTAAATTATGTGGCTGATGTTTCCGTGCAAGAACAATTGGAAAAATGTGTTACTTCTGGTACTAGAAGTTATGGTAAGGGAGACCAAGGATTGAATTGATGCTTTTGTTTTTTTTTCTACTGATGTCTGCTAAAAGTTACAAGTTGAGAGTTGGGAGTTATCCTAAATCTGAGTTGACTAGCTGGCTGACTGGCTGACTGAGTGGAAATCTGACTGGCTGACTTAGTGACTAATTGACTGATTTTGATTTGCTTATTTCGTAATTCTTCTTCCTGATTACAAATAATCAACATAGCATACTATCGAATGTCATTTTGCATACTTGTTTTTTCCTATGCTTTGCTTATTAGTCTGGTGGTCAGCCCTGGTAGTGGAAGGCACGTTCCCTATCATCAGCTGGAAGACCGTGTTATCCAGCTGGAACAGCAGTGGAAGGAGCTCAATTCTCTTCCGGCAAACGCTGAGCTCTTTGAGCGTGTGAGGGAGAAGGATGCGAAGCCGCGTCCTGTGGCTGAGATGTGGCAGACAATGAGACTGTCGAAGTGTGTAGATGCACATGCACAAGGTATCAACAAGGTCAGCAGATTGTGACATGATGCTAATATTGGGATGCAGTGATTTACCTAGCGACATGTTCTGTACTATCATGTAGTTACAGGTTAGAATCTGTCTGAAGCCACCGAATAGCCACCTTGGACAAGTTGCTGCTCACCCATTATAAGTAATTGTGTGAGGAAGTCAGCTTGAAATCACCCCACTCATATCATCCCGGATTGCATAAAAGCATCTGGTCTTCGGATAGGGAACTTATCTTCATCTTAATCATCATCATCACTTCTGATCATGCATGTAGAACTTTATATGTAATGAATAACTTGCTACGTAATTTTATTTAACATTGCTTTGCATTTAGTTTCAGATGCTTTGCAAAAGTTGATCATCCTCCTCTTCTTCCTCCTCCTCATCCTCGTCCTACTCATTCTTGTCCTGCTCCTTTGTCTACTCATCTGCTTTGTCATCCTCTTTGTGTAGATAGGGTTTACTGCCTTCGGTGAACAGTAAATTCTGCGTTACATTTTTTCTTGAATTCTTATGAAGTTTATTTTCTCATTATGGCATTGGCGTTTCATTTTACATACAATGTTTACGCTGATGATTATTAAATTTCTGTTCTTTTTTAGTTTAGTTAATTTATTTGTCATTTCATAGATCTGTGTTTATATTGAAGCAGTTTGGCTTTATTTGTTTTGCAGATCTGACGCTGTTCGAGCTGTTACTGTGTCTTATTTTGTTTCTCTTTTTTTCCTGTTGCAGCTGATGTCGATGTTTGAAGATATACTGGAGGACACAAAACTGCTGAAGGAGAATAACAATGACATGGCCAAGAAACTTGCCTCTGGGCAGACAGCGGTAAACTTGTCTGGCAGTTCAATTTAAGACGTTGAAAATAGATAATTATTGGCAGATTCCATGAGTTAAAGATACATATGTGACGCCACGGCTCAAAACCCGTCGCTCGCTGCTTCCTAGATATTGCGCTCGAAGCCGAATTAGGTGAGGGGGTCAAGAATGTAGAATGTTCTTAAATTCAGCAGATGGCTATGAATTCGCCGTAAGTTGCGAATTAGTAACTTGAATTTTATTATGTTTGCATTATTTTATTCGGAATATATCTATTTATTGCCCAGCAGAATTGCGGATCATCCATAAGTGTTTTCTGAGTACCTTGATAGCATAAATATTCTTAAACTTTTTATTCGATTTTCTGACTCTAAGCTAAAGAAAGAATCAAACGAGTATAACTTTAGTTAGAAAAAAAGATATTTTCATTCAGTGAATGATATTTTAAAGCAGAGCCATTGTATCATATCACTGAATAGAAAAGATCGGAAACCGACATGTGACGAGTTTTGAGCCAAGGGTGTCACATATGGTTGCTATAGAAAAACATGACATTTGTACAGTTATATTTACCAAATGTAATCCAGGAACTTTGCTATCAAGTCTGGATGAGATGGCTGTAGATGTGGTCTGTGCATGATCGGAGTCCACCAATGTTAACTTCTGATAATTATCTGAGTGTTGCTTGGTGTGTGATGAGTTTTCTGTTCTAAATTACGTGAGTTTTATTTATGCCAGTATGAGAATTGTAGAAAAAAGATTCAGGGGTTAGATGTTGATTTCTGTGTTGTTGGGGGGGGAGAGAGAGCAATGAATACTTTACTATGGGTTTTATAAGAAAGACTAGGGCCTGAACCCCACAAGCTCCCCGGCAATTCTCACCCTCATTTTGGCTAGCATAGAGTGCTGTTGATTGGTTCTATTGAATCGGTGCTGTTTATCTGTTTCGTTATGTTTGCAGTTACTGCATTTACCTCACCATCATTTTATGTGTTTTTTTACATTGTGGATGTTGTACTTTTGTAATCTAAGAATCTAAGAATAATCTTTTATCTCTGTTTCATTTTTTTTCCAGTCAAAGGAGATTGATAACTTGAAAGAGCAACTTGAAAATCTCAAGAAACATATGGTAGGAACAACGCTGTTGCTTTATGTTACATGTTCTTCACACTGTCCTGGCCTTGGTTCATTTCTCACAAACGAGAAGGTACTTAAGCAATTTTAGTTTTCATTTTAAGAGACCCTCATAAGGCAATTAGCTTAGTGTCTTCTACTACCTGCATTCAATGTATTTTGCATTCATATATGCATTTAGTTGCATAAGTCTGCACTCTCATGTATTTACGTATAAATGTACTTGTGCGGATGTATGTATATGTACTTGCAGACATACAAACATACTGTTTTGCATCTCATTATTCAGACATGAATATTTATTTGTATATATATATATATATATATACCTACACATTTGTGCATTATATGCAAATATCAGTCTTAGTAACCATGGCCAAGAAAAAGGAATGGACTTTTACATTTTCAGTTCAATTTATTGATTCCAGAATCATGAAAAAATAATTCAACGGTAACATAATATGCAAGTTTGAAGGGATGCGGGAGACATAGGAGGGACTATATAGGGTCGCCCGTGCACCAGGGTTAAGTGAAAATGCCAGATGTTAATGCAGAGTTGAGAATTAGATTTAAGAGTCATGATTATTGTGTGAAACCAAGCAAGACAAAATGAACATAAAAGACGCTTCAGGAACAAAAGACAAAAGACAGTATCAAACAAAAAAAAACGTGAAAAAGAAGCAGCCTTAAGTGATGGATTATATAGGGCAATTCCACGGGAAATGGACATAAAAGTCAAAAAAAAATTTGGGGAATTTTGTTAATATAAAGGTATCATTTTAAAGCTAAGAGACCCTAGTGTTCAAAATAATAATTAGAATCAATAATATTTGGTGAGATGACCGTCAGCCAGCTTACATTTGATGTCAACATGGTCTGCGCAATTCTGTTACAGAAATATTAAAAGGTTTGTTTTTTAAGTTATGGCAACAATTGGTTGATTTTATCAAACAAGCTACATCAGTTGGATGGAAGGTCCACTTGGTAAGTATTTTCAAGTAAAACTTTGAACAATTAATAACAGTTCACTTTTTTTACTTCAGAAGTTTGGGGTGTACTTTTCAATGTTACGTCAGTGACAAAAAATTAAGACTTTTTAGAATATAACCAAAAGTAGCAAAGCAAAAATTCTGAAAATTTTTAAACTTCTGATGCAACATATTAGCAATACAACTAAATAGTTGAAATTTTGTTTTAAATTTTAAGTAAATGTGTAACTGTGTCACTGACGTAACATTCATGTTGTCCCTCACGTAACAATATATGTCACTGATAGCAAGAAACTTGTTTAAATTCGGTATATACTACTAAAAATGCACTTATAAATTCAGTAATTGACATCCTAGCTTCGATTTGAAGTAAGCCCTCATTATAATCATCATCATCATCCTCCCCCTCCTCCTCCTCCTCATCATCATTATCATCAATTTTTCATCATCACAGTAAACCAAACTAGTGATTTGCTTTTGCACACAGGGTGAGACACGTCACAAAAAACTGGGGCTGAGCTAACATGAATGAGTCACATGAAGAAGTAGCTAAAGTAAGGTGGCCATCATGCAGAAGAATGCTGAGTAGCAACAATAATGGCAACTAGTGGGACAAAAACAGAAAGAAATCTACCAAATGTACAATGCACAGCCTTTATGGTTAAAATATCGTCACCCCAACTGAATCAGATCATGCAGCAACTTCAAGAGTTTCTTATCTGCTCAGTAATATATAGGAAAAGCAGTTATTCGACAAAATAAAATCTTTTAAAAGTACTCCAAAGAAAGTTGCTCTCATGAACTTCTTAACAACAAACTTTGGCATAGCATTGCAGACAGTGCTTAAAGTGTAAAAAAAGAAGTGCATGGACGCCCCTAATTGCTTCATATATCCGCTGTCTGTCTGTTTGTCTGTCTGTATGTCTGTCTGTCTGTCTGTCTGTATGTCTGTCTGTCTGTCTGTCTGTTCCTCTGTCTTCATCTCTGTCACGCTCGCGCGCTCGCTCTCTTTATCTCTATCCATCTTCCTGAAGCCAACGCACCGCGTATAATATATATATATATATATATATATATATATATATATATATATATATAATAAACACTGAGTGAGTGCATGGGGTGGGGAAAATAAGTGGGCATGGGGAGTAGGAGTGGGGACGCGGTGAAATTAGGGTGGGGAAGTTGGGGATTGGCCAGGAGCGGGGCGATTCCTAAATTTCCCAGCTAGTAATATATTATATATATATATATATATGTGTGTATATATAATAAACACCGTATATATACTTGGGCATGGATCCATACAGGCCTAATGATGCAGGCTAATATCAGTCACCGGCTCCTCTTCAACCCGCTCCTCTTTCATCCTAATGCTTCTTGGCCGATTCTTTCCACTGATTCATCACAACATCACTTCTTACAGTTTTGTATCTCTTTCAAGAATCTTATTCACATTTCTACTCCATAATTTGACTCATTCAATTGCTACTTCCAATTCTGAACACCATGCATGCATGATGTATAGACAGCACGTGCTTTCCGCCATGCAGCACAGCTGACCATTATTTTGATTCTCAGCCTTGGCTCTGTCGACTTTTGTTTATAGGCCTATAGCCTACATTTTGTTATTTTCCCCGCGACTGAGCTTTTAAAGAAACCTACAGATCACAGCTGCGATTACAAGCAAGAAACTGCTATTAAAACGATTGTTTTGTATGGAAGAAATGAATTATACAGAATGTTGTGTCGCTCGATCATAGCTTAATGCTGTTTGTCAGTTTTTTTGCATAAGCCTATACACAGAATTATTAGTCTGCTTAGTTGAACTTACCATCACAGCTGGTGACATGGTGAAAACAACGGATAACATTGTTCAAATACTTTAAAAAGCGCTCCTTTAGACAAAGTGCTTTGCTTATTTACCTTAGGCCTACTTATTTAAAATTATGAATAATCCACTGCACACTAAGATGATAGTCTTCGACTCTTCGTCCTGAGAAGAACTGATATAGAGGCATAGCCTATGCATCCTCTCTGCTTCCTCGCTCTCTTATCTGTTTCACCGTCGCAGAACATTTATCTGTCAGCAGCTATAACTTATCATAATTATGTTGCTTGCTTTCAGTTGAGTCAGGCATAAAGAGAATAAAATTTCCACGATCTAGATACCAGCAATGATATTTTGATAGTAACAAATGAACCCAGAGTTGTGTGGGCGTGTCTCTGCTTCGCGCCATTTGTGGAAGGGGATTGCAATTCCTTCACGTTCCCGCTCCAAAGCTCAAAAGTGGGGGAGGGAAATTCTTTTCTTTCCTTCCCTCCTCATTGTCTACGACACTCATACTGTGTGGACAGTGAACACACTGTAGCCGCCTATAATCATGTCAGCTCTGCCCCATTGCGATTTTAATAAGGCTACGCATGAATTCACAGCCCGTACGAATACGATAGACAGCCAAATGCTTTCATGATTCAAAACCATAAAATTTCCTTACAGAATCAAAAAGTGGTAGTGACTATCACCACCACTTTTAAAAGTCGCAGACTCACAATAGAAAATTGTTCCTGTGTCTATAAGGTAGATATAATAATGCATCATAATTATTATTGTGGCGTATCTTGGTATTTTTGGGCATATATAGGCGAGTGACTGCAATCCGATATTAAACAACAACATTAAAACACATTAATTTTGACGATTAATTTGTATGACTTCGTTCCATTCTACACGGTGAACGGGAAAAAAACGAACCTCTACAATAAAAAAATTAAAGCCAAATATGCGAAACTATAATTAAGAATAAAACTATTTTATTCCAAACAACAAACTTAACTAGTTTTTATAATTATGCGCTATTCCAATCAAAATTTGAAGTAATTAAAATGCTTAAAATAGGCTAAATAGCGAATAGAGCGACTGAACTAACGGAGGTCAACAGGCTTGAGCGATCAAGGCAGTTGTCGATTCGCTATCGAGCAAACTTGGTACATTTCAAATACCTTAATCCCGTGGACTATAAAATCGGGTTTGTGATGCAGGAGAAAGTTTACAAGAAAAGGTACGCGATGTCGGAGAACTACCTCAGCGTATAATACAGGAATGGGGCGAATTTGGTAAAGTTGTAATCGATTCAGCAATTAGTTATCAGTGGCAAGCGCGCGTCTCTGGGCGTGTGTTGAGGCCGAAGGAGGAAATTTTGAACATACATTGTAACTAACAAATGATGCACAGTATAGTTATCTGATTCTTTTCCTTTAAACTGAAATTTCTCCATATTTTTTTATTAAAATGAACAAATTATTACACAAATTGTCGTAGTAATAGGAGAGGTTCGTTTTTTCGTTCACCGTGTATAGATGCCCTTAGGAGACCCACGCCAACATATACATAGTGCGAGCGCAAGGGGATAAGGGAATTGGAGCAAGACCAGAGACGGACAGACAGACGGACAGACCGGGAAGGAGGGAGGGAGGGAGGGAGGGAGATAGATGGCGAAGTGAGAGATAAGGAGAGACAAGGGGATGCAGCGATTCGGTTCAACTAAAATTTGAACTATCTAATATGACTGAAACTTTATACGCATGTATCTTTTGGCTCACTAGGGCAATCTATCAAACTGAACGTCCTATAGAAACCTGCCGTCTATGGCTGTCTGGACGGTCGTCCATGCAGTCATGGACGACCTCCGTAACTGCATGGACGCCGTCCATGCAGTCATGGACGACCGTCCAGGCAGTTCTGGCCAAATAAGTGGCAGGACGGCGTCCAGCCTCGAAAATAAGTGCCTGGACGCCGTCCATGACCGTCCTGCCACACTTTAAGCCCTGATTGCAGATAAAAAGTACATAAAGATGTATAGATTAATGGACAGAAAGTGATATTGTTTCACATGAGCTGCTGGGAAAGAAGAACTATGCAATATTTGTAAAGATGAATGGCACATGTGATAGTGTATAAAATAAAACATTGATGATGACACTAATGGAGGCATACGTTCGAGATCAAAATTCTGAAGTCAATGATTGGAACATGAAAATTTGCTTCATTGAGTCCGAAACATGTTGTTTCAGTGGGTGTAAAAGATCATAATGTATGTTGCTTCAAGCGTCGGGTTGATTTGAAAAAGTTGTCTTGTACACTACCAAACAGCAATCGAGCTACCGATTCAGTCAGTCCATGAGCTGCTATCTTGGAGTGCCAACTTATGGAAATGCATAGGCATTTGTGAATCTTAAGTCAATAATGGTAAACAGAAGGGCTTCTTCACTCTCAGTGAACACATTGCAGTATCCAACAACACTGGATAATTTTTAAAGCATTCCTGCATACTTGTGAACCATGACTACTAAATTTAATGCAGTTAATGTTTGTCTTTTCAGAAGCGTTACGTCAGTGACATTTCAATGTTACGTCAGTGACATTTAGGCACCATTGAAATAAATACATAAATGACAGCTGGATAAAAAATTTAACTTTCTATGTATGCCACAACCTGTACTAATAATTTTAAAAACATTAATAAAATTTTTGCAGTCATATTTCAGAAGATTGTGATGCGAACATGAGTTACAATAATTTTGATGTCAGAATGTGTTACGTCAGTGACGATGCACAAAAACTGTTTTTAAAAATACCCATAAATATTTCCTGCCAAGTCTTTTTTGGCTTTTAAGAAGGATTATATAGTTAAATAATTTGGCATAAATGTTTTGGCAAAGCAGTGATATCATAGTGTGCTAGAATTAAAAACGTTGCCATATTTCTCTCTGAATGTTACGTCAGTGACGGTGGAATTGTCCTATAAAATATCATTTGCCTATAAATATTCAACCTGTCTCTGTCAGAGGCAGTTTTAGCTTTAGTTTATCATGTGGAGTAGTATAATTTGTTGTACTGCACGTTTTATCTGCAGATGAATTAACTAGGCTCAACAATCATTTTCTAGGTGATTTAGTAAGCGGCAAGCGGTCTGTTTTCTCCACCAAGGTCACTTGCATTCGTAATAGCATGTACAGTTTTATATCATAAACAATCAGAAAAATAGCATACAGTTTTATACCATAAACGATCAGAAAACTGGAATTACTTTGTGTGGTTGATATTTTGCTGTATCTTTTATTCGTTTGCTTCTAATTTAGCTGTTGTTGATTTTTCATCTATTGTAATCGCTCTCAATTGATACTTTGGTCTTTTATTGCAGCACTTTGGTTGATATGAGTTCACTTTTTTCTTCTTGTCAGACTCATATGGGAGATCGACTGGACGAATTTCCAGGCGATGACTTCTTTGACAGTCTTCCGACGTGGGCTGCACTTGAGGCCTACTTCAAAGGACTCAAAGAGCAGCTGGACCAAAGCATAGCGGTACGTCGGTTGGCTTTATGTTATTTGTTTGTTTGTGCACTTGTTATAGCACCCCTTCAAGTTCTCTCTACTCAGAGGCGCTCCCGACTGCAGAGCGGACTCTGCAGCGGAGTTTCACGCCGAAGCGCTGAGCAATTGCAAGTGAAGGACTTGCCCAAGGTCCCTACGCGACGACGTGAGGTGGATTCGAACCGCGAACCTTCCGGCTTCAAGGCAACGACGCCACCACTACACCACCGCGCCCCACATTATTTATCCCTACATCTGTGGCTGTACGGGGTGAAAGATAGCATGGTGGTTAGCATGCTGGATTGTCAAGCGAGAGGGCGGGGATTCAAATCCATGCTAGGACAGAAATTTGGTTTCGAGTTGTGACTCCATCTGTGGCCCTAGCAGCTGTAATGAGTACACTGACAGTGAGACGATGAGATGGCAGATGGAGAACTGCCACCCACTGTCGCTAGCCAGGACTAAGAAAATGAAATAACTAACTCTTGAGACCCATGGTCAGGGTTTCGTGGGAACGCGTGGGAATGGCGGTCCCACTGCTCTCGAATTTCTTGGCCTGCGTTCCCACTGCTCACCATACATGGAACCCTTGAAACATGGGCGTTCCCAGTAAAACTTCATCAGCATTCCCACTGCTCACAGTTGGCGTTCCCACTGCTCACCCAAACCACTTTAACCACTGCCCAATGTGCCCATGTTGGCCTTTCAGGCTAACTCTCAGTGAACTGCTCTTCTTGTTTAGCTATAAGTAGCTTTTATGATGATATGTAAGCAGCAATCATACCTCCTTAATGCATCTGCTTGTTTGATTACCCGCCTCCCTCGTTTCTCTCACATTTCGACTTTCATAACTGAGCACCTTCACTGGCTTCCTTTGACTGCCCAGATTCTATATAAAATTCTTTTTCTTGCCTATAAGATGTTTTTGGGTCAAGCGCCTCGCCACCTTTGTGATCTTATTAGGAAGCCTATCTCAGCTACCATTGGACGTCCTCTCCGCTCTTTAGACCGTCATGATCTTCTTGTGCCACGATCTCGGACTGCCACAGCCCAACATCGCGTCTTTGCCTCTGTCTGCCCTTTACTATGGAATGGCATTCCTGCTATTATTCGTGCTCAGATTTTATCTGGATGTCTTACTTTTTCTGCCCGTTGTCTTAAGACTTTTCTTTCTCCAGGAGTTCTTCGCACTGGGAGCGCATCTGATTAGGTTGTACTGTGAGAGGCGCTTTATAAATCCCCAAATAGAATAGAATAGCAATTGATGACGCAGTTCTGCGTTAACATTTTAACGACGAGAGTCAACTTTGTTGTTAAAGTGCTAAAGAATTGCCTGAAGTTCTGACAGACATAAAGCTACTCTAATAGCGAGCTCTCTGTTCCCGTCTCCAACCGAATTAATAACTTGTGGTGATCCATTCATACAATTAATTGTAATCGTAATGCGCTGTGGCAGTTTGAAATTAAACGATTATTGTTATTATTATTATTATTATTATTGTTATTGTTCTTTATGCCTTAGGAAAAGAACTCGGAAACCCAGCAACAAATGGCAGCAAATCGTAGGCGTTCATCAAGTCGTCCTCCTATTCCTGGTCCGACAATCCCCCTTCAGTCACTCCTTGAACAACTTGGTGCCCTCTATAAGCTGCACAATGAACTCGTCGATCGGGTCGGCAAACTTGAGGTATGTAGAACTATGAGATGTATTGATTTTTTGCATATTCTGTGCTTTAAGTTTGAGTTATATCTTGTCTTCTAACTAGCAACTCATTACGCAGGCTGTCTGTTCTGTTAGTGGTTAAGTTAAGATTTATGTCTACTGTAATTTGCATTCTTGTGAATTGTTTAAATTGCATAAATGTACGCTGTAACCGCTTTCGGTCCGTCAACCAGTTTGTTTCAATAAAGAAAATATTATTATGAATTATTGCAACTCACAATTGAATGGAATTTATATTATATCTTGAAAGTCAGCTTTAGGGAATATGTGCAGCTTCACTGTTCAGTGATTTTGCCAAGGGTATCAAAGAGCCAGCCCGAAGGTTATTTCTGGCTGGCTGATGATGTGTTACTGGTCCACAAAGACTTGTCTGAAGACTACTGTGATTTTGTGACTGATAATAAAAATCATTTTTTTTTATTAACCTAATTTGATTGTTTGTTTGCTAATAGGCACCATCTAAGATATAGTTTTGCAAAAAAACATTTCCTGGGGATGGGCTTACTGAGTGCCTCCCATTCCCCTATCCTCCCATACCCCTATCCTCCCATACCCCTATCCTCACATACCCCTATCCTGTCATACCCATACTCAGTGCCTAAAGTGTGGAAAAATAAGTGCCTGGACTCCTCTTACGTCTCCGAAAGAAGTTCCTGGAGGCCCCTTATCTTTATAGTCTGTGCTTACCAATAAGTGGCTGGACGGCGTTCAGATTTTAAAACAAGTGCATGGACGCCGTCCATGACCGTCCAGGCACACTTTAAGCCCTGCCCATACTCCTATCCTCCCATACTCTATCCTCCCTTATCCTTCCACACCCCTATCTTCCCATACCCTATCCTTCCATACCTCTATCACTCCATTCCCCAATCCTCCCATTTCCCTATCCTCCCATACCTCTATCCCACCACTTGCTGGGAAATATTACTGCGATTAAAATCGGTTTGACACCCCTTCATTGAGTACATGATTCCTGCCATCAGATATGACCCCCCCTAAGCACTGCAGTGTTTCATTTTCTTTCTGTCTAGTCTGCCCTTGGAAAGGATTTCGAGACAAAGATGAGTTCACTTGAAGAGTCGATAGCTGGTGACAGAAAAGAGTTGCAGAAGTTGGGTATGAAACAACGTTCTTGTCTAGCTAAATCTTTTATGTTTAAATTACACAGTAACATGTAATAGAATTACAAATTACCAATTACAATTGTGATTTAAAGGTGCTATATAAATGTACAGATACAATACATTGCAGTGATATGTTAATTACATTACGTATTCATTCCTTTCTTAAAATGTGTGAGGACTATTAAAGGCGCTAAGAATTAAAGATGCGATTTCTTTGTTACCAGCTGCTGCAACCGATCGATTGATCTGTCGGATTCAGGGGATCGAAGACCAGATCTGTTGTCTGCGTCAGGTGATCAACCGGTTGCGAGGAACGGACGCAGACACGTGCGGAATCATGACGACGGACGATGAAATCGCCTGTCTACGAAATCTCGTCAACAAGGTATTTGCCGCTGTTCCTGTCTGATTGGTAAGGCAGCAGACATACATACCATTGTTTTAAGTGCTGGTTTGATTGTGTGATGGCCGGTTTTTTATTGTTGTGGAGATACATCATTATTGAGAAAATGTTGTTCGGTTGCAGCTGTAGTGTTATTCATTTGCACTGTGGTGTAAAGATCCTGCAAAACTAGATGGGATTATTGGCGTATGTAATAAATAAACGATAAAATAGTGCTATATAAGTTTGCAACTATAATTATGAGCATAATGTGTCTGTAGCAGATTTAAACCAGGATGGACCATATTCCTCTGACGCAGGTTTTTTTTTAACGTGCAGTTCTACACAAAACGTTCTAAATGGATTCGTGCAGTTGTAGAAGCACTTCCGTCACGTTCCGTGCAGTTAAAACTAGTAAAAAATAGGTCATTTTCTCAGATTGGGAGTAATTTACCATGGAGGATGAAAAGGAGAGAAGAGGATGTGCAGTTCTAAAAATTCCTTAAAAACAGCCTTGCTCTGACGCATCCCATTTCTGTATTGTATTACACATGGTGGACAAACTAATTATGACTAAAAGTGTTTGAAGAAGTTAGTGCTGTTAGACATGGGTGAATGGAGGAGGCAATCTGGGATATGGTTTGAGGGGCACATCGTTCATTGTCAGACAATGAAACTGATGTTGAGTTATATCGAAAAGTCCAATTTCAGTGTGGGTTGACCACATAAATGTTTAATTAAAGACATGTATGATATCGCTATTAAATGAACAATGTACAAAATTTGAATTAAGGACGGGAGACATCCAGAAATGAAGAGCATGGTGGTGATGGTAGTGGTAGCTGGGATGGTTGTGGCTATGGTGAGGTGGTTATTGTGAAGGTTGTGGTGGCTATGTTGTTCGTGGTGTTGGTGTTGGTGACTATGAAAAGTTAAGAAAATTCATATTTATACTTGAATCACAATCATCATCGTCATCATTGGTACAATTATGTATCAGTTGTGAGAGAGTTAAATCACTCTTTAGTCAGAGTAGTTCTCCTATATTTTTTGTTTTACAGCTTCAATGTGAAGTGGACATGCTGAGATGTTACGGCCAGGGAGTTTCCGTTCCCGGATCCAATAGTCCAGTTGCTAGTGGCCATGGACTTCCCGGAGGTCAGAATGGAGCGAAGGGCTGTGGAAATGCTCTCGCATGTGGTCCAAACAGTAACAAGGGTGGCTACGGTTCCTTCTGTTGCCCTCCGCAAAATCAGAATTTCGAATCAGACATACAGGTAGATGATATAGCTTAAAATTCCAGGAACGTTTTAAATGGTAGCATTAACTAAGGTTTCTTGCATAATTTATGATCAGTTAGTGTTAGACTGTCTGCCAATTTTCCTTGATTAGTTTGATCATCAGGCTACGAGCATGACTGAACTTCCTGTTTTCCAGAGTGTTTGATAGTTATTTTTAAAAATCTTGAACTTAATTCCTAGATGGATTCAAAGTGCCTGGTAATAGAGCTTGATGATAAAGACCGTAACTTTTATTATACAACTTTTCCAAGATAGTAGATAGCTTTTCCAACATAATATGAATCTTTAGATTACAGGGAATAATGTGATGTGCTCCCACAGTACTTTACCACTCAGACTTCCATGTCGCATACATATATTGTGCATGTTATGTAATTGCCAATTACTATATGGATATTCTGAATTTTGTTTTATGTTTTTTATTTCTTGGCAGAGCTTGTTCTGTATCGTTAATGAACTTGACGAAAACAAAATGGACAAATCTCAAATGATGGAAGAACTTAACCAGGTCAAGAAAACGTTTCCTATCCATTTTCCTTTTTGCATCTCTCTGTAGCTTTGTGTGCATTAAAAATATTTGTATCAGCAATAATAATTCAATGAATTCAGTTGAATTGGTTTGGATTGTATGAGAAAGGTTTAATTTTAATTAGCAAATGTTTGATTGAATTTTTTATGATAAATTATACGCTTGAATTTAGCCCAGTTTAATTCTATTGGTTTTGATCAAATGGATTTCAGTTGGATTGCGTTCCTGCGAATTTGATATTATATTTAATGTTCTGAGTAGAGACTCTTGATGAAGTGCTATATAAATGTCTGAATTGAATGAATGAGTGAGTGAATGATTGAATGAATGAATGAATGAATGATTGAATGAATGATTGAATGATGTGTTTGGATTATATTTTTAATGAGTATTATTTCTTGGTTGCTATTCTTTTAGAAAGCCGATCGGTGTGAAGTTGATGATAAAGTGAACCAGATTTGCTTTGACATGGCCTGCGAAGGACTCCACACGGTTATCAATGACATTCTCCAGAAACTTCTCGACAGTGTAAGTTTGTAGATAGCAATCCAAACAATTAGAAAAGGGCAGACATAAAGTGGACTGTTTTGAAAAGTAATTGTATCAGATGCTCGTGTTCTGATGTTTACCTGTGTTTTTGTTTTTTGCTCTTGATATCTTGAATCTGAACCTCTCTCTTAGACTTCATTCATTCATTCATTCATTCAATTGTTTATTCATTCGTTTATTCATTCATTCAATCATTTATTCAATCATTCATTCATTCATTTATTCAATCGTTTATTCAATCGCTTATTCATTCATTCATTCATTCATTATGAGGATTTATATTGCTTCAACTTCATTGCTTCAACTAACTTTTGTCATTTCAGCTTCATTAAAATAATACTAATAATAATAATTCCTCTCTGCAACATTGCCACCGCTCCTTGAGCTGTGAATGAGATGTCATTTCCTTCTGGACATTACTACTACTACTACTACTACTAATAATAATAATAACAATAATAACTCTTGACTAACTCCAGAACAATGCAGCTTTTCTTTTAGTTTCTTGTAAAAAATGTTGCGTTTAATAAATGATTGCATAATAAAATATAAATAAAAATAATAAGGATATTAATAATTTAATAGTAATGGACACGGATCCATCCGGGTAGCTGTTCCAGATGCACAACTGTTGTAATTTCTAAGACCCTGGGAATGAGGTACATCAGGGCTTAACAATAATCATAATAATAATAATTGTTTATTAATTCAAACGGAAAGGTGGGCTCTAAGATTACATCATATAGTAGTAAGTGATGATCACAAATTTAGCAGGAGTCGAAAGAATTTGACTTTTTGGCAGCCTGCAAGTTTCCCGTCTGTCCTCATTTTACAGTTGCATACCATGGGAGTTGAACGCTGATTCAACCTTGTGAGACTAGCAGGTATTGAACCCGCATCTTTCTTGCAAGTGCTGGCGTCTTACCATTCAACCAGTTGCAGGGCTGTTTTTAAGGAATTTTTAGAACTGCACAACTCCTTCTTTCCTTTCCCATCATCCATGGTAAATTACTTCCAATCGGAGGACAATGGCCGATTTTGCCAGTTTTAACTGTACCGAAGTGCTTTTACGACTGCACATTTTGCGTACAACTGCACGTTAAAAAAGCATTGACCAGTTGGACATTTGTCTGTGTATTTCAGGGTGATGTCGTCCGCAACATAACGTGTGGTCTCGAGAGCAAGTTGGACCGTGATGAACTGGACGGCTTCAAGGAGCAGCTGGAGGCGAAGTTGCGCTGCCTGGCGAAGCGCCTTGTGACGCTGCAGCGCAAGTGCGAAGGATGCGACGATACGAACGATGCCGCTGGAACAAGACGCCCCCTGCTGTCGAAACAACACTGCCTGTCGTGTGACAGAGTCATCAAGATCACACCAAAGGAGTGAGAATTCATCAGATCCATTGTGATGTGTGGAAAATTATCTAGCCTAAAACTCGTAGTTAACAAGAACTTTTATTATTGCAGACAGTGGTGGCGCCAGGATTTCAGTTTTCTGGGGGCTGAATTCTCGCAGAGGAAATTTTCCATTTTCATCCGCCAAATTTTCTGACGACCTTTTTTAAAATCATCTGGCCGAAATCTCATGTATGTGTTTCATTTTTAGGACCGGATGGCCTTTTTTTAGGTGGACTTAGCCTCCGGGTTGCTTTTTATAGGGGAGGCTTAGCCTCTCCCTAGCGCCGCCACTGATTGCAGATATTAATAATGATTATAATAAGTATAATTAATAGTGATTTATGTGGCAACGTAATACGGCCATAACCGCTGTATGGGCACCTCACATGAATTTTACAGCGCTTTCCAACTGCAGCACTGTAACATTTTTGTATCATGTAAATTTGATGTTAACACATTGAGGTTTTATACAGGGAGCTGTATAGTCTCCGTGTAAGACTTAATTTCTTTTAAATCAGCTGTTGTGCAAGAACTGTTCATTAACTTTTCTTCATTATGAAAATGTCAAATCCAGTTTGGAAAATATTTTGCCATTTATGGGGAAAGTTCTGAACAAGGCCACATGTGGGTTGTTTAAGACTAACCTATCTTGTATCTTGGCACACCCATCCTTCTAACAATTTCACTGCAGCATCTTAGATAATCAAACGATTTGATGCACTCACGTGAATTCCTGCGTACACAGCCATTTTCACCAGAAAATCTGCATTACTGGTGGAAATTCAACTGAAGGAAGCTGAAAATAAGCTTCAACGACTTCATTTTAAAGAAAAAGTGTAGTCATGATAAGCCTTGGAGGAACTTAGAAATACACGAGATTATATCGGTGATATTCGAACATTTGAAAGTTCTGAATAGTCAATCTTCGAGAGGCGCTATATAAATTTATAGATACAACACAATGCAATTTGAGACAATCGGTGGAATTGCTCCACCATCCTGGATTACTGATCACTACCAGTCTCTCTGTTCCAATGCTGCCTTACCCAACCCATTTGTAGTCGCTATGCACTGTATGCAGTCATTATTTAGTCACCTTATTCGGCCAAATATTTTGCTAGAGTTTTATATTCAGTCAAATATTTTGCCTAGATTTTTTATATTCAGTTGAATAGGCGGAAGCTGCTATTTGTTACACAGCTGTAATAATCTAGCAACATTTTAATCTGTGGAATGGCTTTGTGCATTGCTTACCACATTTATCCTACGGTAACTCGACCCGGACCACCCTGGACTACTCTTACGGACAACCCTTTTGACTCAACGCAGCGCTCGTGAATAAGCCGGTGCCCCACGCTTGGCTTTCGAGTGGCGCTTTAGAAATTAGGAGATTACGATTACGATTTTCTTCTTCTTCGCGTTCTCTGCCCTCAGGTAGGTTCGTATGTCCACCGACGCCATTTTTCTCTGTTTTTTGCTACTCTTTTCAGTCCACTATATCCATCCTCTGTCAACATCCAGTCCATTAGCATTCTTCCTGGTCTACCTCGCATCCTTTTCCCTCCATTCTTCCCTCAATGATGTCTCTTAGTAGGGTGTCGCTCCTTAAGATGTGTCCTATCCATTTCTTCTGCCACTCACATAATATAGTGCCCATGAGTGACACATTTAGATTATTGTCAAGCAATACAGACAGCAGCTATGTACACAAATAGGATTTCCTGTGTAGAGATGGTTAAGCTGCACGTGCGTCTCTTTGTCTTGTAGGGCGGTTCCATCAATTCCTGCTGCTCCAGGTCTTCCAATGGGAAAGATCATGAAGAACTACACAAAATATGAACTGGATCAGTTAAAAACTCTTGCCCTCTGGTGAGCATAAATTCTGGTGGATTTTTGCCCATTTTGAGCATTAATGATTATAATTAAGTAAACTGTGATTGCTGTATAGCTCTAATCCCATAACTGCACAATTTTCATAGCAAGATTTCATTATTAGAAGTTTCGAATGCTTTTGCAAATTGAAAATGGTACCAATAACCCCTCGTTCTCGAACTTTTATAATGCAGCAACGCTCTTTCTCAGTGGCTGGCCCTAGAACCTGGAATGGGCTCCCTGTTGCTCTTAGCCTGGTGCCTAGAGGTCACACCACTATGCTTCTTTCCCACTTAAAAACTGCCTTATTTAGCCGTTGTTGGACTGGGAGCGCTTCTGAGTAGTTTACCTTGAAGGTGCGCTATATAAAAGGTCAGTAATAATAATAATAATAATAATAATAATAATAATAATAATAATAATAATAAAATATGTGTTGCTATCGAATGGCATATTTATGGTACCAAAATTTACACCTATCAGTGCTAAGTTGGTATACTGACCTTTTGTGAATCTTTGGATAAGATTTACAAGAAAGTTAAATCACAAGAACTAGTTTATTCAGCAAAAAATCAGTAGGCAGATAAGGTGAAGTGAAGTTTCAGGTGAAACTCTAATGACTGAGATTCTGCATATTTTGCAAATAAAGTGTCTTACTTTGTTCGCATTATTATGTATGCATCTAGCAGTTTCACCTGAATTTTAGCACTTTTTACATTGTCGAGTGTTGTATTGCTCTTTTTTCGTTGGATCAAAGCCAGGGTACTGCCAAGCCAATTGACAGCGACCCATTCTCCGTGTTCCGAAACTGCGGAGGCAGAAGTCGAAGCCCGCCGAGACAATGCCCGACTCCTAGCATGTTAGTACCATGTCATTGTCATCAGAAAAGTAAGGTAAGACTAAGGAGTGATGGGGCAGTTGTGTGAAATTTATTGAGATGAGGTGCGGCAATTTACATGTAGGGTAAACGATGTGACAAAGTATGGCAAGATGGATAAGGAAGTCAGATTAAGGTATTGCAGTAAGGAGTAGAAGGAATTATACAAGTATTTAATTAATGATTTAAGCACATTCGTGAGGTTAAGACACTATACAAATGTTCATACATACACACATACATAGCACGCATGCATGCATACATACATACATACATTCAATCATTCATACATACACACATACATACATGAAATGAATTATGGTAAGGCAGAGTGAAGGAAATAAAGATGTTCAAATTATTATCTGTTGTTGGCAATTTTTAACGTTAGTCAAGCTGATGCATGTCAATGGGTCTGTGCTGCTGTATATAAAACGTATGAAAACATGAAATAATTGCATTACATCAGATTTTCTGTTCTTTCAGTGACTGCGAAGAAACTGCTGATAACCTTCTGGCATGCAGGTATGTTGCCTACATAATCATTCATTCATTCATCCATTCATTCATCCATTCATTCATCCATTCATCTATTCATTCATTCATTCACATGTGCCATAGACATCACTTTCATTGGCCTAGCGCTTTTCCTCTTTTGGATGTGGGTGACCAACTGCATAATATGTTCCATGATCAATGAGCTTCCACGTTCATTTGGCCCACATTGTCTCAGTTAGTGATCAGCTAAATCCCAATGTTGGCCCAATGAACATGGTTGTCACGGAAGGTGCCATGAAACCAGTTGATGCTCATGTAAGAAGTCATTTGATGGGCATTGGTCAGATTAGTGAACAGTATTAATGGCAGAACTTTGAAATTCCAATTTACTAACTTGTATGTCTAGGAGTTTATGTTAAAGTCACCTATAATTAATGGCTGTTCAAGTTGTTTGTCAACTTACGTGTTCACATACATAGCCGAGAATTTTGTGTTATTTATTTATTTATTCTGCTTCAAAATACCTGCTTTTTGTGTGTGTCATTTAGTGATTTCATGGTAAAATAATTAAAAATTGAACAATATTTATTGGTTGCACTTGCCCAATCCATATTTATTGGTTGCACTTGCCCAATCCAGTTGGTGTTTTTTTTAATTTGTTACACTTAGTTTTGAAGTAGGATTCTTATGTTATTTGCTTCCTGGTATAACTGTTTAGTGATTACATATTCACTAACTGACATTCTCTTCTTGCAGAGAACGAGAAGGGACTGGCGCACAAGAGGCTCAAGAACAGGTTTGTGTACTGATATCTGTTATTATATGAAACTATAGCTGAGTATCAGAGCTCTTATTATTCAAAGTTTTTTGTCCCAAGGTATCTACAATCTCTAAGGAATTACTTGTTTCCCCCACGAGGTGCATTTGATCTCTTGGGATTCCAAAAATTAGAATTATTATTGCTATTATTATTATTACTATTATAATTATTATTATAGTATATACTGTATTCTCTCTGTGAAATGCTGAAAATGAAGCTAAACGCAAGTAAAGTAATTTATGACAGACGAGTTTGGTAGTCAAAGGCTGAGGTATTCAGGTTGTGAGCTGTCTGGTAACCTGTGCCTTTATGCAATGTGCTGGATAAACATTGAACTCCAAGGGTCAACTTTTCTCTATCAACATCAGATAATATTACCATGCACTGTGTTACATTGATTTTAAATTTTGTTATTGCTCATATGATTGTGAACAAGATAACTTTAAAGTTTAAGCAGTTGAAAACAACAAAATATGCGATAAGAGAAACTGATCATTGATAAAGACAGTGCATGGTGACAATGGGTTCACCTGAAGGTGGGGGGCTCAACTCCTGCTAGGTAGGGTCCCTAGGATTAAATTATTTGTACCGTAAATTGCATTTAATTAACTGTTCTTGATGAATGAATTTTTCAGTTGCTGTACATAGATTAGGAAAGCTATCCGTGTAATATCTTCTCTATTCTGCCCCCGGTTGGTTTTGTCATTTTGTTCTTAACTGAAGACCAATGTTTTACATTTTATCAATTCTCTCAACAGATCTCCTGCATATTGATCCGATTATGACTTGGTTTACGTGATGTCTTTGTGCAATAGACACCAACGCTATAGAAGTTACTAATAACAACTCTCATTGCTTTATTAGTATCATTATTAATTCTATTTGATTCTATTAATTTTTTTAATAATAGTCCTTATTTTAGGCTGTTAAGCTCTGACGGTGATGATGTTGAAATACTTTCAGGGAGTTCCAATTTCAAAGATGAAAGTCACCGGTGGCTACACGCCGTGCCCTCCAAACACTTACGTGCGCCCTCAGTCGGCAATGGTCACCCGACCCACGGAAACTGCTAGGGCGAATCGCCCCGCCTCTGCATGTCACCCGTCTACCTCGGCACAGAACTGCAGGGCCCGCACGGCTCCATACTCTACCGCATCCCCATCTTCGAAAACCGACCTCAATGCATTCGTGCTCGACGCCAAGGACATGCTTGAGCGCTCCCTGGCGCGGAACAATGCTGAACTGTGCCAGGGCAAAGGTCGAGGGGCCGGAAACAAACCGAACTCGGCTGTACAGCAGAAGTCTGGTCTACCGTGTCGACCCCGTTACGCCAGCGGAAGACCCTCTGTCCAGGCGGGAGCATTTCAGAGGGGAGGAAGGGACCAGCCACCGAAGAATGGATGTGCAAGGCCTTGTGCGTCGTATGGCCGTAAGCCTGCCGCCTCAAATGCGGGTGCTGTTGCCAGATTTGATGGTACGGAAGAGGAGGAGGAAGAGGATGAATGTCCGTAGGATGACTGGACTGGATGCGGGATTGTGTAGGAAAACTCTGAAGTATCTGGTGGTAGTGGTATTTGGTGGTGTTTTGTTGAAATTGTAAAGTATATTAATCAAATTCGCTTCATGTTGAGTTTTATACCGCAAAATTCGAGTTGTAAGTTCAAAAAAAAATTCTCTTTGTGAACTTGCATTTATATAAATATATATTTTCCAGTGCTATGTTTTAATGAAATTGTACATATAAGTGATTGTTTATTATGTCAATGGGTTAAATTTGTTTTTCTCGGAATTTGTTCTCAGGAATTTTACAATGTTTTGAATGATTTTCAGAACTTTCCTTTCAATCCTGAGGTAGTTGTATGTCTTACTTTGGAGAGAAGTTTTAATATGTAGGAAATTTTGTAATTCATTGCAAATGAGGTCATGATTTTGGAGATGTACCTTTATGAAGATTCCTAGTTTTGCTCCTATAGGAAATGAGATTTTTGAGATTCACTTTAGATGTTAAATCAGGTTTAATCAAAATTGTTTTGATTTCAGTTACTGTTTCGCTTCCAAGATATTGGCAGAATTTCTACTTATTTTCTGGTTTTTCAATGGTTAAAAATTGTTGTTTTTTTGCCTGCAATTGATTTTGTGATTCCTCTTTGACTTTAATGGTTCATTTTATGGATGTTTGTCCATGTAGCTGTACGTTTATTTAGCATTTTTTTAAATAAAACCTTCCGTATTCACGTTTTGCTCTCAGATTATTTTAGTGTTCATATTAATTCTGTGAAAGTGATAAATTGTGTGAATGCAGTTAGGCAATTAGATATGTTTGTCATGGGTTCTGAGATAAGTTATTTTGAACTCGTCTTATTGTTTAAACAGGCAGAAACGAGGCATAGCAGTTGTCGATTTTGTGTGCAAATGAATTATGTCAAGGATATATCAGAAAATAAGTTTAATTGCGATGTTTGAAAAAAGATTGAAATGGTTATTTTGTTTCTTAATTATTATGGTGGACTGTTAAAAGGATTTGGTTGACTCAAATGGGATGCGACATCA
This sequence comes from Lumbricus terrestris, assembly GCA_949752735.1. Taxonomy (NCBI): domain Eukaryota; kingdom Metazoa; phylum Annelida; class Clitellata; order Crassiclitellata; family Lumbricidae; genus Lumbricus; species Lumbricus terrestris. Next base: position 19,053,965 of record OX457044.1, read on the forward strand.
GAGTGTCACAATTGGCTGGGGCTATGAACCGTTCTTATTTCATGGGGCGAATGAGTGAGTGAGTGAGTGAGTGAGTGAGTGAGCGAGCGAGCGAGCGAGTGAGTTGAGTGAGTGAGTGAGTGAGTGAGTGAGTGAGTGAGTGAGTGAGTGAATGAGTGAGTGTGTGATAGGACACAAGTAAACAGGGCACTAGGGCATAAGAGATGGGGCATTGGAACTTCCACGGAGCCTCAGGCTCTGTAATTATTGGACGTGTTCAAGAACTTTTCTCGTGCTTCAATTTTCCCTGAATGTTTGAGATGTTTTTCGCTTCAATGGACAATAATTAATGTGGTGATGAGTTCCAACAACTTTCTGCTTCCTGCAGACGCTGTACTGTGGCTTTATTTACAGTAACTGTTGTTGGAAAAGTCTACACGGTGTGTGCGTGCATGTGTGTGTGTGCGCATGTGTGTGTGTATGTGTGTGTGCGTGCATGTGTGTGTGTGTGGGAATTGCAGTGTATTTTAAGAACGTCTCAACTGTGTGCATGATGCATTTTAATACCTTATTCTGCATATACTGTCTGTGCGCAGCTGTTCGTGCGTGCATCCGTGTATCAGACTGTATCCGTGTATCTAGCGTATAAATTATGAGTGTCTCTTTTGAGGTTTTGTATATGATAACAAATTATCCTACGTTGGTCCACTCTCCACTCTCCATGCATTCAGCCACTGCAGTAGACCTAATCGTGTCCTTCGTCTTAGATTCGTTCTGCTTTCTCGTTTGTTGCTAAGCCGGAATATTGGAGGAGAATGGGAGGAAGAGACGACAGATTTGGACGGAGGAGGAGTAGTAGAGGAAAAGGTGGAGGAGGAGGAAGAGGAGAAGGTGGTGGTGGTGGAAGAGGAGGAGGAGGTGGTGGAGGAGGAGGAAGTGGTGGAGGATGAGGAGGTGGTGGAGGAGGAAGTGGTGGAGGAGGTGGTGGTGGTGGCAGAGATGGTGGAGGAGGAAGTGGTTGAGGAGGAGGAGGAGGTGGCGGTGGAAGAGGTGGAGGAGGAGGAGTTGGTGGAGGAGGTAGTGGTGGAGGAGGAAGTGGTGGAGGAGCAGGAGGTGGAGGAGGAAGTGGTGGAAGAGGTGGTGGAAGAGGTGGAGGAGGAGGCGGAAAAGGAGGAGTGGTGGAGATGGAATTGGGAAGAGCAGGAAAGACGCCAGCTGTCGTCGTCTCAGCGAATAATCGATTCTGCATATTAAGTGAGACTGGCTAGGAATAGAGTATACGACCACTGCTGCCTCAGTGCCAGATCTACAGCTGCTCTAGACATCAAGATGCAAACAGGAATTTGTGCAGGAAAGGGCAACTTATGAAATGCTCGGACATTTCATCATGGCCCGATATGAGAAATGAACGGTGTGTGGAGATTCCAAGAGAGGCAGGTTTACTATCCTGTTCCATGTAATAATGTGCATTTGTGCAGGATAGGCGTACTCTATCATGCTGCCTGATGGACAGGCAATAATATTGACTACTGTTGAGCGGTCGGGCAGTGTGTGTGTGTGGGAGGGAATGGATGTGTGCGTGTGTGGGGGGGGTTGTGTGGGGGATGGATGTGTGGGGTGGTGTTGGTGCGCTCCTACATGCTAATCCAAACATCTGTAAATTGATCCAAAGATTGACATTCTGGCTCTGACATTTATCACTTACTGGCTAACTTATATATTGGCTGGTTCACTGGCTGGCTAAATAGTTGTTTGACAGAGTGACTGGCTGTCTGATTTCCTGACTGGTTGATTTGCTATAGCTGTCAGGTTGGTTGTTATAGTGCTTGCAAATCTTATATCGTCTGCATGGGCGTTTGTGGACGAAGCGATGGAAGATCGATATCTGCATGGTGGAGAGTAAAGTCATCTGGAGAAGTGGATGAACAGGAGGAAGAGAAGCAGGAGGAAAGAGAGGGGGAGAGTGTAGCGGTCGCTCAATCAAAACACTCGTCGCTAGGCTTCGAGAGAAGAAGGAGCAAACGAAGAAATAGCTAGGGCAAGAAGAAGGATGGTTATCGTGTTGAACGTCTGTCTCTGGTTTCTGTGGTTGCTTGTCGATACGGTTGCTATGGTCGGTGAGTAGGAGAAGTAAAATTTTATATAGGCAATAGTATATATGTTCACCAGGGACGTAACTAGGATTTTTCGTTTGGGGGTGGGGGCTTAAGCCTTTTTGGGGGGGGGCTTAAGCCTTGAACATGACGAGTGCAGTAGCATATTTAGCCGTAAGCATACAACGGCTTGATTTATTTTGGGGGTTTCATCTTCGTTTGAGGGGGCTTAAGTCCCCAAGCCCAACGATATAGTTACGTCGCTGGTGTTCACTTAAAGGCCAAGGTTTGGTCCAAGTTTTCTCTCCGGAGAATGGGCGTGACCTATAGAGACCGACTTGTCAATCAGCGTCTGCTTCAAGTGCATCTGAAACCATGGCAATGACCACTGCTAAAGATAGGTAGGCTATGTAAATTAGGCCGAGGAATTGTCTAGCCATCCTCTCTATAGACTCCCCTGAGTGGTACCTTATACAGATTAGCTTGGTCTACCTCGAGCGCATGGTTGTGTCTCAGCGTATACGGCCTGTGTGTGCGTGTGCGTGTACAACTGACCGCCAAGATCAATCCACACACCTTGGCTGACCACTGTTCCAGGTAGCTTGGCTTTCTAAACTAGGTCAAAGACAATTGTCACCCCCACCCCCAAAGATCTGTAGACTCTCAAGGTTCTTTCAATACACTCCTCAGTGGCATCTGTATGCAGATTAGCTTTGCCTATACTATGCTATGCTATGCTAAGCGTGGCATAACAAAGCATAACATAGCCTAACATAGCATAGTATAGTACTGGAAGTAGGCAAAGCTAATCTGCATACAGATGCCACTGAGGAGTGTACAGTTGACCGTCGAGCCCTTCGATATTTTGCTAGAGGGAGGAAAGGAAGGGGTGGAATTCTTTGTTCCTCTCAGTCTGCTCCTCTGCTTCTCAATTGTTGGGCCTTCCATTGTGAAATGCCTCCAATTAGAGATTGGTCTCCTGCCAACGGCTAGCAATACCAAGGCCATGTTGTATTAGTATTACATCACTTTAGACTCTTTCCCTTCTCAGTTCCTGTAGGCTTATAAAACTCTACCTGGTCCTTGACTTACCGGCCCACAGCTCCATGATGCTTCATCCAGCAGCTTGATAACTTGCGTGGAATCTTATGCATATTAGCTTGCTCGAATATATAATTACATACAATAATACAATACAATTAGTCATTTATACCGCGCTTTAACAAAACAAGTCTTGCACAAGAGCGCGCATATTTATATCTGTCTATTTATATATTTATATAGTCTATACATAGACTATATAGGCCTACATAATTATATGTGTGTGTAAACTAGTATACACCAAGATACTTCCGCCAAGTGAATGGAAAGATGGTATACACCAGCTATAGCTAATCTGCATAAGACCAGGCCAGCAGGTTACCATGCTACAGTGCGACAGGGCATTTGACCGGACAGTTGACCGGCCGAGTACAGCCGATGGTGTACTAGCTATCTATAATTATTCTATACCAACCCTTTGTTCATGTGTTTGTCTTTACCTCAGAACATAGCCCACCTTTGTTTATAAGTCTGGTCACCAGCTAGAGCTTTATAGGCTACAGCTGAGATCTCAATTGATGAATTGAGAAGTGAACGAGTCTAAGGTGATGTAATACAACCTTGCCTTGATATTGCTACCCCTTGGGAGAAGGCGAATCTCAAATAGAAGGCCCAACAATTGAGAAGCCCGATGCCGTCTAGCTGAGGAGTAGGCTCGGAGGAACAAACAATTTCCACCCCCTGCCAGTAGGCCTATCCAAGTGCTCGATGGTCAGCTGTATTAGCGGCTACAAGTTTACCTGTCGCTTATGTTGGTCATTGGCCGGCAGATATCCTTAGCCACGCCTATAAATTAACATTCTCCGGAGAGAAAACTTGGACCAAACCTTGGCCTTTAACTTGTGTTTACACGGCACGAAATGAAAGTCAAGTTCAGAGTAGGTATAGGCCGCCTACCGTAAGGCGCTCTCAGCTAAAGCAAATCGATCACGCTAATACCAATTCAGGTAAGAGAGGTAGGCTTAAGCTAATCTATATCGATTTCGGTGTCGGTTATTTAGTCTACGGATGGACTTCAAAATGTATACCAGGCAGTCATAATAGCCTATGCTCAATTTCGAATACCATGGCAGTCGTGTAACTCGTCTTAGATTTCTATAGTATAAGCTACTCACTGTTCCATCGTGTTAAATTTCGAAACCAGGCCTTATGTTAAATTTCGAATACCGGGTTTCGTGGTGAATTTTTAATAGGCTACCAGCCGTCGTGTTTGATTTCGAACACCGTGCCATCCTGTTAACTTTCGAATACCTGGCCGTCATGCAGAGCCATGCGCCGACTTGAGAGTGTCGGCGGCGACGCGCCAGACATTTTTGGTCGGCGGCGGCGACGCGCCGACCAACAAAAATCGGCGGCGCCATGGGCGGAGACTTAGGGGGCACGGGGGGACGGTCCCCTCAATGGATGTAGTGGGGGACGGCCCATGCATTTGTCCCCCCCCAAATTAGGGCGAACAAGAAACGAACGAGACGAGGTGATGACAAGAAAAAAAGTCGTCAGAAATTTTAGACAGCAAAAAAAGATGGAAAATTTTCGTTCACGACTCACCCATTGGTCCACCCAAAATATTCGACCCGCCTTTTCGTCCCCCGCAGCTCTCCGCCCAAGTCTCCGCCCATGCACCAATTATATGAACTTTGTGGACCTCTAAATAAGTATAAAATGTCATAAAATTTGGCAGGTGTTATTATAGGACCATAAGGACACTTTTTGGAGGGACTGCATCCAAAGGTTCAAGAAAAATATTTTTCCTGCGCAATCGTGGGACACCCTAATACATACATACATACATACATACATACATACATACATACATACATACATACATACATACATACATACATACATACATACATACATACATACATACATACATACATACATACATACATACATACATACATACATACATACATACATACATACATACATACATACATACATACATACATACATACATACATGCATACATACATTGCATACATACAATACATACATACATACATACATACATACATACATACATACATACATACATACATACATACATACATACATACATACATACATACATACATACATACATACATACATACATACATACATACATACATACATACATACATACATACATACATACATACATACATACATACATACATACATACATACATACATACATACATACATACATACATACATACATACATACATACATACATACATACATACATACATACATACATACATACATACATACATACATACATACATACATACATACATACATACATACATACATACATACATACATACATACATACATACATACATACATACATACATACATACATACATACATACATACATACATACATACATACATACATACATACATACATAGTATTACATACATACATACATACATACACACATAAATACATACATACATACATACATACATACATACATACATACATACATACATACATACATACATACATACATACATACATACATACATACATACATACATACATACATACATACATACCATCAAGTACAGAGCGATGCTGATAATTGTAGCAAAAGTCTGTGCCAGATGATTGCGACTTAAATTTTAGACAAAAGTCTCAGCAAACAGACATCGTAAACAATTGTGGTTTTTTTCATGACGAATTCAATCGCTAATGTGCTGTAGAATTACAAGTGTATATAATATAATATATAGTTCAGTCTGAAATGCAGCTTCATCCAGTTCGTCACATCACCGATAAGTCGCCATCTCCATTTCTTCTTCCTTCTAAACTGATCTTCTTTCGTCCTCCTTCTAATCCCTCGGCTCTCTACACAAGAAAACGGTTAACCTAAACTAAAACAACACAAAACTACCGACAAACAGAGCTTACGGGAGTTTAAGCACCGCCAGAGGCCCCCTGCCATGTAACGAGCTTACGGGAGTTTAAGCCACGCCAGAGGCCCGACAGGTCTACTACTAACTTATAGGCACAAATACGAAAACGAACGAGCAAACCCCATGGCTTACGGGATGTTAGGCCACGCCAGAGGCCCATGGGGTCGCTTACACACAAACAACTAGTAACAGAAACACAGACGAACAGAGCCACAGTGCAACCATAACACGCATCACAATCAAACCCCATCTCACCATAACGGCAGAATCAGTGCCGCCAACCACTGGTATCTATAAAAACACAGAAAAACCAGCAAGGTCATTACACGTTATGGCAAATATGTATCACTAGTATTGGAAATAGGCTTACAAGATTATCCGGCACTGGCGGCATTTTTTAGTCGGCACAGCACCCATAGCCTACATCAGGACGCTTCATGTTCCAGTCAACCAGATCAGTGATCGTTGCGCTCAGCTGCCCATGCAGTTATTCACTCAAGCATTTATATAGCACCTCTTCACGAAGTTTAAAATGCTATTAACCCGCTTCTCATATCTTCTAAGATCTCGATTCATGTTTTAGAAACAGTCTTCCACTGTACAATGTGTAGCTTATTATTGCAGTTAGCACTGATCAGCAAATGTTTTCCAACTGTCTTGAAATGCACTTAACATAATCTTAGTTACCTTAGTTGGGATAGATAGTCGTGCACGAAGATTCGATCCACGAAGGCAGTAGAATAGGATGAGGAAGAAGAGGAAGAGGAAGGGGAAAAGAGGAAAGGAGGAGCAGAAGGAGGATGAGGAGGCGGAATAGTATAGAAATGCCATTCCGTATGCTTAAAAACTTTAGAATAAGCTGTGTGTATGAGGTGCAAGCGACTTTCTTTTCTTAGTCTCTGCTAGACCTGGGAGTGACTTTGGTCAGCTAATCTGACCCCACTTGACCCTAAAGTGACTTGAGGTCGACTTGAAGTCGACTTCTCGGCGTGAAAACGACTTGACCCGACTTGGCAGAAAAATAACCGACTTCCGACTTGAAGTCGACTTCCGACATGGTAATAGCCATTAGTCTATAGACTATAGGTCTACGTACGGCTACAGTGGGCTATACTAATGCAAGAAGTCAAGCCAATTTTCATGCAAGCATAATTTCATTTAGGCCTACCAATAAGTTATGACTCCTCAACACAAGCGTAAATTGAAGCAAGAATTTGTTAAAGTTTTTTAAAACCCTTTTCAAGCTGTTTGTGTTTGTTTGGATAGTTTTGTGATGCTTTGGGTCATCTAGTAGCCTAGACAATGCGACGGCAAAATATTAGGCCTATGAATTTTAACTTGTCCACTGTCTGTGATTATTCAGATTGCACTCATCATTAATATTATTTTATTATTAATATTAATATTAAATAAATTTGTAAAACGCGCGATGTCTAAGATAAAATGGGGACCGCGGACTGGCTGCACTGAATGGCGTGTCACGATAACGATAGGATTAATTTGTAAATTCTGTTTCCATAATTATTCAGCCACTAATTAGCATCATTCCGCAACTTCGCAAATAGCATTGCAAGCTCATCCTCCGGCAGTAGGCTACTACTTTAGTAGCTTAGGCCTACTCACTGACAGTAGTCTTTCATTGTCCAATTGGCCCGTATACAATAGTTTTTTAGTCTGCAGACTACTGCAGAATGATGCAGCGTACCAAAATGGCGCCAAACTATCGATTTATTATAGCCTAGGCCTTGTAGATCCAGCTTTCATTGCGCCGAATTCAATGAGCACTATAGCCTAGAAGTTAACTGATTTGCTCATGTTCGTGTCCTAATAAGCACGCGTGCTAATATTTTAGTGACATTTTGTTTCACCATTTTAATTAATGCTTGTCTAAGCGTGACGTTTTAGAAGTAGCATAGAATAACAAATTACATATGTCTATGAATACCGGTAGATCGGCAGACGGCAGTCTGCACGATAGCCTACAGGTAAAATAATCAGTAGGCTAAGTCTCTGCATAGCAAAGGCCTAATTCATTCTTGCAAACACACTTAGCTACAAAATCTGCTTAAATGTTGTCACGATCATTGGTTTGAAGTGACAAATTCAACAATGTTTGTGTCTCAAGTCGGTTTAAGTCGACTTGCGATAAAAACAACTTCAAGTGACTTCTCTCTACAAAATTCGACTTGGGGTCAGTTGCGGTGAACAGAAACGACCCGACCCGACTTGGGATGACCAAGTCGACTGGGGTCGACTTATTGGGGTCGACTCCCAGGTCTAGTCTCTGCCTATGATGGCAGGTGTCAATAGTCTTATCGTTTGCCATCTCAGTTAGCACAGACATGCATTGTAAGTCAGCGTATACTCATTATAGCCGAGATGGGAATTCAAGCATCGTCTTGATTGCGATGACAGTTACAATTACAAGCAAGAGAAAGTCCTGGGCTGAGTGAGACTCACTTAAATATAAAGTAAAGCAAGAAACATTAATTAACCGTATCATCAAGTCAGATTATTTCACTATGCACCGTACACATGACACGAACAACATGCTATAGTTTGAAGGGGCGCTATAGATTTGTCACCGATAGGATCTGTACCTATATAAGTGGATAGACTAAATCTAATCTATCTGGGGAACACTTAGATAATTACCGAATACAATAGCTCGTGAGGGTGAACAATCCTGCTAATAAGCCTATTCATTCAGTAACTATTTAAGCTAGGGAACTAGCTACATGGAACACAAACGATAATGCATTTTCAAATTATTATTCACACACAAACATTATACATACCAGCAATCAAGCACATATCCATAATGAATATAAATTAGTAAATTAATAATAAACCCAACACTTCAACTTAATAAGCATAATAACCAGTGCTGTCACCGACAACACTAATCTTAAGGCTCACTAAAGAAAGATAAATAAAGTAACCCCACTTAAACCAGCCCATAATAATAATCTAGAAATTAAAGATAATAATAATTACACACGATACCTTTGTGAGCCAGACCGTCAGGAGCTCCCGAAAATCGCTCAGCACCCGCTAATATAGCTCCCTCTGGATGCTATCTCCAGCCCACGACCAATCCCCAGAGAGTTAACTCATTGACCAGCCTACTTGGTGAGTTGATTGACATTTAACCCTGGCGGTAATGCGGCATTAACATAAATTATATTTTACCCTGTCACATACTCCCCCTGTCTAGCAAGCTCCAACAATCCCTTGTTGACATAAAATGCGTGAATTCCCATAAAAAATATAATTTTGTTTTACTTATTTAACTCTTATTAACCCAAATAAAATAACTACCCGCATAATTAACTTGTCACAATAAAACAATGGCAAAAGCAAAAGCAAAACACAAATCCACATAACTGACTTCCAACAATGCAAACACTGACTTCTGATGTTATTTGAAATGAACCAAAGAACAAGAACCGTAAAAAAAATCAAGACCCAGAAAAACTAAAATTGATAACATACATATTAAAATATGTTGCTAACTATCTGGATCTCATCATCTCACATTATGTTTAATAATAGGAATATAAATAATATAAAGAAATAAAAACTTAGTATAATATTTTGCAAATGAGTTATTTTTCATCACTGTGAAACATATTTCGAGAAACGTGCACTTTTCTAGAAAATCCACTTTGAATAAAATGTTCATTAAGACAAAATATTTTTACCCGGTCATGCTCCTCACCTTACAACACTACCAATCATATAAACAATATAAATAAATAATAAGTATAATTATGATCCAATGTTCCTTTGCTACTTCGGTCAGTTGTACAATAAGCAAAAAAAAATAAAAATAAAGCAAAAGCAGACGATAAATGACAATTACACAAAAATACTGAAACACTGAGAAACTCCAACTTTTCACGTAACATAATTTAAAATAAAACGTTTTATAATTACCCTGAATTTTTAATTTGGATATATATATTTTTAAATAAATAGTTACCCTATAATGCTCAATATTGCAGACATTATTCTTTTTACTAATCCTTAATGCCAATTTCAAGCAAGAATTCCTGCTACCAAATGCCCACAAACGCAAATAACATAATCTCAACTATGTGACCTAAAAATAATATTAATATAAATTTTCTATATACACGTAACCACTATAAATATATAATAGTTGTGCTCAAGCTAAGCAGCAAGGCAATCGTAAAATAAAGAAGCTTGATCCAAGGTGCAGTACCTGGTCGATTTGCTTGTAGAAATAATAATATAGGTCACCCAGAAAAAATTATGATAAAACACCTGCAAACACCTGACAAACAAAATCCAAGTACAAAAATTAACGTTAAAATTTCATTAACTCTGCAAAACTCGACAACTTCATAACTATACGAGTAAAAATACCGTGATGTAATGGCAAAAATTAAAGTTTCATACACTCACGACACAAAAGAAATATGTTTACTTTTATACCCTTTTTATTGCCAGAAGATTAACTTCACACATACAATTGCAAAAAATAAGATGATTATGATGAAGATGATTATCTGCACGAAGCAAACGAATGGGAATGAATGGATGAAGGATTTTCCCACTTTCCTTCATGACCAGACTGAGTAAACGACTCGTCACAGTCGCTACATTTTTGGCAATAATATACCTTCATGTCTCAATTTTTAAAACATTGATCGTAAAAATAAACGATTAGTGGTAGATTGCTACGCACCAATAATACATCCAAAAACTGGATAACAGCATTAGCAAGGTCGCTAAATTCCTTTCTTACACATCAAATCGAATGCATAACTGTATACTATAATCCGTAATCCTAACTCTCTTAAAAGTAATGCCTAAATATGTACAAATTAACTCGTGCTTCTTACCACAGAAAGCCGAAAGAAAAACTGCATGTTCTTTGTACCCGTAAAATATGGCACATAGACACACACGTCACTGAAGTTCGAATACGAACCCACTATAGTAACTAATGTACCATGTCATCTGTAATCAATTAGCTAAATTAGTAAATCGTTCTTCCTTTTTCACTGTAAACATCCTGCAATATTCTTCGTAATGTAATGTCAACGTAATAATCCTCGTTCTGTTTCAACTGTACTCAATATCCTACGTATGTAATATAAATGTAATAATCTTCATTCTGTTTCTCCTGTACTCTCAATATCCTATGTAAATGTAATATGAACGTAATAATCTTCATTCTCTGTCTCTGTATACTCTCAATATCCTATGTATATGTAATAATCATAAATGTAATAATATTCTTTCTCTTTCAACTGTACTCTCAACACTGCAGTCCCTTACTAGCTAAATTAAGCCAGCACAACATGCATAAAGCATCTGACAAATGTCAGCTATACTAAGTATGTAACTTAGTATATTTATTTGTTTACTGTAAATTATACAATAAACACGTATGTGACTGGAAGCCACACACACACATGTATACAAAAATACATTCTATGATCTGAAAAACAGAGTCACCTACATATCCCTCGAAAAACTTCTTCATTCTGCAATCACGTAAACTCAAACGCAAGCGTGTAAACATGAAACACATAAACTCTGACACTGTAAATTAAGTAACTCGTTAAAGTAAACCAACTGCAAACACTTCTGAAACTCAACGTAATGTACTGTAATTCCATTCTTGTCATTATCCTAAGTTACCCAACCCCTATGCATAATCCCTTGCGCAAATCACTCATTAATATAATGAGCTACTCATGTCAAGTGGCTCATCTTACTCATGACCTGACCATAGACTACTGCAACAAGCCATAACTAATAACATGTGTAATATAATAGTCATCCTCATTATGAGCTGAATGACTCATCAAACACTCACTAAGCAGTAGACACGACTAGTAAAATGAACAATAATTAAAAAAAACATCGAACACTTGCGTAATAATTGATTACTTTGATATAGTTATGCAAGCGTAATAATAATCTTGAATTGCAAGCGTATATAGGCACTATAGCTTACTCATTAGCAATGTAATATTCAAATGCTACGAAATTGTAATAAAATTAATCTGCCACCACAAACAAATAAGTGTCGCAGTAACTCGCAAAACTTAATTCAACTTTACTGAACAAAACTGCTTCACTCTCGGATAATTAAAAATCACTCACGCTAAATAAAATTAAATAAAATATGTAGAGAAATTTTGACCAATCTCACATTTCGAACAAAGACTAGATGATAATATTTTGTAAATTATTTGCTAGCTTTTTCACAAAATAAGTGCAATGCACGAAATGCAGATTAATTCAAAATTATAAAGACGTCACACTCTACATTAGAATAATAGATAAAAATTGACTGAAATAATTAAAATATTAAACAACACCAAAATCTCTGACACGCATAAATACTCTTCAAATTCTGAAAAAATTAAGTATGCATAATTAAAACACATGAAAAAGAAAATCACTTCTGCATAATAACTTCTGAATAATGCATTTTAAAAACATCACTGTAGTGATCTGAGTAATAAGTTGTTGTATAAAAACGCGATATGACATTCATAAGATCAGACAAAAATGATCATTCCAATATCAGAAATATATAAAAAATCTGTAGTTAAAATGCTTTTCTGCAAACTACATACACGACACATGAACGCAAAAAATAACGTATTGAAGAATTCAACTGGAACAAAAAAAAATATCAGCAAACATCTATAATGCCATCTCTAATTAAAGAGTTCCTTTGCAATAGACTTAAAATTTGTATTTATACACACGCATATATATATCTGTTATAACTGCGTGACAAAATATTGCTTTCAACGCCGACTCATTCCAGGTAATAGACATTCCAGGGAATAGGAACGTTCTGTGTGTAGGCACACTGTTCAACATGACTGAAAACTTTAAGTAGGTCTTTTGTACTCGGTTGCATGAATGATAGCAATCCCTTCTTTCCTGACTGTCAGACGCTTCTCGCTGCTCTTGCACACAGATAGCACACGAAGATGTTGCATGCCTCTTTGCTTAGAGAACGCCAGGTATTGTCCTCTGATGCTGACAATGGAAGACGACTGTCCAGAACGCATGAGACAGTGTTGAACGCTGAAGACATCTTGACACCATACACGCAGGAACGCCAGATAGCTACAGAGAAACCCCATTGCTAGGATCCTCAGTACCTCTAGCGAACGCGCGAGCAAGCTCGAGAGAAGAGAGTCACCAAGGAAGCGTAGAGTGATGTCCCTGGCGAACGTATGCGAACACACGGTGAAGGTGAAGACAAGACTGCGGTGCGCAGCCCTCCAGCGAACGCAAGTGCAGTTTGTCAGCTGTTGATGAGGAAGACTCTTCTGTTTTTCCAGCGTATGAATTATTATCGTCAGACCTACAGATCTTTTTCTGAAATTACTCAGTCTCTGTAAGTGTTAAGACACCGACGAACCGAAGTGTGTGACGTGTAGATACGAGGAAAGCGACGCTCACTGTATCAATGTTGCTAAGATAGGCCTACTTTAAATATCTGTCGGCAGAGTTTGTTTTTCTTTCGTTTTATATATATATATATTTTTAAATTTATTTATTTTCAGTTAAAAAGCTATCTACATATTCTACACACATTTTAGAACACATTTGTAACTTGTAATGCATAGCCTGCTGTACTTTCACAATTACAACGATCTGTCATTAAAAAAATAGATCTGCCAGCAAAATTCATCAAAGACAATGCAATAACTAGGCCTACATGATAATGAAACATGTCACATAAATGCATGTTAAAAAAAACAAAACACTCGAACTTACGACGAACTCAAGACACTTTGAACAATGACACTTGCAACAAAAACTAAGAACAAAACACAATTAAGTGAAATTTAAACTCTTGAAATAAAAACAACATTTGATTCTGCGAGACTGCGACCAACCAAATTAACTAACCTTGAACTCAAACACTTGCAAAACTATGACCAAAACCTCAGTAAAATTAAAAACTTGCTATATTAGCTGATAATAACTAAAAAAAAATTTAAGGTAAAAAAAATAACAGGCAATGCTAACTTCAACAATATCAAATTAATTCTACTATATATATATGCCTACTCTCACTGAAATAAGACCCCACACATGAGATGAAAAATGTATATAATTCTATTTGCGATAAAATCGAGCACAATTGAAAAACAGTACGTAAGGATTCGTATAAAATTTATAACTGAATAACTATATTAATGTATTAATTATGAAAAACGATTTAATGAATATGTTAGTCTCAGTTATTGTTCCTATACAACATTTAAATTTCATTCAGAATTACAGCAGTTAGTATCGCTTAGAAATCAGAATATTCATCATTCTCGTTTAATAATCTGTAAAAATTTGACGATTTCATCAAAACAGAAAACTTAAATAATGTTCTTCCCATCTCGCACAACACCATATCAGCTGTAATTAAGAAATAAAGTTCGAGAAATTGCATATGAAATTAACGACAATTTATAATTAATGTAGCAACCAATGTGAACTCTTTTATAACCCTAAGTATGTTTTATTTATTTATCTGTTAAACTCATACACTTGTAATACAACATTTAAAATAAAGTCATGTTTGACATAGATAAAAATTAAAGCTAACCCATAATATTCTAAGAAAATTGCTCTGCTTAGACACTCAAGTAATAATAACAACATAATGTACATGTAATGAAAACGTTGTTTTGTGAAAATAAAAACTCTGATCAAAACTCATAAATTAAACCTCTATGGTGTACATAAAATAAATCACCACACTTGCATAATTAAAGTAGTAAAAGAACTAAACTCAAATTAATAACGTGAACTCAATTACAAAGACTCTTTATAACTCAGTACTGCAAAAACCTGAATAAACTTAAAATAAAGATAAGACTCAATGAAACTCACAAAAGACAGTTTTAAGTACGTGTCCCTTCCACACTAACGTAATCTGTCTCTAATAAAAATGTTACTTAAGATGCAGTAGACTTATATGCCTACAGAAACTAATGTATAGGGTAGCAAACAACTTGTTTTAAAACAAATGACCTTATAATAAACACGCTGAATATTTTATATTAGGACTCAATGCTATGAAAGAAGAACCCTAACACACGCTATGCATATTATAATGAAGTGGCTAGTCTAACTAGACATTGTTTGCTAGTAATAACGTACTCGTGGGAAAGATTGGTTAAAGTAATGTAACATAACAAACTGTTCACTCACATGATACCAAATGGAAGTCTCTAATGAGATAGTTAAAAGTTCACAGGGTTCCCGGAAACGGACTTGATGAGATGGAAATGTGTGGCTTTTACCCTGGAGCCAAGTCTAAACCACCCCTTCTCTACACTCATTGCTTAAAGGCAATCTATGCTGTCAATACAACCAAGAACAGAAGTCCTAGAAATATTAATGGCTTTTACCCAAAAGTTCTCGGAACGAGAGGAGACCACTAAGTGGGTGATTGAGGAGTCCAGTTGCTGCTTTTAATGAAAGGATTCTAAAGACTGCATGACGGAAATGCGTTAGCTTAGAACAACTGTTCAGACCATAAATCCTACAACGTCTTTAGAACTGGCTTCTACCGTTAACTCGACTAACTATGCTATCGTGGCTGAATCTATTAGCAGTCCACATGTGTTAGAACTTACAACAGAACCATACCTAATTAACTGATCACTAGACGGTCAGTAACGGAACGCGGCTCCAGATGCGCTGTCTATGAGCCTGATAGGAAGGTAGAACCAGGTACCATGAGATGAACAGGAAGGAGGAGAGGAGGCACTGAGTGAAGGCACTTATGTTCCTACGCTAGCGGCAAAAGCGTGGGAGACTCGTTAATGGACGAAAGATTTATTGCTGCAACACATGTACTCTCAGAATAATGACCAAGGCGTTCAACTACGAATGATAATATCGACAACAACTACAGAAATGGTTATGATGAAGTATATCATGTATGAGTATATGTATGTATGTATGTATGTATGTATGTATGTATGTATGTATGTATGTATGTATGTATGTATGTATGTATGTATACGACCATTTATATAGCGCCTAAACATGAATTTCACGAAAACGCTTAACCTATGTACCCAAGAACTCTCAATAAATGCGATTTAAAAGATTTAGACAATATTTCCTGAGATGTAGTCCATGACTATATATATGAGAGAATGACTGGATGAATGGATGAATGTAAAATCACGCCTGCATGACTTCTTGTCTATATGAATGCCGTTCCTGCAATATGTGTAAGTCTGTATGCTGTTCTGCAAAATTGTTTGTATGTATGTCTTCCTTCATAGATTTATATAGCACCTTTTTCAGAAAAACTACTCAGAGATGCTCCTTGCTCTCGCAAGCCCACAAACAGAATAAAAACAGTTTTAAGTATGGCAAGAAAAGATCCTGGTAAGGTTCCAAAATGCAGATGTATGTATGCAAGTAAGTAAGTCAGTAAATGAGTATATACGTAAGTAAGAAATAAAGTAACAAAGAAGGAAGAAAGTAAGTAAGTAAATAAGTATGCAAGTAAGTAAGTAATTAAGGAAGTAAGTAAGACTGGCACAGTACATCAGCCTGAGCAAATTCAATAAAAATTAAAATTTCTTCAATGAAACAAAACCATGCACTGCTTAATATACTGATTTGCTATGTTAATAAAAAAATATGGTATGAAGTCTGAATAAGAATAAAATACTAGTTAGTATTATATATATTTGATAATAACTGGAATATCTAGGTACAAGACACACTCACATGCATTTGAACTGTAACTTACTATAATTATTATTTGATAAAAATGAAATAAACGGCTGTTACAAACACTCTCAAAATTACTGTTTTAAGATAATGCTGTCAACTTCACACATTGCATAGAATAATGAACTCAAGAAAATTATTATAATGAAGATAATGACATTAAAGCCAATTGATTAATAATTATAAGTACCAATGTAACACAATACGTTTGTGAGTTTATGTAGTTAAAAAAAATTAGTATAGACATGTTTTAAAGTAAGGTATTCAAGTTAGATGAAATGACCTAGCATACCAATGCTATGATGTTAAATGATGATTTTATTATTATAATTATTAAGTAATAGATTACAATCAAATTTTTAACCTAGATCAACACTACACAACCAACTGCAGTTCCTCAACACTCAAAAATCAACTTCAGCAATTATGTCAGACGTGAGACATCTTGACATAGCATAGTTAAATAAAACTACACATTTTACTAAAATCAAGACTCAAGTCATTATCAAAACAACAATAGGTCAGGAAATAACGAAATAAGTTAAAGAGAAGTTGTAGACCAAGAAACTAGATATATTTAAATTCATGCAAAATAATGCTGATAATATGAATATTAAAAATTGATGCAGTTCATGCACTGTCACTGTAAATAAAATAAATTATAAGGTGCATATAAGTGACATGTAATTCCTGTAAATAGAGGATCCTTTTATAACTCATGCATCAGTATAGGGACACTGTAACAGACGTTTTAGTAATGCACAGAATATAAAAACACAGTCATCATGTATGACACAATTACAGATATACATGTAGGTAGTCACACAAGTCTTGCCAACAACATGACAATGACAATTCTGCTGAACCAGCACACCCACACACATGCATATAAAACAGAAATTACAACTTAGTATAGTGTACATAAACTACCACAACACAAATTGCTCAGACTAGGACACACGCACGTATACATATACGCACACACGCACGTCCCTGCATGAGACTTCCAGTGTCGCACGCCGTCCATATACAAATAAACAAACTGTGCATGGTGATAGACATCACCACATCACTCCATCCAATGTAGGCCTACTAAAAATTCCTCATCGGCATCTGATATATAGTGAAGACAAGCCTCACACATGAAACCATATAGAAGTACCTTGTCTTCTATCAATCCCTAAAATACAATTATGAGAACAATAAGAAGATGCATTTATATAGCTCCCCTTCAAGAACTGCTCAGAGGCGCTCCCATACACATATAGACAGCAATACAACTCAACAACAGCCGACAACAACCTTACACACAACAAGCACACGGAGACCCAGTCCTGCATATATGCCTACACATGCAACACAGCGGCACGACATACAACTCCACAACGAAGCCACTAATGATCAAAGCACACAAGAACCAGTCTTTACCATGCGCCCAACAACCATACAGACGCACACAAACAAGCGGCACATAAAATTCTACCATATAATATATGCATGTAAAGATCTACCGAACATCTATATAAATAGCACTGAATCGCGACTCATTAGAATTGCACAACACAGCCACTCCACAATTCCATATATATACCAGACAACAGCAAGAACAGGACAACAAAACACCAACACAAACATACACGAACCCGCAACATTCAAATATATCAGTCCAGGCCACATGCCCGCACCACAAAACACAACGCATAGTCCAGAAAAACACTCTCATGCACCAACGCACCAGCATACGTTAAAACAAGACATTTGTATAGCCCTACATGTAACATTTAACATTTGTATAGCATCTTTCATAACCTCTCGAAGACGCGTAACATAAACAATTATGCAATGAAATAATAAGTAAACATGTCGCATGAGAATCTTGGCCAAGTCTAGCCAAATGAAGACAACAGGCCGAGACTCGCAAGTTACAACGCCTAAGACCTGCATGCTATGTATGCACACACACACACACAACTATAGGCTTAGGCCTACTCCGCAAAAACACACACACACCCACACACACACACACCCACACACACAGAACAAGAACTGGACCACGACAATGAACAAGTGACAATAATAGGCAGACACGTAGACTAATACAACGACAATAACGACAACAGTGACGGTCCTTAAAATTTAAAATGATACCCGTCCAAAAATAAGGTATTGTGTGTTTACCTTAAAATAACCGATAAATAAAATAAGTCACCCTAATAAAACAATAAAGAAAAGAAAAACGGAATGAGAATTAATTAATTAAAAATAATTTTAGAGCTTATATACGCGGGATCGTTAGGTTTTCCACCAATTTGTCACCGATAGGATCTGTACCTATATAAGTGGATAGACTAAATCTAATCTATCTGGGGAACACTTAGATAATTACCGAATACAATAGCTCGTGAGGGTGAACAATCCTGCTAATAAGCCTATTCATTCAGTAACTATTTAAGCTAGGGAACTAGCTACATGGAACACAAACGATAATGCATTTTCAAATTATTATTCACACACAAACATTATACATACCAGCAATCAAGCACATATCCATAATGAATATAAATTAGTAAATTAATAATAAACCCAACACTTCAACTTAATAAGCATAATAACCAGTGCTGTCACCGACAACACTAATCTTAAGGCTCACTAAAGAAAGATAAATAAAGTAACCCCACTTAAACCAGCCCATAATAATAATCTAGAAATTAAAGATAATAATAATTACACACGATACCTTTGTGAGCCAGACCGTCAGGAGCTCCCGAAAATCGCTCAGCACCCGCTAATATAGCTCCCTCTGGATGCTATCTCCAGCCCACGACCAATCCCCAGAGAGTTAACTCATTGACCAGCCTACTTGGTGAGTTGATTGACATTTAACCCTGGCGGTAATGCGGCATTAACATAAATTATATTTTACCCTGTCACAGATATGGAGAAATAAATAAACAGGTGGATCTCACCTGTATTATAGTCCGTCTTTTACCAGAAAGCAGAGGTTTCAGAGAGAGGTTTCCTTCCTTCAGTAGTCGCTGCAGTGTGAGCTGAACTTATCTCAAAACACTAGCCATGCATTAGGGATCCGAGACTGAAACCGACGCGGCACAGCAATGTATACCTTTCTCCTGGAGACTGTACAAAAAGGAAACCCATGACATTAAAAAACTGGAAAATTGCTACTCAGGAACAGGGGCGGATCCAGGGGTCCAATCCGGCCATGGCCCCATTTAGAAATTTTTTTATTTTTCACCAGCCACTTTGGCGTGGAAAGTGGACATGCTCCTCCCCCATTAGTTCGGCAGACCTTTACAAAAGTAGTCTATGATGACTAAAAAAAATTTCCGGCGACTAAAGATGAAATTTATCCTTGCCCAAGATCGAAAATTTTGGTCCCCCTTCGAAACGTTCTGGATCCGCCACTGCTCAGGAACGGGGTGCAACATCGCTAAAAATGTGGGCCTTAACATTTCTTTAAGATAACACGACATAGAAATTATTCCAATTCCTGTAATGTAAATGATTGATCATCTCTTTAAGGTGACGGATAACATGTTACTTAGGCGCCCGATCACTACTGTTATAGGCGCCGGATTCTGAGAATTTAATTACTGTGATTACGACTACAAACTTTACACAAATGAAACGAAAATATATTTAACATAATTGTATGCACGGACATACCACATCTGTATATGACATTGTCAGTAATGTAACGAATGCAGTCAAGGGCGGACACAGAAATTTTCGATGGGGGGCCAACATTTAGGGTTTTGGTCCGGGAAACCGGGAAAACATTTTCGTCTTCCATCCGCCGAAAAAACTGATGACCTTTTTTTAGTTATCAGCCTGGAGTTTTAAAAAAATACCTTTTTCATCCGCCGAAAATACCTTTTTCATCCGCCGAAAAAACTGATGACCTTTTTTTACAATTTTTTTTAGTCATCAGCCTGGAATTTTCCCCAAAAGATACCTTTTTCCATCCGCCCTCCGCCCAAAACACTGATGATCTTTTTCGCCGCTGCAAGGCACGGACATATGGAGCTACTCGCGGGGGGAAGCCAAGTCAACTTTTCGGGCCAGAATAGCTGGTAAAAAATAAAGAAATTTCTAAATGGGGGGCCATGGCGGATTGGCCCCTGGATCCGCCCCTGAATGCAGTTAAATGTGATGACAAAATATATTTAACATAATTTTATGCACGGACATACTACATCATTCTGTTTGTGACAGTGTCAGTAATGTAATGAACGCAGTTAAATGTGATGCCAAAATGTATTGCTTAATCTGGCTAGGTGGCCTGATCTAGGCGCACTTTGAAAATGCAAAAAACATACCGTAATCTGACTAAAAGTTATTTCTGTTACTAAAAGATAAACACGCAAATTAATCACACCTGTCTAATATAATATGCGATCAACCGACACAGATTGCCAATAATTATTATCCTAATTGGCTTGATCTCGATCCCTTAAAATAGATCCAATGCTGTAAGCCGATTGAAGTTGGAGTCCAAGCTATCATGGCTTATAATAGTGGACGGGTTAATCAAGCGAATAAACAGAATCACTTACCTTTTGCAAATTATTCATCTGTCTTCCAATTCCACTTCAAACGTCTTCATGACTTGCTCTTATTCATCTTCAGGTAGCTTTCAATTAGCTCTATAACGGTTTCTAAATGACAGAAGGCAAAGACTCTGTCACAACTAAGCCGGAAATGGTATTTATTTCTCTAGGGTCAATTGATGCCTGTGACGTCACAATACACTTCAATCTCATTATCTAAATCGAGTTGACGTCTGTGGTCCAAAAGTATGACGTCAAATCAAATATTTTAAGACCTTCTTTATACATTAATGTTTCTAGATGAAAATGACGTCACAATAAGGGTTGCGCTCATTAGACAATTTGGAAAATCGGAGACAGTCCCAACGGCCTTCTAGATTCATAAGATTCAGAGTGTCATAAACAGTCTATTTCTCGAGTCTACAGTCTGTCCTAGACGACTCCGCTGCTATGGTTTTTGCATGACTTTCTCTATCTGTCTCTCTGTCTCTGTGTCTGTCTGTCTCCGTCTTTCAGTTTTATAAGAAGGCAATTTTTTCATTTGGACCTACATGTACTTTCTAGCTAATTACTTCTTACTTGCATCACATTACTTTCTGCAAAGTAACTTCAAATTTACCAGACATCGTTAAAGTCAATGAATGATTATTTGTTCGGTTTTTCAAATGAGGATGAGGATTTCTGTCATGATCACAAAAGACTTACTCATCGAATAATTTCTTTTTCATTTCGATGATCACCTGCCCATCAGTCAGGAAACTGTTGATCGTCTTCATCTGTGACATCTTTAATTCGTCGTATTTTGTCAGCTTTTACATCGTTTTGTCATCGTTTTCTCATTTTCAGCTCTTTTGTCGTCTTACTCGTCACAACCTGCAGCCTGCCGCATTCTAGAAACTAATGAGAGAACAAAGTACAATTATAGCGTTGTGTGATGACGTCATATCTGAGGATTGTGATGTCAGACGACTTATTAGTAAAGGGACAATCGCAGCGAGTCGTGTGTCACTACCTCGTTGTCGCCATTATACTTGGCCTATTATAATACAAACTGCGAATTCCATGCTAGAGAAAGTATAGGTTATATTATAGGTTCTCTATACGCCAGATTAAATTGCTGCATGGCCTGGCGGTATGCAGTAGGCCAATTTAGACTATATAAGCACAATTTAGCCACACATTGAAAACACGAATCGTAAACTTTATAAGTTGTCTCAGTCAATTAGGCCACAGAATAGATAAAGCGCCGCTTTATCTATTCTGTGATCAGGTCTACATTATTTTATTATGTTTCAACTAAGTTCCGTTTGAGTAGTGTGTGTCTGTTAGGAAACGATGTGGTTTAACCAAATCAGCCAACGCTGATCAATGTCCTTGAGCATGGGCGGAGACTTACGGGGACAAGGGGGATAGACTGATAGTCCCCTCAATGTATGTGGTGGGGACGGCTCATGCATTTGCCCCCCCAAATCGGTAATCGGTAAGTGTTAGGTCATCATTTATACACTTCACAAAACACAACAAACGAGACGAGGTG
Source organism: Lumbricus terrestris (assembly GCA_949752735.1). Taxonomy (NCBI): domain Eukaryota; kingdom Metazoa; phylum Annelida; class Clitellata; order Crassiclitellata; family Lumbricidae; genus Lumbricus; species Lumbricus terrestris. The sequence continues at coordinate 19,076,924 of OX457044.1, forward strand.
ATGACTAAAAAAAGAAGGTTATCAACATTTTTTTGGCAGAGAAAATTAGGTTTTTCCATCGACATTTCGGACACGGGCGAGACTTGCGGGGGACGAAAAGCGGTTGAAGATTTTGGTCCGACGAATGGTTGAGACGCCGACGAAAATTTTCCATCTTTTTGCCGGCAAAAATTTCTGACAACTTTTTTTAGTCATCCGTGTCCGAAATGTCGATGGAAAAACCTAATTTTCTCTGCCAAAAAAGAAAAAGAAGTTAAAGAACTGTTTGCGCAGTGGCGTCGCTACCTGCCTATTCTACTCTTGGCCTACCTTATGATCCTCCAAAAACATTTTCAGCTTTTTAATATCTTCTTTACACTTGGTTTCTTTGACCTGCCGAATGAGGCCTAATTTCTTGACGCGATCTGATGAAATCGTATAGCTGTACGCATGCAGATTGATTGATTGATTGATGCATACATTATACAACACAAACACTCATACATGCATACATACATGCATGCATACATTGCTCCATTGTGCATATAGGCAGGCCTATGAATGTTCGAAAGCTTAATTACCAATTCCACATAGGTCACATGCAGCATGGGAGTTTGATACTGGTAAGAAAAATTTGAATTAGGTAGCAACTGGCCGGCAATGGGGAATCACAAGCCTGCAGTAGCGATCACTGTTGCAAAATCAAAGCGGAAAATTCGAATTAGACAAGAAAAAGTATCTACTTCGCACTGGCGCAACATTTTTTTCCGCGAAATCATGCGAGTTGAAAAATGCAAAAAAACTAGACGAATCAACGTGGCATCGGCGACGCGCCGACAAATTTTTGGCGGCGGCGGCGCGCCGACCAAATAAAAATGGGTGGCGGCGCCCAGGAATTGGCGGCGGCGGCGGCGCGGCCGGCGCAGAGCTCTGCCGTCATGTTTAATTTTGAATAGGCTAATTGGGCCGCTTGGCTAACGATGATAAAAGGCTTCAAAGTTTCGCTATTGCACGGAAGTCGTCTCAATAGGCCCTTACTACAAGCAGTGGTGCCCAACCTTTTTTGACTGTATGGCCACTTTTTCTAAGTTGGAAAACACAAGGGCCACTTTTTCTTAGTTGAAGGACATTACAGGGGCCACAAGCCAGACTAAAATTTAATTAACTAAAAGCATAAACAATGTTATAATTGATTCAAACTAGAATGTTTTATGTCATTTATAGACGTCAAAATAAAATATTTCGTTATAGAAAATAATTGTGTTCTATCCTGTCTAGATTATCAAATTTTCATAGGCTATATTTTGTTAGTTCTTTGAGATATGAGGGCCATTTTTAGGCCTGGCGTGCCACTTTTGGCCCGCGGGTTACGGGTTGGGAACCATTGCCCTACACGATATGCCTATGGGCGACTGAAGAAATTTTTGACGGGGGCTAAAATATTTTATTTTTGAGCTTTTCACTAAAAATCTGATGATTTTTTTAGTCTTTCGCCAAAAAGTTTCAAACCGTGGCAACTCTGGTTGGTTATTTTAAATCTGATGACCTTTTAGTCGTTCAGCATTTATGGTCATAGACATGCTACTTTGCCCTTTGCTGCATGGATTGAAGGCCTCAGTTGCGGACGGGGGGGACACGTGCTATGGAAATTTCTAAATAGGGGCATGGTCAGATTGGCCCCCGCCAATGTATCCGCCCCTTCCTATATATAGGCTATCCATTGTAGGCCTATTACTGGCTACAATTTGTCTAATTAAGCTGTTGCATAGCCTATAGGTCTACAGACCGTCTACTGCACCAGTTATTATTTTAAATTCGAATGAGTTAGGCATATAATGATTCTCGTAAACTTGCAGGATCGAACGAAACGACTAATCCTGATCCGACAATCCACGATGATTCAGATCGACCTGGAGATCCGTGTAGCCTCAACAACGCTACTCTCCCCAATGTGATCATCACCTTCAATTCAACAAAACAGGTATTCGGACATATACCAGTGTGAGAATTCCCGAGGGTGTTGAAGGAATTTAGGGAATTCAATCCCCCAGTGGCGTAGCCAGGAATTTATTATGGGGTCAGAGGGTGGAGGTTTTATGGCCTGGCCGGATGCCCTTTCTTACACCAACCCAACAGTATTACAGTAAATAAAAAGGGAACATATATAATAGTAACAAAGGGAATGAAGTAAGAAAATCAATTGTTACTACAAGCGATGGTTTTGTTTTTTTCTAATTTAAGTGGATAAATAACCTTTAAAAAACTTTTTACCTAGGCCATTGTGGGGTTAACCTCCGAAACCCCTTTGTCTACGCCACTGCATTTTCCTACTCTTTAGTAAGGTCTTTCCACACCCCAACTCCACGTGTATGTCGTCACACCAATACGGAGCTATTGTCATAGCAGCATCTTGCCGGTGTGTTTCAGACGGGTGGAGGACGGCGGTTGTTAGCATCACCGAGGGGCAGTGGACGGCTGTTGGAAGACCGGAACGAATCGAACTGTAGTCGATTGGGAGTAGGAGGAGGAGGCGGAGGAGGGAGGCTGTCCATCAGGTGGAGCTGGGAAGAGCAGAGGGGGAACGGAGGTCAGAGGGCAAACGAACGATGTCGCATAATCAACACTCAACTCGATCTGAAGGTCAGTCAGTCCGACTCAGTCGGTCAAGGTAGAAAGCTAGAGAACACACCGGTCATGTTTGTCAATCGGTCTGTCTATATATGAGTGTGCCTGTCTATGATTGCGCCTATCTGCTTGTCTTTCGGTCCGTCTGTCTGTCTGTCTGTCTCTATGTCTCAATAATGTCTGTATGTCTTGTCTGTCTGTCTATCTGCCTGTCAATCTGTCTGTTCGTCTGCCTGTCTGTCTGTTTGTTTGTCTGTCTGTCTGTCTGCCTGTCTGCATATCGAAATATCGCGTACAGCATTATGCATAGACTTTCCTATGGAAAACTGGAAAAGACAGATAGATACCGACAGCAGTGTCTTTCTTATAATAATTATGATCATGGGCGGACTGAAACCTGTGTGTCCAGGACCTTGGGATTCGTCTATTGCCGGCTCAAGGGCCAAGAAAAGGAGATGAGCGCCTCACCAACGGGTCTTCGGCCCTCGATCGGATGACTTTACTTTTTTACGGACTGAAAGGCAAACAACCAGAATTTGTGGTCACGGATACAGTGATAAGAAGGTATAGGAATATGCGGAAGAAGAATTGGAAAACTGCAGTAATAGAGATGAATCAAGTCACAGTGTATCATGGCGCTACAGAAGTTTAATCAATCGGATTCGATCAAATCATAGGAGACCTACATAGACCTAGACCTAAAGATAGTTGATATGCATTTGAAGGATATTATATAAATATATATAATTTATATATATGTATATGAATATGAATATGTATAATGAGTATGTATATGTAGATGTACATGTATATGTATAATTGTATATGTATATGCAATTATGTATATGCAATTATGTATATGTATATGCATATGAATATGTACATGTATATATATATATGTATAATTGTATATGTATAATTGTATATGTATATGCAATTATGTATATGCATATGCATATGAATATGAATAGACCTATGATTAGCTGTCGCGTTGATATAATTGGAATTGCAGTGGGGCAACGGAACGGAAGTGGACAGCAGTGGATTGGGATTGGGATTGATCGTCATGGATGCCACGTTCATCCTGGAAATGTCTATCCTTGCTCCTCAGACAACGGACGAGTCAGGTATATATATACAAATTATATATATGCGCAATGCATCATTGTCTATAGACTCTATAATGATTGCTGAGCTTTTTTTATCCGAGTAGGCTAGAAACACTCGAATATCGAGGTCATTTGTCCCGATTTGAAATAACCTACATTGTGTATACATGATGTAATTATACTGCGGCGTGTGAGTTTGAAATCAAAAGAAGAATAGGTGTATTATTATTTTAGTCAGGGTTTAAAGTGGGTGTGAACACGTGGGAACGGCGTTCCCACTGCTCTCGAAATTCTTGGCTTGCGTTCCCAATGCTCATCATGATGGAACTCTAAAACACATGCATTTCAATAAAATTCATCAGCGTTCCTACTGGTCTCCTCCAGCGTTCCCACTGCTCACCCAAACCACTTTAACCACTGATTTTAGTCGAAAATCTTCATTAACTTCGGAGATAGATCTCGCTATCATAATGACCTTACCTGATCAAATAGAACCTTCATGCAGTAGGCTGTGCACGAGGTGTTTAATACTTGGACAGTGCTCCCGTCAAGGACAGAAGTCCCCTCCAACGGCGTCCGAGGGTCCAACCTGCAGGTCTACAAGTGCACGAACATTCGTCAGGTGGCAGCAGGATCTGATGAAGTTTATAGTCACGAGGTGTCGACAGAGGCAGACTGCGGATCGAGCGATTGGCGCCAAATTCAGGTTCAACTTGTGACGGAAAACAGAACTGAGGCAAATGATTCCACTTCCGGAAGTTTCGGTCCATTTCCATGGAACAACAACTACGGTTGGTATTTTACGTGCACATGGGGCTACGTGTTTGTGTGTGCGTCTGTTTGTCTGTCTGTCTGTGTGAATGCACTGTCCAAGTATTATTGTGTGCCTGTGAACGTCTGCGTCCATTTATAGCATCGACTAGTCTATTATACATTACATAGGCATGAATCTTGTACAGAGTCTTATAAATAGACAATATTTACGTATACGCTAAGATCTAATATCTAACAGCAGCAGAGACGTAGCGAGCGTTGAATTTGGGGAGCTTAAGCCCCAATTCATCCCCTCCAAACGATGCTTAGCCTAATCCTCAAATATGCTGATGGCTCTGCATGGGCGGAAACTTAGGAGACTGGGGTACGGTCCCCCCATGTTTGTGGTGGGGGAGCCGTCCATGGTCATGTCCCTCAATTAATATCTAAGAAAAGAAATATTTACAAATAGCATTGTAAAATTTTACCGTGTTAATAGGTGAATTCTGGTATTATTACCGTATTAATATCACAAGAAGTAAAAACTAAAAGACCACAAAGACTAGAACATATATCAGCTAGCTTGACAGTGAAAAATGTTACCACTAAAAAAGTCATCGACTTTTTAAAGACGGAAAATGATATGTTTTCAGGAGATTTCAAAGAACTTACTCGTTACTTTTAAAAAGGTCGTCTGAAATTTTGATCGGCGAAAATGGAAATTTCGGCGACGACTCAGCCGTCTGTCCGTTCGCCCAAAATCTCTCGTCGCTCCTCGACAATTGTCCTTCCAGTAGCGACGCTAGGGGGGGGGGGCTAAGGCGTAGCCCCCTATAAAAGGCTAAGCGCCCCCCTAAAAACCGGCCATCCGGGTCTTTTTAGACGCAAAACTGAAATATTTCCACGATTTTCGACCGGATGACTAAAAAAGGTCGTCAGAAATTTTTGCGGATGAAAATGGAAAATTTTCTCCGGGAGGCTTCAGCCCCAAAAACTGAAATCCTGGCGCCGCCACTGTGTCCTTCGGCCGCTCCTTCGTTGCTCCCAACTTCTAGACCAAGTCTTCGCCCTGCTTGGCTCTGCATGCTAGGGCTGCTCAAGGCTTAAACCCCCTAACGAGAAATCCTAGGTACGCCACTGAAGTTGACTGAACAGCATAACCAATAACCTGACGATGGTTCCAGCCATTCGGTATAAGTCCGCCACTGGTTGCACTCTGCCAGTGCCAGTCCCAAACCTGGATAAAGGAGGAGGGCGTCGCTAATGGTCTTTGTTACCACACAGTGGCGTCAAACTGCAAATAACCACCCCCACCACCATTCGGTGTGGCCTCGTGCCTCTATAGTGTCTCTTCATAGCAGACATCATAACTGTCTTACGATAGAAATCGTTTTGTTCGTCTGCTTTCTGGCGGCAGAGATGACGTGTGATGTGACGAAGACGCAGACGACAAATTCCGTCGAAAACCATCGAAAGATGACGCCACTGCAGTCTCGTCATCAGGCGAATCCATCGACGATTTATGCAGCGACAGCGTTCGCCAGCCTCGTTCTCGCCATCGTTGTCGTCTACTTCGTCGTCAAGAACCGTCGCCAGAGGGCCTCGTCGTACGCGACCATGAACGACGACTGACGGAATTTATTTAGCGCCAAACTGAAGCTGAGTTGCACTCTTAGAGGTTGTAGATCCTATGTATGCCTGTATAGTGGTGTTAAACGGCTGACAGGCTTTTGCGAAGTCTGCCCTCCTAAACCGGTAAACCCCCCCCCCCCCACCCGTGAAAGGCTATTGAATGGCGCTATAAAAAATGTAGAAAGTTATGATAGAAATAACAGCATCAGCGTTTAGACGTCACTGTTAGACGACGACTATAATATGTATTATTTTAAAACCACAGTAACTTGTAGGTTATACAGTTATACACTGTGTCCAGATGAAAAGTAGAACACACAAACTGTCATAGCTCGGTCAAAACTATCAGTATTCATCTGAAATTTTAAACACAGCAACAGTGACCATATTTACACAGTTCTGCATTCTGTGTAGCCTACATTCCGGTCATGACCATTGGATGAATGGAATTCCCTCGTACCCCAATTATTCTCATGCTTGGTTGCACCCTGTGCTGATTGCAGCAGGTCTTGGAGTGCAATCGGCCGATGCCTTATGCATTAACCCTTCTCTATAGGCCTATGTATACCGACCGAGGATATATATGACATCCATACCGGTTACCATACACTATATATGGTCGGTGAAGGGTTAAAACGCAATAGAAGTTTTATTGTGTGCATGGCGCGGTGGTGCAGTGGGTATGCTTGTTCGGAGGGTTGCATGTTCGAATCCACCTCAAGCCGCCTCGTAAGTGACCTTGGGCAAGTCATTCACTCGCAATTGCTCGTGCGCTTCGACGTGAAACTCCGATTCAGTCAGTGTCCGCGCTAAAGTCTGGAGCGCCTCTGGGTAGCCTAGTGAGCTTGAAGGGGCGCTATAGAAATGGAAAAAGAAAGAAAGAAATAAACAAAATAAATAAATAAGAAGTTATTAGCTGCAATTTTTTCAACCACCGTCTCTCTCTCCTATAAGTTTGATTTAACGAAACTAAGGCAATTAACGTACGTGTTTATAAAACTTTATATATATATAGCCTATATGTATATATATATATATATAGCCTATACTTGGTATATCCTTAATTAAGGCAATTAACGTGTATATATATATATATATATACTTGGTATATCCTTAATTAAGGCAATTAACGTGTATATATATATGTATATATATACTTGGTATATCCTTAATTAAGGCAATTAAAGCGTTTTTATATAGTCTTGGTATAATACTCTCCTTAATGTTCATCTTCGTTTATCGACCTCTAAGATAGGATCATATAGGACTCAGGTAGGACATAACTGCGCCGAATGGACAGTGTAAACATGAGGATCGAGGGGCATGACATCGATCGGGCTACAGAGGCAATGTACATAACATAACAAATGATCGAGGATTATGTAGATCATTGTATTCGTAGGCCTAGCAATTGCTGTCATAGGCTATTATTGCAGTCATCAGGAACTGACGATGATGATGAATCGATGATGATGATGATGATGATCATGATGGTGGTGGTGGTGGTGGTGTTGGTGGTGGTGGTAGGCTAGTGGTGGTGTCATGATGATAATGGTGATGACGATGATGATGATGATGATGATGATGATGATGACGATGACGATGACGACGACGACGACGGTAGTGGTGGTGGTGGTGGTGATGATGATGATGATGATGATGATGATGATGATGATGATGATCGATTAATCAATCCAAATTTATATAGCACCCTTCAAAGCTCTCTACTCACAGGCACTCCATTTGTCCACTTTAGCCGCACTGGACTCTGGAGCGCTTAATGCCGATGATAACGACGACGACGAAGGCGATGATGAGGGTGAATCATTTGAATGTGGACTGCGACTTGCATGATAGTTCAATTAATTCGGTAGTTACTATATATATTGAGCATCGCAATGAATCCTAAGGCAATGCTTCCCAACCAATGGATGATGATGACGACGACGACGACGACGATGGTGATGATGATGATGATGATGGTGACAGTGATGATGTATGCCGCGAATAAATAATCCATTTATTCATGCATTAATTCATGAATTAATTAATTAATTCATTCATTCATTCATCCATTCATTCATTACGAGAATTTATATAGCGCCCCTTCAAGGTGACTACTCAGAAGCGCTCACTAGCCAAACGCGGCTAAAGAGGACAGTTTTGAGATGAGCATAGAAAGAGCTGCTTCTGCGCTATGCAGCTTTGTCTTTAAAAATCATTGCGAGCATAGGCCTACAAACATAGGCCTATAAACATAGGCCAACAAACATAGGTCTACAAACATATATATATATATATATATATATATATATATATATATATATATATATATGCCTACAAACATATAGGCCTACAACCGCAATGATGTTCTCTCAATGACGCACGGTTATCTGAATAGTCTGGTAATTTCAGATAAGAACGTGTAGAGCAGCGCCGTTGGCAAGGCCGTTCACATGGGATGGTGTAGACATAATTTATAATAGGCCTAGTCAGAGAAATCACCGCTTGTTTCTGGCTGAATCGGTCTGCATGGGCAGCATGGCTATCCAAAGCTATCCAAAGGCTGCTCTACATGTATATTGAAGTGCATCCCACGTCTGACAGGTTGTGTCGTGAAGTCCGCATGTATAGGCCTAGGTTAGGTTTCACATAATAATAATAATAATAATAATAATAATAATAATAATAATAATAATAATAATAATAATAATAATAATAATAATAATAATAATAATAATAGGCTATTATTGTAGCCCACATGTAGGCTAATAATTAGAAAGAAGACGCACGAACGTACGCGCGCCTCACACAGTAGCCTAAAAGAATATGAAAACTGTACTGGGCGTTGCCGGTACTGCGCTTATGCCGGGCCGACAGGATGTAGCCTGAGGGAGGGAAAGGACCCAAGGTCAATTATCGCCCCTCCACCCACCCACGTCTCATCCGCCGGTTCAGCCTTTGGCCCATCACTGATACCGGTACCACGCACCACTTGCTACATTGTTGAATATCAGCCTAATTGTCGTGCACTGATGCGCGGCTAAAAACCAGCCGACTGTCGTTCGTCAATGAGTAGCCTATCGTTCGAACTGTGAATATGCTCGTGTGATTGAAGTCATCAGTGGGAGGAGAGTGAGAGACCGCCGCAAAAGCTTAGGCTACGTCTACAACAGTTAGGTCTATTTGTACTTGTCGGCCGAACTTGCGCGGCGACGCAGCCTAATGAAGAATAAAGGCACGAGTCTGTCAGCATATATACATAGGCCTATATTAGGCTATATAGGCTGTAATAGACCTAACAATGTGTTGAACTTACAGTATCAAAAATGAAGAAACTAAATGGGGTAGAAGGGTCAGCCTTTGATCCTCGTGGACTTCATGGGCGGAGTTTGGTTTCCGTTCTTGGAGGGGCTAAAGCCTTCTTGGGGGGCTAAGCCCGGGAAAAGATAAAATTTGCACGGTAAAAATGAATGTGGGTCTTCTTGGGGGGGGGGGGCTTAGCCCCCCTAGCCCCTGATAAACTCCGCCCATGGTGGAGTTGGGATGTGGAATTAACTGAGGATTGTAAAAAAATAACTTTTGGGGTCAGATGCTGATTTGTGTGGACTTGGGGTGCGCAATGAGGATTTATTATAGGCCTAACGCCCTATGGATTGAACCCCACCCACATCCCGGCAATTCTCACTCTGGGTTAAACCCCTTCAATATACCCCCTAATTCTCACCCTGCAGTAAAGACACGGTTTTGTAATAATAAGCGGAAGAGATTCAACCCGTCTTACATTTAAGAAACCAACCTACCGTTCTTCTGTTAAATTCAGGGGCATATAGCCAGCCCTTAGAATGTGGGGTGGCTATGAAACTTTCAATGACTATGAATCTAGTTCACAATAATTGATCGATTCCCCCACCCCCATGGGCGGAGACCTAGGGGGGACAGGGGGGACGGTCCCCCCAATAAAAGTGTTGGGGGGGACGGCCCATGCATTTGTCCCCCCCCAATGTTTGAGCGCCAAGCCTTTTTGGGCGGAGGAAAAAATTTTTTGCAAGATTTTGGCCGGATGACTAAAAAAAAAAAAAGGTCATCAACTTTTTTGGCGGCGAAAATAGAAAAATTTCGTCGAGATTTGGGCGGATGACTAAAAAAAAAGGTCATCAACTTTTTTGGCGGCGAAAATAGAAAAATTTCGTCGAGATTTGGGCGGATGACTAAAAAAAAAAAAAAAAGGTCATCAACTTTTTTGGCGGCGAAAATAGAAAAATTTCGTCGAGATTTGGGCGGATGACTAAAAAAAAAAAAAAAAAGGTCATCAACTTTTTTGGCGGCGAAAATAGAACTTTTTTCCGAGATTTCGCCGGTCGTCAGAAATTTTTCGGAAAATCTCGCGTCTTTCCGTCCCCCCCAATTCTCGGCCCAGGTCTCCGCCTATGCCCACCCCCCACACCAATATCCGAAAGAAACTCAACGGGTCTGAACAAATAGCGTGTGTAGCCTATTTTCATAGTGGGGCGATTCAAACCATCTCAAACCAGTGTCAGAATTGTGGAAAAATAACTGGGGGTTGGAATGTGATCCTCGTTGGAATCGGGGTGCAAAAATAGAGTTTACTATGGAGTTCTAAGAAAGACTGCGGGTTGAAAATTTACTTGAAATCTCCAACTCCCCCGGCAACTCTCACCCTGCTCAAATCACCCCCTCCCCCACCCATCCTCCACCACTCACTCACCACCCCGAGGCGACGCGGACGCCCTGGTAAAAAATGCTGCAGCCTGCATGGTTGACTCGATCGCTCATTCACTTGTTCGTAATTCTATTCTTCTAACATCGCCATTTTGTTCGTTCATTCATAATTCGAAATTGATAGTCGTTAGCACATAGCCTAAGCTTTTCTCGTTCGTTCATCATATTTAACTCTTTCGTTCTTTCGTTCCTTTCTGTCGTGAGTCATTCACTGGTCTACAGCTGCAGCTACAGCTTCTTCTTCTTTCCATCATTTTCTTCTTTTTAATATCTCGCAATGAAAACACCATCGATTAGCGAGAACGGTTACAAAGCCTTACTGCGGTCTTTGACTCACGATTGGACGCGTTTCTGTCCAACACCAATGATATAAATGTATATGCACTGATGTCCATCGGAGGCAGGGCTGTTTTTAAGGAATTTTTATAGCTGCACAACTCCTTCTTTCCTTTCCCATCATCCATGGTAGATTACTTCCAATCTTAGGACAATGACCTTTTTTGCTAATTTTAACTGTACAGAAGTGTTTCTACAACTGCACAAATCCATTTAGAACTGCACATTTTGTGTACAGCTGCACGTCAAAAAAGCCCTGGTGGGAGGGAAGCAGGTGGCGCTGCATGCATACGAATCTAGCCATAGATACGTGTGTGCAGGATACGGACAGATCAAGTCAGGCATGTATACATGCATACGTACATACGTACATACATACATACATACATACATACATACATACATACATACATACATACATACATACATACATACATACATACATACATACATATATTCATACATGCATGCATGCATACATACATACATACATACATACATACATGCATACATACATACATACATACATACTTGTATACATACATACATACATACATACATACATATGTTATACATACATACATACATACATACATGCATATGTTATACATACATACATACATACATACATGCATATGTTATACATACATACATACATACATACATACATACATACATACATACATACATACATACATACATACATACATACATACATGCATACGTACATACATACATACATACATACATACATACATACATACATACATACATACATACATACATACATACATACATACACAGACAAATAGTGCAGATAGTTGGACAGTCATACAATGCATGAACACACACGCGCGGGCGCACGCGCACACGCACCCGCACGGAGATATGGACATGCCTAGATATAGACATAATTATGATGCATGCGTGTACACACACAGGCCCGCACACAGGCCCACACACACACACACACACACACACACACACACACACACACACACACACACACACACACACACACACACACACACACACACAGATTCAGAGAGGAGGGTTTGAAAGAGAAAGAGAAACGACTATCGAGAGAGGAGGCTGACACGAGGCAAAGTAACCGAGAAGGCAAACCCGAAGAAAGCAACACGCGAAGAGTTTACATGGGCGCCCGCACACAGGGGCAAGAGGGACACTTGTCCCCCCTCCCCAACCTGGAAATTGATCTTCTTGCGCCCCATCAGAAACCTACTCATTAGCTGCTATTTTCGATTTTTAAAAATTTCTTTCCACCAAAGAAACTATTCATATTAAAAAATTACTAAAAAGTGAAACTGAGAAATTATAGGCCTACACGTACTATAAGCAAGCTCTATGAAAAATGCATTCATATTCATAATTTCCTGCTTTGCATTTTTCAGCCTCTTGCTAAAAAAAATTGAACCACGGCCACCGTGTTTTGCCCCCTCCTGCAAAAATTTATGCGGGCGCCCATGAGAGTGAATTGTAATAAATCTCACCTTAACATTGCATGACGTTTGTTTGTTTGTATGTGCTCTTGTTATAGCAACCCTTCAAGCTCTCTCACTACTTAGAGGCGCTCCCGACTATAGGCCTACAGAGCGGTCACTAAATCGGAGTTTCACGCTGAAGCGCTGAGCAATTGCGAGTGAAAGACTTGCCCAAGGTCCCCACGCGGCGACTTGAAGTAGATCCGAACCTGCAACCCTTCGGCTGCAAGCTAGGCGACGATCATACCCACTAGGCCTACATCATCGCGTGTTGCCGATCTCCCGGTTCGTAGCCTATCACTGCGAGCTGAACGACATCGAAGCGTGCATTCGAGTCAGTCAGCTTACAGTTAGTTCAAAATTCGCCATTCAGTGATTCACTGCACAAATAAATCTAGGACATGTCTTTGGCTCAGTTATTGGATTATTTTTCCTTCTGTCTACCATGCAACTGGGCCTTCGTTCGTTGGCGTAAATCATCTAATAGGCCTAATCTTCGTTTATTAACATTCAATCTGACAGACCGCAGAATGATTAATCTGGGCGTTGAGTCATTGACCGAGTCGCACTGGCGAAATTGATTTTGTTGAAAACTAGCTATGTAGAGCATTTTCTTGATGTCTATATGGCTAAAATTGAAGCATTGATTTAACTTACGTAATAATATTATGCATTTAGATGTTCCAGACCTTTTCCATCGTCGAACTGTGGCGTTGAAAACGCGGCCATATGTCATCATCGGTCTTCATTCATTCATAGACCGCCGAGGGTCATCTCTGTGTGTGGGCGGGGTCACGGCGCATGCGCACTGTGCCATGTCATTCATTCGTTCGTTTGTTCATTCATTCATTAGTAAAAAGGACGATATGAGGAAAAAACTACGCGTTTTTCTTGGTTTTCACCAAAAAGTCGAGCCGTCGACAGCGAAATCTTCAAGTCGGGTCGAAGATCGGCGAATTTACCCCCGTTTTTGTGGTCGACCGTCTGTGGACTCCTCGCTGCCGACCGTTGGATAGACACCCCTCTGTTTTAGGCCTCCACATATACTAGTCAACTCCACATATAAATGTCATGGATACGCCTCCTGACCGCAAATCCGTATTTACGTGACGGTCAGGCATTTTGAACTGTATGCTTTGTCTGGTTCGAGGTTAATCTGAGATCGAGACGCACTATCTGCTGGATGCGATCTCCATTTTGGACATCCCCTCCGTTTCCGATCGGGCCATAAATGCCATGGATCGGCCTCTGTAGAAGTCTGTGTCGTGACGGAAGGCCAGTTTTGGCTGGAAACGAAAGGACTTCTGAAATCTAGGGTGTGAAGGAAGACCAGCCTGTTGGCTGGTTGGACCGATTAGACACCAGCCAAAAGTTTGGTAGAAAGGTCTTGGGTCACGTATGGCCGGAGTGGTTGAATCTGTGGCAAAGGAGCTGAGCTGCGGATCTGGAACAGAAGATGAGACAAACTCTGAGTCAAGGTATTCAATACATCAACAGGGTAATCCGGAAGACTGCGTGCCTGTCCATGTAAACAGTATGGCCGCTCAATAAATCGCTGAACTAGCAGCGCTGTGACCTTAGCTTCTAATTTAATATTTTCTACTATTTACTGCATATTTTCCCTCATTTATAATTTTATTGACTTGAGCGTTTTACTTTAGATCTCATGTTGATTACTCACTTACTGAGTGCATTGCACAATGGGATGCAATTGATAGGTTGCAACACTCTATTTTAGCTAAGTCGTTGGCAGCCATGTTGTTTTGTGCACAGGCATGCATTCTTCTGGATTACCAGTAACAGATATCGGTGACTCATGACGACGCATCTGTAACACGTAGTCATTGCTAACGTTTGCTAAGAAACCACATTCGTTTATCTAGTCTATCTTCAGAAGTACATTTTATCTGATCTTAAGACTTCTGTAGCATCATTGCAATGGTGTGCATCAAGTGACACTGCAGTCATGGCTGACCTACTTTTCGATTATGAGAAAGGGTCGTCGTCGATCTACTGATTGTAGGCATACGGAAACAGATGAGATTTAGAGTTCAACTCTGAATCAGATTAGAGATATGACAGAATGCGCCAAAAAACCGACACACAGTAGTCATGAAATATGGTCAACAGAAACGGATTCATTAAATATAGGTTGATAGAATGCAATCTATAAACAAATAAACAGTATTTACTCTCTTTCGGGTGACATGACAGCACTAAACCAATTTGGGAACCGAAAGTCACCATTTTTAATAGTAGTATCTTTGTTCTTATTGGCAGTTTGTACGGGGTCCAGCATCAATACTGAGTAAATTTTCTGCAGCTGGTGTGGCAGAAATCTTGAACATCAGAACTTTGCTCAGAGTTCATTAGAAAGTTGAATTGTGTCCAGTAGGATGGCCTATGGTTGCAAATTATAGGCCATGACTGCATTTAAGACTGTCCAGAAATGTCTTAACTTAAGTAAACTTTAGGAAATGATGCTGAGTGCATCACAAAAGATTCAAAGTTAAGATATCTGAATCATATGATATGATGTGGATGACCTTCCATGATAAATAAACTAAAATTGTGCCAATATAATATTATGGCACTTTGCTTCCCTTCAGTACAGCTTGAAGTAACCAAAGCTAGGTTGACTTGTGCTGTAAATAGGTCTACTTAACAGCATATTAAATGCGTATATTTGAATCGTCTACGTAGTTCCATTGAAGTGAAAAGCGCAGTTGTGTGCTGATGAAAATAGAAATTTGTTTTCATTTAAGATGTTGACACATTAGACGATTCATGCAGAGTAGGTGCACTAAGAAAAGCAATGGACGGACTTGACAATGAGATCATTATATTTGCGCCAATTGCTGCAAAATGGCTGTCATCAGAAACTGGTGATGATGTTGAGAGGTCCAAAATGCTACTGCTTTGCTTGATACAAATGCATAACCGTAACTGAGCATTTATATATAGTCTGTCTTCAAAAGGTGCACCTCAGAGGTGCTTCCAACATGACATGTAATACTTTCTCTCATGCTTTTCTAAGTTAAGCATACATGATGTCATTTGATGATGCTTTTTTAAAGTTACCTATAATAATAATAATAATAATAATAATAATAATAATAGCAATTATAACAATAATAATAATTACGACAATTTATATGGCGTCATAACAGTCATGCCGTTACAAAGGCACCTTTACAAAGGAACTTACATGCGGATAAACCCTAGCGAACAAGTATGTTTTTTCAGCATGGATTAAAAGATCTATTGTTGATGACGACGCTGACATTGATGATGATTGTTTTCAGGGAGGAATACTTGGTGAAGGTGAAAGCACAGGTCATGACCCGTGACGATAGTTCTGGAGGTTGGGTTCCAACCAATGGTGGTGGGATGAGTCTCGTCGGCCTTCGCTCGCTTTCTTCATCAAACGTTGACGTCCAATACCTCATCGACGGCCAAAGAGTCTCGGACCACACTGTAGGTGCAAGCCTATGTTGTGCAAGTCTATGTTGTTGTGCAAGTCTATGTTGTGCAAGTCTATGTTGTGCAAGTCTATGTTGTGCAAGTCTATGTTGTGCAAGTCTATGATGTGCAAGTCTATGTTGTGTGTAGAGCGACCATGCCTCACTGTCTGTCACCTGTGCTTCTGGGTTCAAATCCTGGTGCATCATATGTTTGTTATGGCGCCCCTTCATGATTCTACCCAGAAGTGCTCTCTACTACAGCGCGGACGCTGAAGCAGGGTTTCACGCCGATGCGTGTGAGCAATTGCGAGTGAAGGACTTGTCCAAGGTCCTTTACGAGGCGGCTTGAGGTGGATTCGGATCTGCAACCCTCTGGCTGCAAGGCAACGAGCATACCCACTACACCACTGCGCCCGCCGCCCACATGTGATCAGATTTAGTTGTAATATAATATATGTACGTCTGATGGTATTGAAACAGGTTGACACACCAAAATCGCTTACATCTAGTTAGTTAATTATGACCCAAACTTGTAATTGTTCTGTAAAACTACTATTTAGTTCAAAATTCTGTGTTGTAATGAATTAATTATAATGCATTTTCTTTGAGTTATTTTCTAAAAAATGATCTGATGATTTGTCGCCATCTTTAGATATTTGTTTCTAAGAAATGCCTTGTTGTAATAAGTTATATTGTATTTTATTTTTATTGTGTTTGATTGTGCTTGGAAGAATGGAGGGATCTAACAGGAAAGGACGACCACACAAGGAATGGCTGGATAACATATCAGAATGGTGTGGAGCATCACTACAGGACCTAACACACGCTGCCTTGGAGAGACAAACCTGGCGTGGAATAACGAGAACGGCATCGAGCACCTACGGGCATTGGTCCCTCGGTTGTTGATGATGATGATGATGTGTTTGATTGCATTGTATACATTTGATTTCTTTTGTTGTGGTACATGTATTGTGTTGTGTTCTGTTGTATGCAGGTGACGCTGAGCTGTGTTCTAAAGAAAGACCTGTCATACACAAAGGCCACCCCAACCTTCCATCATTGGCGGATGCAGGGCGAACGTTTCGGCCTCACTTTCCACAGCTCAGCAGATGCTCAGGTCTTCGAGAAGTGTATCAACAAGGCCGCTGTCACACTTAGAGAAAGTAGGAAGCACTCCTATTGACAGATTTTACTACTTTTGCTGGTGCTATATAAATGTCTGCAGGCCAGGAGATTACTTGTAACTATGCTGGTCATGGATATTATATGTACAATTGTACATATTCCTTTGTGAATACTTGAATTTCTGTTTTAATGGGGCTGGACATGACGGTTTCTGATGTCTTGAACGGGCTCTCGGTAAACACAGTGAATGAAGGACTAAGCAAGTACCAAACATATAGTAGCTCATTGTATTGTCTGGCTTTATGAAGCTCATTTTAAGGACTTGAGAGGCATTGTAAACATGGCTGTCCTAGGCATTTCAGCAGGATTGCCGGAAGTAGAAGGAAGAGCGGAAGACCATGAAAGAACTGGCAGGACACCATCAAAGGTGACTTGAGATGTCAGATGTCATGGGAGGAGCCTGAAGAACTGGTGATGGACAGGGAGGAGTGGAACGAGTGCATTGCCTGATGTGCAGACCTGCACGGGAAGGACTAAGTCTAAGTTTGAGCACATGATGAGAATGTTATTTGGACTCATGTTGCTGAAATTGTACAACTGTTAAGAGGAAGACTCTGCCAAAGGAACAGTCTATATCGTATATTTATCAGGACAGTGCCAAATGACAAGGTGCTACCCAGGAGCAGAATCATGATTTGTGAATCTTTCCTTTAGCATGCTGATAGTATATGAGTATGACTTCCATTCAAATGTTCTACATCGGATGATTGCTTTGCTATCACAGTGACTTGTGCACTATGCAAGGTACACTACTTCCATCCATTTGGATCTACGCCACGATTCTGGCTAAAGATAGTGCACAGGTCAACAATATTCTACCTCTGATTGGTATAAGAGGTAGTGAGTGATTCAGTGGTATGCTCCCAGGCAGAATCAGTCTTTTCAAGTCGTTAGTTTTGCATCATCTGGGTCTTATGAAGTCTCTGTAGTATACCTCAGAAGTTGGTCCACAGATGTTAACAACAGAAACTGGAACCACAAAGTTTTTCATCCATCACATGTGCTGTCTACGTTTTCCGCGTGTTACGTTCTATTCTTCACTGGAGGATTTGTTGGATTCCATCGCTCGATTGAAACTCGGTGTTAGAATAAAGACCTGCATTCATGTCAAACGTCTCAATGACTCTGGCTCGATTTAAATCTTTCAAGGCTTGAAAGTGTGGTTTGCATGACAGATCAGACATTATGTCATTTGCACCAGTTGTCATCAAGTGCTATTTGTGATGGCAAATCAGTATGTCACCAAGGTCACGTGCACATGTTTATGTGAACCAAGTCACTTCTTAAGAGATTTTTAACAGTGCTATAAAAGAGTAAAGACTAGTGAGATGTATACATTCAGGCTGAGCTACATGTGTGAAAACCGAGATTCGGTGAACACAGGTTCTGTTGTCTAAGCCTGGACCAGTTGCCTAATGCTCTCTCTCTCTCTACTATTAGCCATGGGATGATGTCATGTCATGTCATGTCATGATGTTGAGCTTACAATAAGCAACAGCTTTAGACCAAAATCTTTGCACTGCTGAGTTGAGTTGGCCTATGTAGGTGTAAACAATACAATACATTATGTCATTGTTTTCTTGTTTCTTAATGCTAATTTTAAAGTTAATAATAAATATGCTTTATGGTGCTAATTGCTGTACATCTTTCATTACGACTAATAAATGCGCTTTTGAAAGCGTTTTTAAATAAATGTAATTCTTTTAAATGACATTGTTTTTTGTTTTAGGATTTGGTGAAATGGTCGAAGAAACACAAGAGGACGCAGAGGCTTCACGCACGGTTGGTTTGTGGATATTTGAACTAATTAATCTTAATATTACCATCGGTTCTTGCATTTCTGGACAATAAATTGTACCTTTCAATTGAATGATGATCAATGTGATACGCATATGGCTTAGGGGATTCATTACTTTCATACCAATTCATTCATTCATTCATTGAGTACATTTGCATAGTGTCTCTTCAAGGGAAGTACTTAGAGGCAGAGCTGAAAGTGGTTTGGAAGAGTTGCCGGGTCTGGAACTTTCGCAAGATTTTTGGCTGAGTGTCGCGGAAAAACAATTTCATCTTTTGCCGGCCAGACGACCTTTTTATTTTAAAGTCATCTGACCGAAATGTCGATGAAAAAGTCCTTTTTTTCTCTGCCAAAAAGTTGATGACCTTTTTTCTTAGTCTGACTTTTGGTAAACAAGCGACCCGGCAACAGCGGGTCTCGAAAATCGATGCCGGATCCCAAACCCGGACCAACCCGGCTCACTTTCAGCCCTGCTTAGAGGCGCTCCCAACCCCAGCACGGCCAAATAAAACTAAGATGAGAGAGAAATGCCTCAGAAGAATTTCTTGAAGGAAGCAGTGTCAACGTTAGACCATTCCAGGTCGACATTTCTTAATGTGCGTGTTTTCAGATGTGCACTGAATATCTGTCAATCTCAGAGCATATTTCGTCTTCCATAGGTTGCTTGTATGTATGTATGTGTGACATTGTATGTAAGTATGATTGTTTATGGCCACTTTTATAGTGCCTTAACAAGAATGTCACGAAGATGCCTCTGTGATCTTTTAACTGACCACACTAATTCTTGGTAATTGGTGATCTTTTTTGCTTTGAAGAACACAAGCATATCACCATGTAACAATCGTTTACAGTATTCAGTGAAAAACATTTGGTTTCAAATGAAAAATCAGGAAGACTGTTTCTGCAACAGTTCACCCTGTTACTTATCAGTGATCAATGGATGAGTCTAGTTCAGTGGTTCCCAACCTGTGGCCCGCGGGCCAAAAGTGGCCCGCCAGGTCTAAAAATATGGCCCTCGCCTCTCAACAAATTTTAAACAATATATGAAAAATTGACCATTTGGACAGGATAGAACACATAATTATTTTATATTACAAATTATTTTATTTTGACGTCTATAAATAACATAAAACACTCTATTTTGATTCAATTATCACAATTTTATATGCTCTACGATAATTAAATTTTACTTTTGTGGCCCCCTGATATCCTTCAACAAAGAAAAAGTGGCCCTCGTGTCCTCTTACTTAGAAAAAGTGGTCCTAGAGTCAAAAAAGGTTGGGAACCACTGGTCTAGTTCATTATTAGTGGCGCTATAGAAGTTCTTAGATTCGATAAGATTGTTTGCAATTGGATGAAAACTTCGTGCAGATGTACGTGTCTGTGTTACAGGGCATACAGCGACCACTCAAGGAGACAGTTTCGCTGCCGGGGTCACGCGCGAGAACGCCTTCTCCCGCGTCGTCAATGCGCATTTCCCTTCAGCCATCGCACGCCATGCCATCATCCGCAATGTATCACCCGTCAAGTTACCCGCATCTGAACATTGTCTGCAACCGGAAACCACTTCCAGGTCACGAGGCGATTCTGTCCGGCGCTTTCAACCAGCTCGCTCAGGCGTCACGGGCTCGGACGGCTGCTCTTCGACGGTCGAGCGACGAGACCTCGGCCGAACCTCTGCCGGCACCTGGCACCACGGACAGCGCCTACGTCCAGTTCTCCAAGACGGATCTCACCGCCGCGGCAAAACCGGTCAAGGACAACGTTCCGCATGACTACTCGTACCCCATGCTGGAATCGGTCGGCCGCGTCCGCAGTCAGAGCTACTTCAGCACCGCGCGCAGCACGAGCCAGAAGAGCCTGGAGGTTTCGTCGTCCGCTCTCGTTGTGCCGCTCCCGAAGTCTTCGAAATCGCGGGGAACGAGCGACCCGCGACGTTTGCACCAGCGGCTGCGCTGCGTCTACTGCCGGGAGATGTTTCTGCTGTCGGAGAACCGGCGTGGGGCATGCCCCGACCGACCGAGCGGATGTCTGCGAACTATCGAAGTGCTGACTTGCATGCGGTGTGCTCGTGGTGCCCTCTACCATCTCACTGCGGACGATGAAGGAGATTACGGTCCGGTCTGTGTGTGCAATCACGCGGATCCGCGCAATCGCAGAAAATGGGTCATTCTGACAGTGCTCTCTGTCGTTATGCCGTGTCTAGCATGCTATCCGATAGCTGCCGCCTGCCACCATTGTTCGGTGAGGCATGGCAGGTGCGGCGCAAGGCACAAGGCGGAGTGATCGAGGGAACGATCGAATCGGTGAACGGAGAAGAAAAGCAAACGATCGAAATCTGGTGCTGTGATGAAATCTGTTGCGATGATGTTTGACAGAGTTGCATATATGCAGGTTCGTCAACCGGGTGATCGACTGAATCTGGTATTGTGATTGAATCTCTCTTGGTCAGTCAGATGAGCGTGCTGGTGTGATCGAACCCAGCGTGAAGACGGAAAATGGTTTGGCGTGTGGAATGATGCGGTGCCTTTGGTTCGAAACTTGTATCTGGCACGGCGAATGAATTTGATCCGTGACCGAATCCGAAAGACAGTAGTGAATTGGTTGCCAGGAATCTCGTACACACAACTCTATTTATACCACAGATCTACGCTGGCATCATGATCAACTTTGCGAGCACGAACAATTAGTTTCCTCGTTGACTGCATCGATGATCCATTCGCTCAACATTTCTCATTTTTCATGAAATAGCCGGGCAGTCGTCGTTTAGCGAACATCACATGAGAACAAAGCTGTTGAAGTGGCCTTTGTTATTTGAAAGAGAAATCTTCTTGTGTATCGCATTCAAACGGATAAACATGTGAATGAATTTCATACCGGTTAATCGTTGCCATCTTTTTTGCACTTGTGGTCCAGTTAGACGCTGTCTATTCTAATCTGTCTCTGTAGCCACAGCCCTTGGCCTGTTTTAGTCATTGTTAGTCTTTCATAACAATTATCCTTCATTAACATCGTTAAAAAGTTTTTAATAATAATTATAAAAACAATAATCACCATTCTTAATCCTCCTCTTATTAAACCAGTAATAGATGCTGTCATTAGCAGTATTTGACACTGGTACAGACTGACAAGTCTGCACTATAAAATAGGAAATGAATGATCCCAAGTTCCACTACAAGCAGTACCTTAGTTGTTCTGAATGCAATTCTGAGCACAACCATTCATGCAACTTGAACCTGCACGACTCTTGCCATGTCTTGAACGAGAATTCTGAAGAATACTTGGGACTAATGTGATTCTTTTCACACGGTAGCCGATTGGTTAGAGAGGTCGGCCTGTAATGCGGAGAGCATCGAATTGATCCTAGTCCATGGCGGTTACTGTGTACGGACCTTGAACAAGTCCTTCAATCACAATTGCTCTGCAATACAATTGCAGTTGCGCCGTCGAGGCGTGTGTGCACTTCTGAGCTTTGTAAGGGTGATATCAAATAACAGTTGTATTGTATTCCCTGACACTTTATAATGACTAGTGTACAAAAAGTGAATGTGAAACCAATGCAACTCGGGGTTACAGCTTTTGAAACTGTCTTTTTTAAATATTTCAAACATCAACAACAATGAGCAGAGTTCTGGGTGATCTCGTGATACTTAAAATACCATGCAACAAATGAATCCACGAACACATTACAAGTTTCATAAACTTAAAAAAAACGCTAAACCAAGTCTTTAAAAGTTCAGAAAAAACTATTCCCGAGCACAAAGTCTGATCAGCTGGTTGTCAGATGACTCAGGTAAAACGAGGCAGCTGAGTACCTACTACCATTTGCTGGTGAATGAGACGGTCAGGCAGTCGGCTGTGTGCTGGATGACCCTGCTGTTCAGAAATAAATTTTAAAAATTCATAAACTTAAAAAACCGCTAAACCAAGTCTTTAAAAGTCAGAAAAAACTATTCCCGAGCACAAAGTCTGATCAGCTGGTTGTCAGATGACTCAGGTAAAACGAGGCAGCTGAGTACCTACTACCATTTGCTGGTGAATGAGATGGTCAGGTAGTCGGCGGTGTGCTGGATGACTTTTCCGTGAAGATGCTGTTCAGAAATAAATATAAAAAAATTTTAAGTTCAAAGAGTTTATCAATCCAGGATGAATGCATATCATGTTAAGTAATAAATACATACAGAGCAATTACTATTATTGATATTATGATAGTAGGTGATGAACAGTTCTATGCACATAAGAGAATTATGCACTTATCAATTAAATGCAGTCTGCATTGTATTGTATCTGACCATTTATAAAGTGCTTCTCGCCGCTAGAGCCTTTCAGAAGCGCTCCCAGTGCGTGCAACCCCCGAGAGAAAAGGCAGATTTTTAGATGAGAGAAAGACGACAGACAGAGCAAACTGATTTGGGATGGATCAATGCAGGTAAATTATGTTATATGGTGCTGACTGTGCTTCTGCTCTTAACTGAAGAACTCATTTTGCAATAAGTAATTTAAAATTAATAATAATATTCCCTTGCAGAGTTGCCATATTATATTAATTAATCAATCAATCAATCAATCAAACAACTTGATATGGTGCTCCTTCAAGATAAATGGCAACTCAGGTGCACCCAGCCCAACTGCGGCTAACAAGCATAGCTTACAGATATGATTAAAATACATGTGAAGAGTTCCTAGGTAGGAGACAGCTCTAGAAGATCCTAGAGCTATTAACTTGTAAGGTCATGTCCCATTGCTTTTACACAGATCAGGATGAGCGTTTGATACCATATAATCTTGACACATACTTGTCAGTTTAAATTAATAAACCAATATTATTATTATTATTATTAGTCCGTAAGAGTGCAAACACAAGTTCAAAATAAAGGTTAGAAGAAGACCAGTACCTTAAGCTATGGGTGTGAAGTGTTAGCAACTTCATTTAAACTCAGAATAGAAGGACAGGTGGCCACTGCTCTCCCTCACTGTCTATATACTTACCACCGACAGTGTACGATCGATGTACTCATTGTAGCTGAGTTGGCTAGAGGGAACAGGTGGAGCAGAAATCTCAACACACGTTTCTTGCCTGGAGGGGATTTGAACCCCAACCTCTCACTTGGCAGTCTAGCACTTTAAAGACTAGACTACCGTGCACCACAAAATATAGGTTAATAGTTACCATGATTGCATCCATTGCTTCGCTCGTCGAATTCATCTCAAGTCTGAGCGCTTTCTTGTGTCCAATTATCCTGAAAGTTCAAATTAACAAACCTAACAAAAACGTAGGCTCAGCTTCAATATTATAGGCTGCTTAGAGTATCACAAGATCACAATGGAGGGTAGAGTAAAGTAACAGCTCAAATCTGCTTAGTGAAATCTAGTAAGGCTGAAGCGCTCCCACATAAACAAGGCACATTTGCTGCACCATAAATAGTTTGTCTAACAACTTTAAACAGTGAAACAAAGTCAACCTTCAATTGATTGTCTTATTGGTGGCAATAACTGAGAACATAATCGATACATGATTGTATTCAAGTGTGAGCATAACCGATACATTTATTCAAGTGTAATGCTATATATAAATTCATTCCGAGAATTTATATAGCGCCTCTTCAAGAAATCTACTCAGAGGTGCTCTCTGCACTATAGCCTGTTTGATTTTAAGTGTCATTAAGAACAAAAATATTACATCAGTTAGTAAACAATGCACAGTAAGCTGGAAGAGTCACCGCTGGCAGACACACACACACAGGTGAAGCCAACCAACGGATTTTGTCGACAACTGACAGATGGTGTGGATAGACGTTACCTTGTCGATATAACTAAACATTTTAAAACGTTTTACAAAGAAACTACATGGCACCTCTTTCTCATATTCTACACCAGAGGTTCTGAACATTTCCAGTGTTTCCACGCATGACAACTGCAAACTTACAACCAACAACGTGACAGATTGCCGGTTGATTCGCAACACACTAATGTGTCGCAACATGCTGGTTAAGAACCTCTGTTAGTGCCTCTTAGTTGAGAAAGTCTAGTTTTTCTTACTTTGAAGCCTCACACTTGACAACCGTTCCTCTCTCATTGAAGATGCCTATCACGCCGACATCAGGCATGCCAGACCTAGAAATACATTGAAAGCACAGAATCAAAATCGGAAAGAGCCACAGGAATTCTCATATGGCAAAAATCTGTTCAAATTTTATTGTAAAATGATTATAATTGGAAGGGATATAAAATATAACTTCATAAACAAATGACATCCCCAGATTGCTCACCTAGCTATTGGCTTTTGACCACTGATAACAACATTGTTTAATCACATGAATGTCCATGCATAAACTGATAAACTCTTAAGCACTGGATAAATATGCCAAATTATTATTCAGCTGTAGCTGGTGCTAATATGAAGACCCTCTACCTTCTTACTGCCTCTTTTACAATTGTAAATTTTACAAGACATAAACAAGATCAACATTGAAGCTATACAAAAGAAGCAAAAGAAAGTTAGGGATCAATAGGACATAGGAGAAGCAACCTCAAAGGACATCCACACTCTGATGTTTCACAAGTGGGTGGCAGTGTTGAAAACTTACGGGATGTTTCCCACTTTTATGAAAGCTGACGGGGGCTCCGTGCAAGTTTCACGTTCCCCTGGGAAATTCTGGATGGTTACATCCTCCTACAACATCAGATCACATTCGACAAAACAATTCATTAGCAGCTGTTGCTCATGTCACTATTATTATCTGTAGTAACTTTTCAACGCAGCAAAGTGCAAAGGCCCAAATGGTGCAATAAAAACATTTGGTTTAAGACATATTTTAACAGCTATCTG
The DNA here is from genome assembly GCA_949752735.1 of Lumbricus terrestris. Taxonomy (NCBI): domain Eukaryota; kingdom Metazoa; phylum Annelida; class Clitellata; order Crassiclitellata; family Lumbricidae; genus Lumbricus; species Lumbricus terrestris. The sequence continues at coordinate 19,102,879 of OX457044.1, forward strand.
TGCTGATGCTGTATATCAGAAACACTGACAGCCATAAAGCAGTCAGTGCCAGACTAGGATAACTATTAAAAATTCAATCCACTGCTCAGATGGGATCCAGTGCAGAATCTCACACATGTAAGTAAAAACATGGTCAAATATGGGTATATGGCCGATAAAGCGGCAAGTAGAATGCAGGATCCAATCCAAGCGCCCAGTTGACTAATTCTTCTAGTGTACTCAGTATGCCCAGCCACTTCGCAAATTCATGGATCTACTGAAGGTACTGGCAAACTGATCATGGACCTACTGTCATTCCGGAGTTTTTTCAGTTACATTTTATATTTATTTAAATATATTCATTTAAATGAGATTCTATTATCATCATAGTGATAATGAAAATGTAGAAGCTTACATCAGGAACGTCAAAAGGATTGACAGTTGAAAACGCGACAGTCATTGGCAGGCCCCAGAGTTCCACTCCACTGAACATATCCTTAGCTAACAACAACAACACCACCACAGTAATTATATATGGTGTCATTATAATCATTATCATCCATAATCATCTGATATTTGTTTTAGTTTTTTTCTCTTTAAAGTCATATTAGGTTCTGCCGTAGTTAAAACTGATCAAACTTGCTTTTAAGATGCATGTAAAGGCACGATTGTCATTTGTTTACATAACAACTGTTGTCAATAAAATCCCTTAAGTAGGTATATTTATGATTAAAGATTACTTTGATAATAGTGTTGATGCTGCTCAGTAAAACTATCAAAATTGTACAGCATAATAAAGACCCAAGACATTAAAACTTATACAATCTGAGAGATAGAACATAAAACTGAATGTGCTAATTTGGAACCTAAAACAGTTTAAAGGTTTTTGTATACAATATAGAAGTATATATGTTACCTGTCAGGATTGAGTAAGATATAATAGTATAGGTGGCATGGTCCTTATTTAAGGCCTGATGAGATCAAAATAAATATTTAGAAATACCTAAGCTTGTGGCCTCCTTTGTCTCGAAAGAGAGCCAGGCTTTGACTTCTTGCTGATGTATGAAAACATGATTGATCTTGCCGTAGAGGCCTGTTAAAAAAAAGGCACAAAACTCAGTATCATTCTTCAGTCAGACAGGTGATCGGTCAGCAACTCTAATAGCAAAATCCACCATATTCAATACATAATGTCTGTCATGACTTGATGTCAATATCACCATATTTGTCATCATCACCAACATCATCAGCAACCAATCCTATTCACTTCTTTCAAACAAGTCATACATTTACCCGCTGCCTATCGATTTTGTTTTGATTGAACGCCTGTGAATAAGCTGGTTCCCGCGACTTGGCTTTTGTGGGCGCTGTAGAAGTCTCGAGATTACGATTACGATTTAAAAGTAACATTCCATTTTCAGTTGCCACAACTTTAAACTTGACAGTTTTAAGTCATGAAGTCTGAACTCCAGGGCCTAGTGTGTAAACAGCATATGGGAAACTGAAAGGTGCTTGAGATCATAGACACAAAGAATACTTACTGAACAGATTGTAAAGACCAACTGGAGTCATTTTCTAAAATGCAACACAATCATGGCAAATAATTTAAAATTGTATCCAGATGAACACGCACTACAGTATATTTTAAGTACCTCACAAGAATACATGAATAAATTACTTTGAAAAAGGTTTGACACCCCTGATTTAGATGTTTTTAAATAATACCCAAGATTAATATAACGATCGTCAATAGTTGGGAGGAGGAGCTGTGATCCTTGCCTTGACTCTCAAGTCCAAACTGGGCTTTGCTCAGAAATATCTCAGACATCTTTCGTTCTCCTCATTCATTCTATAGCTTCTTTTGACCACTCCGTTCTTCAAAGAGGAATATCTTTTTGTCACACGATCAAGAACCACTATGGCCCAAATTACATCCACCACCAATGGGCGAATGATGTAACGATTCCTGTCCTCAGGAATGCCTTTCCCTCCTCTTTACGTGTTTCCAGTCTTTCTCAATCTGTTCATAAATCTCTGTCTTTCCTCAAAACCTACTTCTTCTCTCAGGGTACTCAAACTGGGAGCGCTACTTATTGGTCACTGCTCTGAGCGGTGATAAGTTTCCAATTAATTTACATCATTCTTAGCAGTCTTAACATTCAACAGATTTGAAGTCACCATGGTATTCTTAAATGTAATGACAGGAAATACTTATAAGCGAACAGGTTCTTACAAATGCTCTGTAGTTTGTAACCTCTAGGACTCTGTCATAAGTTTCAGTTGGAGAAGACGGTGTTTGAGTTGATCCAGTTCCACCATGAGCCGTCACGACATCTTCGTTCTCATCCTACAAATAAAAAAAATTATTTTGCGCCATGGAACTCAACTTGTTCTGTCCAAATCAGCATAATATATTCAGTAATTATTGAGGTCCATTTGATCTACATAAACAAACACCACATAATTACAAGTGCCACATTTTAGTTACAAGAACTTATATCTACGGTGAATTGAGTATTGTCCAGTTGATTATAGAATCGATATGCCCAGCGTATGAATCGTAATCGCAAACTCAAAATTTCTACAGTGCCCACAAAAGCCAAGTTGTGGGAACCAGCTTATTTACAGGCGTTCAATCAAAACAAAATCAAATAGTCAAAATTTGAATGGAAGCATAAAAATGAACAATGAACAGTTTATTCTTATATGAAAACTCTTGAGTTTATTCAGATTATGGTAACAACTCTAGCAGAATATTATGACTTAACAAACAATGAAGTGGTGTGAATGAAGCTGAGAAAGAAACAAAGTAGTTTTCATTAATTAATCATTTAACATACATTGACCCATTGAAAGCAGTGATGGGGTCAAACTTAACCAATTGAGGTAATTTTGGAAATTAACTGAAGGTTGAAAAATGAATTGCGAAGGACTTTATTCCAAAAAGATTTAACATTCAACCAAAAAGATTTAACATTCAACCATGTATCTACAACTGTTCTCTGATCTTACCGAACAGTTTAACAAAAGTGTACTAAAAGTGACTGGGGAAACTCATTATTAAAGTGGAAGTAGAACTGTTCTTCGTGAACAAGCTGTTTCAGTTGCTGAATTAGATTTTGGAATTCCCATCTGCTTATGCTATTCAGATGCATCATATAATTTCATTCTGAACTTACAAATTCCCATTTTCACTAATCTGTCAAAGCACCAATCATATCTCCTACCTCCTGGATCGACACTGTAACTGTAACTCCACGCAGAACAAGAGGGAAGGAAGTGAAGTATGCCAGACAGCTCTCTGCTGCTTCCTTCTCCATCTCCAAACATACCTTGAACAACAAGCAAATGTTAAGTATGATAAATAAATTAACAATAATCAACTTTATGAAAAATGTTAACATGTATAAAAGTAAACAGATTCAGACTGCAGCATTAGATAGACATATGTGTTTGGTGGTACAGCAGCTACCGATATCTAATGATAATCAATCAGTGACATGTCGTTCTATCTTCTGAGCACTCACTGCTATTAGCAAAATGTATACATGTATCATACATGTTTGTGGGGCGCGGTGGTGTAGTGGTGGCGTCGTTGCCTTGAAGCCGGAAGGTTCGAGGTTCGAACCCACCTCGCCGCGTAGGGACCTTGGGCAAGTCCTTCATTCGCAACTGCTCAGCGCTTCGGCATGAAACTCCGATGCAGTGTCCACGCTGTAGTCGGGAGCGCCTCTGAGTAGCAGTTGAGAGCTGGAAGGGGCGCTATAACAAGTGCGCATACAAACAAATACATAACACGCAGTTATTCTTTTCCATGTGTCAGTTGAGTCACTTCCATTAAAGTAGCTTAAAAGTCAACTACAAAGGAATACACGCCAGAATATAATAGCGTCTACCATTACTTTCTCCACCTCGGTTCGTGACCTTGGCGTCGTGCTAAACCAGGAGCTTACTTTTGTACCTCACCTTAATCGCCTCAGTTGCTCTTGTTTCTATCGACTTCGCCAGCTTCGTACTGTCGCTCGTTCTCTCTCAACTGGCGCCGCAACCACACTTGTACATTCCTTTGTCTCAGCTCGTCTTGACTGTTGCCTATCCCTTTATGCTGGTTTACCATCTGGTCGATTATTTTCTCTTGACCGTATTCTGCATGCTGCAGCACGCCTCATTGGTCATCTGCCCAAAATTTGGTCATGTTACAAATTACATGCTGGAGGTTCTGCATTGGCTCCCTGTCCATCAGCGCATCGAATACAGAATCTCTTCCTTGATATGGCGATGCCAGCTAGGTCTTGCTCCAACTTACTGCAGACTTGATCTTTGTCGGCTTGTGTCAAGTACTCAGACTTGTCGGTGCCTACGCTCAGCTGATAGGGAAGTGCTTTTGGTCCCGTTTGCTTGTACCTCCATCTTGCAGAGTCGAGCTCTTTCGTGGTTGGCCCGGTGGTATGGAACGCCCTCCTGCTTGAGCTGCACCTGTTCCCTAGATCACTCTCTGACACATTCTATAAGCACTTAAAAACGGTTCTGTTTGGCCGTGCTGGAGTCGGGAGCGCCTCTTAGTTTCCTTGAAGAGGCGCTATATAAATACTTGATTGAATGAATACTTAGAAGTGCTAATTTGCACCTAAGTTTCTATGTGCCTGCAGCACCCAACCATGTGCTTCAATAACTTTATCAAGTGCTATTTTACACATGCATTTCATGTTTTCATGTGATCTCCAAGAGATATATCTTACGATTTTGGATTTAACATTCAATTAAAGTAATTAAAGTGACTTTGCATAAGGTGACCGCCAAATTTGGACTTTCAAAATTGTCCAAAAAATATCGAATCACAGCCAAGTAAATAGTATATTAAGTATTTTGATGAATATATAATATATACAGAAATGACACAAGACTTAGTGTTGTTTTCACTTCTGAAAGGCTCTTGACAAGTGTTGTTTTCGAAGAAGTGCTTTATAAATGTTCAGATACAATACCATACAATACAAAAGCGATTAATTTTTTTAGATAAATGGTAAACAGTGACAAACAATAAATGCAAAACAAATATAAATATATCAATGCCACATCCAAAAGAGATGTAAACAAATAATGCAACCACAAGAGTTCATGCAGACCGAACCTTTCGAGCAGCGAAATCCCTTTGAATGAAATGTATCTGGCCAAATCGCTCCACTTGGCAAAGGATTTCCACTAACGTAGCATTGTCCGGAACATTTTCCAGTAGCAAGTCCGATGTAGACATCATTCTAACCTAAAGATAAAATCATGATAAAGGGTTTAGCAATAGTTTAATGGATAACATGCTGGCCTGAAGAGCTTATGGTATACTCGTTTCAAATCATGTAGGGTACCTTGATTTTAGCTCCTCTCTATTCCCTAGGTGGCAGTTAAAGCACAGAATAGATAAAGCATAGCCAGAAGTCTAACTCCAAGCTTTTGCTGTAATTCGGATATTATTCTAAAAAGTTTGTAGTCTATGCACGTCGGCCATATTAGCGTGATGCACTTTGAGGCTTGAGCATGATAACGTTACGAGCGACTATCAACACTTAGGCTAACTGACGAGCAATTTCGTAAAATGACAGCCTAAATACTACCATTGCAGTGTTGAAATTCACAAATTTTCAAGATTGGGTGGGGCACATCCCTTTCCCAAACCCTGCCATGCTCGGCGCTTCGCACTTCGCCGGTCGTCCTTCGGCCGCTCGTTCGACCGAGGCGGGTGCAGCAGCGTAACTGGCAGCTGCAAGAAAAGTCGCAAAGTACAGCCAGCTTCTAGCAAATCATTTTGTCCCAGTGTCTCTCGAGTCCTAACCAGCAGCATCATTGGCAAGGATTTTATGCTGGCATTACAGCGCTAAGCATTAAAGTATGGCCCAGTTAGACTTCTGGCTACGCTTTATCTATTCTGTGGTTAAAGTACATAGAGCCTGCACCTGGTATGGCTGCAAATTTGTGATTTTTTCTTCTATGATTTGTGTTCATGGGAATTGTTTGAATTGCATAACTTGTTCGTACTGCATAACTGTAAACTGTAGCCAGTTGTGGTCTGTCAACCGGATTATTGAATAAATGAAAATTATTATTATTATTATAACTATTTGCCACAAAAAAATTTCAATATAGCCTAATATTAAAGTACAGTTCATGATTTAGTATAACAAATTCTTCTATTTTCCCACATTAAATATGACCTACAACACAAAAATGTGACTTACTGGCCATTTTAAAATCCTAGATCTGAAATCAGTGCCAAGAAATATAAAAAGGATATGATATTATAGTTCACATTATCGAAACTTTGTACACCTGTGAACCAGCAAAAGAACATTTATGGAAAGAAATCCAGTTTCATGCATAATCAGTTGTTTAGTGTTTGATATCCAATACACATTCAACACTGCTATAACTCTGTACTTTAATATCATTGTAATAGCAAACAACACTGCCTTACTCGCTTTGGATCGGGAAGGTTATTGGCCACTGCATCGTCAGTAGCTTCGAGGTCCTAAAAAATCACAGAATTTATTTCCCTAAAATAAAACTACTGACAAAATACGTGCCTTTCTGATGACTCTAGAGATGCCCTGCATTTTTTTCTTAGTTTTCCCTAGTCTGTTTATATTCTAAGAATTTTATGACTCCCTTTGCGCAGTTTTCTAATCGCTCAGTTTTCCAGTTCTGCTTGGTGGTATTTTTACTGTAAAAGTTCAGGTAAAAAACTTGTGAACTTCTTATCACAGATAACTTAGCTTCTGAATAAACATTTTCAAGTAATTTCAGACTCATATTTACAGACATCTTAGATACTTAGTTCAACGGCCCTGTGAAGTTCCTGCACTTGTAAATGAGCAGTGTTTTCAGTTTTTGAGTGCAAAAGACTTGTGGAAAGACAGCCAGAGAGGTGAGGTTTTGGTGTATTCAAGTTCATAACACAGCTATGATCATTATTCCAATGTGACCAGTTACTGCAATTTTAGATGGGCTCATCATGAACAGTGAATTGCACTTTACATTGGTACAAAGTAAGTGGTCAAGACCACCTGAGACCAAATGATTTAGTATAAGAATCATTTCTATTCAGCAGGGCATATGAACCCCAACTCTTAGTCAAAGATTCAGTCCAAATACGAAATCTGTACAGTGATACTTCTGTATATGATGTATTAGAAGTTGTCGTAAAAAATTTACAACACATTAGATAATTCTTTTTAAACACAATCTAGAGTATGACGTTATACTACAGGGTGGCTCAATAAAAAATGTCCCACCTGCAAAAATGCAATTTCCCCGCAACCAAGCGAGATTGTTCGATGAAAATAGCAGGATTTAAAGAGGAAAGATAAAATTGCAACAATCCCTGAAATCCAAATAATGAATTTGCTCTACTTCAGAAGTTACAGCTGTTTAAAAATATTTTTCCAGTTTTTCAAATTTCCGCAGAATTACATTGCAATACATGTGATTTCTTTACGATTTTTTGCAAATTACAACACACAAAATGATAATGATGTCATACGACCTCACTAAGAGCTGTAAAGAAGCTGTTTATGAAGCAAGCTGTTAGCATTTGGTGATATTTTATATATTATAAGGTCTCAATTTGTGAATCCGTTACTGAACGTCATGAACAAAGGTTCTGAAAATGGTAAAATTGGAACTCGGACGTCGCGTGAACAGAGACTGGGATGATGACCCTACCTTATTGCCATCACTGCAGTAAATTCACTGGCAAAGATGAATAACCAACAGTCCAGTCCCGCCAGACCTTAAACCTTTTGATTATCACATCTGGGGAGCTATGCTGGAACGCTGCAAGACATTTCATCCCAAGTTGGAGAACATCGGCTAGCTGAAGGAAGTCGTGCTGCTAGAATGGGATCAGTTGCCGCAGGACTCGATCAACAAGGTCATACTGAGCTTCACAAAAAGAATTCGAGCTCTTGTTGAAGCAGGGAGTTGACACTCCCTGAAGATCCAAAGAAGATTGTGGGCGCGGTGGTGTAGTGGTGGTGTCATTGCCTTGAAGCCGGAAGGTTCGAATCCACCTCACGTCGCCGCGTAGGGACCTTGGGCTTGCAAGTCCTTCACTCGCAATTGCTCAGCGCTTCGGCGTGAAACTCCGATGCAGTGTCCGCTCTGCAGTCGGGAGCGCCTCTGAGTAGAGAGCTTGAAGGGGCGCTATAACAAGTACACATGCAAACAAACAAACAAACTCCCATCATGCCTTACGATAAACTGTAAAACAGAATTCTGAGGTCGTAGTGAAAGTGGTACTATTTGACATCGAAATCTACAAGTGACGTTCATTTTTCCACGAAAATTTGGAAAAACGGAATTGAAAGTTGTAACTGCTGTAACTTTTGCAAACATGAAAAGTTTTAAGTGAAACTTTCAGGGATTGTTGGAAATTCATTCCCTTGAAAATTGGAAAAATTTTGCAGAAAATTTTCAATCGGTTGCGAAGATATTGCATTTTATCTGGTAGGACATTTTTTATTGAGCCACCATGTATATAAGGGATTTGAGAAAAAATGTGATGCGATACAAGAAATGCTGCAGTACCACATTCGAAAGTCTTTCCTTAAGTTCCAATTTTGCCTTTTCTAAGTCAATTTCTTTATCGTCCTTGTACTTGACGGCCATCTCGGCAATCAAAGCATCCATTTCAGTGACTGTCAAATACCTGTGAAGAAATTATTCACAAAGTTTATAAGAGCCACCTACCGAAATGAAATGACCGTACTATGATAGCTTAAAAAAAATGTGTTTTGCTCGTCTTAGGACTGGCTAGTGAGTCTGTAGCGCAACAAAAGGCAGCACCACTTATCGAAACAAAATGACACTATAATAGTGCAACAAGAAAGTTGACTTTATGACTTCAGAGTTTCAAAACATTTCTGTTTGTTTATGTTGTTACGGTAATCAAACAAAACATCAAACATAACATCATTCAAGACGAATTATCTGTTCCATTTTGGCACACCCCTAATTTTATAGTGCAGAACGATGAAACGCAATTAAGACGGCTACTTCAAGACAGAACAAGACGTCTGCTACAAGACAGTTTATAAAAAGTCAAGAAATAACCTCGAGATCAAGGTCGGGAAAAACAATAGGTCTCCAAGATAAAGTCTCAAGACCCAGACCAGACAACTCTGCCCAGGGCTTAAAGTGTGGCTGGACGGTCATGGACGGCGTCCATGCACTTATTTTTAAATCTGAACATTGTCCAGCCAATTATTGGCGAGCACAGACTGGAAAGATAAGAGGCGTCCAGGCACTTCTTTTGGAAAGGTAAGGGGCGTCCAGGCACTTATTTTTCCACACTTTAAGCACTGACTCTGCCAATATTTTTACTACCGAAATGCAAATAGATCAGCATATAGGTCTAATACTTTATTGACAGTTAGGCCTACTTCAAAAGACATGCTATAGCAGACACATATTCATAAACAAATCTATGTCATGTGACCACTATTCATATTTGGTCCTACCGCGACTATTCGGCCTAATACGAAATAGCCATTTGGCTGCTATTCAGCACCGAAACGAATAGGAAGCGAATATTTGGTATAGTCCTAAGTTTTATGGAATACAATGCGCATTTGTGGAACAAAAATGTGCATTCAGAGACACATTTTTAGATGGCAAAAAAAGGGATGAGGTCTAATTTCCAAGATCAATAATTTCCTAATCATAATTTTTTGTCATGAGTCCCATATTTTCCCTAAGAAAAATCAAGTCTGTGTGCCCACGTGTGTGTGGGTCCATTTAGTCAATATTTATCCAAAAACAACATTCATTTCAGATTACACGTTAAAGAAAAGTACATACCGTGCTCCAAAGACTCTTGCCCTGTTAAAAGAAAAGTCAATATATTCGGGTGTGAGGTTCAAACCGGACACGCCAGCATCCTTGCACCATTTGTTAATGTCAGAAGATGTTGCTTCTGTGCTGCTTATCGACGCATAGTTCTGAAAGGCCGCCTGCAAACTCATCATTCCCTGAAACAAAACAACAAACAACCTTGAACAGCAAATCTAAACAAGAATAACAAAATCATTTTCCCCAAATTTAAAGGCAGTGATTGTGATCCATTGGGGCAGTAAAAACTCAGAGCCCCCAAGCAATATGCCTACACGAACTTCAATTTGAAATAATTTAATTTATAACTTCAGTGGGAGACGGGCAGAGACATTGGCTTATATTATAATTATGTCCCTGTGTAAAGGTTTCAAATTACCCCTCCCCAAAACATTGCCCCCCCCTGCAAACTGTAATTTGTATCAGTCATCGCACGTAATGCACTAAATAATCAGAAAAAATTAGCCCGCTTCTTGTTTTGCTCTGAAGATTTTCATCCGTCATCCCACTTCGTGGATTCTCATCAATATTTTCATCTTTAACTAAAATACTAATCGCCACTGAAGTTACATGGAGAAACGGCTTCGAGGGTATCATTTTTCTTCGGATCAAAATATTGATAACAAAATACGAAGTGGGATGACGGATGAAAATCTTGAGACCAAAACAAAAAATGGGATTATTTTCCTGATTTTTTAGTGCAATAAATGCGATGATTGATGCAAATCTAGTGTCCAGGGGGTAATCTTAAACCGGGGGATAATTTGAAACCTTTACACCGGTTCTATTTAACATCCATAGTGCCAAACAGCATTTTGGTACTTACCAAAATGCTGTTTGGCACTTTGGATGCTAAATAGAACCGATAATTATGTGATTGACTGCACATCAATTGACAATGGTTTTAACACAGAACCTCTGAACCGTTTAAAATCCTTGCTGGGTTATAACTTATGTTATGATTGAAGTGGATGGGGAATCTATAGACAGAGAATAAACCGAAGAAATATTTATATAAATATTATGACAAAATATACCTAAAATAACCAATCAATAAAAATCACCATTAATATTTTTCCATTTACACCACGCAAACCAGTTTCGTTTATAGGCCTAACCCAGAGTAACTTCCCAAAGGTTCGCAAGTAACTTATGTTTACAAGCTTTCGGAACAAAACCTCGCTCCAATTTGGAACCAGTTGGCCAAACACTGATTTTAAAATCCGCCTTCATAGTTTGTCAGCTCAAACACGACTGGATCCTAACATTTCCGACACAAATTCACCGCGATGCTCCGTTTAAAACCGGCATCTATCAATGCTGTTCTGGAAAGATTTACTTGTCAATATCGCAGAGAAATGGTAACACGGCACTTACGGACGTTTTGTGGGATAATGACAACTAGTTTTCTTTCGAGCAAAAATCACGGCGACTTTACAACGTTATGTGGGATAATAAACGTTCTCTGTCGAGCGAAAATCACGGCGACTTTACAACGTTATGAGGGATAATAAACGTTCTCTTTCGAGCGAAAATCACGGCGACTTTACAACGTTATGAGGGATAATAAACGTTCTCTTTCGAGCGAAAATCACGGCGCTTTACAACTTCTCAACCCGTAACAAAATGGCGATCGAGTCGTCTGTTCCGTGGTTGCTAGATGATTTGGTCGCTATTACGCGCCTAAACCGCGAAATGAGTAGCTAAATAAAGAGAAATAGATCGTAGGCCTACCGTATCGATTCGTATTATTCGTATCCATGTATATTTATACAATATATCGAAGAACGACTCAGACTTTCAGAGTCGCTCGATCATCTCATCACGTAAACTCCATGGAAAAGGAAATATGTCTTTATAGTGTTCAAAGAAACATTAGGCCTAAATAAAGCTGATGAGGGAAAATGCTTCGTAGGCTGCCAAGGCCGTAACAGAAACTGATCCAGATTCCAGCGAAAGGATTGTTTGGACACATCTGTAGAATGAGCGGCGAGAGAAAGATCAAAGCGCTAATGTTCGGACGAAATCCGACGAATGGATGGTGCAAATAGCCTAGGGAAACTTGGGCGGAGACTTGCGGGGTAACGAACGAGAGGCCGAAGGAAGGACGCGAGATTTTGGGCAGACGAATGGCTGAGTCGCCGACGAAATTTTCCATCGTTTTGCCGGAAAAATTTCTGACGACCTTTTAAAGTCGTCCAGCCGAAATTTCGATGAAAAGTCCAATTTCCTCTGTCAAAAAAGTTGATGATCTTTTTTAGTCGTCTGGCCGAAATGTCGATAAAAAGCCCAATTTTCTCTGTCAAAAAACTTGATGACCTTTTTTAGTCGTTAGGCTACCTCATTTGTTCAAAGATCTCTTCTTCACATCAGTGTGTTTCGTGAAGTGTGTGCTGTGCATGTCTTATAATTGAGGGGGGACAACAAATGCATGGGCCTTCCCCCACCACATTCATTGAAGGGGACCGTCCCTCTGTCCCAGCAAATTTAATTAGCCCCTCCACGAACGGAAACCAAACTCCGCTCATGGCCGGCCTATGCCCCAAACCCGGTAATTCTCACCCGCATGACTTAATTTGAACTGCCGATGGAAAGATGGCTATGAATTATCCATCTCTCGCCTAATAGGCCTACTACTTCGGATTGTTCGCATTAGGCCTAGGCTATAGGTCAAGCTATAGGAAAATAGGAAACAGTAAAACCTCTCCTTGCCAAGAATTTTACATGATAATTTAGTATAGGCCTATATATATATTTATATATATATATTTATATGTTTAATAACAAAACCAAGTGACACGTAGGGCCTACGCCGCACATGGGTACATAAAGAGATGTAGAAATTAATATAAAAAAGTATTGACTTGTACACGTGTCATTTACTTGCTCATGCAACCTATAGGCCTATGGCTAATAAACTGTGGTGTGTCAACTTAGTTTCTTGAATAAACGAAATTTTTTAATTGCATTATCCTGGTGACGTAGACCTCTGATGTATAAAATTTTATAGTCCTAGTCAGAGCCGTCGATCAGTGTTACAAAACATAGACATGTAGCATAGGCCTGTTATAAGCTATACTATAGGATAATTATGTCTATGCCATGGTTACACAGGAACGACATAATTGCTAATAGTAGGCTACGATTGACGTCATCTGGATCCATGTGAACGTTTATCTCTTCCATTGAGTAGACCTGCATAGGCCTAGTTATGACACTGGTCGATGTATGGGCTTCATACATTGTAGGCCTAGGCATGATTATTATGACATGATAGTTTGCGTGCTATTTGGCCAAGAACATGTTTTAAGTATTTACTGCTTTTGGCCGCATTTCGTTATCTGGTAGGCCTAATGCCAGACCGTCATTGCTTTTTATATTATAGATCTGCTTATTATAGGCCTAATGACCGTTTAGCCAATAACATTAACAGCACCGTTTAGCCAATAACATTAATAGCTCTGTTTCAGAATGTTTAAGTAGCAGGACAATTTCTGTTTGCATAACTCAAATAGCAGTTGCAATATCAAAAAATTATCTTTCATAACCTGTTTAATTGTGTTCACTCATTCCAAAATTCGTGTCTTAAGAGTCCAAGTCAGATGTCGGCAGAGAGATAAGCAATTTTCGACAAATGTTTAGCTAACGTTTGAAATCTCCTTGGGCGGGGGGTATGTTGCCGGGTTTTTAAAAGAACTTGTGATGGTGGGAGAGGGTAACAGCGAGCTTGCCTCTGCCACTTTGGGTAGGCAAGCCATATAGTGTATACATAATGTTATATACCGATATATGTGTATATTTATATATAATGTATTATGTATTGCATCTAACTTGGACTTTCACCAATTTTCGCTAGCCCACTACATGGCGATAGAAGCACGTGACATCAAGCTTTTTAAGCAAAACACATGGCTGCCTACCATGAACTTTCGTTTTCATTTCTATAATTTAACTGTCTGTCATAATTAGACTAATATCTGTTGAACTCTGTTCTAATCATATTGAGTTTGTGGTCGAAGTGGCTTGAGTGAGCAGTGGGAACTCCGAATGGACGAGTATCAGTAGGCTATAGGCCTAGTGGATAGCCTATATACACCCGTCAAGTGTTAGACCTATTGGAACGCATGCATGCTATAGCATAATATAGCTTTTTTGCTATAGCCTACTACTTCCAATGCCCCATGCATGGTGAGCAGTGGGAACGTAAGTAACGAATTTTGAGAGCAGTGGGAACGCCGTTCCCACCCAATTTAAACACTATAGCCTAATTAGGTTTTATAGTGCCATCAATCCGTGGCAGTGTGGCACTGAATAATTAGGCTGACACACGTTCTGTGTAAATTTCAAATGGGGGATTGGAGTCTCTGGATCCACCCCTGGTCGCAGGAACCATGCAGCTTATTCTCACAGGCACTTGTTCAAAGCAGAACCGAAAGGAAGAGGATTAAGCATGCATGCACACGGCTAAGGAGGGTGGTGTACTACTGGTGTCGCTGGAGTTTAGAGTTAAAATGGCAAGGGAAATGAAAGTTAAATTGCTTGTAAAACACATGAAGAGATGGTCTATAAAATGTATATAGCATAATAGCAGGCTATGTATCATCTTTCACAGGCTCTAAATAATTGTCTATTAAATTACATTGTAAGCACACATAAAGCACTTCATTTTGCAGCAACCTCCACAATGCATAGGTCACTACACACTCAGGTTTTGAGCTATACAAGACTGCTCCCTTTTACACTGAATGACTCAGCGTGACTCATGCTGAGTGAGTACGACATCTTGCTCCATTGAGTATTTTGAAATAAAAAAAATTCCACTGTCATACTTATGTTGAGTGTTTCCTAATACATCATAATTTTATAAATCTCCAGATGATTTTATTTATTTATTATTATGGACTGCATGAATCATGAAACAACAAATAACTTTTATCCGTGGTGCACGATCCTTCAGGACTTCAAAAACCCAACAAGAAAATTATGTAATTAACACTAATAAATTATTATTAAATTTTAAATAAAATTTACTAAATATTAATTTATTATTAAAATTATTAACAAATTCACAGCTGAATCAGACACACAAATTGGAATAATTTGCCTCCTTTCTACCAGTTGCTCAATACCTTTCTTTTTTGTATCTGTGGCTGAGCTCGGAGCATCTCAGAGTAGACTGATTGAAGTGGCGCTGTAAACTTTCGCCCCCTTGATGTCGTCGCTATCTCATCGAAGGGGGACGGCGAGGGAGCAATGGATGGATGATTATGAAGAGGCGTTGTAGCTTGATAACCTAGAGAGTCAGAATTCGGAATAGGTTGCAAAACGGAATGGTTCATTGAATAGGAGTCGTATATTTCAGAGTTAGCGGTTATTCTACCAGGACGCCGCTCGAGTGGAATAAAGGACATATCGTCGCCGGTTCTCTGTCCGAGAACGCCCGCCGCCAGGGGTCGGGCTGGGTCCGACTGCTCCCTGCCGTAGTCTGCTTCTAATTGGCCTGACACCACGCTAGCGTGCCACAACTGCATGAGTCCTACTCGGGCATCCGCTCGGGCCTCGTCGTCCGCCGCGGTTGTAATTATAGTTTCCCTCGGATCCTGTGTGAATGCGTCTTCTGCTCGATCGCAGGCGGAGTTATTAATGTTCGAATACACGTGGGCAGTATTAAGGGTTGAATCATGGGAGGAATGTTTTTGTTGGGTTGCCATTTTATCTTGCATCAGTTCACCAACAAACAACACACAAAGATTCGCAAACTTAATCACCACTCGCAGTGTATTATCATTAAAGTAAAATCGCAAACAAACTGTCCGATTCAACTAAAATTACTAAAACCGGCCATATGACAACGTGTCAGCCATTACAGAACGCAACCAGAAAAAGGAAAGATCTTAATCTTAAAGCGTTAACTATCAGTCGGTCGCTATGGGTAATTAATTGGCGCCCGCTAAATCTCGGCGGTTTCCACTATACCGTTTGGCCGTATCACGTGGCACGTGAGCTAAGGGCTGGTCCTTTACACTCTCCCCCACCTACTCAAGTGGTGAAACCACGGGGAAACCAACAAACGGTACTGGACCATTCAAACAACGGTCAACCCCTCTACAAATTTCCATACCTCGGGCCTATATCAAAATACAGCATCCGGCAAATGTAAATCTGGACTACTGGTTCCGCCTACCCAAATGGTGAAACCCGGGAAAAACAAACAGTAGATGAACCATTCAAACAACGGTCAACCCCTCTACAAATTTCCATACCTCGGGCCTAAAGCATCCGGCAAATGTAAATTTGGACTACGGGTTCACCGACTGTTCCTACCCATGCACCCAATGTTATAACGCAACTGTAACAAAGCGCTCCAACAGAATGCAGAAACAAACTAACGCGAAACAGTAGAATCATCCTTAGCCTGCTACATGATTAACTATCGCACGACCCAGGGTCGTCTGTTTCCTTGCACAATCCTTTAATCAGAAGTTCGGGTTCGGGCAACACAAACACTTATCTAGGTGATTGACATCACCAACACGGTTTCACAACGGTGAATAATACGTTTTTCACAACGGTGAATAACTGGTCAGGGCGTGGTTTATAAACGAAACCGAACAGGAAGAACATGGGGACGGGTTGGTCTGGGGACAGAGTTCAGTTCCTCGTCTCGGACAAGTTCGTCAAGTCCCAAAAGTTCGTCTCGATCAGTAACATCGTTCGAGATCGGCATATCCCAGTCCTTCGGACAGTCTCCCCCAAAGTTTTTCAGTTTGTCCACATAAACCAACTTCGGCTGAGCACGGGTCGACCTCGGTATTCGATAGAGCACAGGTCCACTTGGTCTTGATACCGGCGTGTCGACGGGGACAGCCGTACCATATCCATTGGTCAGGTCCGAATGCGGCTGGGCGCACTCGACCATTGTATCGAACAGTCCGATGCTGCACGAACTGCTGAAAGTGAGTTCGCACCAGACGATAGGTGCCCTGCATCTGGTGCAGGCGTTGATCCACCAACTCGTCCACTGTTTGGTCGCAGAGTTCTGTCGCCGAACCATCGCCAGAGACTTGGCCGATGGGCGCGCTAACGTCTCGTCCCACGAACAGGAGGTTGGAGCCGAATTTCGTACCCGAACGCTCGGTAGCGCGGTACGTAGCCATCACTCCAGGTAAGAGGATGCTGCGGTCGTCTGGGAGGGATTCTTCCGATCGAAGAGGAATTCGCGTAGTCTGCACCATCTCCACATGATGCGGTCGACGTGAGAGTGCGTCAGCGGAGGGTCGCGCGGAGTCGGGTTGGGGCTGATTCTCGAAATCGCACTCCTCAATGACGGTGAGACACGGGGCTCGCAGTTGAGAGGGCACCGTCTGAGTCGGCCGATCGTTAGCTTCTGGCGGAACGTCGTCAGACACGTTCTGCCGTAGAGGGGACAGCAGGATGTCTGGGTCACCAGACACATCGACTTCTGCGGTTCGAGCAGGCAGCGACGCACCGGTTACAACAATGTCAGATTCGAGCACTTGCGTCGGTACAGGCAAGGATCGAAGGTCGTCCTTCTTGGTGGGAAGAACGGCAAATACCTCCCCATCCGCTTCGCTCGTAGGTGGCACCTTAACAGTTCTTGCCAACGCAATTTTTCTACACCGCGCAATTCCTGCTACACGAGACAGTGTATAATCTCGTCCCCGTAGTTGAATTGATCGCTCGCGGAAATTCCAATTCGCGTTCTGTTGTTCCAGCCAATTGAGTCCCAGAATCATCTCGCTCAGCTGCTCGGTGACGAGGCACGGAATCTGGAAGATCTGCCCTGCGATTTCACCTTGCACCATAATCTCACCCAGCACACGAATGCTGGTGCCATTGGCCGCGTTCAGGAGCTGTCGCGATTCTCGCATGTCTTGAAGGCGTACTAACGAAGCAGGAATTAACGACATCTCGCTTCCTGTGTCAATCAGAGCGAGGATCTTGCGCCCATTTATCCGAAGTGGCAAGTACGCGTTAGTACTTCCTTGGATATATCTTGCGTTAGCTATCCTTTCTCCTTCTTCTTGACCTTGTACGTCTGTCCTTGCTTGTGGACAGTCTTTCCGGAAATGTCCTGGCTGCAAGCAGAGAAAGCACCGACCACCACTTCGTCGATTCCTTCGACCTTGCGTCTCTAAATTGTTTCTCGTTCCTCCCTCCGATCTCTGTCGATTTTCCATCGGCACATATCGAGGTTCTACCGAGTGTCTTTCCCTTCCGTCAGATGCTTGCAACGTTGGCCCACACCACCACTGTTCCATCTGCAGTTGACGCTGTTCCATGTTAGCCATTTGCTCCGACAATCTACGAAGCAATTCTTCGCTAGAACTGTCATCTGTTCGGATCGCTTGGATTCGTCCCGATCTACGCTCATGGTCTCCAGTTCTACCTCGAGTTGCTCGATTCGCCTCTAGTCGAATAGCACATCTGCACGCTGCTTCGAGGTTAGTCGGTTCGCGGTCTCTCACGCATAGGGCAAGCTCGGAGTCGTCTATTGCGTCGAGGAATGCATCGATGGCGACCATCTCACTCATCTCCGTGGGCGGACCAGCATAGGCCAGCACCATCAGGCGTCGGATGTCTTGCGCTAATTCTTGCAAGGACTCTTCTTTTCTCTGTTTTCGCGCACGAAGTTGCGTACGATATAATGTCGTCTGGTCCGCACATCCATATCTACTCCTGAGTCGCTTTATCAGGTCGCTCGAGGATGACAGACCCGAGGCGTTGAATTCCCACAACAGATGCGCTGCTGTGCCAACCATGGCACACACCAGTTGATTCATCCTCTCGTCCTCGTTCCATCCATTCTGTCTCGAACAGATCTCAAACTTGACGAGAAACGCTTCCAGAGGCGTTTGACCATCAAATTTCTCCAGTTTCAGCCACTGCTTGTGTCTGTCTCTTGGTTGCTTCTTCGTTTCATCCTCCGTACATGATTTCGGTTCGATGGTCGGCTTATATCTCAACCCATCGCCTTCAACTAAAATCACTGGACGAGTTTCTAACGGACTGGTCACCAAGGGACGACTTAACGTTTGTCCGACTTCCGTGCACAGCCCAGGACCATTGCTTACACTTTTTCCACTCTGCCCGCAAATCTCACTGAGATGCCTACACAGTTCTTGTAGTGGTGCTAAAAGGTCTTGCAATTGTCCAGTCTGGGTCGTCGTCGTGTTCTTCTTTAGTCGTGAAGAATTAATGCTAGTTCCATCAACTTCTTCCATTCCCCTTGCGTACTCTTGTTGACATATACTCCTTTTCTTCACTTCACTGCCTCTTAATATCTCGCCTCTCCTTTCATCTTTCCGTTTCTCTATTTCGTCTCTGGTCTCATTATCAACTCTCGAACACCTTTCATTCTCTTCATCATCTTTTAAGCGCAATCTCCAACTTCTGAAATCGCTTGTAAGTTTGGGCTGTCCTGTTTCATCCATTTCAACACACCCCACACTTCTGGAATCACTTGTAAACTTTCGCCCCCTTGATGTCGTCGCTATCTCATCGAAGGGGGACGGCGAGGGAGCAATGGATGGATGATTATGAAGAGGCGTTGTAGCTTGATAACCTAGAGAGTCAGAATTCGGAATAGGTTGCAAAACGGAATGGTTCATTGAATAGGAGTCGTATATTTCAGAGTTAGCGGTTATTCTACCAGGACGCCGCTCGAGTGGAATAAAGGACATATCGTCGCCGGTTCTCTGTCCGAGAACGCCCGCCGCCAGGGGTCGGGCTGGGTCCGACTGCTCCCTGCCGTAGTCTGCTTCTAATTGGCCTGACACCACGCTAGCGTGCCACAACTGCATGAGTCCTACTCGGGCATCCGCTCGGGCCTCGTCGTCCGCCGCGGTTGTAATTATAGTTTCCCTCGGATCCTGTGTGAATGCGTCTTCTGCTCGATCGCAGGCGGAGTTATTAATGTTCGAGTACACGTGGGCAGTATTAAGGGTTGAATCATGGGAGGAATGTTTTTGTTGGGTTGCCATTTTATCTTGCATCAGTTCACCAACAAACAACACACAAAGATTCGCAAACTTAATCACCACTCGCAGTGTATTATCATTAAAGTAAAATCGCAAACAAACTGTCCGATTCAACTAAAATTACTAAAACCGGCCATATGACAACGTGTCAGCCATTACAGAACGCAACCAGAAAAAGGAAAGATCTTAATCTTAAAGCGTTAACTATCAGTCGGTCGCTATGGGTAATTAATTGGCGCCCGCTAAATCTCGGCGGTTTCCACTATACCGTTTGGCCGTATCACGTGGCACGTGAGCTAAGGGCTGGTCCTTTACAGCGCTATATAATTTTTCAGAATGAATTAATGAAATAACATTACTGCTACATTATACATTGTAAGTGATTACAATCAAATCCCGCTAGGCTATGCATTAAACTTAATTTCTGTAAGTACTGGAAGTAATTCCTGTTCTTAAATGTCTTCATAAATACTCCTTGAATGTGTAGCACAGAATATGTTCATAAACTATTTAATGAAGAGATGCATTGGTTGCCCAGTCACTTATGTTCGATGCCCGTTGTCAAAGTGTTGATAAATGTCGAATATTCCTCGGTGGCATCACAGCATTTTTATTCAATGACTTGCATATTCCTCCAATGTGGAGTGTACAGGGTCACAGGTGGGCCAAAAAGGACCCCTCTAAGGTTTTTGCCAATATCTTGGCCAGAAGTAAGAATTTTTAATAATTGCATATATCAAATATTGCATCCTTAAAGGCAAGTCATTATTATTACAATGGCCAAACTTCACCAAAATATTTCAAACAGAACAAACGAAAAAAAAAATGGGTAGACTCACTAAAAGTGAGATAGCTATATGTTTGAAATGTTTTGATGCAATTTAACCATTGTACATAAATGTGAATTGCCTGTAAGTCTGCAAAAATTTATTTAAAAATGCTTACTTCTGGCCAATATATTGGCAAAAATAAACCTTAGGGGGTTTCTATTTTTGGCCCACCCTGTAGGCCAAAGGTCAGATATTCCAAATAGGTATGCTAGGAACAGAAGCTGGCTGGTCAGTTACTGCGGTTCTTGATTCTGCTTTCGCTGGTATTGAAGGTCTGGTACGTTTTCAGTGCTGCTTTCTCTTGTTGCAGTCACGATCATTTCAGTGTACATGTAAATAACACAAGAGAAAGACCATGAGACTAATTGAAAGGACACTACAGTATTTATTCATTTGATATTTTACCTAAAGCATTTATCATGTGCATAAAGGCAGCAAGTTTGGTTCGCTAGAATCCAAAAAGTTGACAAATGCCAGAGTACACCAGTGCCTTCAAAAAATAATCTTTACATGCTAAAGTATTAATTCATTCACACATTATCATATATTTATGTAGCGCCAATAAACAATGACAAGCAACAACATACAAGTTTAAAAAACCAGACAACTTACAAACAAACAAAAGTAAACAAACAGAAAGCAGATCTGTATCACTCTCAAGTCTAGGAAGGTTAGACAAGGAAAGGCAGAGCCTGGTTATGTTAAAAAAGCTAGGTATAGACAAGGTAAGCATAAGTAAAACAAAGTAATAATTATTTGCACAGGAGCCCGAGTTAAGCTACTGACATTTAATAGTAATCAGTTCCAAACTTCCATGAAGTTTTGGACATGGGATGAAGCTTGTCCGGTGTCAAAATGTGTAACTTATGATCTCAATGGTTCAGCTTCAGTGTCTACAACACAAAGAATCTAAGACTCATGACTTTACCCGAACCTCGGGTAAAGTCATCCAGGTTATACCAAATTAAATTATAGTCAGTTCAAGGTATGAAGCTTTAGGCAATGTGAGTTTGGTAGATAGAAGAGCATCATTAGATAAAACAGGATTTAATCACAAAAGAAGGAATTAGGTAAACCTAATAAATTTGTATTTTATATTAAATTCACACTTAATTAAATTTAGTTTCTTTATTAGACACAAAACATAAGGGCTACATTTAAGTTAGACATGAGTTTTATATTAAATTTTTATTAAATTTTATTTAATTACTATTAGACATAAAGGATACATTTAAGTTAGACATGAGTTTTATATTAAATTTTTATAAAGTTTTATTTAATTACTATTAGACATAAAGGATACATTTAAGTTAGACATGAGTTTCATATTAAATTTTTTTTAAATTTTATTTAATTTCTATTTACTTCCAACTTCCTTGAAGTCTTTTGATGTAAGACTTATATTTGTAGAGAAGACAAATTCACTAAATTGAGCTGAAGAGGATCTGTACACTCCAGTGTCTACAAATAAAAGACAAAAGACTTAATTTTCTCTATTGACATTCCCCAGACATTCTTCAGTTTCATCAATTAATAAATGGGGAAAGTGGAACAGTTGGTAAAATCTTGGACTACATCTAAGTCCTGTTACTATATTCACTCTTCTCCCATCCACATTGTCACATTCAGTTTTTAATTAAAATAAATGCAAAACAGTTAAAATTTATACAACTGAATATAGAAAACTGTATTGGTAAGTAGGACATTCTCAGGTCAAGGCTAGATAGAGTTAGGTTAGGTAAGTCAAGGCAAAGTAAGGCACTGGTATGGGTAAGTGAAATAAGGTAACATGTATTGTGCAGCACTAAAATGAAGGCAGATCATGACAAAGCAAGCAGACCAATGACCATGTTACAGAAATCGATCATCATGGCTAGATCTAGTGAATATTTCTAGGTAAGGAAAGTCAAGTTAATGGAGGTCTAGGTCAGGTGAGTCAAATTAAGTGGTAAAGAACATTCCCCAGACATTACCCCCACCCTTAGGACAATTTGCCCTCAGATTTTCCCCTTTGATCACTTACCCTGCATAAATATTATAGAGAAATTCAATATCAAGTAGAAACATAGGATATAATTATGAATCATTTCAGAGTATTAATCAAGTTTCCATAAATCACTATAACTGCAAACCGTGTGCTATTCCTTACAAGTAGTCTAGACTTGATTGCAAGGTAACTTACACCTGTCTAGTCTAATTATTATAGTAAATTTAATATATATTTAATATAAAATCTACATCTAACTTAGAAGTGTAAACGTCTAATAGAATTTAAATAAAATTTAATAAACAATTTAATATAATACTCATGTCTAACTTAAACGTATTTTACGTCTTGTGTCTAATAAAGAAAATAAATTCAGTTTAGTATGAATTCAATATAAAAGTTATGTTTAGCTTACACCTATCTTATGTCTTTTTAATACTTCAAATTTAGTAGGAATTTAATATGAAACATTGCAATAATTATCAAATAGAGGTAAATTATAATTTAATATTAAACTTATGTCTAACTTACAGCTATTATAACTTCAATCAATTTGCACATTAACATTTCTTGAAAAATGTCCGGGGATATTGTCAGAACTAAAACGGGGTAGGGAATGCTTTGGGGAAATAGTGGGGAAAATGTTAGAGGAATGTCAAGACACCAAATTAATGTAAGTCAAGGTAATGCAGATCAAAGTAAGGAAAGGCAGATCTGGATAAGGAAGCATATCATTAGACAAAACAGGAGTTGATTAAAAGAGCAGCCAAGAGTCTCTAGACTTTTAAGAATGATGATCCAGACTTCCCTGAAATTGTGTTTGTAGGACTGCTCTCCTGGCATTCGTCGTTACAACCAATTCTTGAAGTAGAACTGCAATGGATGTTTCCCAGGTTTAAACTTTGTGGACTACAGAAAAGTAAAGTTCCACAATGCAATTATCTTTGACACAGTTGACTCGTTTCACTAGTAAATAAACAGTAGAAATGGTACAGAAGCCAAATCTAGTCTCATTTTAAAATCTCTTGATACTAATATTTATTCTTCTGTTACATACCATCACTTTCACTCTAATATAAGTTTAACATAAATACACATGTATTATAAATCTGCAAAGCTAACTTGTCAAATTTAACAGCAAGCAGTATGAGGCAAAGATAAGGTATGGTAATTAAGCCGAGTACAACCATGTAAGGCATACAGAAAGGTAGGTCTATACATTAAGGTCTATACATTATCATGTGCAAAAACTCAGCACAGTGAACTGAATTATATATATACCTTTTGATGGATCAATTGTAAGGCACATAGATATGTCAAGGTAAGGCAGTTTTAGAAAAAAGGATTTAATCTTAAAACCATCGAGCATCTTGATATTTATTAGGTACCGGTAAGTATTTTAATTTTTAAGAAGGCTGAGTGAGGTGATCTTCGAGACTCCCCTGAAACTCTGGTCAATGGATTCTCATCTCTTCTGACATTCATCCAGAAAACCAATTTGTGCAATTGAACTCACTGGTAGCTCTCCAGCTCTCAGCTTCATGTACTACAAAAAGTGAAGATGCAAGACTGAGGTAAATTTGTCACAGTTTATTCAGTGTCACAATGACACTGTCACTCTTAAATAACTCATAGAAATGGTACAGAAGCCAAATCTAGTCTCATTTGTTTAACATGTTAACATGGTAAAATCTGACAATGTATCAAAGTCTATAGAATGTTTTTTTGTTATTCTCCCAGACTTCCACATTATCACACTCACTTTTTGACTTCAAATAAACATTTAAATATGTAATTTACTTCTATAAGTCAAAGAAGAAATGTTTAACGAATGATGAAAAGTCATAATAAAATTATTTAGATATAAATTCTTTAATTACACGACAACTTAGAAGAACAGTTATAATGACAGATTAAAATAATTTCTTACAATATGAAATGCTTAACAACCAGTTATCTGGTATCACAAACTCCAAATCACCGTATTCCTCTTCTTTTTCGTCTCCAATGATCTCCATCTCAGCTCTGGCAATTGCCATTGTCTGGTCTGCGGCTCGTCCTTCACTGGCTTCTGGCTCATCTCCATATAAGCCACCTCGCCTTCAGTCCACCCTGGTCCCAGGAAAGCATAATCAGTTACCTCTTTTAAAATGGATTCCATAACAACAACCTAGAATCAAAGCAGATCCTCTTGCGACAGTCTTCCTGCCCTCAGAGGATCCAATCTCTCCATCAGCCTCCTCGACTGTCACGGGTCCACCAACCATCTCATCCTCAATGGTCTCTCGGCCACAGACGAGTCGAGCACTGCAGAGGGAAGGGGGTTTCATCAGCGAGTGGGGCGTCATGCCCACATGGGCGCCCGCAGGATTTTTTGCAGGGGGGGTCAGTCATGACCAGAAGAGTTAAGATACAAAATGTCATTAAAAACTAAGCACTATGCACTTAAGTGGCAGTGACTGTAGTAGGATTTGTGTTTTACCTAAGCAGCTTACACAATTACATTGTCTCAGTATATACCGTACTACTATTTACGAGGTTTTTTGCAATGCGACGAACAAAATCTTTCAACAATTTCCGACTATAGATTTATGGCACATATTATTATTAATGTATAGCGTACACTCATGTTAAAAAGCTATAGCGCTAATAACTGACTAACAGTACCAGGGACGTCATTTCTTTTTCCAGGGCACAGAAAATTCAGGGGCAAAATTTGGCCAGCTTAATTTGTTAAAACAGTTTCTACATGTGCAAGATACTGTGGTTGAATGATCAAACATGTTTTCTTCTTGTTCTAATTTATTTCTAACTACATTTGATTCAGTTATGGAAATTATTTTAAACACTGTAGTTTTTAAACTAGTCTTTTAAATACTATCACAGAATTTTTTAGTTGTATTTATAATACAATAGAATGACTACCCTGTGGAGTGTGGACCTACTTATAGTTGAACTTCAAATTCTTTTCTCAGTATTGTAGGCCTATAGCCTACTCTATATATTTTTATAATAGTAAAATACTTTTATAAATGCTTTCATTTGTCATTAACAACAGTTAATAGAGCAACATTGCATGCTGCGTGCACTAGACCTGACACAGTCTAATTATTATTTGGCTATAATTATTATTTATGTGGGAAACCCTTGGTTATGGTTCCTGGCGGCAGGCATGCCATGCATATATCCATATACATAGCCTTAACCCTAATACCAGGTGTGTATATACATGTATATATATATATATATATAATATTATACACTTTATACATGGTACACAGTCTGCCAAGCAACATTTCTGAATTTATATGCTGCAACGTGGAACTTTTGTCAACCATCTGCACTGTCACTGCAGTGTGCCCTCATTTCAAAGAATCAAATGGAATTGCATGTATGAAGAGTTGAAGATTCATTTTTAAGTGCAACCTATCTTGGCCCTATGCAACTATAATATTACATAATTATACTATTCACTCATACAGTCATTCCAGGAACCTGTGTAGTGACTCTTCAAGAAATCTGAACATGGGTGCTCCAGTCCATGCACTGAGCTAAGGCTAAACAGAAGACTTGAGTTAGAAAAAGGCAGATAATGAAATGAAGGGACAACATTCAAATAAAAGAAATTATCCATAGTGCAGGACATGCAGGTCGACAATTAAAGTCTAATAGTCTATCCAATCATTACATTAATTACAACTGTGATTTCCAATTAAATAGACGTCACACAATAGCCTGGCCTACCGTGGATCCGTTGGGGCGATGGCAGAGTGCATGGTGTGCGTTTGGAAGGCGACGAGGCAGACCAGTTGACGACTGGCATAGCATTCTGCAGTGCATTAATAGCTGTCCGAAATGTTTTCTCTAAAACTCAGTGTGTCGTTTCAGATACTGCTCTGTTGTCGTCAGATCATGCGGACCGTAACTGATAACAGGTTATAAACTGAACTCCATGTCCCCGGTCAGCTTTTGTTTTTGATCATCCACTCTCCAGTTCTGCAGCAACTCTAATCATCAGAGGTTACTATCCCTCCTAAACAATCTGGCTTCATTCCTCTCCTTCCCCTCCGGGGTCGGTGTCTTCCACTCTAAGGGCGGCCTTCCTCCTCCTCCTCCCGACGTGAGTTTGGCTCGTTTCTCATCCCTCCCCGCTTCTCACTTGGCTCAAATTGCGCCCGACCTTATAGGGATAGAAGCCACTACTATATGCTAATGATCCGGTCTTCAGCGGCCCAATTTTATTACCCTCCCCTCATCTGTCTCAGTCAGTCCTGTGTAGTGTGAATCTCATCTTTCGCCTCTCTGGCTTAAGAATCTCCTTCATGCTTGTCCAACATGTGCAACCTCATTCAACACCTTACAGGTCGCCGGTGTTTGAGGGAACGAAAGGCGATCCAACTGCATGGGGTTATAATGCATAGGCCCTGTTCTCCTCTCACTCAACCAGACGGTGGTTGCGGTGCCCATCGGCTGTAAACGGTTCATAGGTTACGGGCTATAGACCTGTCTATATACATGTATTATTGTATAAATATAACTTTAAACTACCGGTACTGACTTGTTCATTGTATATATGTGTGTATGAGTGTGTGTGAAAATATATTGAGAGGATAGAAATAGCATGAATGTGTTTGAGCATTTATTATCCAGATCTAGTCTTTGCCTGGTGGACAGTGGCACAGTGCCTTAATTATTACTGCTGAGTCCTTCCTGTGAAGTCTGCATATCGGGCAGCGCATCTCCTCCACTCCATTCGTCCTTGTCCATCGCCAGCTGCGCTGACCTCTTCTCAAGATATCTCCAAACACCCCATGCAAGCCGTATCTAATTACAGTGTCAGACACCACATAAATTGTGCGTCTGTGACCCTGCAGTATGTATCGTATATACAACAGGATACAGGATGTAGGCTAGTTCAGAAACTGTGACCATGTTGTGGTCATTATTTGAACCCCATACGGCGTACGCAAAATAGGCCTACATGTAGGCCAACTGTTTAAACAATTATTGTCCAAATTCGGGGTGGGTGCAAATGCATCTTTTCCCGTTTTACCACTTACATTTTCCCAGAAAGTATCATTATTGATATTTTGTCATGATTTCCAGGGGGGGTCACGCGACCCCCCTTGACCTATGCTGCGGGCGCCCATGCATGCCCAGCATAAACATTATCAGCCAACAAGGCGTCATCGTTAGCACTCAGACACTTGACCAAAACGGCATCCGGAAAACAGACAATCGAAGGTTACTCACTACAAAAGGAGAAGGAGGCGTCGTTCCACACATTACCATGCACCAAGTAGACTGCGTCCAGCGTCCCGTGTCGTCCAGTCTCGCCCTACCCTGGAGCCTCTTCCGAAACAGCTGCTCCTCGGTGGATCTGTTTCAGAATGAATTCGCTCCTCTGTAGGGTATTCCGAAATAAAGTCTCCTGAGGGGGAGATATTCCATCTCCGCTGAAATAGATAGGCTACAAACAGTTTAAACCGTAATTTCTACGTTGCTAAATTATCTAATAAGAGAAAGGAATATATAGTTGTTTTAGTTGTTTTACCAAAAACTTTGTTCCAATACCAGTAATCGAGCCTCCGGAGATACATCGTTTTAGCCAGAGGAAACTCTGAAGGAAGAGACTAAATATCGTGACACCGGCCTTTCTCTGACGGTAAATCACCTCCACGTCGTCCTCTACCTCGGCCGAGAAGACCGTTGCGAGTTGCGACGCAAGGCTCGGGCAAACGTCGGAAACATTCTGAAAAACCACAATTCCACAACTCAAAGACAAAACCGATAGCTAAACGCAAAATAGCAACCCAGAAAGAACACACAGAAGACAATGACAATTACGTCACCATGGAACTTTTATAAACCGGATATGATATCAAAGGTCTACTAGACTACTTCCGCTTGAAATCTCGATCAGATTTTTATGCTCATGCCCCTCACGCTCTTTACTTGTTACTCGAAGAGAAAACAAAACGGTAGGCGACATGCGGGATTATAAAAAAATTCAGCGTTGTAGGCCTATATTTTAGTATCACAACGTACAAGCACAGAAAAAGCACCCGGGCCTGCAATTGTGAGGGATGCCCAATTATAAAATGTTTGCGTGATGGACCGGTGGGTTGTCAGAGGGACGTCGACAGCACCCGGTCCTCGCTAGCCTTCATGAAGTCTTGGGGCTCCCGCCAGCGTTGCAGAATAATTTATCTGCTTTCCCCCAATTCCTTTCTCTTCGGCCGTGTCTTGGCTGGGAAGTTGGAACGCCTCTGACTTGTCTTCTCGCTTTGTAAATTTTCAGCATTAATTAATGAATAATTAATAAGCATTAATATCGAGATATCGAGGAGTTTCTACTGATTGATTGATTGATCGATTAATTGATTGAATGTGTGCCGTAGAAATCTCCAGATTATGATATCGAGAGAAGAGTTTCGAGTCTTTCGACCGAGAGCAGCTTAAGTCCTATCATGGAGAGTAAGAATAAAAGGAAAGAAAACGAAAGGTGCCGCTGCCGGTCTGGATGAATGGATGATGTTGGATGAATACAGTGATACAGCAATTGAAGGGTAAAACCCAGAACCAAGAGGAGTGGCGCCATTTGACGTTCAAAACTAAAGACAGAGAAGTCGAGAGAACTTGCAGAAAGTAATGGCGCTGTATAACGCGTTCAGAGCATGGAGTCAACGCATGGAGTCAGTAAGTCGTCCGCTATAGCACTTTATATCGCCATTTTGTTTTTGTACCGTAATCTGCTCAGGATGAGATTTGGAGATAATATCTGCCGATTTTTGTGTCTTTCCGTTTCCTAGAAACCATATCAATGGTATTCTAAATCTCCACGTATTTTGTCGAGACTTTTGTTTGTTTTTTTCTTATGAAAATCTGAATACTTAGTCTTGTTTGCCGTTGGCAAAGCACGAACACTGCGGTGTCTAAGTTTGTTCGCCGTCGACGATAAATCACAGCCCGTAAGACTCTTACCGGGTTATGGCGAACGTTTTGAAGACCATTGTGGGTGTATCACGCAGATATGAGGGTGAAAGGGGTTATAGAATTTTCGGTTACTTTAAAATATGTTTAAAGTATAATCGACTTAAAATTTTAATATTTAAGAAATCGTTTCCGAAGTGCGTAAGATATCCAGTATTCACTCCTACATATCCACATTAATATCCCAATGGGCATCAAGTAATGTTCTGGGCAAGTAAAATCCTAGTTGGGAGCCATCCAATTGAAACTAGGAAGGCATCAATTGGGACGATGTCAAAAGAAAGTTCCTGACAACTGTTTTATCTAATTAACAAAGATGCATTGAGTGACAATATTGCTGTATTAATAATGATGGTAATAATATCAATGAAACCAGGCTTTAGCCATTCACTCTTCCTTTTTAAACCACCCATTAATGATTAAGTTGTAACTTGTCACATGAATTTGGTGTATGAGATTTCGTCTAGGACTGTAGCTGTAGGTTTCTTGCCAGGCAGTGAAAATGCAAGATTGAATTAGTTGCTCAGTGTTTATACATGTTGTAGTGAAGGAATTTTTGTGTGGTCTCTGGAGTACCTTTTGGAAGTGCTGCTTGCTGAATTTGATTTCAAGATTATTTATTTATCCTGTTGGACACTAAGGCCTTGTAAATTTGATAATGTGTGACGTGCATAAAAAACTTTTATAATTTGTAAAAATCCAACTTGGTGTACTATTGCATTTAATTGAGTAGGAAGTGCTGAATTGCTTGGTGAAGACTGCATTTTTCACAATTTAAAAATGTTGCAAGTGTTTATTGTGTACATCACATCACAGCATTTAAGGTTTTAAAAATTTACTATTGGGTGAAATGTAGATATTTAGTGTTAACGTATAAATTTTGTACATGCAAATTAAACATGTTGCCTGACACAAGCCTTTCGAATGAAGTGTTGCACAATTTTTTAAGCATTATGCGCAGACTGATTTCGGGCATGTATTTCTGCGTAATAGTCTGCATCTATTTTTCGCCAATAGGCCGACTTCTGAAACTTTTACAGATTGGTTATTTAGCTGTTATAAATATATTTAATTCTTTAATTTGTTTTTACGTGGTGCCTGAGTACTTGAGTCCATTGAGTTGTTGGCTTAGCACTGAAGTTGGGATAACAATTAATATTGTTATTATTATTATTTGAGTGATTATAGCTTTAGCTTGAGGTAAAAAATGGTTCCTTGAGAGAATTACTATACGAGCAGAATAAGCTTTATGGAAGGGCAAGCCTAATTTCAGCTACATGTGATTAGTAATCTTGATGCTATTGTTGTTGTTATTATTATTATTATTATTGCTATTATTGCTATTAATGTTGCTGTTAATATTATTATTAATGTTGCTATTAATATTGCCAATACCATCAGTTAATTTATTTTTGTTTTAGCTGCTGAAGAGACAATGAGTTCTTCATCAGCTGTTACCACGCAGAGTGCCATTCCGAGCCCCATTCCGAAGGCCCCCATCGGAGCTGGCCGGACTCGGGTGCCCCATCAAACTCCGTCGGGGTCGCGTACGCCTCAGATACCCCCTTTTGTCACGACCCCCGCTAACAGCAGCCGAACATCTACCCAGGTGCCAAGCGCAACAGCGACTGCACGAGGTGGACCACTTGGAGCGCTGCCAGAATCAAGGTCATCTGATCAGAGGCATTCTGGGAAGGTGCGTCCTGTTCGTCAAGTTTTATGCAATTGTGCTTCAATTATTTTGTTAGAGATGGTGGTCTTGCTGGCTGCAGGTGGATTAATTGGGTATCCGACTGCCAGATATTTGATTTGATTAATGAATGTTTTAATTGTTTAGTTTAGATTAATGTGTTGGCAGTTTGGGTTTGTGTGTATGCAGCGCATGCATAATGTGATTTATGCTTGTATTTTTCGTGTAAATGTTATGTATACGTGTCTAGGTCTGGCTACTGATATGTATGTCTTCTGTGAATTACTCAAGAAGAAGAAGAAGAAGATTTCTCAGTTTCCTTAGACCGTGGTTGCTAGAGACATATTAACACATTCTAAACTCAGTAAGAAATATCGATACACGATGCAAAGCAAACACTAGTAAAACATACCACAGACGTATACGCATGTTCATTAAGTAAATATGCATTGTTAGTTCTGTGTTTTTTTCGCAAGCATGTAAAGCACAAAAGGCACGTTGTTAAATTTGTGAAACATTTCTTCACATCCTATGTTGTGTATAATACCATGTTTCAAACATGATTTCTCGGTACCCTACAGTGTAACAGTGACTATCACATAAAAGGAACAGTTTTTTTGTCTTATTGGACAGCTTTAGGTATCCAGGTCAAGCAATGGTTAAATCCATTTTTGTTTTTTGACCTATGTTAGATGCATCTGGCCATAAATTTGGTCAGCATTCGGAATGCTAAGCCAGCATGAGAGCAATGGGATGTGATATTAGCTGCTTTATTTTCATAGCATCAGCATATGAGGACAGGTGCCTAGTCCTCTTCCCATTGTCTCATTTCCCCGCCAACAGCGTATGGTCGGTGTTTGCATTACCCCGAGTTGAGTTGAGTCACACGTGGGGAACGGAAATCTTAAAGAAAAATCTCCACCTGGCAGGGGTTTGAATCTTTGACAGTCCAGCACTGTAAACACAGAACTATTGCACACCTGCTAGGAATTGCACTAAGGTGCTACTAGTGTGTTTTACTAGTGTTTATTTTGTATCGTGTATTATATTTGTTTAGTTTTACAATCTCTTGTGCAGGAATTGATTTGTAATTGCTCTGCTTACTGTTTTGCTTGATTGCGCAGGAGGACAGTGCTAGCCTGTCAAGTGCCAAAGTGCGCAGCAGTCGTGGGGGCGATGAGCCACACATAGGGAAATACCGGCTAATCAAAACCATCGGAAAGGGAAATTTTGCCAAAGTCAAACTTGCACGGCATGTACCGACGGACAGAGAGGTATGAAACTGCGATGGGGACTGTTGAAAGGGGCTATATAAATGTGACGTTGCTCTTACATTACTAGCTTATAGGCTGCCTGCCTGTTTTGTTTATTTGCGTACGTTTTGTTACCTATTTGTCCTCAGACAATGCAAATTTAAGTTCAAGGTACTAATGCCCTTTGCGTTTGCTCAGAGTGCTCTATCTTATCTCTTGTTTTATAAATATGTAGGACTTTTCTGTCTTAATGCTAGTATTTTGTCTGGTAGTTTGTCTGCTGCCTCTTCTTAGTCAGTCTCCGGAATTTGAAGTAATATGGATATTGGTCTAATTATCTTAATAATGGCCAACAACTTGTGCATTTCTCCGTATTGCATTTATAAGTTTTGTAGAATTTTATATGGATTGGCCCAAAGTAGAGTAAAATATGTTCTTCACATTGAAGCAAAATATGAATTGTTTAACAGAGTTTATTGTGTTCTTTAAAATTCAGGTTGCCATCAAGATTATTGACAAAACCCAACTGAACCCTTCAAGTCTAAATAAGGTTTGTTGTAGCTTTATCACTGTTGTAAAATTTGTTTTGCATTACTTAGTGGATTGTAAAATACCTTGCTTGATTTTTAACTGAACATTATGCCCTTAGAGCTACATTTTGGTGACAAGGCTTGAAGTTAGGAGTGATATATGCGATATTGATGTACTGAATTAAATGAAATTCTTGAATGAAATGCATGAAATACTAGAATGAAAAGATTCAATTAAAATTTGTGTAGTGCTATTACAATAGTAACTTAGTTGTTACACAGAAAATGTTTACGCTGATGACAATGGTTTCATCAGGCATCATGTTTTTGTTTTATAAATTCACAAAATACTGATAATAATGGTGATGATGATATCATAACTATGATGAGATATGGTCGACATGATGAGAGTCCCTAATTGTTTAGCATTTGTGATTTTGTAGCTCTTTCGGGAAGTGAAAATCATGAAAATAACAGATCATCCGAATATCGGTGAGGCATTAAGTTATTATACATTGCAAAGTATCTTTGTTTAAAAAAGGTTGTCATTATTTTTATTTTGAAACTGGTTCATACTGCTGTGTGAACTCATCATAAAAGATATAAATATGCGTATCCAGGGCTGTATTTTGCACCTGGTCTGAGAAACTCTTGGGAGATGCAGCACACTTGCCACACAACCATTATCAAAGACAATAGTTTCAACCGACCGATGAATGGAAAGGTGCCTTGAGAATCTCATTCACAGACCTGTTGCTAGGCAGGTTTCTTGTTCACCCAGCCAATCCTAATTAATTATTCGGCCATTTTATTGCATTTTTTCATGTATGCAAGATCAGTAAGGCTAAATTTATTTGAGTTGCCAATACAATTTTCTGTGAAGAACTTGCTTAAAGAGCCTTAACAGGGTAGGTAGAGGCACATGCCCGTTCACCACTTTACAAACACTGAGCTAACTGTATTATGCACAAGTGAAGGTGTCTTCTATTCTTTATGGGTCATTTTGAATTAATCTCCTCTCATTAATTCATGTTGGTCTTTCTGGGGCATTATGTTATTGTTTACTTTTCAGGATTTTGATTGCTGACCATGTATACACAGTTGACTAATACCATTGTCTACCTTTTAGCACCTCCCTAAAAGCATATAGTTAACCTGACACCAGATAATTTGGCAGACTTGTTTGCCTCCATGTAATGTGACTTGTAGGAATTAATTCATGAGATGTGATTTTGGGCCTGAATTGGAGCACGACAGTGCAATTTCAGTTATGCTTTGACGATAGACTTGGCTATCATCTTTTTGCTGTAATTTCTGAAGAGGTTTTCTCTTCTGTTGCTCTTTTATAGCAGACCTCTATTTTCTATCTGATGGTCAGTGCATTGGCCTTCTGTATATGAAGCCATTTCATGAGTTGGTGTATACTTTCCAGTGTATGCAGAGACTGAAATTCTGCACAAGGAGTGTGCCAATGATCTTGCTAGAGCATTACACAAGCATGTGCAAACCATATGCCCAGGATCATGAAACAATGCCTGCTATATACAAAATCATTGGATTATATAAGCATTCATCTGATTGTGTTGTGCTGAAGTTGTGATGTTTTATTGTCTTTAGTTAAACTTTTTGAAGTCATTGAGACTGAAAAGACACTCTATCTCGTCATGGAATATGCCAGTGGAGGTGAGTCAATGAAGTACAATGTGGCTTTAGCGTTTTTCAGGCATATTTCTGGGTTCTACATACTCCCAAGTCTCAGCCCTCGTTTTGGGGTTATCTTAGTATGTACTTGGCGATTTTTTTAAAACTGGTGGTCTCGAGGTGCTGTATCTCCAGACCATACTGCAACGACAGCAATTTTGCATTACAGTACACTGATAGATGAGTTTGCCCAGATCTTAAGGATTAATTTTGTTGTTGTTTAATTATTTTGTACACTTTCAGAATTTAGAACAAGTTTGTTAATTTTGCAGTGCATTGCATTTGTAACATATTTGATTGCACAGTACTGCAAGTACAAAGAATCTATATGTAGCAGCTATGGATATTGTAACTGGCCGAATGCTTTTGCAGCTCCCACATAAAATAAGTAAAATAGTAATGCATGAATTTATGGAACACTTGTACAATCTCCTAATGAACAAATAAATAAATATATAACTGAGTTGGTTTGGTTCTGCGGCAGAAATCTCAAACACAGATTTCTGTCCTGGTAGGAATTTGTACCCCGACCTCACTCGATTAACAGTTCAGCTTGATAACTGCTACCAAGCTATCTCAAGCACCCCAAATACAAACTAAACTGTTTAGTAAATTTTGCGGTTGCTATATTGTTTGCAGGTGAAGTCTTTGATTATCTTGTTGCCCACGGAAGAATGAAAGAGAAAGAAGCCCGGGCAAAATTTCGTCAGGTAAACTTTCTAATGACTGCTTCTGGTATCTTACTCATATTTTTTTCGCGGCATGATGCTGTTGCAATGTTGGAAAAGGCTTTATATACGTGTAAATATTTGCTTGATTACGTTGTTTTTAGCAGCTCTATTGTATTTAAATATTGTTACATTTAGCATTGTTTTTCAGTGCACATTTGCATGATATCATGCTTCAAATGTCTTTGTTTACAGATCGTTTCTGCAGTCCAGTATTGTCATCAGAAAGGAATTGTTCACAGAGATTTGAAGGTATTAGACTCTTGTCTGAATTAATGAATGGCCAACCATGCCCTGTGATAT
This sequence comes from Lumbricus terrestris, assembly GCA_949752735.1. Classification (NCBI taxonomy): domain Eukaryota; kingdom Metazoa; phylum Annelida; class Clitellata; order Crassiclitellata; family Lumbricidae; genus Lumbricus; species Lumbricus terrestris. The sequence continues at coordinate 19,138,753 of OX457044.1, forward strand.
TTTGCCTTTTAGAATTGGTATAACTTGAATTGAAATTTGTACGAAATCATTCAGATATTATATTGGACAACATTCTGCATTTCACTTGGAGTGGCAAAGTGGTTTCTGATGGAATGTTGTTATCATTGTCTGTAAATGACTGAGAATTTTAGTTAACATGATGAAGACACTTTGGATCATGTGTTTATCTTTTGCAGTATGCAGACAATAATTGTACTTTCCATTAGTGTTGTGTTCAATACAAGAGAATCACTTGCTTGTTATTTGTTTTGATTATATTGCATTAATGAACGCACTCAAGCTTGCTAAACTGTAACACATCCTGAGGTGAAGTGCGAACCCGTAGCTCTGCATAGCTAGCCTAACACTAACAAATCAGCTCCAGATTTATTTTATTATTGATTGTCTGATTGAGTAATTGATTGAGTCTGAAAACTTGTAGTGTTCCTATCCTAGCACATGGGACATTACTTGCGAGAAAGTTGTATCACAGCGTTATTTCCATAATATATAATATCTGAGTCGTGGTGGACCCTGTGCTCTGGATGGGCTCCCAGAGGAGCTACGACTGCTGGGGCTCTTTCTGAGGCACTTTTTATTCAACTCAAAACTGTACTTTTTTGCCATGCTAGGGTTGGGAGCACTTCTGGCTCCCCATGTAGAGGTGCTATAGAAATCCTTGAATGAATGAATGAATGTATATCCAGAGTGTATTAGATAAGTTTTTGTGGAGATTCATTGCACTTAAGGATCAATGACATCATAATCATCATCATTATTTTCATCATCATCATTATTTTCATCAAATGCAGGAATTGAGTGTTTTGGATTATATTGGATTAAGTTCTTCATGATTTATGATGTGTGACTCTGAGTTTTTTCTGTATCAGGCAGAAAATCTGCTTCTTGACGCCGATCTCAACATAAAAATCGCTGACTTTGGCTTTAGCAATGAGTTTACGTTTGGAAACAAGCTAGACACGTTCTGTGGCAGTCCTCCATATGCGGCACCAGAGCTCTTCCAAGGTGAGGAGCGGCAAACATTTTTCCTTTGTTGATTCTACACAGTGGTAAACATGCAAAGCACATCTATAAGTTTAGCTGTCTAACTGCTAAAAGTCTACTAACCTAGCTGAGTCTGTGCTGTAAACACTACGCTGAGTTAAATGTTTCAGTAGGACAATTAACTCTTTGGAAATTTGTGTAAATAAGTATGTGATCTTTGTTTACACGAGAAATATACAAGTACATTTTTAGTCCAGACGATTTGCCTGCGTTGTGTTCACCGAATGGCCACGGCTTAAGTTCCTCAGGTTGTACCTGACGTTTTCACATTTTCACAAGTACCAGACCTCTGTATTATTTTATAGTTAATTTTTACTGGTTCAGCTTGGGGTGCCAATGATAAGTTTATTCTTGAAGTGGCATTTATAAATATATGTAAATATATGAATTATATATTTATACATGTATGAGGAGATCATTTTTAGCAAGGATGTTGTATTTTGTTTGAATGTCACATAAACCAAAGTGCTGTATAAATAGTTGGTCATCATACTATATTGCTTTTAGGATTACGCATGTTATTTAAAAATATTTGATTGACTTTTGATTGGCTCTTTGGTTGATGTACGTTTATTACCATGTCTGTACACCAAATTGCAGATAGCTATTGGTCAATTAAAGAATATTCTTTTGTCAATTTGCAATCAACAGTTACAAGACCAGTGTTTAAAGTGGTTTGGGTAAGCAGTCGGAACGCTGAATGTGAGCAGTGGGAACGCTAATGAAGAATCGCATTGAAATGCATGTGTTTTGGCGTTCCATCATGATGAGCAGCGGGAATGCAGGCCAAAAATTTTGAGAGCAGTGGAACGCCGTTCCCACGCGTTCCCACCCATTCTAAAGCCTGTACAAGACATGCAGGCAGCGGAACAACCAGCCTTTCGTTGTGTGCTGTATCATAGTGCTATAATATATTCAAGGACTTCTCGAAGGAGTTTTACTCAAAGTTGTGTGTAACTTGATGTGCTGTTGTTTCAGTATAATTTTGTTTGTTATGATAATTTTGAATTTGCTCAAACTCTCAGAGGGATGTGAATCTGAAGTGTGTTATATGACTTGGCAGTATAATAAGGTTAAGTTCTCTGTGTTCACTGGATAGATAACATTATAAATATGAAGACAGAATTTACTTGGACTAACAGTGTCTGAAACAATGGAATTGACAATGACCTAGGGCACTGGAGATCATTTATTTGTACCCATCACTTCCAAATGGCAGGCATCAAGAACTGATGATGATGATGATTGCTTTTCTTTGTTTAGTATATATTATGTTGGTTCCTGCATTATACTGCTTTGCATATTTTATGGTTGTATTGTTTTATGTGTAGGCAAGAAGTACGATGGTCCGGAGGTTGACGTCTGGAGTCTGGGAGTGATTCTGTACACTCTTGTCAGCGGATCTCTTCCTTTTGATGGACAGAACCTAAAGGTCTTGTTTGCTTCTGCACTTTCTTGTCACTGTCATCTGTGTCTGTTGTTTCTCTTTCTTTATTCCTAGTATCAGTGGTTAGATTATTATATAAATAAAGACATTAATCATTTGTACTAACATTATGGGGGAAATGGAATTAGCAAATGACATAGGATGCTGGAGATAATTTATTTTTAACTGTTGCAACATGTGTACCGGTAATAGCCAAATTTATAGTCATAATCAGTGCAACTAACCGAACTGCTTTTCTTGTTTGTTTTGTCTCATTTTATTTTGATGCATACATTATGTGTACTGTATCAGTAGCATGTTATTAAGCACACAGTACTAAGTGCTTGCTATAGTATCATGTACCTGTCATAAGGGACAGTCACTCTGATGCATTGCTGTGCCTTGTTAATTCCACAATATTGTTTACCTAGTAACTGTGAGGCCTGCAATGGTGCAAGATACACTTTCTGCATCTTGTACCATGGTTGCAATAAAGGGATTAATTGATTGCATGTATGTATCCATTTTGGATAGATCCATTTTTCTGTCTAGTTGATCTGACATTACGTTGAGATTTTTCTGCGGTTTTGTTGTTAGGAATTACGTGAGCGAGTATTGCGAGGAAAGTACCGAATTCCATTCTACATGTCAACTGACTGTGAAAGTCTACTGAAGAAATTGCTTGTTTTGAATCCTGCAAAGAGAGCGAGCCTTGAGGTTATTGTTTAGTTTCTGTTAACTGATACATCATAACTGAAACTTGTGAATTTATAACTAAAAGTAATAATGACTGAAACCCCTAGCATCTGAAACTAGTAACAGCTGAAACTAAAACTGAAGGCCAAGCTAAATAAACAGCACTTGTTACAAGCAGTTTTGGGAGTGTTTTGGAAATGAGAAATTTTAATATTATATGGTATTGATTGCAGCCATAAATGCACGGTATGTGCCATTAGCCAAACATTAGCCATCGACACATGTATGTCATTATATTGTGTGTATATGAATTCTAACTTATGGTTTTGCAGGCTATCATGAAGGACAAATGGATGAGCATCGGTTATGATGAAGAGCTAAAGCCATTCCAGGAAACAATTCCGAATCTAAACGATTCCACACGTATTGGTGAGTATCCTCAAATCCTGTGTCTAACGGCTCAAGTGATGCATTTGCTTCATATCATTTTGATTGTCTACTATGTCTAGCAATTTATTATTTCTTAAAGCATCATGAACTGATGAGTGTCAGGTACAACACTGAATCCAAAGCAGCAACACTAGCTTTCTGTCACATTAAGCAAACTTTATTGCATACCCTTCTCTACCTCTCTTTCTCTCTTTGATGACGAACTCGGCTAAGAGTAGCTACGTCTGCAACACAACTGTTTTTAAGGAATTTTTAGAACTGCACAACTCCTTTCCTTTCCAATCTTCCACATGTGGTAAATTACTTCCAATCGGATCTTTTTGCTAGTTTTAACTGTACTGAACTGCTTCTACAACAGCACAAATCCATTTAGAACTGCACATTTTGTGTACAACTGCACGTTAAAAAAAAGCCCTGGTCTGCAATGTGGTACCAGTTGATTCTACCTCCTGACAATACTAGATTCGAAAGGAAATGGATGAATGCAAATACATGGATGTTTAATTTTTGTGGTTCGTTATGTTTTGTTCAGCATTGATTTAATTATTATTATATTTCAGACAAGATGATTGCGATGGGCTATTCACGAAAAGAGATCGAGGACGCTCTTTCTGAGGGTAGCTATAATGATGTCATGGCCACCTATCTTCTGCTTGCCAAGGATAATTCACAGGTTGGAAATAAGTCATTATTTCTGTTTTCATATCTATGCAACAGTGTAGCTGCACTTCGTCTATTTAAAAGCGCTGTGTAGTGTCGCAATGACGACCCCCTCATTTGCCATGTCACATGTCAAAGTAATAAAATGTTAAGTTTCCACTTCTGAATTCTCTGAATATTTATTCTTGAATTGCATTGGTTGTTGATATGCAGTTTCTCCATCACAGACACTGCAGGACTTTCAAGCTCATGCTTTCATCAATGTTTGCTAATTTATGATAGTGCTTGTGCCATCGGTTGATTTTTTAGCACGTTAACAAGAAGCTAAATTGTTTTGCCTCCTTAATGTTTAAAGATTAAGTGTAAAAACTGCTCTAAACCTGCCAGACAGGAACTGGGGTGTAATGCTAAACAGTGACTTTTCAGCATTGTCACTTTTACGCACTGTATCATAAAGCATATCCCCACATGTCTTAGCAAAATTTCGTGTTAATATGTGTACGCTGTACAGTGCATACATTATATATAAGTTTCCATTGCTAATTTATGGTTTTAAATTATTATTAACATTTGTAATTATCATCATTGTCTTGGGTGGATAGTGAAATGGTTAGCATACTTGACTGTCAGTTGAGAGGTTGGTGGTTCAAAGCCTCTTCAGATCTTGACCATGGTAGAAATTCAGTTTAAGATTTCTACTCCATCTGTGCCCTATAGCCATCTCAACTATGATAGGTACAGATAGGTGAGAGGACGGGCTACACGCCCTTGTACGCCAAGGCTGAGAAAATGATGTCACTGGCATTTCATAGCCATGACTTCCTCATGGCCATGAATACTCTGTATTAGAAGTCCCACGCATTTGAGAGGCTGACCTGCTTGTTATCGCCCGTTTCAGCAGTTGGAGGCAAGTGCCTTGCAGTCAGGAAGCAGTCTTTCCCTCCGCCAGCCACAGACGTCCTCCGCTTCACATCCGGGCAACGATCCGACGTCTATTTCCATGACACAGTCCGTGACACAAGCACCTGTCTCATCTGCCTCCTCCTCGTCATCATCGGCCAGAGTCCCACGCACTACATCAGCGACAAATTCCCAGAAACGTATGCGATTTACTTGCTTGTTATCTGCATCACTGTGTGCGCTGCTAATTTAATTACGATTATTTCTGTGGTTGATTGCTCTAATTGAATAATTAATTACAAGAGTAATGAACTATTGTTATTTTTCCTTTAAAAGCGAAATATGATCCTGAAAGTCCTCAGGAGAAATAAAATGTAAATATTAGTATTATAATTTGAATATGTCTTGTGAAATTTAAAATGTCTTATATATATATCACTTTATGTTGAAAAGCACTTGCTTGCAGTAAGACTCGTAATATGGTTACGTGAATTTTTTAAATCATCTTTGAATTAATGTCTCTCAGTTGTGAGTGCTTACCTAATATTTCTTTTGCAAGAGTTTACCTCCCTCTCTAGTGATTTATATAAGTTCCTCAAATGTTTACACGTATCTATGTCAACCCTTAACTTTGCACCAAGAATTTTGTTCCTAGAGTCTTGTATAGTTGTCTGAATTAGTATGACCATTTCCTGTTAACAATAACTTGATTGACGTTATTTTAAATTATTTTTTCTTATTAACCGCTTGATGTTGCAGGTTGCGGTGTGACAACCTGGATGATTACTAAGAGACAAATGTAATAATAATAATAAGAATAACCGTAATTGTCACGTTCCCTTTTTAATAATTTCTATCGATATCCTACTTTTCCTAGCCATTGCTAATGCTTGCATTGTTTTCACGTCAGCTGCCTCAGGCACCAATCAGATAATGCGCAGGCCTACAACTGCGGCTGCTACCGATTCATCCGCATCAAAGGAGAATGCCACTCCCTCCTCATCCTCCTCATCCTCAGCTGCCACGACAACCACAGTACAACGGCCGAAGACAGCCAGCGCCAGTGGAACCAATACGCCAGTTACTGGAGGTCATGGAGATTTCTCGAAGGTGACGATAAACTTATGACGTCTGTTAATAAAACAACGTTGCATGCAAGCCATGTCTTGTTTTTTTAATTTAGTGATTTCTTGTTTTGATCTGATGAGAAGTGATCCGTCAATGGTGGTTGGTATACATTACTGCTTGCCATTTGACAAGGAGTTAAGTGCTCAGGGTTTCTGTACATGATTTCTATCTCATGAGATGTTCCAAGACTATACTCTGTATTAGAAGTTGAGTTAACTTAGCCAGTTAGGCACCCATTCTGTGCTACGAAAGGGCCAGTTAAGTCTTGGAGGAAAAAGAAACTAGTGCAATCTACAAACATGAATTTGTTCAGACTTAGAGCACTTGAGCAACTAATTGCCTGTCTGGTGTATCTGTTTTTTTAAGATGGCAGTGTTTCTAGGTGGTAATGTGAGACACATCAAAGGTGCTTTTTCAGCTTCTCTGGCTTGAGGAGAGCAAAGAGTATCCATTAGCTGCATATTGACAGAGGTCTGTGTGTGCACACGTCAGATTAGTGTTTACCAATTGCGCCTCTGAGTAGTTTTTTCTTGAAGGAGTGCTATATAAATGTCCGAATGAATGAATTGCCTTTCTGTTGCTTTTAGATGAGAAGCATCCATGCAGAAAGTATAATATATAACATGTTTGTATTTAATTAGCATAACTTTGCAAGAGGGGCTGTGGTGTAGTGGTGGGTTCAGTGCCTTGTAGCCAGAGGATTCCAGATTCGAATCCACCTCAAGGCACTGCATGCTTCAGCGTGAAACTCCGATTCAGTGTCCGCGCTATAGTCAGGAGCGCCTCTGAGAAGAAAGCTTGAAGGGGCGCTATAGCAAATGCGAGAAATAAAATAAAGAAATAAAAAATAACTTGCCTAACATGTTACCTTAATCTTGCAGAATTTACCTGCACGAACTACCATTCCGAAAAAGGTGACGCCTTCAAGGACAGGTGGAGCACCGGTTCAGAGGCGAACGACATTCAACAGCAATGACACCGGCAACTCTGGACGTGGCATGTCTCTGGATCGCTCCGGAAAACCAGTCTCAGCTAACCCAAGCCCCGAACTAAAGAAGTTAGTCGATTTTCATCATCAAAAGGAATTAATCTACCCCAGTCAAAAATTGCTTATCTGATTGCTGTACGGCCCCATGTGTCAAATTACATTGCACTGTGTTGCATCATGTTACAAATTGATGTTTCTGTTTGTAATTAAGTAGTGATCACTGATCATGAACAATTTAATAAAGAGCTGATGGTTTCCCAATTACTTTGGTGGACACTACTCTGGCGTATTACTAAATGTCGGTTATAAAACTCATTTATGCATAACTGTCATATAGAGCACATACATTAATGGGCTCCTGCTTGCACTGTTTACTACCTCTTAATAATTTTACTGCTTTCTACCAGATGCTTAAGGCGTTTCTCTTTCCCGTGGCTGGGCTGGGAGTGCCTCTGAGTAGACTTCTTGAAGGGAACTATATAAATTTTCGGAATGAATAAATGAATGAATGAATGAAGATGTGATCATAATATTACCAAAGTTTCTTGATGTTTCTTAGCAAACTCTACAATGTCAATGCTGATAAGTCGGCGCCTGGTTTTGGAATGCGAGCTCCTCGGGGTCACATCAAGTCGCCAAGCAGTGCATCTACCACCAGACCGGAGTCATCCATGTCCACGGCATCCGCTACAGAGCCAGGTGGTGCATCCGGGACACGATCTGCGCCTGGGACTGGATCGCTGCAGAGGAACTCCAGTGCCAACGCTGCAAGTGTTGATGTCAATGAACCTACTGCTCCAATAAGTCGACAAGGGTCAGTGAAAACAATGGTGGTCAATGGTCATGGTGGTGGTGGTGAAGCCTTAGAATTATGATTGAGAGTGAGATTGGCTGTAGATGAGATTTCTCAGCTAAATAATAAGCACAGAGCCTCTTCTAACATAACTTTGGTTTCTCTGTTAATTGTTTCGTAATAAATTTAGGTATCTGTGACTGCTCTGCCTGGGGTTCTGAATTGCTTTTGCTGGCCCTGTATCCAGTCTTACAGGCTGGTATGGACACGTTTTCATCAGTTAAATAAAGCCATTTATGTTCTAGTATCTTGATATTGACCTGATCAGTGATCTTGGCTTGGTTTTGGTGAACCATTATTTGTAAGGTTTTGTGTATTCGACACCGACACAATAGAAGTTACTAATTGCAATAGAAGTTACTAATTACAATAGAAGTTACTAATTACAATAGCAGTTACTAATTACAATATAAGTTACTAATTACAATATAAGTTACTAATTACAGTAGAAGTTACTAATTACAATAGAAGTTACTAATTACAATAGAAGTTACTACTTACAATTTCCAATTTCCTGGAACTTACCTTTGCTGTCTTCAACACTGGTTTGATCTCTTTGGTGTTGCTCTCCGTTTAATTGCTTCGTGGAAACCTTAATCCATTTGCTCGAGCATTGTCTATCAGGGCTTCAGCTTGCTTTGAAAGCTTGAACTTTCTTCACCTATGATTTAATTACATACTCTGTATTGGGCCTGCTCTTAAAATGCACTTGTTTAGATGAGTCAGCTAGCCATCCATGCTTGCAAGACTTTTGCAATGTAAATGTGCTATTTTAATTAATGTCTTTATACATGCATACATGGAATGTGACTATGCTGCTATCTTCATCTGTTCTTAGGCTATTTTTAACTTGTTTAGACTTGGCCTGTTCTACTTATTAACATACCATTCCTTTACTTCTTTCTATGCTAAGTTTTTATTGCAAAGAGAACCAATGAATGGGCACTGGAACAAATTGGCACAGAACGTTAACTTTTAAGCAGCATTAAAACAAGGAAAATGAATTACTTTGATCACATCATGAGGAAAAGTGGAAACTGTTTGGAAAAGAGATAATTAATGCAGGGCACAACAGCTGTATCGAAGCACGTGGTAGACCACGATCAACCTGGATTGAAAACATTATGTCTTGGACAGGCTTGACTATGATTGAACTAGGCTTACTGCGGACGACAAACTATGATTGAACTAGGCCTACTGCGGACGACAAAGGAAAAGTACATTTGGAGACAGGCGGTTAATGGTGCGGCTAACCTTCGGATCGAAGTCTTCTAAAGACAAGACAATACTAAGTTTTTGCACTTTGATACTGTTACTTTGTTTGTATGTATGTGCACTTGTTATAGTTCTCCTTAAAGGACTCTACTCAGAGGCGCTCCCGACTGCAGAGCGGACGCTGCATCGGAGTTTCACGCCGAAGCGCTGATCAATTGCGAGTGAAGGACTTGCCCAAAGTCACTGCGCGGCGACTTGAGGTTGATTTGAACCTCCTGGTTTCAAGGCAATGACGCGACCACTACACCACCGCGCCCCACAATTTTACTTTACACATCTATTATGTACAGTTTATCGAATTTGAAGATTATAGCAAGTATGAATGCATTGGTATGTATACATGATTGCCTGCATACATGTTGTTCATTGCATGGGTGCTTGTTTCTTTGCAGGACTTCAACCCTCACGTCTCCACGTGCTCTTCCACCAGGTCAGGCTGGGGAATCTCCACAGCCGTACTCCAGATTCCCGAGGGCGGTGACCGGCCGACGCACTTTTCACGGAGGTCAGGTGACCGACCGGCGACAGATTGGCGCCCCGGTTGCGGGAAACGCTGGTTCCCTGCTGAACAGTCCGGGTGGCCTTCAGCAGGATCCGCAGACCGGTCGACTGACGTTCCTTGATAAACTGACTTCCAAATTTAGCAAACGGTTGGCATTGCATCCGCTTTTAAACTCAAGATTTCGTATACATGATTGCAGTTGTATTGTAGTGTATATATGTAAATTTGCATGGCACATCTTGCAGTGCACACTAATCAGAGTTGCTGCTAATGCGTGAGACCAAGAGAAAGGAAAGTAGTCTTGAGACAGCGAGAAGAGTCACTTGGGTCACCAGTTAATAAGGAGGTATGTGTTGAAGGAGGGAGCTGGTTCCACAGTGCTGGGCCAATGAAAGCAATGTTGTTTATTTGATGTATTCCTATATCTACTTATTTGCTGGAGGCAGATAGCTATATATGCATTGATCAGCTTCTGTCCAGTTACTTGGTCATCTGTAGTCTATTTTATTTTTCACAGCTGCATCAAGCTTATGATTATTTATTTGCTTTTCTTAGGTTATTTTAGGTGTCTTTAGCTTTATTTATTCAGGCCCTAGCTTTTTAATTTGCAACTGATAACTTCTTGCCTACAGGTGCAGTAGGGCAGTTTATCTGTATATTTTATTGAGGTAAAATATTGGTATGGTATTGTAAGGTTGTCTTCTTGTATATATTTTATCTTATATGTTTCGTATTATTTAAGTTGAAATTTGAATATATTTGTTTTTATTTTAGTTTTATTTTGCATCTGCTTCGCTGAACTTTCCCTTACCACATCTTACTTTATGTTTGTCTTTCATTATCAATAGCATTGTGACAACAGAGAAATTCTCTGTTGTCAGCCCTATGGTATGGAATAGGTTTCAATTAACATTGTGCATGATGTTTAGAGTTCAGTCAGACATGTTTTATTGAAACCATAAGTCCGTCCTTTACAGTTGGGGTTGGACTGAGAGCGCCTCTGAGTAGTAGCCTTAAGGGCTTTGTATAAATCACCTTAATCAATAAATGAATGATTGTACCTTGCTTTACATGCAAATGTGTGTGATGAAGTCGGGAGCTCTCTGATTAGTAACCTTGAATGGTACTGTAGGAATCTTCGTGATGAATAAATATATGACTGTACCATGCTTTACAGGTAAATTTGTTTGTGTATTTTAAACAATTGTCCGTCTGTTTTCCTTTGTTCCAGCTCAGTGAACGAATGGCAGGAAAACGATCAGTCGAAGCCTCGGTCGCTGCGCTTCACGTGGAACATGAAGACGACGAGCGCGATGGATCCAAACGACATCATCATCGAGATCCGAAAGGTGCTCGAGGCGAACAACTGCGACTACGAGCAGAGTGAGCGATATCTGCTGCTCTGCGTCCACGGCGACCCGAAAACCGACTCCGTCGTCCAGTGGGAGATGGAGGTCTGCAAGTTGCCCCGCCTCTCCCTCAACGGAGTCCGCTTCAAACGCATCTCTGGCACATCTATCGGTTTCAAGAACATTGCGTCGAAAATCGCCGACGAACTGAAGCTGTGAGGAGGCTGGGGCGCGAGGCGTGGCTGGCGCCGGTCGGCCGGGGTCGATGGTGGTCAACCGCATGCTGGTGGTGATTTCTGGTGTTTTCATTTTTGTGATTTTTCGACCCCTAGGTTAATGAAATCTTGTCGTTTCCTTATTGGTTGTTAGCGTCCGTGCGTGTGTGCGTGTGGATGCGTAGCGGTATGGTTGTTGGCGTTGAACTGGATGGTGGTTGTTTCGGGCTCGAATTGGAACGTGCATGGCTGGACTGAATAATATTACCACAGGTGCAGACTGGTCTTCGGTTTGCGTCTGGGCTGTGATGATTTGGCAGGTGATAGTTTTGTTTGTTGTCGAAGGAAAGAAGGTTGAGCGGTAGTGGTTAAATAGCGGAAAATTACAATCATGAAATTGGCAACATATTAATGTATGAAATCATCGGCAGCCCGGATTTATGGCCAAATTGAACCTGTAGTCAAAATGACAAATCAAAGGATGATGATGATGATGATGATGTCCAAGACGATTGGGAGTGTCCTAAGTATAGGGTAAAATGTTCAAAGCTGAACGATCGGTCCAAAATAGGTTAGGTGATTAAATGGGTCGGGTTAGCCCAGTTAAATAATTAGAAGTCCGTAAATAACCCTTAAAAAACTCGATTATAATACATGATATATTTGAGCAGAATTATAATTCTTTGCGCATGAAGCAAACAAATTGTCTACTGTTTGGTCTTTGCTGAAAATGGTTCTAAAACTGATAGAAGTTTGTCATCTGTGGTCCTATTTAAAATAGGAAAATATAGGATGATTGTGAGTTTTCGTGAGAGAGAAAATGTGCCAAGTATTGAAGTTTTGACTGAAAACTGAGCCAAGATTTCGTGAATGCAAGACATCGTTAGCCTGATGTTGGTGGTATTGTGAATGAAAATATCCAGAATAATTCTTGTTTCGGTTGAGCAATGTCCGACTGCTCCCCACATCCCATTTCGTACATCACTTGCGTTTTTGCATGCGGAACGACCCGCTTCCATTGCGCTGGCAGTCGTCAACTCTGATCGCGTTAAGGGGCATCAGCAACATACTTTTGTGTGTAATCGGACTAAATTGCACAGCGTAGAATGCGTTTTAGATGTTTGTTGTAAATTTCCTGTAAATTCTGAAATCATGTAAATAACTGCTTTGTGAAAAGAGGAAGGCAGAGCTCCCCAAGATAGTTGCGCTTTAACCTCAATATAACGTGTTTCCATGGCTGATTTGCTTCACCAGAAATCTTCTCAGTTCACTTCTGCTGCTGTTATGCTGCGAATCAAAACCTAGAAATATGACTTAGCCGTATTTAGAAATCAGAGTGGTGTACCATGACGTGCAGCTTGGCACCTGAAATCCATTTCGTGTTATATTGAGGTTTTAGAGTAGGACAAACCCAGATTTTGCATGATGCAAGGAGATTTTTATCGTTAGCAAGACAGAGGTATACGATGTATGGAAGCCTGTGGGTTTAGGATATACGGTTGTGTGCTGCTAGCAGGAGATTTTTTGTGGCACGTGTGTAAAATAGCCTATCTGTATAAATGGCCCAACTGTAGATATATCCCCAAGTATAGTAATTGTCCAAATGTAGATATAGCCTATGTAGAAAGAAAAAGTGTTAGATGAGTGGATCCCAAACAACCTGGTCATTCGATTAAAGAAACCCGCGACTAATTTGTAGAACTTTAATGACCAAATCTAAATAATTACTTGAATGTATTTGGACCAGGCTGTGAACTAACTCTGACTCCTCTTCAATGTTTATAGATGCCCAGGTTGTTTGTGAATAGATTGCAAACTTGCAAACAAAAATTAATATAAAAATGTATTTAGTGTAACTGTCTCACTTTGGATGTAACATCGGATAAAGCATCCTTTCTACGGACTATTCAAACTTTAAACCACCCAAAGTTAGAAGGCTAGGATTATTCAAGATTACTTAGTTCAAGTTCAAAAGTAAACAATCAAACCAGATTTTCTTTAGCTGAACAATGACTGCACGGACCAAAGTGAGGGTTGGAGAAAGCTGGTCCGATATGTGTACCTCTGTCTTGAAGTTGTGATGCTTTTTCAGGCTGTGTGTTGTAGCTGTTATATTGCTGTTATATCTGTCTGTCTGTCTCTCTCTCTCCACTTGACATAGTATGTCTGTCTCTCTCAGTCTCTAAGTGTCTTAACTACAGGAATTTGGATAATCGTATGTGTTCTTACTTCAACATGGAACATACTTCACAGTTTTAAACATCTTTAGTATGCTTTTTGAACAATTTTAAAATAATAATACAATTATTACGACAATTAATAACAATAATGATAAATATTTTTATTGATAGTATTTACTATGATTGGTAAATATTATGACTACCTTCCTTTAAAAAAAGTCAATATGACTGTTCATGTAATTATTGATTATTGTCGTTTTGTTTAGATTATTTTTGCTGCATTTAAGATGCTTCCTGTCTCTTATTAACCATGAAGAATCTTAAAATTGTTTAGTGGTTAAGTGGTGTAGCTGTGCTCTTTTCTCAGTTTAGTTTGTATGGGATTGTAATCCAAAATCTTGTATGAAATTTCGGAATCGTTCTCTAGCGATGCAAGCAAAAGGTTGTCTGGTTGCATTAGGTTATTCAGTAGTTACACTGGTTCTGAACAGTGTGGTTATCAATGCTTAAATTCCCTTTATCATGCTGCGCTTTTTTATCATTTTGTTTTGAAAATCTGTAGTCTGCATCTTTAGTTACGCTTTTGTGTTACGCTGTACGATGTAGTTGTAAATCGGTTGCAGTTTTACCGTAATTCTTTTCGTTTTTGACTCTGGTTATTGTGATTTTTAGAGAGTCTGGTGACAGTATTTGGGTATTCATAGGATTTCTATAACTATACCTGTGAAATTATTTTGCAATTCTTTGTCTGGAAAAACTTGGCATTTTGCAGCCAGAATTGTTTCTTATTGAAATGCTATTATTTTTCGGAAACCTGAAGGAAGATCTCCCAAGATCGACGTTCAGAAATAGCGTATGTTTTTCAGTTTAGTTTTATTTAATTATTGCTATTATCTTGCTATTATTATGCCAATATCATTATTATTCTGAGGTGAGAATAGGTCCTTGGATTGGAAAACTCGGGTATTTCGACATGAAGTGTTTTGAGCTGACATTCATCTTTCCCATGCAAGTCTGCAGAATGACCATGATATCAGTTATGTATTCAATAAAACTGAGGCTTTTCACCCCCGGACCCCACTCCAGGGTCGGGGTGTGGCGGGTCGTCCTGGTGATCCTCTGTCTAGCTGGGAGGTTTCAGGTGAATATGTACAAGACTTGCCGTAACCAGCATTGCCCGGGAATTTTTAGGTTTTTCTCTCCCCCCCCCACACCCTGACCTCGGGTCCGAAGTAGGTACCGGGTGGTCCTGGTGGCCTTCTGTCTAAGGTGAGAGAATTGGACTAACCCCTCCACTGGGTGGTCCAGGTGGCTCTCTGTCTAGGACTCTACATGCAAGGTTTCAGGTCAATATCTGCAAAACTGTGGGCATGCATTCTGGACAAACATACATGCACATTCTTGTATACATAGATTTATTATCATTCATTCATTCATTCGAGTATTTATATAGCACCTCTTCAAGGAAACTACTCAGAGGCGCTCCCGACTCCAGTACGGACAAACAGAACAGTTTTTAAGTTATTATTATTATATTGTGGTCTTCTAAAATGCCTGATTTAGAGTAAGTTTGCAGTGCACAGGATATTCATTCAGAACTATGAGAAAATTAAGGATAAAATCAGGAATTAATACTTTCATGTCGAGCGTGTACTAAAATTAACTTGGAAACCAATGCAGCTTGTTAAAGTGTTAAAAACATGGTTGTATAGTTTCGAATTACTTGGTCTTGGCCTCAGGATTTCTTGAAACAGGTTTTTGATGCCGGGTTTTGGTAACCTATTGTCTTGGCTCAACTTTGGTCTTGACGTCATCTCTTGATTCTTAGAAAATTTAGTGAACAATGGTCTGAATCATATATAATTATAGACATAAGCCTCAGGGCTGTTTTTAAGGAATTTTTAGAACTGCACAACTCATTCTTTCCTTTCCCATCTTCCATGGTAAATTACTTCCAATCAGAGGAAAATGACCTCTTTTGATAGTTTTAGCTGTACAGAAGTGCTTCTACAACCATAGGCGCAACCACGTCCTAAAAGTTGGGGGGGACCAGGGAACAAAAGAAATTTTTTAGTAGAAGCAATAATAGCGAGCGCGAAGCGCGCGAAACTGCGATTGCCGAAGGCAAGAAGCCCCAAACGATTATGGGGTATGGGGGAGCGTCGTAAGCTCCCCCATCGAAGCAATTTTGAGCATTTGATGCCAAACCGAGTGCATTTAGGTTCTAGTTTACCTGAAATTTTGCAACGATGATATCGGAATAAAAGTACCTAAACTATCTCGATCTGTGAAAGTCTAAATCTAAATCAGTCAATCAATTTCTTAATGAGCCATATAGTAATTGACATTAGACATTGCTTACAAAAAATGGCGCAACTTCTGGGGATGCAAAGCTATGCCCTACCCTAAAGGCACAGAAGTCATGCAATAAATATCCATTGATTTTAATATAGGTCTACACATAAACTAAGACACAGTGGAGCCAAAGAATGAGAATCATGGGTGCTCATTTCCGTCTAACCGGAAAAAGGTTAGAGATCTTTTTGGACTACTCTAGTAATTATTAGAGAAAACTATCTATCTTAGAAACGGTAAAATGGTGCCAGATTATAGTCGTGCAACAAATATCCAAATTATTCATTGATTCAAATGCGCATATAAATGAGCACACAGCGGAACTAAGGAATGGGAAACATGTGCCCATTTCCATATCCTAACGGTGTAGACCATAGGTGAAGACTTGGTGCTGACTTTGCGGGACAAACGAACGGCCGAAGGAGGATCGACGAGCAGGGGAGAGTTTGGGCAGGGAGATATGCCCCCAAACTTCGAAAAATTTCGATTTTCAGCACTACAATGGTAGCATTTCAGGTAGTCATATAAACAAATTTCCACGTCATTTTAGTGCTTATAGTCTTTGTTTACGATTTTCAAAAGTGCCCTCCCCAATGTCGAAATGCTATGAATTGATAATTGTTTAGTAAAGTAAAAAGAGGTGTGTAAGAGACATCTCCAATTGGAATTCTCTGTTTAAAAAATTATAGTTAACTTGTTTGATGATAATAGTTTAGTAAAGTTAAAAGAGGTGTGTAAGAGACATTTCCAATTGGAATTCTCTGTTAAAAAAATAATTAATTTGTTTTACGATAATAGCTTAGTAAAGTTAAAAGAGGTGTGTAAGAAACATCTCCAATTGAAATCTCCAATCTGTTTAAAAATAATAGTTAACTTGTCTGATGATATAAGTTTAGTAAATTTAAAAGATGTGTGTAAGAGACATCTCCAATTGGAATTCTCAGTTTAAAACAATAATAATAGTTAACTTGTTTGATGATAATAGTTTAGTAAAGTTAAAAGAGGTGTGTAAGAAACATCTCCAATTGGAAATCTCTGTTAAAAAATAAAAGTTAACTTGTCTGAAGATATAAGTTTGGTAAAATTAAAAGATGTGTGTAAGAGACATCTCCAATTGGAATTCTCAGTTTAAAACAATAATAATAGTTAACTTGTTTGATGATAATAGTTTAGTAAAGTTAAAAGAGGTGTGTAAGAAACATCTCCATTTGGAATTCTCAGTTTAAAACAATAATAATAGTTAACTCGTCTGATGATATAAGTTTAGTAAATTTAAAAGATGTGTGTAAGAGACATCTCCAATTGGAATTCTCAGTTTAAAACAATAATAATAGTTAACTTGTTTGATGATATTAGTTTAGTAAAGTTAAAAGAGGTGTGTAAGAAACATCTACAATTGGAATTCTCAGTTTAAAACAATAATAATAGTTAACTTGTTTGATGATAATAGTTTAGTAAAGTTAAAAGAGGTGTGTAATAGACATCCAATTGGAATTATCTGCTAAAAATAATAGTTTACTCATTTGATGATAATAGTTTAGTAACGTTAAAAGAGGTGTGTAAGAGACATCTTCAATTGGAATTCTCTGTTTAAAAAATTATAGTTAACTCGTTTGATGATAATAATTTAGTAAAGTTAAAAGAGGTGTGTAAGAGACATCTCCAATTGGAATTCCCTGTTTTAAAAATAATAGTTAATTTGTTTGATGATAATAGTTTAGTAAAGTTAAAAGAGGTGTGTAACAGACATCTCCAATTGAAATTCTCTGTTTAAAAAAATAATAGTTAACTTGTTTGATGATAATAGTTTAGTAATTATATTATATTTAACTTGGGATTTTAAATCGTAGGTTTTTATTACCTATTGTTAATCCGTTGTATAATAACGATGTTCTATGTCCCATTGTTCGTTTTCAAGAGGAGTAATAAACAAAATACTTACATACTAACTTACTTACTTTCCATATTATTCCCAATGTCCAACTGGAAGTTGATTCGAGCCTGACGGAAACCTTTAGGGAATGTAGCAGAAGCGCGATTATGACGTTGTGGCGTTATTTATTATTATTAATCAGAAGTTTAACGACATCTTATAGCTTCAAAGGCTGTTGACGTCTTTAAAGATTTTTAACAGTGCATTCCACTTTTTTCTCCTCGCATTTTTTAAGTAGTAAGATTGATATATCATTCCTTATACACGCAAGCAGCATATGCTCAGTTGTTTCAAGCAATTGATATTTAGAACACAGGCCTGTTGTGCTTTTACCTAACACTTTCAGCCAAGTGTTATTAAGGACATGCCACATCCTAAGTCGGGTAAATTGAACTTCTTTTTCCTGATGGAGTCCATTAATTTTATATCAGTTGTGACGTTGGGTGTTGGCAATGTTTTTAAAATAACCGGTAATACGTTAAAAGAGGTATTTTTTCCACACAGTATAATGTTCGCAAACTATTCAACGTGGGACTAAATAACTATTGGTTAGAGCCTGGATTACCCGGGAATTCATATCATTTGAAATATGAACTTCATCTGCTAAAGTTTTCTTTCTCTAGAACTCTACTGACGTGTGGGTGTACATGCCCTAACGATTAAACATGGGGGGGGGACAAATGCATGGACCGTCCCCCCCCCCCAACGCCTCCATTGGGGGAGGGGACCGTCCTCCCTGTCCCCCCTAGGTCTCCGCCCGTGGTTTCACGTGCTATCTGTGTGAGACGCCAACACTGTCGAGTTAAGATGTTGGCCTACTGTAACAGGCAGGATTAAAACACTCTTGATTCAGCCTTAATGCTGAGAAGCTATACGTTCTTAATATGCCAGTCTATATTGAAATGGCTATTAGCAGTAGTCGGTTGCAAAAGTCCCAAGCCTCTCGTCGAAAGTTGGAGGGGAATATTCGTCGAAAGTTGGGGAGGGGGCCATTCGCCGAAATTTGGGGGGACCGTCCCAAGCCTCCAAAAAGTTGGGGGGGACGCGTCCCGTGGGTCCCATAGGGTGGTTGCGCCTATGTCTACAACTGCATAAATTCTTTTAGAATTGCACATTTTGTGTACAACTGCACGTTAAAAAAAGCCTCTTTCTTCTTGCTGGCCTTTGATTTTGCAACTTATAAAATTGGCCTATTCCAAATTTCCAATATGAACAGCTATTGTGTCTGGGTTATGCAATTCTTAAAGATCTTATATTCATAAATGCAACGGTAGTTAAGAACAGGCCGGGAAACTGATAGGCCTATGTAAATTGTTTTTGATCATAAATTTGAGTCCATGTTAGCCAATCGAATAGATTCGAGAGAAGCCTCATGCTAGCGCTGTCTTGGATCTTGTGTCTTGTTCTCAGACTTGGTACCCTGCAGTCTTGAAGCACTTAATCCTAGCCAGGAGGAAAAGAAGAAGATTAGGCCTATAAGAACGAATCTAGGCACATTAATTTTTCACAGTAGGCTATCTCTAATAAATTATAACTGTAGACATACACTCATGTAGTCGTCTTGATTAACAAGGCTGTGCTGAGCCCACCCCTTTCTTTCGTCAATTTTCACGCATCAGCGTAAAATCTAGGCCTACGTGCCAATTGTTCAGTGGTAAATTGCTCACCCAAATTGGCGAATCTTCGAATTTTTGCACATGCATGTAAAGGCTGAGTCTACAGCCCGCCATCCTATTCGGAAAGCATATAAGATATAAACTGTAAGATTATGAAACAAGAATCATATGGTCCACTATTTTGACGAAAGCACATTGAATTTTAGGTTACGGCCGGGTCTTCTCCGTAAAGTTGGCGGTCCGGGATCTCAGTTTAGGAGGCTCTCAGATCCGAAGATCCGGTTACTAGCGTCAGCAGAGTACGTGTGCGGACACGGCTAGATACGGAGCATATCTTAATGGAGGGTGGTTTAACGGGAGTGGGGGAGGCAATACTCGATTCTGTTAGGGACTGTCCAAAACGTGGAGTCGAGTAACAGGCCCTCCCGCCCCTCTCTTCACGCGTGACGCTCATCATGCCTGAATGCCCCTCGCGAGCCATAGGGTTATTCGGGGTCAGAGGGCGTAGTCTCGATTTTTGTGATTCGCTGCGTACCCCTCACGTCGGGCATCCTGGGGCTGATTGACGGCCGGGTGGAGCAATGAAGAGGGGATAGCCATGCGCGGGATGGTCGATTGTGGCTGCGGGGGGACGCGGGTTGTGTGAAATCAATTAGGAAGCCTTGCCCGCGCTAGGCGTAATTAGGAGGCGCGGCATTAGTGCGTTCAGAAGCAGGTGATTTGTCGGATGCACCGCGCTAATTAGCAGACGAGTTGAGCTGATGACGTAGCAGATGAGCAGACGACAATGCGTCAATTGAGCTGACGACGCTCATATTATAGCAAATGCGAGCAGATAACATATCGTCAATAATTATTAAGCAGACGATAGATCTATCAATTCTGCTTTTGAGTAGGTCGAGACCGTAGACGGTAAACTTATTGCTCCAGTTGAGCAGACGACAGAAGAGAGCAGACGACTTTCGCTTGCTGGAGCCTGGAAGGATCTCGTCACCATTAGAGGCGAGTATGAATGATGTTTGCAGGGGCTTCTATCCATATTCCGGGGGGGCTAGGGGGAGTGGCAGCTTGAGCCAGTGGAAAACAGGTTATCAGAAAGGAGCGAACACTGATGCAAAACCAGCCCAGGAGAGGGGAACGCTGGCCTGGGAGGGGAAGCCCGATTGTTTAGTGGGAATAGAACTTGGAAGTACGTTATTGGCTGTTGGACCATGGTAGCGTTGGTAGCATCGACGGTTGGTAGGTAAATTCGGTGAGTCCAACTGGTTAGGCCGTAGGCGAATAACTAAACAAATATGGACCTAATAGGCCTACCATTCTATTCAGAGACTGACGGCAAGGGCTAAGAGTGGTAGGATTGTTGAGTGTGATAATAGCAATGATTTTACGTTGCAACTAATGATTCAACACAAAAGTCACCGGACTATGCCTGGACGGCCTTTAGCTTTCCAAAAGAAGTACCTGAACGCCCCGTATACCTTTCAAGGCTGTGCTGGCCAACAGTGGCGTAGCCAAGAATTTATGATGGGCGGGGGGGTATGGCCTTGCCGGATGCCCTTCCTGACACCAACCCAACAGTAATACAGTAAATAAAAGGGAATAAAGTAACAAAGGGAATAAAGTAAGAAAAACAATTGTTATTCTACAAGCAATTGTTTTGTTTATCTTATTTAAGTGGATAAATAACCTTAAAAAATTTGTTTTTCAAAACAATCGGTTAAGAACTTTCCGAGATCATTGATTACGCACGGTAACGTTTTACATTTTTATTTATATACAAGGCCGTAGCCAGGATTTGATTTCGGGGGGTGTTTCACCAATTTCTCTTCCTAAAACACTCATGACCTTTTTAGTCGTCCGGTCAAAATCTTCAAAACCAGTCACTAATTTCCCTTCCGAAAAAACTGATGACTTTTTACGTTATTGGCTGCTGGACCATGGTAGCGTTGGTAGCATCGACGGTTGGTAGGTAAATTCGGTAAATTTACCTTTTACGGCCGTAATCTTCAAAAAATGTCACCAATTTCCCATCCGGCATTCTGTTTTTTTTACATTTTTACACTTCTGGGCCGTTTTCATGGTTTTATTTCATGGTTTTTACATCATGTGCTCGTAAATGCATTCTATTATATTTCACATTTTTCATTTCGGGGGGTGTTCAAACCAGTGGCGGCGCTAGGGGGGCTAGGGGGCTAAGCCCCCCTAAAAAAGGCCATCCATTTTTTTCCCATGTAAAAATATAAAAAAATTGACGATTTACCCCCTTTAGCCCCCCAAAACTGAAATCCTGGCGCCGCCTCTGGTTCAAACACCCAAAACACCCCCTAGCTACGGCCTCGTTTATATAGATTATAACATTAGATTTTTTATTGATCCCATTACAATTATACATAGGCCTACGTGTAACTAAGTATAAATATAAGCAAATTCACATAATGAGTAGGCAGACTCACAACGTGGGAGCCTGGGAGCAATAGGCACACCGAAAGGGACAAGTCCCTCTGAGTATAGGGGCCTAGGCCTAATCACCATTGAGAATGAGAAGTGCAACAAGACAATGAACAGGGTTCTCTTTGACACCCATTAATGACATTGTTATCTTCACATTATTTTGCTGTTTTCTTTTAAAGTGTATTGACGTGTAACTGGGTGCGGTGTGTCACCCTGATTTGTCTTATTAAACGAAGATTAATTAATTAATTAGTATAGGCTACAGTAGCCTAAACCCGTAGGCAGGGGCGGATCCAGGAGGGGCCAATCCGGCCATGGTCATCCCCATTTCAAAAGTGCATGGGACGTGCCCCCCCCCATTTGGTTTCAACAAGCATTCAATGCAGCGGGAGAGCAAAGTCATTACTCCGACCAGGATGACTGATGACTAAAAAGTCATCAACTATAGCCTAACTAAAAAAAGTCGTCAGATTTTTCG
The DNA here is from genome assembly GCA_949752735.1 of Lumbricus terrestris. Lineage (NCBI taxonomy): Eukaryota > Metazoa > Annelida > Clitellata > Crassiclitellata > Lumbricidae > Lumbricus > Lumbricus terrestris. The sequence continues at coordinate 19,161,273 of OX457044.1, forward strand.
GCTGTCCAAAGACGGAAAATTTTGGGCCCCCTTCGAAAATTTCTGTGTCCGCCCTTGCCCGTATAGGGAACATTAGAATGCATCAAATTTACTTAACTATAATAGGCCTAGGCCTATACCATAGGCCTATCTAGGCCTGTAAGCCGACTTTGAGGGGTTTAAATTTATAGGGCTGTGTATATATAGCTACAGGTCGCGTTTTGGTCCGTGGCATTTATAATATAATATTATAGCCTATATAGGCCTATTAGGCCTATATCAACTTGGTGAAGTTGGGTCTGGCCTTAATTTGTCGCTTTCTTTTTCGGGACTTTGGAGCAGGAACAGATATGCACGACATCAGCGTGATGCAGCTGAACGCGTCCAGATCCCGCGGCGAGTCAGATCGGATAGTTGGGAGGTGGGGGTGGAGGTAGGGTATCAGCCGGCACATATAGGACTAGAATATTTAGACTGTCTTTGTACGTATACGTCTAGGCCTATATATAGGCCTATAGTCTATAGCCTAATATGTAGCCTAAAGCCTCTGTAGGCCTATGCATGTATGGGTATAAACCTAGACGTTCGTAACCTTTCGGGTGATAGGTCGACTCCAGCGCGGTTTTCAAATTCAACCGAAATATGAAATCTGATATCGGTCCCTGGGTATGCGAAGTATGCTTGCCCAAGGAGGTCTGGATAACTAACTTAATATATAGGAGTCCATGGCTTGCCCCATCTGTGGATGGAGAGAGACAGAGAGAGAGGACGAGGCAAGGGGGAGAGTTCGTGGGTATGCAGGCACAGTGGGAAGAACGGGGGGAGGGCCGACGGTGATTATACGATTAACTGGCCGTCGGCCTTAAAAATATAACGGCGAGCGCTATAGCCTATAGGCTGTAGTAGGCGGGAGGAAAGACGAAAACAGTCGCATTGCACATGCAGGCCTATATTATGCATAGGCCTACTGTATATAGGCCTATAGGCTAGGCCTAATCTTTATTTTGAAAACTTCGTTGTTTGTCTATATAGATGTTCGGCATGGGACGTATTTTCTGCGGAAATTCGGCGGCCACGTGTAGCGAGCTCTAGTGGAATTATGATGGATATTTTTAGCACGCCGTTTGCACGTTTTTCTCTCACTATACGGACTTTTGGACCCTGAATATTCTACGACATCCATCGAAAAGGGTCGGTCGCCATTTGCAAAATGGCGTCGTCGTCTCATGGATAGGGTTCGTGGGGTCTGTCGACCTGACCCCAACTCAAAGCTTCGCATTATCCGTTCGGCCGGTCGGACGGACGGATCAGCGGCCCATGATAGTCTCTAGGGCCGTGTCGACCACGGCATGTCCTCCCGACGGAAACGATCGACGCCTGCCAGGCTGGCCAACGAACCCGGTAAGTTCATGTGTCCGCGGCTGTACGTTAATTCATATAGCGCCTTTGGATTGACATATACAGTGCGATACACGAATGTACTGTTATAGTACTATAAAACTTTAAAGAACTGTTTATGTGTCATTCATTTATGCAGCTTTCTTTATTTACATTTGATGAGGTGACTCTGTTTCAGGGGCTGTTTCCACGCACTTGTGTAGCGCATTGTTTTAATTATTCGTCATTGTATCTGAGACTGGATATATTACTATTAGTAGAGGTTAACAAACAGATTGAAGCAAGGGTAAAATGCTGGCGAAGGAGCTGAATGTAGGGCTGATGACTTATATGACTTTATAAGAACGTGTTGAGAGATTAGTTTCTTTATATATAGTCCTATATGAACCGTATATCTTGTTCATACTTCATTAAAACAGTAGATATATACTATATAGACAGGGTAGCATTAACAGTCTTTGGGGGATTTTGTAACATGACTAAAAACTAAACCAATTATTTATTTTAGGCCTACTGTTTATTTTAATGTCTATATTAATTGGCAAAATTACATGCATTTGGCAAGTCAACACCATTTCAGAATCAACAGTGTGGCAGAAAGGTCAGACACTGATTACTTGTAGTCTCTGAATATGTAGGTCTCAACATATAAATATTTGGGGTCTTGCATAGGAAACTGTCAATGATGTAATTTAGTCAGAAAATTCTGCATTCATGTGTTTTGCAAAGTTCTTAAACTTTCTGTTCTATTTATAATACGCTGCTTGCGACTACTGAGTAGGCCTAGTTGCTAAAAAGTAACATTGATTCAATTTAAAACAAAATTAATATTTGAAGCATTTTTGATATTATGTAAAGAAGCAATTTTTTGCTCATTAGTATTCAGTGGTTAAAGTGGTTTGGTTGAGCAATGGAATGCCAAATGGGTAAGCACTGATCTGCAACGCTATATGCTCAGTGATGCTCATTCATTCAGCATTCCCACTGCTCACCCAAACCCCTTTAACCACTGAATAACACTGTCCTAAGATATTAAAGCTGAAATTAGTTGTACCATTTTGCTACAATTGTTTGGGTGAATTCTCTTGCCGGGATGGGTTGGGCATCAGTTGTAGATGAAGAATTTTAAAAACTAATACTTATAATTGTAAGAATATAGTCATATCAACAAAAAGGAAGTATGAAATCACAATTGTATAGAAAGTGTTAGTGTGAACTGTGTATCGACTAGCACAAATGCACGATTTGTGTGTGTACCACTTTGCAAACCTGGTACCATCACACCATCATTTGAAAATCCCTGTTTTAGATAGCCATGTGTTGGTACCTTTTCAATTTTTCAAATGTGCTTTCTGAATGGCGAAAAAATTCCAGACATATTAGCAGCAGTAGATCTATGAATAGTAAATAGATGTATGAATAAAAAAATTGAGCTATATAGATAGCAAGCAGATTCATATATAGCAATGGTAATCTTATTAACTTATTTTCTGCATTTTAAATTTAGTCGTCAGTGATACAGCTTCCTAATTTAATAATAGTATGTTAATTATGTTTGTTGTTCATATGAATAGATCTCGTTATCTGCATTCAATTCAGTTGTTCAGCATTAAGCTCTGCAGTGCAGTTGATCAGTTAGTCAGTGATTGGTGTAGACTGTAGAGGGAGACGTTGTTTGATTGATTCCAAATGCCCCTCCCGTCTTCCTCTGTCCCCGAGGCAACTGACCATGCAGGTTGCCTACTGTGCCCAGTGCCGAGCTGTCAGTCTGACCCCGCCTTGACCAGTCATTCCGTTCCCAAACGAAACATTTAATTTCCTCTTATATATATATATGTATATATATACCCTCCTTCCCTCCCCTATATATAGTATATATATACCCTCCTTCGTTCCCTGGGTCCATTCGTCCGTCCGTCCATCTGCATGGTTGTCCATCTGACCTGCCAGCGATGACGCGCTGACAGTTTCTGAGCTGGGATGATTGTCAGACAAGGGCAGAGGTGAAGCCCCCTTCCCACTCGTTGGCTACTTCTGATATTAATCTGCCTTATCCGGCTGTTTTTGTCCACTGGGAAAGATTGACGGATGGGGGCCAGCAGCATGAATGACCTTCTGCTAGATTTATTTATTTTATATTATGTACCTAACACTGAAATCCTTCATACCTACAGCTTGTTTGTTTGTTTGTATGTGCACCTGCTATAGCGCCCCATCAAGCTCGCTACTCAGGGGCGCTCCCGAGTATACAGAGCGGACACTGCATCAGAGTTTCACGCCGAAGCGCTGAGCAGTTGTAGTGAAGGACTTGCCCAAAGTCCCTACGCGGAGACTTGAGGTGGATTCGATCCTGCAACCCTTCGGCTGCAAGGCGACGAACATACCCACTACACCACTGCGCCCCATAAATGGCTGTGCAGATAGAAGCACAGAAGTAACAGAATTAAGATATATTGCAGTTGCATGGTCAGTCAAACTCAGTATATGAAAGCATGTAAACTTCAGCAGTCACAATACAATGCACAAGGTTATAAAGTATTATTTTATTATTATTATTTAGGATATTTTATATAGCGCCTTTTCAGGGTATATGCTACCGTACTCAGAAGTGCTTTTGATTCAAACAGGGCTAAATAGGACAGTTTTGAGGTTCTTAAGGAACAGAGTGAGCAATAACTTAAAAGCACAGTGTAACAGGGACGCCATTCCAGGTTGTAGAACCATGCAGCTATAGCCTATAACTGAGAATGATCATGTTGGTGGTGCTAACGTGAATATATTTTCCATTAGCCTATAAGAGTGTGTAGTTGTTTATAAATTATATAAAACCTTGCTGTTTGAAAGTATCTCTAAAGTTATGCCATGAATATGCGTAATGTAATTGGTAAATAAAAGAGTGCGTCTCAGATCAAAATAAAAATGCTGACTAAGGCTTGATTTAGGTTTAAAGTTCGTTAAGCCTTGGACTTATAATATCAAAGCCAGCATTGCAAAATCCTATATAGCTTTCTGAAAGTCAGGATCTATTTTTTTACTGTATTGAATGTAAAATAGTATTGAGAGAATAGCATGGAGTGATTAATTGACCTACAGACAGACACACACAAACAGACACACAGACAGATACATACAAAGGCAGGTACACAGACAGACATGCAGGTATACACAAGAGCAGAAAGAGAGACAGCGAAAGTGTGAATGAATGAGAAGGAAGGGGACATTTTCACCCTGTTGTGGGGTAAAATATTTTGACAATCGGAATGGAAGTAGGCTATTATAAAACATTTTCGTATTCAGAAGGAGATTAAGCTGGACATGGAACAAACAGCATAATTAATAAACTAATTATGCATAATATAAGCCGATCAAAGGCTTTGGTTCAATTAGATTTCTTTCACCCTGCAGGCTTTCATCCAAAAACCTAGGGCTGCAGTTTCTTCTCCTCCTGCTCCTCCGTCCTTCCTTCCCGCTGGCCTGGCATGGGTCAGGAAGGAGAGACTGTGTGGAATGCGAGGGGGTCAGAGTGCGTTAGAAATCGCCGATTGACGTGGTGATGGATATCTATAGATCCCTTCCCTTATTCCTCAGATATCCCGTCCTGTGTTGGTGGCTAAGCGGTGACGCCCTCCAGGCTTTGACCATTGTCAATCCCAACTCACAATTATTTCTCACACGCCGTCAATTAATGCAGGAAATGTCCCCTTTCTCAGTCTCTTGTGCTCCCCCCTCGCCACTCCCCGATCATTCATTCCAGCTCATTCCGGAGGCCCACTGACCACTCCAGATGGATTGGAGGCGGTCAAGCGTGCCCTGACCGCGGCCAATTGAATGACGGGTTCCTAGCAGAGCACCTGTCAGTGGCGATTTGATTGACAGCTTTTGACTTTGACGGCTGATTGATCGGGTGGGGGTCGCCGGTTTCATCTATCCACCTGTTGGAACTCTGACCCCGTCCGGTAGAGGGTAGAGGGACTCTCTGTGTCGGCCGGCGACCAGGTGCGTGCTTACCCCAGGAATTACACATCTGACATGGACCCCCAATAGCAAGGGCAAATTCAAATGATACCTTTTGAATTTCGGATATGTCTACCTTTGAACTATGGATTCTCTTACCTCTGTCATTGTCATTTCCTGTCATATTTGAATTCCTTTCTTTCAGTGTGACTGCTAGAAACTTCCCTGATCATCATCAACTTCAGCTCATCATGCATGACTGTCAGCAGGTATACACTGCATGGGCATAACGAATAACATAAGGAAACATATATAGTACAGGAGTGTCACACATTTTTTAGTGGTGGACGAGTGACTATAATTTTCAGCAACTGGTGGGTCAGGATGCAGAAGACACCTTCAAGAACAAAATGGTGTAGGTACAGATGTAAAAATGATGGAAACGGAATTAAAAACTGAAAAACTATTGTTTTATTAGGAAAAAATGGAAAAAACCGGGAAAAAACATAAACCGAAATAATTTGACTTTGTTACAACTTAAACTGCATTTTAAACTTAAAAACCTCATTGTTTGCAATGCTAATTGGCAAATTTATAACACAACTTTAGGCCAATATTAATCTTATAAGCGAGATCAGTTTACAACAGTTATTTTTTCCTTATAACTTTGGTTTAATAATAAATTGAGAAAAATTTAAAGTTATTGAAAATTAATCTTTTTCAAATTTCAATTGTAAACATAACTCTACATAAGTTCATGCTGATCGATGCAATTAATATCTAATCAGAATTAAAGACCGCAGATGTGTACTAAATTATATATATATATATATATATATATATATATATATATTGTACTTAAAATTGTTACCTAGGCCTAAGAAGTTTTATCAAAATAACTCTTATAAATTTCATTTCTTGTATATAAGGCCTACTGCGTGTATTTCTCGGTTGAAGCAGAGGTGACCCTGCAGGCCTATAGTATAATCTTGATGGTTTATCTAAGTAAGAGATTGGCAGATCTTCAGCCATTTTAACACATCATAAGACTGGGATTTGAAATGATCCCAATGGCATTTAATTTGTAGTTCCAACTTGAGGCATATCGTCTGTGGTTCCAAAGGCATTTCATCTGTGGTTCCAAAGGCATGTCATCTGTGGTTCCAAAGGCATGTCATCTGTGGTTCCAAAGGCATGTCATCTGTGGTTCCAAAGGCATATCATCTGTGGTTTCAAAGCATATCATCTGTGGTTCCAGAGCATATCATCTGTGGTTCCAAAGGCATGTCATCTGTGGTTCCAAAGGCATGTCATCTGTGGTTCCAAAGGCATATCATCTGTGGTTTCAAAGCATATCATCTGTGGTTCCAGAGCATATCATCTGTGGTTCCAAAGGCATGTCATCTGTGGTTCCAAAGGCATATCATCTGTGGTTTAAAAGCATACTATCTGTCGTTCCAAGAGCATAATCATCTGTTTTCCCAAGGTACAAGTGTATCATCTGCGGTTCCAAAGCTCAGTGTGTTGATCTAAATTCTGCTAATGCTTCCGATGTCTGCTGTACTATATAGCACCATCGTTGCAATGCACTGTGCAGCACTTGGTATGCTATATTAAACAGTTATTAGACATTGCTATTAATTGTGCATTAAATTTATTGAAGAACCTAGCTTTGTATTAGGTTTTCCTTTAGGGTATGTTTGTCTGTTAGACGTTGAATGGCGGGTGGAGGTTGTTTCCCTCGGGCAGCGGAGACGAGTGAGTCTCGCCATTCAGTGACCCCAATGACCCAGGCCCTGTACAGCCCAACCAAGGTCCCCCAGGATGACGCCAGTGCACCTGCAACCTGCAGTAGCCCTGGACTACATGCATGCACGCCTCATATCTCTATCACTCGTTTGCAGCTTGTCTTCATCCAAAAACTCTTCTTCCAGTGTCTGACAGTTTCTGTCTGTGCGTCTCTGTCTCTCCGTCTGTCTGTCTGTCCGTCCGTTTATGTCTGTCTGCCCGTCTGTCTGTCTAGGGCAGATGTTTTCCAATCATTCGTTCTCTTTCATTGTCCGGCCGTCAAACCGCAAATTAAACCGTCTCAGTTTTTTCTCCTCCAACATCGACATCGCTTTCGGTGTATACAGCAAGAGATTAGAGCGTGTGACTGATAGACTTCTGTGGCCCGCGACGGTCAATGGGACTGAAGAAGACGACGAGGAGTGGGGTGGGGGTGGGAGGGGGTTAGGGGTGGGGGTGTGGTTGGCCCCGGGACAATGACTGAGGGGGAGGATGGGCGGATAATTACACATGGCAACCAGTGTTGTTGTTGTTGTTGCTTTGTTGTCGGACCGGTGCATCATCCTTTCCATATGTTTTTGGGACTGGGTTGTGAGAGGCAGGACAGGTGGAGATAGACACACACACACACACACACACACACACACACACACACACACACACACACACACACACACACACACACACACACACACACACACACACACACACACACACACACACACACACACACACACACACACACACACACACACACACATGCAAACACACACACAGGGCGATGGTGGGCTTACTGACTGAGTGGTTCATTAGTGAGTGCAAAAAGTCCATGCTAATGACAGGCAGTTTGTTTGCTGTCATCCGTGGTGAGGCAGATGGTTGCGTGTATAGTGACTGTTGTGGCTGTAGCAGTCTTGGAGTGTGCTGTTGTTTAAGGAATCTCAGACAGTCAGTTGTGTGCTCTATTTGTGGATGAGAGGCGTGGGTGCACATGGAGGACACAACTGGCTTGGAAGAAGAAGAGGAGCATTGAAGAGGAAGGAAGCAACAGAGGAAGGAGCATTTGGAATTGATTGGGAGGTCGATCAGAAGAGGAACCGAGTGATGACATTGGGAATGGGTGACTATAGGAGTGGAGAGAAAAAGGAAGAGTGTGGATTAGAAATAGAATGGAAGAGGGGAACAATGGAGGAGGAAGACTGATGGAGACAAGGAAGAGAGAATGGTAATGGAAGAGAGCTGGAAAAGGGGGAGTTAGTGGAAGAGGAAGAGTGTGGGAGGGTGGAAGGAGAGAGTCAAAGAGGGATTGGCAGTGGAAGAGGAAGAGCGTTGGAAGGAAGAGAGTGTATAGGAGGAATTCTGAGTGAAAGAGAACTGGCTTGGAAGAAGAAGAGGAGCATTGAAGAGGAAGGAAGCAACAGAGGAAGGAGCATTTGGAATTAATTGGGAGGTCGAGTGTGGTATGACCCTATGAGACAAGACTAACAGAAAGGAATTAAGAGAGTTGGAAACTGAAAAGCGTGGACCAAGGACTTGGCAAGGAGAGAGTAAATGAAGAAGCAAAGAACCAGTTTAAGGGTGAAACAAAGAAGAGAGGAATGATGGAGAGGAAGGGACAGAGGTAGAGAGAGGTAGAAGATGATGAGTATGAAGAATCTATAGGAAGAAGATGGTCAGGAAAATGGAAAGGAAGAACAAGAATCGGATGCCAGTCTTGGCTTAAATAACAGAAACACAGAGCCAGACTAGAAATGGAGACAGACAGTCAACAGACAATACACACATGGAGTAAGACAGAACCAGAAGAGGGATTGCCATAACTTCCCATGGAGCTCAGGACTCAAATGGCTGGAACTATTGACTAATATCACAATAGCTTATACCTTTCCATCTTTCTTTACTTAATGCATGTTCAATGTTCATCACCAAACGTTGCTGTCTCTGTCACCTTGTCTTTAAACCTTTCTTATGTGCCTTTTGAACTTTCTTTGTTCTTAATTCTTCCTGTTAGATTTGATTCATCATTACCTGTCATTTCTAGTTTCTCTTCCAATGCCTTCTGATCTTTATCATTTGAGCAGGTTTTATATTACATTTTAAGCTTATGGGCAATTGAGCATAATATATCATGACCTTTGCTGAAATAACCACACCAGAGGCTGCCTTTTTGCCTTTGCCTCACGGATACTTTGTGAACTTTTCTGATCTCTTACCTTTAACCTTGCCTCACCCAACATTTTCTTTGATCTGTCACCTTTAGGGTCACAGTCACCTTGTCGTGGCAGAAGTTTTACCCCAGTCTCCGTATGGTGATGATCTGATTGCTCTCTTCTTACAACAGTATTGGATGTTGTCCCATTGTGGCCGGCCATCAAGGGAGGCCACTAGTCAGCCGTTAAATGTGGCCTTTTATGACTTTTGTCCAACAGGAGTGAGTGTGTGTCTTCAGTGCACCAAGATGGAAAGATTTAGTAAGAGAAGGAAGAGTCCCCCACCAAAGCCTCATCATAGGTCACTCTTTTGAACTTATCTCTTTTGTTCTGCTTGTTTGAGTATACTCTGCCACCTGCCTAATGGGGAGGAAAAGGGGAAAATAATCCCACGGGATGAGGAGTATATAGAGTATATAGAGTATATATTCACCTATGAGACTATTATTGGCCTGTGAACTGGAGCACTGAAGACCTCAACCAATGACCTTTATGAATGTCCCTCACCCCTCGTGTTATACTGGAACAATCACCGCCTTAACAGCCCAGTTGGTCACCTATTGCGTGCCGTCTGGCAATGAAAGCTGACCTTAAACTGACCATGGTGAGAGGGCGGTGACCTTAAACTGACCACTGGGCAGCGTATCACCATTAATTAGTCTGGTCAAGATGTGGCGGGTCTATAATTCTGGTCCCATTAGGACGCCCCTTCCATTCTGTTGCTCACTTGAGCGTTTCTTTCAGAAGGGAGAGGGGAGGAGGGAGCAAAGGGAGTGGGAGAGGAGAGGAGGGAGCAAAGGAATGGGAGGGAAGGGTGTATGGGGAAACACAGGGATAGATTTATAATGCAGCTGCTGCTGGTGATTTGAAGATTGACTTTGACCTATAGTCTTCAGTTGATGGTGGTTTTGCTTGGGGATCATGAGGGTGACATTTGCCTTTGACACCATCTACATGAGCAAGAATTGCAAAAGGTCGCTTGTTCTTTATTATCAAAAAGTGCAAACCATCATCCTACATTACATGCGATATTGTCTGCTTTAGGTATATTTTCTGCTTTATAATAATTTATGTTAAATAAACTTGAACGTACCCCACTGATACATAGGCTTTTTGTTTTTAATGTTCAATAAGCTATTGATAGACACAAGTACTTGTTGTAAGGTACCCTTATGCTTTGCAAAGTTTTTAGGAATCATTGATCAGCACTATCAGATTCAGTATCAGCGCCAGCGTATAATTAATAGTATTTATTATTTTATTATTTATTTATTATTATTATTTTTATGAATTTTTTATTACTTGAGGTATATATGATCCCTCAGGTTTTTAAAGGCTGTCTTAAGATTAAAATTCTGAAACTACCGAGCCTTGTCCCCACTGAAGTATTTTAATTATTAGTATTATTTTAATTATTGGTATTAGTAACTTCTGTAGCGTTAATCCTACTGCACAAGAATCAAAGCCAAGCTGTGTATATAATAATCAGGTTAACATCCAGTCTATTGAAACTGATCTTCTTGATGATGATTTATTAGTCGTAAATTGTAATAATAATTACACTGCCTCTGTAACCTCGTCGTAAAATAAACCTATCTTGATCGGAGAATAATTATGGTACAGAGTTCTTGGAAAATGTTAATTGATAACATACCTTTACTGAGCATATTTCCAATCTGACACGCTCATCATATTTTCACTTAAGACGCCTCAGAGTCATTCGTCGCTCTGTCTCCTCCTCCATCTTCACTACCTTAGTTCATGCTTTCATATGTTCTCGTATTGACTATTGCAATTCTCTTCTCATTGGTCTTCCTAAAGTTCGTCTTTCACCGATTCAGTCAGTTCTCAACTCAGCTGCTAGATTAATTGCCCGCCTTCCCAAGTACTCTCACATCTCTACCTTTATGTTTGATGAACTTCATTGGCTTCCTCTACGTGCTCGCACACAGTTCAAGATCCTCACTCTGATCCTAAAGTCTCAACGGGGTCTTGCCCCAAAATATCTGGCTAAAACCTTACTTCGTCCTCACTCAGCTTCCTCCCACCGTCCACTTCGCTCATCCAACAGACTTGACCTATTGGTTCCCCGGTCTAGAACTGCTATGGCTCAGTCTCGATCTTTTGTCTCAATTGGTCCTTCTCTCTGGAATTCTCTGTCTCCTTCTGTTCGCTCAACTCTTCTGTCTGTCAGTCTCTCCTCTGCTCTGTCTCTTCTCAAAACCTGCTTCTTCTCGCGGGGCCTTGCGCACTGGGAGCGCCTCTGAACGGTTTACCCTACTAGAGGCGCTTTATAAATGTTTAAATACAATACAATACAATACAATAAGCATTAACATTAAGTCACTCAAATCCTACTTTTTCTTAAAGCTGTGGCTGGGAGCTCCTATGAGTAGGTTTCTTGAAGAGGCGCTATATAAATTCTTGAAATGAATGAATGAATAAGCTGCAGTCTTGGTGTAGAAGAGCATAATCATCTGCTATATCAACTGTGGTTCCAAAGCTCAGTGTGTTGAGCTAATGCTTCCGATGTCTGCTGTACTGTAGCACCATCGTTGCAATGCACTGTGCACCACTTGGTAGGCCTATATTAAACAGTTAATAGACATTGCTATTAATTGTGCATTAAATTTATTGAAGAACCTAGCTTTGTATTAGGTTTTCCTTTATGGTATATTTGTTTGTTTGTTTGTATACGCACTTGTTATAGCGCCTCTTCCAGCCCTCAACCGCTACTCAGAGGCGCTCCCGACTACAACGGGGACACTGCATCGGAGTTTCACGCCGAAGCGCTGAGCAATTGAGAGTGAAGGACTTGCCCAAGTTCCCAACGCGGCAAGGTGGATTCGAACCTCGAATTTATTTGAAATTATTTGTCTGTTAGAGGCTGTAGAGCTAAGGTTGTTAAATTCTGTTCTAGAGCCAGACCTCCTGACGTGTGGCGGTTGTCGGAGAGTCTTCATGTTGAGCGAGATTGTGGCATTCATCGAGCACAAGGCGTTTGTCTGCCACCAGTCGAGTGGTGCTCAACCGGATCCCACTTCTCCGCTTCCTCTGGAACGCTGTCACGCTCCATCGGAGCATGAGTGTGCTGTCTCTGACGATGGCGGAGTAGAGATGACTGCAGATCCAGTTGACCGTGCACCTGGTCTTTCCGATGAGAGAGAAACAAAGAGAGAAGCTGGTGAGCAACAGGTTGATGCTCATGGTTTGCAGGAATCAGACGGTTCAGTGGGCGAAGAAGATCAGGCTAATAATGGTGGATTGTCAACTCCAATAAACAAGGATGTGCCAGTCAGCCATGAAAGCCCCGCAGGTCAAGGATTATCTGGTACGATTGAAGCAGTGATCTTATTTTGTTTTCTTTAGTTTCTGGTTAGCTTAAAAGACTGCTCTTTTCTTTTTATAATTGCATTATCAAGTTTGTTGAGGAATTTTCTTGATGCTATTCAATTAAGTGTCTGGTTACAATTCATTACATTAAATTTCTTCATGCCTGCATATAATGGTAAACGAGGTGAGTAGGAATGTGTTGTGGATTTGTGATGATTGATTAGATTGGAGTTCAATTTTACAAGAAAGAACAGTTTTAACTGTTTCAGAATGTAAAAGAATTAATTTATCTATATAGGTTGTTATTCTTTGATCACTGAGTAGTTTAGGATCATTGTTTAGAAAAACTGAACACAGTGAGATGCAAGTAACAAGTAACAACTTCCAATAAGTTGGGAGAAAATGATCGAAGTATGGTATAAATTGCATGATTTCTAAGACAGGGGAAAGGCTTGGAGCTAATGAGAAGACAAACCATGCTATAGAATGCTTTAGAAAAGGCTCTTTAGGTTTTTGCCTTTAGGCTTTGCTCTAGAAAAATTCTATGTTCAATTATCAATTGTTTGTGCATGCTATCATATTTAGAGCATCGCAAGCTTTATCTTGAAGAGTGTCAATAGTTTAAAACTCAATTTAGATGTTTTAAATATGGTTAGAACAGTGGTTCCCAACCCGTGGCCCACGGGCCAAAAGTGGCCCGCCGGGCTTCAAAATGTGACCCTCGTCCCTCAAAGAATTGACAAAAATATATGACAAAATTAACAATTTGGACAGGATAGAACATGTAATTACTTTCTATTACAAATTATTATATTTTTACATCTATAAGACTATAAATAACATCAAACATTCTATTTTGATTCAAAATTTTGTAACAATTTAAATGCTTCTAGTTAATTAAATTTTAGCCTTGTGGTCCCCTAATGACCTTGTTCTAAGAAAGTGGCCCTCATGTCCTCCAACGTAGAGAAAGTGGCCCCAAAGTCAAAAAAGGTTGGGAACCACTGGGTTAGAACTTAGAACTTACCTAACATCTCTTTGTGTTATTCCATCAGAGCCGTTTGGCATTCGATGTGCTGTTTGCATCAAAACGTTCGCTTCATCATGGTCGTTGCTACAGCATGCTGAGAACGTCCACAAAATCGCCGTCTACCGCAAGGCCGACCCCTCTCCAGAGCCGGCCAGTGCTGCAACTGCACACCCAACCCATCACATATCAGATGACATTGCCAACATATCCAGTCGCCAGAGAGCATCACCGCCTACGTCCGTCTTTCCAGCTGCCTCTCCTTGCTCTTTGTCCAAACGCAAATATCCCACGTCGGAGGAAAACCTGTCCTCTGACGATGCCCGTCTGTCCCCCAGTCCGTCCCAGTCGTTTTCGCATCTTCCAGGCGATGGCGCCTTTGCGAGGGAAAATGTCTCGAACTGCTCTCGGCGGAACAACTTACCGCTGAACCCTGCCGGTGAAGAACTGCCACCAGCAACTTGCCAGAGTTACGCCAGTATTTCCCCGAGTTGCAAGTGGAAGAACGAGTCCAAGAGGAGTGGCGGGTTCTTCCGATCGCCGCCGGAAGACCGTCGATTGAACTCGGAGCTCTCGTTTGCTCCCATCTTTCCGTATTCGTCTGTCGCTGGCCTGTACGAACCTTCGCTCGCCTTCACCCCGGTGCCTACACACGGCATCTGCTCACGACGTCTGCGACAGCTTGCCGACCAGCGCTCCTCAGATACTCGGATGCTTCCCGAGTCGCCCCCTTCGCAGATCGGACGCATCTCGCCCTTTCGTCACCTCTTGCCCTCCGAGAGAACCTCCTCTTCTGGTGGGCAAGCATCGTCGCATGAATGTCATATCTGTCAAAGACAATTCAAGTTCCACAGCAGCCTGTTAGTACACTGCTACGAGGCACATCCGCGTGAGATAAAGCCGGCTTCGGAGGCTGGCGTATCTCTTGCCGGTGCATTTCATGACCCGCTGTTCTCGAGCATCCAAGACAGACAGCAGGGTCTTGCAGGAAGCAGGTCTGTAGCGGTTGTGACTGGATCAAGCTCGGATCAGAGGTCATTTAAACTGGCTACGTCCAGCTACCATCTCGGAACAGCAGAGAATGACCGTACATTGAGAACAGCTTGGAAAACCCAGGCGCACAAAGCAGTTGATGTAGGGAGCGAGGAATTTAATGCCAAAGAAGGTGAACGTGAGGCAGAGGAGGAAGAGGAGGAAGAGGAGGAAGAGGAGGTGGAAGAGGGTGATGACAAAGTAGAATGTGATATTCTGACAACACCAGAAGGAAAAGACATAAGAGATGATCTGCTGAGAGAACACAGAGAGAGCACGACTTCCAAAGACAATTCAAGTTCATCGAACATGGAGCCAAATCGGACGATACTTGGCGAGATCATGCGCAAATCCGGTCTGTGTCAGATCGCCGAATACGACACGGCGTACAAACAGGCATTAGCCGAGCAGACGAAAATGGACCAAGATCCATCCGATCCATCTCCCGATATCTCGGAAAACTTAGACGAACATTCTGAGCAGCAGAACGAGCAACAACTTTCCAAATCATGTGACGGGAAAAAGCGCCTGAGGTTGGACATGGCGGTTTTAGGATTGGGGATTGGTCTGAAGTCTGGCTGCACGTCGAACCGTTCAAGCACCCTTTGGATTCCTCCGCAAACCAGTCCAGCGAACCACGATTCCGCCCAAAATTTTAATCCAATCGCATCGCGGCCCGATCCTGTTACCGGCGGTAACGCGATGGCACCGAACCAGCGTCGTCGTAACGATACCTGCGAGTTCTGTGGCAAGGTGTTTCGCAACTGTAGCAACCTAACTGTTCATCGGCGTTCACACACGGGGGAGAAACCGTACAAGTGCATGGTGTGTACGTACGCTTGCGCTCAGTCGAGCAAACTGACTCGTCACATGAAAACTCATGGCCTCTTTGGTGCTCACATCTACCAGTGCAAGTTCTGCGAAGTGAATTTC
The DNA here is from genome assembly GCA_949752735.1 of Lumbricus terrestris. Classification (NCBI taxonomy): domain Eukaryota; kingdom Metazoa; phylum Annelida; class Clitellata; order Crassiclitellata; family Lumbricidae; genus Lumbricus; species Lumbricus terrestris. The sequence goes on from OX457044.1 coordinate 19,176,927, forward strand.
ACTCTTCCGTCGGACCTTGAAAAGCATGTTCGCCACTGTGAGCGGAACCAGCAAAGTACAGACGAGCAGGGCGCGGTACCTGCAAGCTACTCACCAACGAGCTCTGCTTCGTCCACGCCATCGAATATTGTCGTCTAGATTTTGCATGGCTTGTAAAGTAATGTCGTTACGCTTTACCCCAAGAGTTTGTTTGAGGCATTGTATGTAATCGCGTGAAAGTTTTTCTAAGAATAACTGAGGTGTTTCATATTTGAAGTGAACTCCATGGCCCAAAAGGGATCGGCAAAGCAGGTCCATGATGCTCTTTCTCTATAGTACGTCCGATGAATTGCATGAAGAATTTTTACCGATGAAAACAGTGGGTTCGTGAGTAACAGACTTCACGAGAATCTGTTCCATAGTTTACAACTGCTTTGAACAGTGTGTTGTGTCTCCTTTCAACTGACTGTGCCTTGGATTGGAAAAAGTTTGATGCATCAACAATTTTGTATCTTCTATTACTTTTATCTTTAAAACTTGTTTTCAGTTTACGCATAGTTGTTATTTATTTACTGAACAAGCACGCTTCAGCTGCAGTTTGATGAACAAGTTGCAATAATGAAGTAAGAGATAGAGAGAGAAGCTTCAATTAGATTGACTGGTTTGCTTTCTACAGAAAGTTCTGTGGAAGGCAAGTGCATAAAAGGAACTAAAGGTAGACTTGTTGAAGCAGGAATAAATTCTGTTCATCTAGCTTTATGTAATAGTAGTAGTATTAGTGAAAATAATTATAATAATAATAACTAGTAATAATAAAAATAATAATAAAGTAATACCATTATTTATCTACATTATGATGTCATTATAAAATTATGCTTTTAAAGTATAGAATCTAAAAAATAATTTAATTAGTTAGCACTTAGAGGAATTTAAATAAGATGGAGGAATATGGTGTTCTGAAATGGCTTGCATTTGCTGGTGTCCAACAGTGCTATGGTGCCTTTGAAAGCAATATTATTGAACAGTTTTACTGGTTAAAGAATGGGAATAATTGTTTTCGAAAATCATGAGATTCAGTTTTCTGATGAATTGTTTTGTTGAGCAAGTTCTCGACGTTGTACGTTGTTGTTGCACATTCTATGCATTTTTGTTGCAGTTTGTTGCTGACATTGTTTTTCTAGCTTATCGTTGCTTTATTTTCTGTTTTAGTTAGGCATTCACCTCTAAAGCTGTTTGCTTACGTACTGACCTAAGAACAGCAGCTGTAGTATTTAGTAACAGTGGACACTGGACAAGTCATTGCAGTAATAGAGCAATCAAGGTGGTCATGTATTAGCCTGTGATCTCTGTACTTGTGGTTTAAAATCCTGGTGCAGCAAGTTACTGTCAGTTTGTTGATTGGGTCATGTCACCAATCAAGAGATCTGCCCAAAATTTTTAAATTGCATTGGTTGCTTTCCACTTGTAAAATTACCATATTTTCGCTCAATCATGATATCAAATTGCAATTGTTTTTTGCTCGTATGCCATCTTTGTGGTCACTCTTTGGGATTTTCTTTGTTGTTGAGCTAAAATAATAGATTGTCCTCCTTTTCTTAATATGAGCTGGGAGCAACTCTGAACAGATGACACTAAATACATGTTCTGAAAGAATGCAGAAATGAACAATTATAGGAAATTATTTGTAGTGTTCTCACTTTGTAACGCTCGGTTTTCACATTTCGATGTAAGTTCTTTATCAACCAATTGCTAATTGCATGTTGGTGTACAGACATCTAATAAACAGAGTTGAAAATTATGTTGCATCCTGGCAATTTGTAAACCAACTGGTGACACAAATTAAACGAAATTGAAAGGTGACAAAGACTGGAAACCCACTTACCAGATTGCCACCTGATTGCGTTGTGGTTTAAGTATACAGTTGGTTGATGCCACGTGCATTAAACACTGTGCATGTAGAAGTTATAAATCAGAATTTGCAATTACTGAGTAGGCGACCTGTGAGTTACGGTAGTGTTTAGTGTAAAACATCTTAAGGAACTGTGTGTGAAAGAAATGGAAACTTATCAGGATGATATAGTGGTGTAATTGAGAAGTCATCACACTTGTCTCAATTATACTTGTGCTTGTAATGGTGATATAGTGGTGTAATTGAGAAGTGGTCACACTTGTCTCCATTATACTTATGCTTGTAATGGTGATTTATTCAGTTAGCAAGAGCAGAAGTCATTGAACAGTGATGGACAAATTGAGGGATAATGAAAGAAACTTACTTCTCAGCTACCCCACAAGTAATGTGCATGCTGGTCCATACAAGTATGCATTAAATGTCCTATATCGTAAGGAGCTGTGAGTACTGCAGCTGCATGAAACATGCATAAGTGAGCATTTATGAGGTGGATGTAAACGTCCTCGGTTTAATGGTTATAATGTACCTTACAAGGTTTAAAGTATGCCTTACAAATCAATGCCCATCATTCCTTAGGTTTTTCTGACAGTTTCATGTACATAATTGTTTGTCATATTCCGTGTAAATTTTCTTTATCGGTTTTTGTAAGATTGGTCACTTGCTGCTATTTCATTTTTTGCACAGCTGATTAGGAAATTGTTGTGGTCATATTGATGTCAGTTTCAACTCTAATTCTGATCTACCCTTTATGTCTGGTAAAAACAGAGATGCAAGTTGGAAAAAGTTATCTATATGGTGATTAGAAATTACTGTACTCGTGTCAGTATCTGCTGGCAATACTTGCTGACGTTCAGGAAATGTTTGATTGTACCAAGTCTCACTGAAGTTTGCTTAATATTTTAATGCTATGTTGAAACCGATACGGTTGTGTTTGGTCATGAAAAATGAAACAGGTTTTAAGGCTTTTGTGTCCTACTTGGTTATTGCAAGACTGTTCTATGAATATTTTACATCTTTTCCAAGTTAACATCACGTTCAGTGCTTAGTTGACCCAATTCGCTTCCTGTATGCTTATGAGCTTATCTTTACAATTTTATAGGTTTTTGTATCGGTGGTCTGTTTGATTTGTTAGTTATTTCTAGGTACTGTATAAAAATTTTCTCTACGTGGAACCAAAATTTCAAATATGACGGAGTACCTTGTTTTAAGTTACCTGATTAAGTTCTTTAGCAACCTGATTGTCTTTTCCTGTAATATATCAATTTAATAAATTGTTTATTTTCCGTCTGTCACCTGATTGGGGTGTCCGATTCTACTTGCTCTCTTGTCGTACATCTTGTGTCCCTTGTTTAGCTTAGCATACAGCACCCCTTTACTCATGAAAAATGTAGAAATCCAATGGCCTGTTGCATAAAACAGCTTCCAAGGACAAAAAGCCTTTTGATTTTTCTCACTGAATAGCCTCGTACACTTGCAGTTGATTACCTCCTTATAACCTGTTGCTGAAACAAATACATTAATTTAACGCTCGGTACAGCCTGGCCCGAAACCATTAGGGAGGACTTAAAATGCATGGACATGACGTGGAACGAGGCGATACAACTGTCGGTAGACAGGGCGAAATAGAGGAGCTGCATTGCCCGATACATGTGCAGAATTGCACGAAAAGAATGGATGATGATGACAGCCTGTATAGTATACTGGTAGTTGGATACACAGTATATCGTTTTTGATACAGTTCATCATATCTGTGCCAATGAAATGTTTGTTGGATAAGAAACTTTAGTTGCTTTGAAGAGAAACTTAAATTGTTTCACAAGGTATTTTAATTTTTTTTGTATAGCAGATGCTCAGTGACTCGTTTCTACCCACAGGGTTACTCCAAGAGTACTTTAGTCAATTTCTAATAACAGCAAATGCAGATCTGGTGGCAGAAAATCACCTGTTACTGCAGAATTACACATATCTACAAATGTCATGTTACAGTTCACAGTTACGTGAGGTGTGAAAGCTTGATTTCGTAAATCTCGTTACGATAAATTAGCTTTTGCGCTATATTTTCGAAACTTTTAAGACCAAGTGAGATGAGAGACTGGTAGCTTCACATCTAATTGTATTTAGCATTTGAATTCCAGTTTTCTCATGTAAACCTTCAGTAAGCAAAGCTTGCCCACTTGTTGGAATGCTGTTTGCTTCAGCAATATTCGTTAAACCTAACTGCACGCATTGTCATCTATCAGGATATTTATATAGCGTATGAAATTGGCTAAGTGCCGAATTACATATTCTATTTTATATAACCCATTTGGAGTGGTGTATGCATCTTTAATTTATTGTACCATTTAACATACCCTGCTAGAACAGCTGCTGTGCAGAGATATGTACATTGTACATCCTACTATCTTGCAGAGTTTTAACGAGTGCCTTAACAGTATCATGGAGAACCTTCAGAGTTTTACAAGTACCTGTTGTATTTTTTAGTGCCTTGTATCACAAGTACTTTTGAAGCCATCATGTCGCTTGTACCAAAATCTTTTATTTTGCAGTTCCATATATAAATTTGCTGATGCTTCATGCTGTGTAAATGTTGCTATACTGTCTTGCCTTAAAGTTGCCTGGCACAATGTCTAACAAAGTAACTTGTTACGACAGGCAATGAATACGAGTATTGATGATCACCCCAACAATCAATGCTCATACCTTGAACTGCATACCATACATGCCTTATGAGGACTTTACAGAAGTTTTAACGCAGTAGGATTGCAGTGTTTGTATTGCTTGGCAAGTACGGTTTGTCATTTTATATGCTTTTGGAACCATGTTAAGTTGTGCACTGTAATAATATGTTTCATGAGTCCCTGTTATAAAGCTGATCTGTGGCTTGAAAGTCCCAGCTTATTATATTCATTAATAAAACATTCTACACAGTTTGTTCTTGTCGTGGTGCACAAATATTTCCAGATTGCAGTAGTAAAATAACTCTTACTATGTACATCAGCACTTTCTGTTCACCCCAGAAAGCTTTCTTTCAATGACTTCATAGGCCACCTATACCATCTACATTCAACAAACAGGAGTTATTGTGCATTTTTGAACCAACTTTTAACTTGTCACAGCTTCACTTTGACCTAATTTTGAATTCAGATGTTAGGAGTAACTTTCAATAGCATTCAAATGCTCTCTTATGGTGTCGTACAAGGGTGTCAAATATTTCTTAATGGTGGACCAATGCAATATTTTCCAGCAATTGGCAGGTCAGAGGCACAAGTAAAATGGGGGAAGGGCCTGGGAGGGGCTTGGTGAGCACATCCCCAGAAAGTTTTTTGCAAAACTAATTCATAAATCATTTTTAGCATAACCATCATCACAGTCTTTATTCTGATTGGTATGATTAAACTACTATATAGCAGAGCAAGGATATAGTATGAACTGAACTGTTTCTATCACAGCAATTCGCTTTGTGCACTGTATAAATACAAAATTTTAAGCTTTCATATTCAAATATTGTAGTCAGCTGGGTAAGAAAGTATCGCTATTACTTCTGTAGTTAAAGGGCTTTGTGGGTAAGGAAGCATCACCAGTAGGACACCGATGGCCCTCGGCTGGAATTTGATGACCTTGATTTAGGATGTCTGTGGAATGCTGAAGACTCAGATGCACAAATGGGAAGGCTATGCTCAATGTTGATGTTCACATGTAAATTTGAGTTTTTGAGCCTATGCTTCAGAGCATATGCACTACCACATTGGATCAAATTCTAGAATAGGTTTTTATGCAATCTTTTATGCATGACCCATGCATTGGGTTCAAGCCTTTGAAATCGTCTACTCGCAGCTCTAGCTGAGGTGGCTTTATTAGCTGGACTGTTGCAACTCTTCCATATAACAATGCATTTTCTTGGCCTAATTATATAATAATATACTAGTATAAATAACTTTCAACATAAATGCTGATCAGAAGTTTGATGCGGCTTTAAAGACGAGCTGCATTGGTTCAAGGTCATTTCTAGTACACTCTTGCCATTAAAGCCATACTCAACTTTCAGTGTATTCCTTCACAAAAACTTCTATACATGTGTAAATGATGATCAGAACTTTCATAGTACCAGCATTAACGCTGAAAGTTAGTTTGAATGCCAATCATTGGTTGGAGTGAAATTTCAATTGAGTGCGAGCCAAATCCAAGGCAAGTCTTATTGAAAACCACACGAGAAACACCAATTTGCCTCAGTACCAATAATTACAATCTCACAACTACAATAAGAAACATAAAGCTGGTCAATCTCAACTAATTTTTATAAAACAAATCGAGGACACTTCAAAAGTCGTACCACAATCTACACTTGGTCAGACTGTTTGTATTTTGCTTTAAAACACTTTTAGATATTAGATTTGCAAAAATGCACGGGCAAAAAACCATCGCATACAAATCTGGCAACCTGAAGTTGCCTGCTTAAACTTGAGCATAAAATTCCCCGGCTGTGAATAGAAACGTCACACTAGGAGGACCAGAAGTAATTTAGAATCTCCTAAACTAGAGGTCCAAAATTTGACAACTAAGCCTAACGCTATCAAAATAACAGTACCGTAAACCAAGGCTGAACAGTTACGAGTAGCATAAGATGTTGCATCTCACTGAAGTGAATTACAATCTTAACTAAACAAAAGAAAAAATACATACATACTGGCAACTGTTAAGTAAGAAATAAAAAATGCCCAATTACAAAGCACAAAGGCTAAGTCATCAGCTAACAGAACAAACAGATTCCAGCATTTTCAGAGCATGTCTTTTTTCACAACCTATCTGCTCATCCATAAGTTAATTTCAGTCGATGTTTTAGGTAATTGCACAGCATTTGCATTATCATTAAAATGCTGTTCGACTATTATGACACAGATGATCACAACTTTACAAATTACTTCTTACAGAAATATCTCTACAACTTAAGTGACAACTGATGATAGCAGTTTGGTAACTTATAATGTACCATTTACAGAACCTCTACACAAATCATTTGAAAATCAACACTGAACGCAATCAACTCAAACAGGTAACTCGACAGAAATCAACTGGATTTTTTTAATAAAAAACACAGAATTACAAAGCACTGACAGAACAAACAAAATGTCCTTGGGTTTCAGCATTGTTATATAGTAGATCTAAAGTTGCTTCTCAGAATTTCCCACACACCTCCTCAAAATTCTTTTCAAGCAGCTGTAGCAATATTAAACTGCTGCCAAACTACATATGTATGTTGCAGGACACGTTTCTCTTAATCACAACCTCTAGCATCGATCACTATCCGACATCTACAAATTATGATTTGCCAGTCAGTTGAAGATTCGTCAACATGAAGATGAATCTGGATTCGTGTTGCAGAACCGGGTTTCAAACTCTTGAAGCTCAAAAGTCACCGGGAAGATAACAGCACAAACGACGAATACCCATGGAACGGTCAATCATGGCTCGACATTTGCAGCAATTCTGTTGTTCTGGTATATCAAGAGAAATCTGAAACAATTTAGTTGCCACAATATGTTGCATATGTAACGTAACAATGTTCATAGCACTTTCAACTTATATCCATCCAACTTAACTCTAATTAGTGTCCAAAGGAAGATTTACTATTTTAGTTTTACCAAATTTAAACATCTTGTCGATTTTGTACATCAGCTGTATCAAGAAACCAGACTAACACAACTTACACAAGAATACCAGAGAGAATTGGTTCACACTAAAACACCAAGCAACCTACTTTCTACAGACGCTGCCTTACACAGTGCATACACACAAATATGACCATTTCAATGCATAATGTCTTGTGCATACGAAAATGGATAGGTCAAACATCCAATGTGGCTTTTGTGGGTGATGAGAAATTCTCGAAGATTTACATTACATTACAAACACTAAGCCGGACTACTTCAGCATACATGACCAACTGAACTTGTCATGACCCATTTTAAACAAAAAAACAGCATATATTTTAAAAATAAAATACCCTGTGCGACATACACTGACGTATTTATTTTAATAAAATAAACATCCTAACAGAATATGACAGAAAACAGTTTCTACCTATCATACCATTCTACTTTGAGCTACTACTTACTAGTAATATCTGTAAGACATTACACTGCGGGTATGGTGGTAAATTGCGCTCAGCTAGTAATGCAGAAAGTACAGGTTAGAGCCTCGGGTTAATTAGGCAAAAAATGCAAGTTTCCGGTAACCCAACCAATTCAATCTTATTGCCGCGACTCGGATAAATTTGTGGAATTTTTTTAATGTATTTGCATATTCAGTAACATTGCCTTCCGTATACTTTGTTACAGCGTACCTCTATGCAAAGGAACCGGCAGTGGCATAATTTTTCGGGTAACCAATGTATAAAAATATTTTACCAAAATAAAAATTATTTTCTACCTGCCCAGTTTTTAGAGCTCTGTTATCGGAAACACACCATTATTTTTGGCCTGACGGTGTAAAAGACCTCGAGTAAATTCCTCACACAACACAATTATTGTTAAGCACTAGTGGATGTTCTGTATCAAGGTTGTGAGAACTCTGAGCTGTGGAAGGAGTGCAATTCCAAATACAGTATTGTATTCTAAATAGTCTGTTCACTGTGTTCAGTGAAAGAACTAATGAAAGAAAAATGAATGACAAGAGATATGAGAACAAGTCTCACCTGTTTGGAGGCGGATGTGCAACGCTGAGATACATAGATGCTCATTAGGTCCCTCTACTGAACAGGATTCCAAGTCTGAAACACCACTCATAAAAGTCAAGCAAAGAACGAAGAGTTAATGCAAGACAATTTCTAATTCATGGCATGCTTGCATGAACAATGGATTTCGCTTTAAAGGTTTTTAGCAGAAGTTCAAACATGACCATGGCAATTCAACAATAGGACAAGGACATTCTTCCCTTATCAGTCAATAGAGCTTGACAACACTTGTCAATATCAAAAGAAACTTAGAAGCAACAACTTAGTTGCAACAAATAGTTATTTAAAAAATCACAGATAGGAAAGGATAGGAGGCTTGTATTTAAGATCAATTTCAGGTTCAAGCAGAGAAGCACAGATTTGAAGGCAACTAAAAATAGACCTATGTACAACAAATAAACGAGGACAATAGTCAATGTTAAATGTAGATCCGATTATATGATAAATCAGCAAAGAAAGGAGCAAAAATTGAAGCAGATGTTATCAGAAAACTGATCAAGACAGGAACCAAATGATACACAAGAAGATGAAAAGGTCAATGAAAGATTGCTGAAGGTTGGGGTGATTCTAAAATTGTTCTTTGAAGGGATAAACTCAGCAGGCGTAAAAAACAGCATAAAAGATAGACAAATAGAAATGCTACAAATTTCAGTTACATAATTATCAGAGAAATTTAATACAATAAATTCAGTAACACACAAAATGACTAAAATATTTGAGAATTTGACAGCATAAACTATGTGAAAGTATAACAAATTCTAATACCCATAGTGCTTTAATCCTCCTGTCCTAAATCAGCAGAATTGATGCAGCATTATTGCTGGAATCACATGACAGGCTTGCTCACCTAAAATTGATTCATGATAAATTAATATAATGAATCTAAGAGTTAGTACCTGTAAATGCTGGTTTCCACAGTTGCTGATTGAATTGAAGAAGATACATGGCATTCTGGTCAAATTCAGACAACACACTTGACAATCCTTGACATGACATCTTGGTTGAGCACTTGTCGAGAACGTTTGGGATCTGCTCTGTTGCACTCGATTGGTTTCGCTCCTACCTCTGCGATTGTCAATTGCTTTGATGGGAGTTCTTTCATCTGGTTGCTCCCTCGTCTGTTGAGTCCCTCAGTGCTTTGTGAGCCTCAGCTGCTATTCCTGCTCTAGACCGCCGACGTGGGAGAGCTCGCCACGAGTCTTGGCCGGACATCACACTTCTACCCAGATGACATACAGCTCCATACGTCAGGACCTCCATCAACAGTTGTATACCAGCAACAGTGAATGGAGCTTGGCATTGAGCGGATTGTTGAGTGAATGAGATCGAATAGACTGCTGTTCATTGTTCAACCACAAGAAGAGTTTTTCTATGGTGTGCAACCAGTAGATGATGCCTTCACCTCGAAACTGGCGCACTGAACGTCTGTGGTTTCTATCTCGGTGCATGATCTCTGCGTTGTACTGGAATCCGACCTGTCGATGGGGTGCCATGTTGTTTTCGCCAGCACGGCCTCATCAGGAGCTGCATGAAGTTCTTGCTTTTCAAGGCTCTAGAGCAGCTGTCGCTGCTTTTGTCACATCTCAAGTGGGCCGCCGTAACAGCCTGTTTTCCGGCGCATTCAGGTGTATCTTGAAGTCAGAGCTTAATGCAGCAGTAAAGCTTATTTGTAATAGTAAGAGAAACGCTCACGTTACACCACTCCAATGTGATGTCCCAAGTCTTAATAAGACCGACCTTCGTGTACGGAGGGCGAATATACTTTTTGGCAATTGTGCATTCTAGGCTGCTGGTCCCCGATGCTGAAGTCCTCCATCGGATATCAGATTACTGCCTCAATGGACACATTCAAATCAAGGTTTAAATCTCATTTGTTTGTTTGTTAAAGTTCATCCCAAGTTAGCGGTTTGTGAGGCTCCCTTGTAGCGGTATGGCCGCATCACGGCACCATATAAATTGTCGATATTAATTATATTTTCATTACTAAATTATTCCCTGCTCCTCTATCAAAGGCATTTCTTCTCCATTTGGCTAGTCTACGGTGTACGAAATTGTCAAAACACTCAACATTATGTCCGGTCGGAGAAGCATGAACCAGGAGGACCTCGACCAGAATCAAGTACTCTCGTCACAAAACACTGTGAATTGCAGACACTGACAAAGAAATGTTAGTAATAATCCAATGATGCACATCGAATGATTTTAAGAAATCATGAATCAGAATTGAGCTTTTCGATTTGGCTCGAACGATGGACTTGGCAGAACACCAAACAACCGGAAAAAGAGACTAGAACAACCAGGCTCTAACCAACCAGTTCTAAACACTGTAAAACCAAAAAGGGAAGACAAGGTCAGCAACGATACACAAATGAACAAAAAGTTTTTCGACTGTAGTGGGAGGAGGGTGTACCTCATGATGAAAAAAAATAATAATCTTACCCTGCATATCAAAAGGCATGCTACCGATGCTCAAAGAAAAATCAATACTCACAGTGCTGCAGACAAAATGAGAACATACAGTTTGGATGAAACAACACTCCAGCCATGCAGAGAAGAAGCAACACATCACCTCCACAAGTGTATGCAGAATGTGCAATAAGTGGGAAAAAAGGCAACATCAAGCACTCAGCAATATATTTCACCATTTTTTGCCACTATTAAGCGGATTTTTATCATTAAAAAATTTCACATTACCATACAGTGCCTGATTAAGTTCAAATCGTAGGAAATTAAGAATTATATAGTTATATAACGGTACACAAGTGTTCTGCCAACATTGCTTCAGTTACTGAAGGGTCAAACAGGTTTCTCTTCTGATGGTTGAGATCTTAAAATTGTTCAACATTTCAATTGTCAGGATCTCAACAGTTCATTGCTGCCGGTGTCTGTTGTCTTCATTAGACACTTGTGACATCAAATAATCAAAGCGCGACATAGGACTACAGAACAAGTTGACCAATAATGGCAGAGAAGCTCAGGGCAGGTTCGCCTTCTTTTATCAGAGTCACATTTCCCATTTGAAGTTTACTTATGTGCTCAGCAAGAAACTTCTGCCGCAATGGCCACAGTTCAACATAAATTTAAAAGTTTGGGGCAGTCCTGCATGGAGCTTATTATTTTAATCACTGCACCTAAGAGGTCTTTGTTTTGATGCCATTCGCTATGTTTATTGTCCACAGAATAACTTGGAAAGATCTTCGATTGGTCCACTCTGAATGACAAGATGGGCATTATTAATGATTACTGATAGTGCTGCAATGCGAGTTCAGTGTTCATTGTGAGTGGCTATGATGGTCACTAGTTGACAGTGATCGTCAATAACAATGTTTAAGACTTTAGCATCTTCCAGACTTCTTTGGGATCAGCAAGACCCTCAGCATCAACTGCCATGCTTCTTTCTTAACCCCCTTGCCCCGTATAGCCGCTATAGCGGCTTGGTGGTCTTTGACAAATACCCGTAAAGCCGCTATAGAGGCTTCAACATATAAACCGTATCCCCGTAAGGCCATTATAGTGGCTTTTGTTTTACTATGGCTTATTGGTTTACTTACTATTTAATTTTCAACCGGAAGTGACGTTGTAGTGACGTTGAAGTGACGTTGAACATGTAGTATATGCTGGAAAAACACGAGGTGAATTTATTCCACAGCTTGGGGCTACCGGCAGTCTAGTTTCCCGTCTCACAAGTTGTATTCAGGGGCAGAATTATCAGCTGTACATGGATCGTTTCTACAACTCGCCGACTCTCACGCGTTATTTGATGGAAAAAGAAATTCACAGCTGTGGCACTATTATGACAAATAGAAAAGGATACCCAAAGGAACTAATTAGGAAAAAGAAGGACATGAAGCGTGGTGACTTTGACTTCCTGTGTCTGCACGGAATGTCGGCAATTGTCTGGTGTGACCGTATACCCCTGCACTTTCTCACTTCATTTCACGATACAACACTACTTACAACAGTCAATCGGAAGAACAAAGATGGAACGGTTGAGAAGGTGCAATGTCCACAAATGGTAGCAAGCTACACACAGAACATGGGCGGTTGTGACCGCAACGACCAAATGACGAAACTGTTCCGGTCAAGGAAACATTACCGATGGCCTCGGAGAATGTACCTGAAGTGCCTGACATGGACGTCTTACAATGCCTACGTTATTCGGAACCACTACAAGCCAAATCAGCCAGGAAAGCGACTATACACTTTCTACGACTTCGTTGATGAACTGATTCTGACTACCGCACGCCGGCTGGGCTTCGGAGCCGTTCTTCTGCCTCCGCAAACCTAATGCGTCTGCTCAACGTTGGCCAACACACACCCGAGCATCCTGCGGAAGCGACCAAAAACAACAGATGCATCGTTTGCAGAAAGAAGGTTCTACGCTTCTTGCGAGACAATCCTTCAGTCAACAAGAAGAACAACCCTCACAAGGAGCATAAGACTGTTTTCCATTGTCGGGAGTGTAACGCATATCTGTGTCTTCGTGTGGGCAGCACATGTTGGTCAGACTACCACCAGAAAGTTGAATACTGGCGCTAAACAGATTACTCACTGTGTTTATTGATTGCAAACAGCCAATAACTGCCACTATTCACATTTCATAATTATAAGTTGTTATCATGCAAAAAATAGCATAATAAATTTTTTTATCAAAATTTACTTTTAGCTCAGGGCCATCGGGTGGGCGTTCCGCTTGCTGTGGGGCTATAGGGGTGAGAGGGTTAAATACTTAAATAAATATATAAATACTTCTTTCTGTGCGGGCTTGCTGATAGTTTAGGATTGTAAGAAAAAGGTTTGCTGAAATACTGGTAAGCTGTTTATTGAAGATGGCAGATTATGGTTACTCCTCCGAATAGAAACATGGGGAAAACGAGAAGGATGAAACCGGATCTGTGACAAGTGACCAAGCTCAGTTATGAGGATGATTTCATTCAGTTTGTCGACAGCTTCGCGAGACAATCGCACATGTGTGCAAATACCCTGAGCTACGTTGAATGTATGACACTTCAACGGCGAACTGGGACTGTTTTGTTCGGAAGCCCGGGCATAGCTGATCGTGTGAAGGCGTACTATCATACTATGACAGACGAGATGTTAATTACGTGCTACATCGCTGCATCCTGTCCACTGATGCCGACAACATCAGGGATGCCTATCGTAGTGCTGTTTACGTCCAACCGCGTTTGGTCATATTTGCTGAGATCGAGCTGCTTTCAACCACATTGGAAGGATTGCTCTGTGAAAAAGTCGCTAACATGACCGCTGAAGGGAAGGATGTGTCAACTGCCCTGATAACCGACCACCAGTTCTACACAGTGTTGAGCATCCTCTCAACTGCCTTCAAAACGAAAGTGCTGAAAGAACATGAGGTCTATAGAAGGATCCGTTAGATGGCGTATATGCTGCCTTCCTTCTCTACCCTTGCTGGATAAAAAAACTGTAAAAAATTTCTGGACTAACTATCACGTTACTGTTTGAGGCATGTTATTGTTTAATACCGTTCAAATGCTCTGCTTATGAGCGCTGATCGGACTCTTCCTTCATGCATAGAAGTTCATAAATACAATTCAAAAGCTGTTAATGTGCAGATTAAGATTATTTATGAGTTTTGAAATGTTGGGAGCAGAAGTTTTCTCCAACTGCCATTTGGTGGCTTGGGTGCAAAATGCCGGGCGACTGTGCCAATGTTTGAGACACTGAATGTTGCTTTCTTATCAGCCATTATAAGAAGTATTAGTTGCTGAAGCAACCCTGGTTTTGCAATAAATGTCAACAAATAAAATTATGCAGCTTTTTCTTGTTTGTTCGGTCTGGACATCCTGTGGTCACTGGTCAACATGATTTTGTTTCTTTAATTAAATCTGGTGATTCTTATAAAACTTGAATGTGAACTTAGAGTTGGTGAACAGGACAAAGCTCGGACATGCAGCTGCATGCTGTTGTCGTTGTCGTAAAACGTGTGAACTGTATCTCAGAGTCTGGATTACAGATTCATTTGTGCACCACTGATGAGGTGGCAACAGAAAAACATTTAACAGGCTGTTGCTTCTGCCGGAAAATGTAGGCTAAACAAGTTATTTTTTAAAGCAAGAAATAAGTTCGTTGTTCAAATCTGCCATCAGCATTGAGATCAGTGTCACTTGATGATATCCTTTCTGTGTCCAAGCCACCAGAATAATAATCTTCATTTAATTTAAACCTGACACTGTATGATCACAGTTCATAGTATTACAATTTATAGTAGCCGACTTAAAAGTAGACTGCAATCTATTTCCTCAGATCCAGCTCATTAGCTCTGCATGCAGCAGACAAAGATATTGATAATGCCATGTATCACTCTTTAGTTTATACAAATAAACTTTATGCCATGGGCAACATTTTACAACTTTATGATGTAATGTAAAAAGGAACAAGATTATCCCAAGAGGAAGGCCTGAGGGTCTGAAATAATGATTCGTATAACCCTTCAAGAGCTCATATTTTCCTGACCCTGCCTCAATAATCGCATTACCCAAGGGTCTAACATTGGGCCCAGCATCTACATTCTAATGAAAAGCGACCAAAAACCTGTTTGCCTGATCAACATACTTTTAAAATTTGCAGATTATACCAAAATTCTTGTCCCACAAAACTCTAATGTGAGCAAGGAAAGTGAATTCACTAATATTAAGGATTGAACATCCAAGAACATAATGATCTTCTAAGACCAAAGAAATTGTATTCCACAGATCGAGTCCACAACTCTTTTGTCTTCCAGATAAACAATGTTGAAGGAGTCATACTCTTGGAACTACTGGGCGTTCTCTTCCTAGATGATTCAAAATTCAATGACCATCTGACATTTTATTCTGAAGGTATGCAGTCAACATCTGTATCCTCCTAAAGTCCTCCGGTCACAAGGAATGCCTTCTACTAACTAGCAAATATTTTCAAAGCCCTTGTTATCTCCCGGGTTACTTAAATGCTCTTTAAAACTTGGGTGGGTTTCCAGGAAATGAATTTAGGTGGAATGATTTACTCCTTTTCATGTAGAGCCGAATGTAGCAACCTCTTGAGTAATGACAGTTTAACATTGGCGAAGATTTGAAACGGCTCAAATCAGTAGACGCACATATTTTTAATTTGGAATCTCAAAAGAAGACCAATCAGAGCCCGTAATCACTCCAAGCTCGGTTGCTTCTAAACATACATGAGGAACACAACTAAATGGATGAAAACAAAGTTAGTGGCAGCATTGCAATTGCAAATGAGGACAGTATAAGTGCAACTGATGAAAATTCTATAATTACATAAACTGAAGAAAGGCTTGCATTTGATGTTAGCACTTTGTGACCTGGGCCCAGATGATAGATACCGTAATATGAACCTGTCCTCCAGACAATTTTCAAGGCAATGAACAACAAGCAGCTCCAAAGACCATGCATTGTCACGGTAGTCAGACAAAATGGAGAAGTTTGTGAGAACAATTGGTTAGTGTTGAGCAAGGAAAAATGAATCCGTTTTGTCTTCACTGCAGATTGTTTCATGAAGTTGCAGTATCCCATAAATTAATTTTGTCAAGTGATCAAGGATGATCAAAGCAGAAAACGTGGTGCAAGTTGCACGATAAAGCTCCAGAGAAGAGCGATGGTCGTAAAACATGTTGCATACAGCGGCAGATAACGAAAGACGACTTCACCGAGAAAAGGATGCATGAAGAAATTGCAAAAGTGAAGTACTGGAGTGATTAACTCAAAAGAATTTGAGCTTTGGTTTCATTTCTGGGCAAAACAGGACTTGCTTTCTCAATTAAACAATCTAAAAAAAACAGGAAAACGCTGCTTTCAGGACCATTATCTCTCAGCAGATTCTCAGAATGACTTTATCAAGGCATGCAGCCTGAAATTTGTTTAAAAAATTCATGCACAAAAAAGGAAGATCAAAGCATTTTTCAATTTCAATCAATGCTACACGTGATAGTCCTCATCCTGAACAATGCTTCTCCAGTTCATGTTTGTTCACATCTCAATATCTCAGGATGAAAGTACAGAGAATTGGAAAACACATCAAAATGGAGATTACCGTAGTCATTTGGTCATCATGTTACTTTTTTGGTACACAGTAAATTCTGCAATTCCAGGTGGATGATTCACCACTGATTTAGATGCAATTCCTTGCATCGTATAGCTGAAATACATCAACTGCTAAGGTGAGCATTGCATTAGCACAAATGTAGAGTTTGCAAGTTTTATAGTAGACTGGCTGCCTTCTGAGCATTCATCATAAAACTGCACTAAAACAGCACTGGAAAAACACTTGAATAATTGTGTAAAGAGGATCATACTAGTGCAGAGTCTAGAGAAACTAGAAAATGGTTGTAAAAATTCTGACACCTTTTGGAATCATCAGAAATGTGTTATTTTACCCAGATGGGCTTATTTTACGGAATATTATTATGTTTTCTAGATCACACAGAATGCTAAATCAGCAAGCTTTCAATAAGCTAGACCCAACCATTCTCATAAAGAAAGTTCGTCTACAAAGAGGGTAGGTCAATGTTGTATTTGCTAGCTATAAAAAATTATTTTAGGACAGAGATGTTGACCATCATGGACATGCGCTGATGGGACCCACCACAAAGTAAATCATGGGACATGAAAATCTAGTTGGAGTTAGAGGTCATCATTTAGGTCATTAGAGCATGCAGACCTGTGCAGCTGATCACCATTTACTGAGCTCAAAAATGACGAATTCATAGTTGTAGAAACTAGCTAGAAGGAAAGGAGAATAACTATCGAGTTGACTCGATTGCAGGAAGAGAAATTGTCAAAAGTTCTCTGAGATTAAGAGCAGATATTCCAACAAAGAGATCCACCAAGAGGGTAAGTCAATGTTATATTCACCAGCCTTACAAAATTATTTTAGGTCAGAGATGTTGACCATTTAAATAAATTGACCAAAAAATCATTCTAAGGTTAGACCTTTGTTTGAATGTGCATTGTCACAGAATGCATAGCTCCCATGGGCATGAGCTGATTAGATCCATCACTGGTATCATGCGATAGGAGTGGGAGGTAAGGGTCACCATTTAGGGATATTAAAGTATGCAGACTTGTGCAGATGATCACCATTTACTGAGCTCAAAAATGACGAATTCATATTTATAGAAACTAGTTAGAATGAAAGGAGAATAACTATACTGAGTTTGTTTGTATTATAAGTTTGTTGAATCTGTAGTATAATCTCATAGTGACAGATCCTGCCTTCTGCTGTTTGATGAATAGCGTGTTTTTTCTCTGGTTATGTATTTTGTGCTACAGTTGTAAGGGAAAATCAAGAATTACACAATGTTAGGTCATTATTGTTGCTGTATACACTATATTATTAAGATTTTGTGTGTGGAATGTGGTTTGTCTATAGATGAAAATCTCGAAGAAGAAGATCGTTGTTCTCAGAGATGTGCCAGAATCAACGTCGGTCGTCGACATCGTGACTTACGTTGCTGGGTACGGCCAAGTCTTGGCGATATCGTACAACGACGAGAAACGTGAGGTTAGATCTGGATTCACTTAACACGTTGACCGCCAAGTACGAGTTAACTCGTACTTCAGCCAGTCATTTAGCATGGCGTATAGGCGGTCAATGCGTTAAGCTGTTGCCCTATTTTTAAACCAATGTAGATGTGGTAAGGATTTATAGGGTCTTATGCAGACTTATGTTTAAAAATTAAATTTGAAATGATTTCAATCCCTTTAATTTTTCTAAATTTCTTATTAAACCAAATAAGAAAAATTTATTTGCTGATTAAGATAAAATTGAATAAACAGGGTTTTTAACCTTAAAATGCAGTTGAAGATGTCACAGTCATTATTTTCTGTTTCCGTTTTCTGTCTTTTTTAAAAATAAAACGACGTTTTTTCCAGTTTTTTATATACATAACTGTAAAAGCACTTTCTCAGAATTCAAATTCAAACAGAAGAACCATATTTTGACTCAACCTATATACAGTAACATGATAGAGGAATAAGGTGTGCATCATTTTAAAGGATTTAAAGGAGAGACTTTATACACCAAAAGGTACATGACACACATAATTTGTAAAAAAAATTGAGTTAAGCCAAGTTTTGTTCAAAGAGCGATTATTACCAAGGTAGCAACTATTGTTACCTTCACGAGCTCACCAACCAGTGTTTAATCTAGATATCTAGTGGGGGGAGCTCCCAGAAATGACATTTGCCCCGAAAAAATTTGAGGTGTTTTTTTACATGTATTATTGTATTTACGTACCATCCCCAAAAAAATTATGCACGTAACGTTCTCCCGCCAGAAAAATTCAACAGCTCTTCTTTAGACCATTTTCCCCCTCCCTGAAACCTGAATTCTCCTACCTCAAAGCTTGGGACTAGATTTAAACACCACTCACCAACTGTAATAGTCCATTTTCTTAATGAAAAGATTAATATGAAACAAAAAGTGACAAAAACGATTTCATTAAGTCACATCTCAAATAACTGTTGTCAAATGAACTTGATAGTGATTCGCAACTTGGTTCAATGTGCCCACCACCAGTGCCAAAACTTCTGTTGAGTCTCTGTGCAAAGTTCTTGATGGCTCTGCTGATGCATTCAAAAGGCAAATCCTCCAATAATCAACCCCAATGCGCTCATCGATTCTCTTACCGCTCTTGGTTTTGGTTGTAGATTGTGATATTATTTTCTTCAGCATAGCTCTCCACAATTGATTATCAACCCACCCAGTTCAAATCCGGAGATTTGGGCCATTGGCTTTCTCTAATGAAACCAGAACAATCGAGCCGATCTCCTTTTATTAAGGGCAAATCTCTGAACTCTCAGCTCAACTCTTAATGTTTGCGCTCTCAGTGTTGCTCGATGTATCTCTAGGATCTTGCTCAAGAGGTGTCTGAATACACATTTTCTCTGTCATTGACACTTTGGCCATTTTCATTTTTGTTAAAATTTGAATTGCATTGCTTTAATAACGAAATTAATAATCTGGCAGATTCCATATTTTACCAACTTTGTAATCTTGCTAAGTAACTTCATGGTGACATGCAGCTACCGGTACCCTGTTTCTGTTTAAAATAGTACTAATAATGAGCATCTGGCAATATCAAGGCTTTTTGATAGCAACTATCAAATAGAGATGAGACTTAATAAAATCGTGTTTTTGCTACTTTTTGCTGCGTTGCGTCTTTGAATCGTCAAAAGACATGGATGGCCTCACTAAAAGTGATATAACTTTTGTTCAGTTTTAAATATTTTGATGCAATCTGGCCATCATGTGTAGATATGCATTGTCTTTAAGCCTCTAAAATTTCCTTTCGATAATCTTACTTCTGGCCAAGATATTTACCAGAATAATTAAATTGTTTTTTGTTACCTTTTGTTTCGTCGCATTTTTGAATCGTCAAAAAACGGTGGGTGACCTCACTAAAAGTGGCATAACTTTTGTTCTGTTTGAAATATTTTGCTGAAATTTGACCATTGTACGTAAACATGATTTGCCTTCAAGACTGTAAAGTTTCATTTAAAAATTCTTATGTTTGGCCAAGATATGGGCTAAAAACCGTAGGGGTGGGGTTACTTTTTTACGGCCCACCCTGTATACATGTTATAGACATGATACTGCTTAACAAGGAAAGAGGAGTGACCTATATATATATATATATATATATATACACACACACACAATATATTCGTTTAAAAAGAAATCAGGTTGACAAGCCGCAAAACAGTTACAAGATGAAGAGAAAAAATAGTTTAAGTTTCGAGATGTCAATATGATTTCTGTGCAGAGTTCATCAGGTTATGAATTATTTCGTAATCGTAATCGTAAACTCGAAATTTCTAAAGCGCCACTCGAAAGCCAAGCGCGGGGCACCAGCTTATTCACGAGCGCTGCGTTGCGTTAGAATGGTTGTCCGCGAGAATAGTCCGTGGTGGTCCGGGTCGAGTTACCATAGGATCAGGATCAAATGCGTTGTGTTAGAAGGGTTGTCCGTTAGAGTAGTCCGTGGTGGTCCGGGTCGAGTTACCATAGGATCAGAGGGGCGGAACAGCTACTAAGGTGGGTGTCGTCTGGGCCGGGAATTGGAGGGTGGAGGATCAGTTGAGATAGGGTAAGAGATTTGTGAATTGACAACATGAGATCTTGACTGTGGAGTTTAAAATTAAAATTAGTCGAAAATATTATGTATCACAACCATTTTACATTGAATTTCACTGAATGTTCATGTGCTGTAGGTTGTGGGGCGCGGTGGTGTAGTGGGCATGTTCGTCGCCTTGCAGACGGAGGGCTGCAGGTTCAAATCCAAGTAGGGACCTTGGGCAAGTCCTTCACTCGCAATTGCTCAGCGCTTCGGCGTGAAACTCCAACGCAGTGTCCGCGCTGTAGTCGGGAGCGCCTCTCAGTAGTGAGCTTTAAGGGGCTCTATAACAGGTACGCATACAAACAAACAAATGGACAACTCACCAAAATAAACTCAGAATTTGCCCCCAAACCTAGAAACCCAGACAAAGGCCAAAAAACCTAGTTCTAGAGGAAAAAACCAGCTGTGGCATCACTGAATTTAACTATCAAGCCGAATAACTTTCAACAACGCGGCCGCATTACTGCGCATGATAGATATTTTAAAAAATATTTATACGCTGAGCATCAATAAAATTCTTAGTTTGAACGTGGCGATTTTAAATTTTTTGTGGCAAAAGACTAAGATTTTTCATACTATATTGTTACAGATACGTCTATGGATTTCTTCAAAAAAGTGGCTGCACGAAATGTTTTATAAAGAATTTCACACAGATGAGCTAAAAATGACCGCACTACTTCTCAACTCAGGTATCAGGCGAGATACGCATTCGTTTCGTTGAGTCTAGTTTCATCGTTTTATCGAGAATTACTAGTTTCTCGGCAGGTAATTAACACGATTTCAGATGGTGATGTTTAATGGGAAGAAATTGCAATGAATTTTTGCAGGAAAACGTTATTAGATTAAGTAATGACGATAACTTTTCGTCGTTTTCCCGCCCTGCAATAAGTAAGGTTTTACATCTCCACGCCATCCCAGCATGTTTTGGATTAATCAAACAGATAAAAACGGATTACCGTATCGAATGTTGCATCAACCAAGTCACGACTGTTTCTGACTTGTCAGAATCTTCAGGAGATGAACAATTCAAAGTTCTCAACATTACCGTGGCTTAGATTTGAGATTGTACTTGTAGCTCTAAGAACTAATGCACTCGAATTGTTTAAGGATGAACAGAAATCTTCTGAATACATTAATCTCATGGTAATAGGAACCTTATAACTGCAGTTTTGCTTGATTGTATAATTTATAAGACACCAAAGCTATACACTAAATTTAAAAAAAACTGCTATACTTTGGTACACTGATTCATTGAAAAAATGTAATTTCTAATTTTTAACACGAAAATTTGCGCATATTTATCGCTTTTGGTGCACATCCTTTTCAGTTTTTTGGCGCAAATTTCTGGGGGCCTACCCGATAGGCCATAATCACTGGCCTGCTATTGTGGGGAACTGATCTTATAGTTCTCACCTATAGTCACTAAGGTGCATTGTCATTTCTTCGTTTGGCCAGGATGAGTCTCTTAAATGCTTTCCATATGTTTGCTTCGATCAATGATCACACGGAAGCAAATGTTACCGATATGATCAAATGGTGCACATCTGCTGACATTCTTGGGAACAAAGTCACTGTCATTTTCATTGGCAGTGTCTGTGAGAAAGTTTGTCCATCTGGGTATGTATAGTACATTTTCTCAACATTCAATCTGAAATACATCTCATTTTTAGATATGCAAATATCACATGAAAATTTTGACGATTATTATTATTATTGTCTGGGAGTACCTCAATAATGTAGTAAATTGTGTACTGGAATGTCAGTCGAGAGGTTGGGAGTTCAAATTCGCACAAGGCAGTAATTTGGTTCAAGATTTCTGCTCCACTTGCATCCCCTGGCCAACACTGGCCATACACTGTTAGTGGGAAGATAGGACAGCAATGGAGAGGACTGGCTAAACTCCATCGCTAAGGCTAAGACAATAACATTGCTGCCACTGTATACCAATTGCTACCTCAGGGCTGGTTTAAAGGAATGATATCTTCTATTGTTGTCAGTCGATTTCCAAAGTTGTTGCAGAGTAAAAAGAGGCAGCATGGAAATTCTTGAAAAGTACGTTAACTGCAACGCATTGGAAATGATCTTAAGTGTAATCTTTGAAATCTTGTGAAATTCAGGTTCAACAGATGCTTCAGCTATAGAATAAAAGCTGACTGCTTTGGTTATCACTTAGTTTCAGTTGCAGTAATGAGGTTTAATAATCATTTTGGTAATAGGAAATTTGAATCTGTGTGAATGATATCTTTTGCAGGAACTTAACCTTTGAAGAGATTGATGCATTTGTCATCGAGCTAGCGATGTTGTTTAAGGTAGACAGAAAACTGGAGCTTTATCAAGCAGTGGCAGAGATTAAGTAAAGCCTATCAGCGCAAAGTCTTGGTCCGTTGGTGAGTGTCTGCAACATAGCATGTCTAAAATTTAGGGTTATTTGATTAAATTGTTCTATTTCCCCTAAGCATTATCTCCTATTCTTTCCCTATTTTCTCCCGTTTTCTCACACTATGCTGTGTCTTATTTTAATCCAATCTAATCATAACTTAGCCTCTTAGGTTCCAATTCATTTCATACATCATTTTATTTCATATTTTTCATGTTTTGGGGAAGATTCAAATGTGAGAAAATTGATCCAAAATTCTTTAAGAGCATCCAGTCATCCGTGTTACTGTCTTCGCCAATTATATAGAGCCCGTCAATCGCTCGTCTCTGAATGTGTGCTTGTCGTTGTCCAGGAGCCCTTTTAGCGGCATGGCTGCGTTATGGCGCCATAGAAATTGTCGTCATTATTATCATATCCTTCAGTACCACAATACCTCAGCTCTTGCTGTTTCCCCAGCAGCTTTTACTCAAACTGGAGAAATTGCTCATTCAAATGTATGTATGTACTGTATATGTATTTGGCATTTTTTAGAGTGCCCTTCAAGCCTCACTCGGGCACCTAATATGGCATGCCAATAAATCTGAAAGGTTCTTCTTAAAATGGCTTGAAGAATGCTTCTTAATTTGACTAACAAAAGAGTTTGTAAGTTTAATAGTAGGCTAGACTGGCGGCATCTGGGCTTTCAGAGTAAAATACATTAAAGCAGCACTGGTCAAAATACTTGAGTAATTGTGCAAAGCGGATCATATAATTTTGGTGAAGTAGACTAGTGCAGAGTCTAGTGAAAGTGGTTGGTAAAAATCCTGAAGGTCTTTCATATTTCCCCTAAGCATATTAAGAAACATTCTTCAAACCATCAGAAATGTGTTATATTACCCAGCTGGGTTTATTTTATAGAATACATGATGTTTTCAGGCTGACGAAAGTTCTAAAAGACTAGGAGCAGTCCCCACAATGGGACCTACAAAGAGGGTAAGTCAATGTTATATTTACTAACCGTACAAAATTATTTTAGGTCAAAGATGTTGACCATTTAAATAAATTGATCAACAAATTATTAGGTTAGACTTTTGTTTGCATGTGCATTGTCACAGAATGCATAGCTCCCATGGATATGCGCTGATTGGATCCATCACTGGTATACGATAGGAGTGGGAGGTAAGGGTCACCATTTAGGCCATTAGAGCATGCAGACCTGTGCAAATGATCACCATTTACTGAGCTCAAAAATGACGAATTCATATTTGTAGAAACTAGCTAGAAGGAAAGGAGAATAGCTATACTAAGTTTGTTTGTATTGCAGGTTTGTCTGAACCTGTAGTATCTCACAGATCATGACTTCTGCTGTTTTGATGAATATTTTGTTTCTCTTGTTGGTCATAGATTTTGTGCTACAACTGTAAGGGAAATGAAAGATTGTCTAATGTTAAGTCATTATTGTTATTGTATACTAGGTACTATTAGCACGTAGGGCAAGAGGGGACACTTGCAACCTGGAAAATTGACGCCTATTTTTCTAACTACTACTTTTGGGTCTTTAACAAATTTCCTCGCGTTAAAGGTGCCTACTTCTTGGCCTCTATTTCTTATTTTTACATATTTCTTTGCACCAAGAAACTATTCATATTAAAAATGATACACAGAATGAAACTGAGAAATCTGCATTGTGAAACCTCTTTGAAAATACCAGGGTCTTTAATTTCTAGCTTTGCATTTTTCAAACTTTTGCTGCTAAAAAATTTAACTGTGCCATCGTAAAATTTTTGTCCCTCCTGAAAAATTTCTGCAGGCGCCCATGATTCTCACCATTAGTTATGCAGCTAAATCCGCCTGGTCCTTATATTCGGGTGTGTTCAGTTGTCAGTCTGAAATAATCGAGAGCTCTGTTGTTCTGCGGGTATCCAGGGTCCCCATCCTCTCCGTTCTGCACCGAAGGGGTGATCTTGGTTCCATTTGCATGAACTGTAACAACACAGAAAGGGGCCTTTTTCCACGGTGGTCCAATTGGTCTGGTAAAGGCTCGCACAGGAGCTACTTCTGCTTCCTCAAATGGACCTCAATAATTACTTAATATATGATTTTGACAGAACAAGTTGAGTTCCATGACGCAAAATAAGTTTTTACAATTTTGGTATTTACAGAATGCAGATTATGAAGATTTCCCAACACCCATGCCTGAGCAGCCTGACAATGGAAATGCAGGAGAACCATCTTCTCCAAAAGAAATCTTTGACAGAGTGCTGGAAGTAACCAACTACAGAGCTTTTGTAAGAACCTGTTCGCTTATGTGTTTCCTGACATTACATTTAAGAATACCATGGTGACTTCAAATCTGTTGAATGTTAAGACTGCTAAGAATAATGTAAATTACCGGTAATTGGAAACTTATATAGCACTGCTCACAGCAGTAACCAATCAGTAGCACTCCCAGTTTGAGTACCCTGATAGAAGAAGCAGGGTTTGAGGAAAGACAGAGATGTATGAACAGATTGAGAGAGACCGGTAACATGTAAAGAGGAGGGAAGGGATTTCCTGAGAACACACCCGTTGGTGGCAAATGATGTAATTTGGGCCATAGTGGTCCTTGATTGTGTGACAAAGAGATATTCCGGTTCGAAGAGCGGGGCGGTCGGAAAGTAGAGCTCTATAGAATGAGAAGAGCGAAAGATCTCCGAGATATTTCACAACAAAGCCCAGTGTTTGGACTTGAGAGCCAAAGCAAGTATCATAGTTCCTCCTCCCAACTAGGGACAATCATTATATTAATCTTCTGTATTATTTAAAAACATGAACCGGTAAATCAGGTGTGTCAAACCTTTTTCAATGGCAGGCTAGCAATAATTTTTTGAGCAAGTGCTTCAGAGATGCCTGAGTAAAAAAGGTAGGAATCTGGGAGGAGCTCACTACGTACCGTACCCAGAATTTTTTGCAAAGATAAATCTCAAATTGTGCAGGAATGTGGCCTGACTCTTTGACATCTCTGTACTAAATACATCATTCCCAACCTGTATGGCATTCGCTACCTCATTCGATGCGTCGAATTGTATTGCCACTATTCTGATTTCCTTTTAGTAACCGAGTGTCAGAGCTGAGAATGTTTTTGCTATCTTAAGCCATTTAATAACTCACTAAAAGATCCCAGATGATATTTGCTCGGTACTGAATAAACAAAATTTATGTATAGATTTACTGTTCTAGCAAAGGCATTAATTCATGCATATGTGAGTTACTTAAGGGTGCTGTAATCGGGGTTCAAAGACAATTTTAAATTATTTGCCGTGATTTGGTTGCATTGTAGAGGATGACAATCAATGGCCTTTATAACCTGTTTAGAAAATATTCTATGTGTCTATGATTTAGTATTCTATGCATCTATGATTTCAAACACCTTCAAGCTGCTCATATGCTGCTTACACACTAGGCCAGTTCAGACTAAGTCATGACTACAGACTTTCAGGTGAAAGTTGTAGCTTGCAAATGAAACTAGAAAGTTAGGTTTTAGACATGTGACTTGTTTGAAGGACGTGAAAAGGATCAGCTGATGATGATGGTGATGATGACAAGGATGGCATGACAGACGCTACAAAATAAATAGGGTCAATGTTGCTATTAGAGTTGCTGACTGAAGACTACTTAATTTTGTGTATCTTTTGGACAGTTCTCTACGGCAATGTCCTCCACACATTTCTGCATCACAGAGAAGAGAAATCGTGGGTGTCATTCGAGAACAAACTGCATGCTGACAATGGTATTTTCAAGAATCTATATTTATTTTATTCAGGTCGTAAATATATAAGAACCATACCATATGCTGTTCTACCTTACTCAATCCTGGTATACATCAAATATCATATCCATTTATATTGCATTCAACGCCCTTAAAGCTGCTATACGTTGCATATTAACGTATGCAGTTTTATGTTCTACGACATCTCTCAGATTGTGTAAGTTTTACATTCTGATGTCTTTATTGTGCAGTATAATTTTTGGTAGTCAGGAGCAATATCCACACTAAATGTGTTGTTCAGTATCAAGGTTAATCTTAAATCAGAAATATACTTAGAAGGGACAGCAGTGATTATGTAAACAAATAACAATTGTGTCTTTACGAGCATCTTAAAAGCATGTGCAAATGCATTGATCAGTTTTAACTGCAGCAGAACCTAATACAACTTCAGAAATAACTAAAATAAACATCAGATGATTATGGATGATAATGATTATGATGATGCAAAATATAAGCAATACTACCAGGTACTGTGATGTGTTGTTAGCCAAAAGCATGCTGAATGGAATTGATCTGTGTGGACTGCCTTTAAAAGTGACTGTGTCACCTCTCAACCCTTTTGTTATTCTTGATGTATACAAGTGACGAAAGCAGACAGTGGCCTAGAAGGACCAAGTTGCTACATTTTTGGAAACGATAGATTATTATAATACAGATTCAATAGAATAAGAATTCCATAGCTTATAATATTTTACGCTTTAATTTGTAATTTATTATTTTTATTTTTTAGCCTTTCAGTGCTGTATGCACTTGCGCAAGTGAGTACGCCTGTGGGCGCCGCTGAACCAAATGTTTTTATTGCACCATTTGGGGCTTTGCACTTTGCTGCATTGAAAAATTACTACAGGTAATAATAATGGCATGAGCAACAGCTGCTAATGTTGTTGTTTTGTCGAATGTGATCTGATTTGCAGGAAGATGTTGAAATACAGAGCTTCTCAGAGGTACGCTAAAGTGTTTGCACCGAACCACCATCCAGTTTCAATAGCATTGGAAACATACAGTAAGTTTGTCAACACTGCCACCCACATGTGACACATCACTTCGGATGTCATTTGAGGCTGCTTCTCTTACAAGAGAACAAGAATAAATGTCCTTTCTTTTGTTTCCTCTGTATGTTGATCCTTCAATGTTGATCTTGTTTCATATCTTGCAAAGTTTACAACTGCAAAAGAAGGAGTAAGAAGGAGAAGGGTCTTCACATTAGCACCAGCTGCAGCTGAATCGCAATTTGGCATATTTATCCACAGTCATCCAGTACTTAAGTTGTCTATTATTTTATGCATAAACATTCATGTGATTAAACAATGCTGCTATCAATTAGAGGTCAAAAGGCTAAACCTGGTGATCAATCTGGAGATGCCTTTTGTTTATGGACTCTGGAGTTAATTTATATCCCTTCCAATTATGATCGTTTTACAATAAAACTGGATCAGATTTGCCACATTAGAATTCCTGTAGGTCAGTCCTATTCTGATTCCGCACATTCAATGCATACTAAACTAAACATGCCAGACTTCAATGTGATAAAAATGCTGAACAAGCGTGGGACTGTTGTCCAGGACTCTTGCGGGTAAGAATACTAGACTTTCTCAACTAAGAAGCACTGTCTAGAATACGAGAAAGAGGTGCCATGTAATTTCTTCATAAAAAATATTTGGTTATATCAGTAAGCTACATCTTTATGTATGGCACTACACTTGAATACATGCATGCTGTCAGGTGTTGTTGCCCATTAATAAGACAATGATCAAAGGTCGACATTGTTTCACTGTTTCAAGTTATTAGACAAACTGAAACAGCAAATGTGCTTTTTAACTACATTACATATGCACTAAGGAGATGTTAGCAGTAACTGTCTGACAGTTTTTCACTGTCTAACACCTGCATCTTTATCTGAAATCACATCTAACCATCACTACTTGTTGTTTTGTATTGACAGTGTTTACAAATAATGTGGTTCCTCCAACTTAGTTTGCTTGGGACTCCGCAGCTTTCTTGAGAATATTGTTTCTTGCTACCCATCACTGCCAAAAGGACAGCATCAGGAACTGATGATGATGATGCTACTGTATCTGTCTATTTTATCTTTGTATTTCTGTGCCTCCAGGTGCCGGGCCAGCAGTTGGAAGAAAAAAGGTTCTACTAGTGACTAATTACAGGGAGCAGGTAAGAACCTTTTCGTTTATGGGTTGCCTTCTAAGAGAAAAGAGAAGAATACCAGACTGTAGTTTATGTTGACTGGGATAGAACAAAAGACTTGTGGATATGATACAATGACAACTGAGTAAAACATGGTGTGACTATAAAGCAACAGACAGATATATTCCACCAACAGTTGGATGGTGATAGTGATAGGGTGTTAACGATGTTAGTGACAATATTACTGTCACAGATAGAACGAGTCAGATTCATTGCATGGCTCCAATACGGCGGCAGAAAATACTGTGATGTCCTTTGTCAGAGTAGAAACTGCTATTAGACCATGCAGACCGGAGGTTATGCCCCAAAGTTCGTCCAAAAGGACGTACATGCAGGGCTTGCAGGCCCTATTCAACACATTGAATTAGTACCCAGAGCAGGAGTTCAGAACTCCATCCGTCTAGGTAACAAGTGGCAGTGCCCCGATGATGCAACAGGGAACTGAGTGAGCGAACAAAATCACAGAAGAACATGCGATGAAAAGAAAAGCTGCTAGATATATTTGGAAAGTATCAAATAATACAACAGTGGCTGCAGTAATGGTCGACAATGATCACTATCATCAGATACTGACTCTGACTTCTTCACCGGGGTCTGGTCCATCAAAATCTTGCATAGTCCATAACCCAAGGACATGGTCACGACAGAAGCTGTTGCTGCACTTGATAGAACAAATACAAGCGATAAAAATGGATCACACGCTTTCTGCCATGGCATGAACTGGACAGGTGAATCACGAAGCAGCACAAGAACGGAACATTAGTCTAAATGCAATCAGAAGGGTACGAATGAAACAATGCAAGCATTTCACTTCATAAATTAAGGCCACATTGGATGTTCATAGCTGATTGCTCAACATTCGATGACATCTACGTTGCGATTGAATCTGTAAGTCAGCAGATGTCGCAACCATCGTTCGACTCCACGGGGATATCATACTCTAGACACACCTCGTCCGGTGCAGGACTCTCAAGATCTGCTCATATTAAATTATGGCAGAATTGTCGTTTACAAAAGGTTTCATCTGTAAACTAAAATTATCCAGTTACCAAACATTTACCACCTTCAACTTGCAACTCATCATAATCGGTGACCTCAACATTCGCCTGGAAACTCCAGCTTCCACGCAATTCTTGGAGAGTTTTATACAATTTGCCCTCTTCAACATGTGGCTGAGCTGGAATGGGAGCACTCCTGAGTAAATTATTGATGGGGTGCAATACAATTCCATAGAATGAATGCGCACCTAATCTATTGAGTGTAGCACTGTCATCATACTACCTGTACATATTATAAGGCATCGTTTGATGGTCACTTCAGTAAACAACATCATAGTCCATTGAAAAAGTTGGGTTTAAATCTGATAGATCACAGAACCAGAAGCTGGACTACTATAGATCTGCAAGTTGAAACAAATAAAAAGCCTACAACATGTCTTCTTATCTTATAAGTAGAAATTGAATGAATGTCACAATGATTGGAATGACAATGTTGCTGCTTTTGTGACTGGAGAAAATGATTCGGACAAAATGGCATGTACAAAATGGTAAATATTGGGCAAAAATGGTATTGAACAAAATGGTATGCATGCAACGGCATAGATTTAACGGTAGGGATAAATGATAAAAAAAACACTGTAACATTGTCTTCTACGTTAACAGTTTATAACCCTTAATGAGCAAGCAATGCATTATACAAAATTTGCGTGAATATAAGTATCGTAGGAAGTTGTTTGTTACCAGCCTCCACCCCCTGCAATTCATCACATGGGAAAATAGTTGTACATTAGTCTAAGAAGCCTGCTATTTTGTGATTAGTTAATTATTATCCATTGAATTTGTTTCACCATGTTAGAATTTACTACTTCTCAACAGTGGCGTAGCCAGGAAGTTTTCATGGGGGGGGGTTTTATGGCCGGAAACCCTGTTTTTTGCTATTTTTTCTTACTTAAATGGAAAAATAACCTTAAAAAAACCTTTTTTTCGGAGCCAATGGGGGGGTTTTGACCCCCGAAACCCCCCCCCCTTGCCTACGCCACTGCTTCTCAAAAGGGAACTCGTAAACTTGTAGTTGAAAGTTATTTATTTCATACGAACACCCATGGCAGTGATGGCAAAGAGCTCTGGTGATGTGAAAGAAGAACGTACAAAGCACGACTTCATACACGTGCCAATGCAGTTGTTCTGGAAGTAAGATTTCATAATCACACGGTAATGCATGGCATAGTCGAGGTTGAAAGAGTTTGTGCCAAAATCAGAAGGAGAGCCGAAACAACTGCAGAATCAACGAATGAGTTGCCGAGTGTTCCAGTGGAAGACACACATGACACATCCACTTCCAAAATCAACCAACCTTATCATGAGATGTAAAAAATGGTCATGTATGTAAAGCACACATTTGATGAGTAACAATGCATCAAATGTTGGAACAAGCGATCAATAAGACATCACAGCTAATTATCTGATGAAGAGTAACCAACCATTCATCTGTGTCAACAGAGATAACATGTTAGATTGACGGTACACGCAGACGTAGGTTAATACTCATATCTTACAAAATAAAGATCTAACAACAAAGACTTTATTTATTTATTTAAATAAACATTTATTATGTAGGTTAATAATTTTCCGCGCCTCAGATTCACACTTTGGTGTGACCTTGCGCGCGTAATAAATTTATGTAATAATAGTAATAATAATAATACTCTATTTTTCCATATGCAATCTCATATAAGCAGACCCAATATTTATGGAAACCAGACCACAATATCAGTTCCATACACAACCGAGTTCACAAACTGATAAAATCTTCTCGGTCTTAATTTATAAAGTCAGTGACCAGATTCAGTTCCTAACCAATTACCAATTTCAACGAAACACGCTGGACCTCAATGGCTGACCTGAATGGTCTCCATCTACTTCCAATGAACCTCAGATTCTTCCTAAAGAAACTTGCACACTACCATACTAAAAGGCATCAAGTTTTGAACACCACAGAACCATACTCCCCACTCCAACTTCGAAATTTCACCAACGGATTCTTATGCAACAGGACACATTCTCTAATAGTCTAATTCAATGGTTGACTACCCATCTTCTGAAACCGCAGAACCCTACGCCCCACTCAAACTTCGGAATTTCAGCAAACGGATCACTTTACGCAACAGGACACATTTTCTAATTCAATGGCTGACTACCCTTCTTCTTAACGCTACTCCAAAGTGTTAAATGGGAAACGCCCCCATTACTTCCTACTCCAAGCATCTACAGGGGTCAATTTTGAAGAATTCCCTCCTTTACCTAAGAGAATTCGTCTTTCAACGAAAGAATGGGAGAGCAATCAACACAACCATCCTAACACCGGAATCTCACAAAATGGAAAACCACCCAACATAAATTCTCTAATACCAGACTCTCGCCGCATGGAAAAGTAACATACAGGAAAACAGCTGAAATGGAGCATAACATTCTAAATTTTTCAGACCATAATCACTTCTGCACGAGCACCAGAGCCAATACCTCAGAATCTATCACAAGATCTAACAACAAAGACTTTATACCAATTGCAGAAGCGTCATACAAAAACGTACAAATTCGTTGCTATCTCAGGAACTTCCTTGCACTAGCCATAGAAACCTGAACTTAATGAAGAAAGACATCAAACCCCTGACCCGACCGACACCTTGATATTGAGTATGTCTAAGGTTTTTGATGAAACCGGCCAATCTTTAAAAAAATTTGTTATAAATGGCACATCTGGATGAATGTCTCGAAACCAATAGAACTTCCCTTTCCTGTCTCTGTCCTTTGGATAAAGTAATGATCACTGGGACAGTCTCAAATCGGATACTTCGCTCTTATAAAGACAAGAAAATTGACCACCCAGAACTTTTAACATTAACACAAGATGAGCCTTATATATTGGGAAATCCGCCATGAGAAACAACAACTCCATTTTACAAGAGTGTTTCTTAAATATAAATTGCCAACATCTGGATTCTATTCCTGTGGCTGTCCAGTAATCTGCCTTAGTGCCATTTTGTCCATATCATCAAGTTTTGTGACACAATCGACATACCAGAACTCGTGCAAATCGTATCATAAATATTCTGCCAATATCTGTATTTTAAAGCTGCAGGCTTTATCTCTGTCATTATTATAGGAATACATTTGGTCAATTTTACACAGTATGTATTATGGTAACTTCTCTTACAATGCTCATCAGTCAGTTATCCAGTGTATATGTTCAAGGCAGTCCAAAGGCTATGCAATGTAGCATCGTCAACTGTGATGTATAATGGCTGCTGGGCTTGTTTCCCTAGTGATTGCAATTACCTGGTGTCTTATTTTAAGTTCATCGTGCATGCTTTTGAGGCTATTTTTATTGAATACAAGACAATGCAAATGTCTGTTTTAATAATATCAATAATAGTAGTTGCTTTTTATGTATTTATAATTTAATGTGATGTGCATTCTGGATTGATAAACTCTTTGAGCTTAACACATTTATTTATATCTGAACAGGTGTATCACGGGAGGTTGATATCGCCTGCAGGGAACCCAATTTCCATTATGTTTGCAAGTGCCGGCTGCTAGCTGCCATTCCGAGACACAGAAAATGTCTGTTAATATGTTGATATGCGGTTCTGTTCTTTCATAGAACTTTCAGGTTTTTTTATGTTTGCTATGGAGTTTGTGAGCGTGTGACTTCAATTATTTACAGGTTGCATCACTTGTCTTCTTTATTTAGGTGCAGATAAACTTTAGTAATGAGGCCTCTGGTATTGCCAATTGCATTAATTTGTGGCCATGCTTGGGAACCCTCCTAAAGTAGGAAATTTCATAAAATGAGCTTAATTTTGTTTCAAATGCTGCAGGAAATTTCATAAAATTAGTTTAATTTTGTTTTAGACACTACATATACAGTTTTGTACTGAAAACAGTATATATGTGTATCTTTTGAAATGAAAAAGTTAAGAATATTTTAAAAATTTAAGTTTTAGCAATCTGAGAATTTGTTTTAGCGACAAATCACTTGTTGAAAATTACCTTCATTGCGTGAACTTGACAAAAGTGAATTTATTTTCAACATAATTCAGTATTAAGCTTTAAAGTAAAAATTGTATGCTATTTCATAAAAAAATTATTTCGAAATTTTTATTTTCTTTCTAATGGTGTCAATGATGTTTCGCGAAGCAATGACACAAATTAAGTTTTGCGACTTAGGCCAGGTTGTCTTATGCACGGCAAAATTTTGTTAAATGCAATGTAGTAGTGTACAACTGTGAGCTATCTCCAGAAGCTGTTGGTTTACTTGGTTATACATGTAAGTTGTTACTAATTAACTAACTGATGGTGTAAAACTGTACAGCTTTTCACGTTAGTGGATTGTCGTTGCTAAGCAACCAGTTGTCATGGAACAACAGTAGATACATTTGATCGTTCAATCTGAGCCAGTGACAGTGAAATTTATATTGGTCCTCATTTTCGCTGTCACAAAATGTTAAAATTTGACCAAATGCGTGATGTTGCATTTGAAGTGCCATGCATCAATATCTATAGTACAGTGAGTCAATGACCTCAGATATTATGGGTTGCGGGTAACGCAGCGTCACATATAAAGTATTTGTTTCTTGCAATTAGCTTTTTGTCCTCACTTAATTCTCTAAACTTATAATAGTCTGTACAAAGGCGCCCCTTATAATTTTTGAAAATTATTTGTTTAAATGAATTTGATTATCTGTTTGTAGACAGTAAAAACCGATTATCACGTTCAGAACCGATGACGGATTTCTTGTTATCGTTTAACATCCCTATTAGACACCAAACAGTTTATGTTGTAGCATTTCAAAAGTATAGGTCTGCACTAAGCAGACATGTACCTTCCATTATGGACTTGTGATACTCTAAACGACCTATAATATTGAAACTTGGCCTTGTATTATGTTGGCAGTTTCTTATATTTGAATTTGAATTTTCAGAGGCAGTGATGATGAGTTGAAGTTGGCCGTCGTTGAACTCCTGACAACAAGCGAAGCCCTGGATGCGATCATGGTAAGTTTATTTTGACCTCTGAACTTGTGTTTGCACTTATGGTGACTAATAATAATAATGATGATAAAAACAGGAACAAGAAGAAATAATGAAAAAAACATAATAATATTCGTTAATTAATTCATACTGTCGAAGATGGTAAGTTTTATAAGAGTTGAATTTAATGGCTAACCTTATACTGTAGCTACATGTTGCTCTTCTGTCCTGCTCATATTATAGTCGGAAATAGGGAATTGAAGTCTGAGTAAACCCTTTGTCAATTAAAGCTGCATTCTGATCTGCACATTTTCATAGCATGGGTAATTGGGTACTTAACCTCACAAGCTGCCATAAAATGACAATCCTGCATGTGGAATAATATTGCCTAATTTAACGATGGCTCTTGTTAAGAACGGAAGTACAGTCAACACCACTTTTGTGCATAACACGTGCTCATTAGTCAGTTACCCAGCATATATGTTTAAGGCAGTCCTATGCACTTTAGCAACGTCAACTATGATGTATAATGGTTGCTGGGCTTGCTCTCTTGAGATTGCAATTACCTGGTGTGTCTTAGAAAAATCGCTTATTTTGAGTTCATTGTGCATGCTTTTGACTTTGAGACAATTTTTTTGTATATAAGACATTGCAAATGTCTGTTTTAATAATATCAATAATAGTAATTTCTTTTTATGTATTTATAACTAGCTGAATTACCCGGCGTTGCCCGGGAAATTTCGGTTTTTAGTTCCCACTTCCCAGTCAGGCCGCTCCCACGCCCGGGAAATTTGTTTTCGTCCTCCGCCACGCCTGACCCCACTCCCACGCCGCCCTTCTCACCTCGCCTTCTTCCATCGGCCCCAGCCCAGTCTAACCACCTTTGGTGCCCGGCGTTGCCCGTGAAATTTAGGTTTTCGGTTCAACCCAACTTCCACCCGTCCATGTTTACGCCATAGTCAGCATTTTTGCCAAACCGCGTGCCAAAAGATCTGACCTCGGCGAAAAGTGAGGTTAAAAATCTATTTTTTCGTTGAAAATCGATCGGCGAAAATTATTGCGTCTTAAATAGGCTACTGATACATACGACACGATATAGATATTAATTAACGGAATAACGCGCTATAGGCTAATTTTAAAATCGGCCATGACGTCATTAATGTACTGGGTTCAATCACCAGTATATCATCGATGGTCTCAATGTTTGCTGAAGATGATGGTTGAAAGCAAAATTTAATGGCGTCTTAACAGTGCTAGGATTCTGTTAGAAAAAATAAATTTTCAAGCTCGGCAAAAGGTAATATTTTTGGATCGCGAATCCCGATAGAGTTGTCATGGGGCGGTTAGAAGTTGTTTTGTAATTATTTGGAAAAATCGGTCGCGTGGATGAGGAGATTTTTTATCAAGCTCACATTACAAACTGTGTTTTATAGTTTTAGATTAATTTAACGTGATGTGCATTCATTCTTGATTGATGAAATCTTTGAGCTTAATAGATTTATTTATTTCTGAACAGGTTTACCATGGGCGGTCAATGTCGCACAAAGGGAAACCATCTCCATCATGTTCGCAAGTTCCAACTGAATTTGAATTTTCAGAGGTAGCACAGTTGAATTAAAGACAGCCGTGGTTCAAAGACACCAGAAAATGTCTGTCTGCAAGTTAAATATGTGGTATTGTTCTTTCATAGAACTATGTTTGCTATGGAATTTGTAAGCATATGATTTCAATTGTTTACAGGTTGAATCACATGTCTTGTTTATTTAGGTGTGGTTTTATGTTTCAGGTCATATTACCCTATGTAGCCCTAGACCTAGAATGTGGCAAACATAAGATCTACATTGTATCCTAGCTGGTTACTATGTAGATTGATGTTGCTCTGTTGCACTGAATTGCTACCCTGTAATACTGTTTTCAGTGCCAGTAATGCTAGTTTTGCTGGTTGTAATACCCATATTCTGTAATGTTTGTCTGCTGCCGCTACTTCCATTTCAGAAGTAGTGCTTTTAATGAAAATCAAGTACTTTTAATTTTCCATCCATAGCAGAGGGTGAAGTGCAATGAGGTTATATCTGGGACGGTTGTATGTGCTGTCCCGGTCAGGTGGAAAACTTAGTCGAAGGACATGGTGTAGATTAAAACAAGTGTTCGCCACACCTGTTAAGACAGCTGTTCATACTAAATCACTTAAACATGTTGTGTGCATTGCAGATATTTGCTGGAGGAAACGTGAAGATAACGTTCAAGAAATGTGTGACGAATGCCAAACGACCTTATTTAACGCTCACTTTTTTTGTCCCAAATGTGGATATTGTGCTTGCCTGGATTGTCGCAAGACAGGAAAAATGGCGAAATGTGTTGCAAATCGTCTGCCACATGAGATGAGTGACTTGAAATTTGCCACTTTCATCCCAGGGGAAAGTGAGTGTTTTTGTGGCTTTTGTTTTTACTCTTGCAACAGAACTTGCGATGTGGTTGTGGCACTGTAATTTACCAAGTAATGGTTAAGATTAGATTAAAGGCAACAGTAATCACCTGGTAGCTGCATACTAGACTTGTACAATGCATAGGATAAATGCACAAGGCATCAGGGCTTAAAGTGTGGCAGGACGGTCATGGACGGCGTCCATGCACTTATTTTAAAATCTGAACGCCGTCCTGCCACTTATTGGCCAGCACAGCCTGGAAAGGTAAGGAGCGTCCAGGCACTTATTTTGGAAAGGTAAGGAGCGTCCAGGCACTTCTTTTTCCGCACTTTAAGCACTGCAAGGCATGTTCCACAAGATTCTGCTGTTCGAGAAATGCTGGTAGATGTCTATTTGCTGCCGCTACTTCCATTTCAGAAGTGGTGCTTTTAATGAAAATCAAGTACTTTTTATTTCCCATCCATCGCAGAGGGTGAAGTGCGATGAGGTTATATCTGGAACGGTTGTATGTGCTGTCCCGGTCAGGTGGAAAACTTAGTCGGAGGACATGGCGTAGATTAAAACAAGTGTTTGCCACACTTGTCAAGGCAGCTGTTCATACTGAATCACTTAAACATGTTGTGTGCATTGCAGATATTTGCTGGAGGAAACATGAGGACAACGTTCAAGAAATGTGCGATGAATGCCACACGACCTTGTTTAACGCTCACTATTTTTGTCCCAAATGTGGATACTGTGCTTGCCTTGATTGTCGCAAGATAGGAAAAATGGCGAAATGTGTTGCAAATCGTCTGCCACATGAGACGAGTGACTTGATATTTGCCACTTTCATCCCAGGGGAAAGTGAGTGTTTTTTGTGGCTTTTGTTTTTACTCTTGCAACAGAACTTGTGATGTGGTTGTGGCACTGTAATTTACCACTATGTCATGATCATTAACTTTCACTATGAATTCTGCTGGATATGGTTGTAACATACCACCCAAGGTTTATTCACCTTTACAGTGTGACTTTTCAGCACGTCACTGTCATGTTGCAATATGTTTGAATATAATCCAAGTTATGGTTAAGATTAGATTAAAGGCAACAGCAATCAACTGGTAGCTGCATACTATACTTGTGCAATGCATAGGATAAATGCACAAGGCATGCCACAAGATTCTGCTGTTCTAGAGAAATGCTGGTAGATGTCTATTTTGCCAATTTCTGTCAATTTTTGTACTAGGTCTGTGTCTAGGGTCGAGGTTTTACATAAGTATTTGTCACTTAGTAAATGAAGTTAAGAATTCTAAAGCAATTGTAATTTTTAGCATTACAATGGCTTGTCTTTGAGAGGTAGCTGAAAATTACTGTACAGTGCAGACCTTTACAAGTTCAGCAGCAATTTCATTAGCAGTAAGTGATTAGGTTTTTGGCATTACAGCAGAATTCCTGCATCTGGAATTAACTTGTAAAGTTTTCTGCGAAGCGCATGTACTTTTCTCAACATTTAATCTGAAATGCATCAGACTTTAGAAAGTCTTGATGAAGTAGGCCCATTGCTTAAAATGGTTTGGATGATCAGTGGGAAGTCCTAATTTTTTTAACTCAATAGTAGATAGTCATCTCCTTCATTTCATTTCTCCATTTCTATAGCGCCACTTCAAGCTTCTACTCAGAGGCGCTCCCGACTACAGCGTGGACACTGCATCGAAGTTTCACGCTGAAGCGCCCAAGCAATTGCGAGTGAAGGATCTGCTCAAGGTCCCTACGCGGTGACTTGAGGTAGATTTGAACCTCGAACCTTCTGGCTTCAAGGCGATGACGCCACCACTACACCACCGCACCCCATGCAAGAAATTTGTAGTAAAATTTCAAAAAACAAATAACAGTAAAATAATAAACAAATATATATATAAGTATGGTAATTATATAAATTTTTAAGCAATTGTAAAATTCTTATAGAAAACGTCATATCGATGCAGTCAAGATGAGCATTAACACGTTGGCCGATAGGGACGTGCTAACAAGTCCCAAAATAGGCTATCTCAGACGATAGGGACGTGTATACAGTACACGTCCCTTAGGTATTGGCCGCTTCTAGGCAATTCAGCATACCAGTAATATTTCCTGCCACTTATTAGTAATAAAGCACATTGCCTGCCATTTATTGAATGTATGTAAGACTATTTATTGATGCTATCTAGTGAAAAATGAATAAGCCATCTGTTGTGGTGTCAGCTATCTTGTTCCTTGCGTGACTAGCAATGGTGGTGACTAGCGTTTTTCGGCAAAAACAGCAAGTCTTATGTTGATAGGAACTACTTGAAAAAGAACAGGTTACAAGAAGCTTTGCAGATGTTTTACGAATCGGACAATGAATCTTTTGATGATAATGACTATGTTTGGGACAGTAATTATGAAATACCTGATGACAGGCATACGTTAGGCGTACGACCCAATAGTCTATAACCAGGTCAGGTGTGCACTGCGCACTGCTGACGGTGAGTCCTACTATAGTGAACTTGGCTTCTAGCACTTTATAGCCTTGGCTTCCTCAGGGCCACCTTAACAGACTGCTCATCTTCTATTAGTATTGAAATTCTTTGATTGTATGCCATATGCAATGCTGGGATAGAAACTGACGGTTTTAGTTATCAGAAATTTAATTTCAGTAGCAGCAATGGTTATAAATAAATAATATTGGCAGCATTAGTTGTCATAAAAACTATAAAAGGTTTGGAACCAATTTCTTTACAGGATGCTATCATTTGATGACTTTTTGAACCTTTTGGTCGAATTGGCCAATTACTAAATAGAGACTGTTTGGTGACATACAAAGAGGCATTTGTTGAATTGAGCGACAATTTAGAGAAAATGTCCATGGACTGGACAAAAGATGTGTTGCCAACATTTTCCTTTCCAGCATTACACGTTCTAATAATCTGTTCTGATTTTACTCTATTTTGTCATATTTTCTGTAACTATGGTATAATCAGCATACTTTATAAAAGAGGAGTCAAACCAATTTTAATGGTCAATATCTAAAGAATTTGAGTGCATTTCCAAATGGTTGAGTATCTGCATGCCATGAACCTTGAAATCTACCTCGGTTTCAATCTGCTTACATGCATGGATGCATGGCCATTCCATAGAGACCACACTCCTTAAAATGTTGTCCGATGTACTAAATATCATAGATTGAGGCCACCACAGTCACTACTTGACATGTTGGTCGCATTTGACACAGTCAACCATGACAATTTGATACAGTGTCTGTCTCGCCTGTTTGGAATCGAGGATAGAGCACTCGGTTGGCTTGAATCCAATAAAAAAGGGAGCGCACAATCGGCCCATTGGGCAGGGGAGAAGATGCCTAGCGGTGTCCACCAAGGGATTCTTCTCTTTGTGCTATATATGGCCGATACACAACTCTACTTCTGTTTGCTATCACAAACCGCCGAACTAAAACAGAGTGATGCTTTGCACGGAACATATTTCAGAGTGGATAATATCCAACCGTCGTAAGTTTTTTCAATTAAAATTTCAGATCATACATGTGAAAGGAATCTGCACGCATTGTCAAACGGTTGATCAAGCATCAAAGTTTATTCTTTGACAAAGAACAACCAACCACTCAGAGTAAACAACCATTCATCTGAGTCAACTGATCTAACATTATTATATTTGCAGGCAACGCTGATCTTGGTTTCTTGTCGGGATGCCTATAAATTTATCCCATTTTGTCCTAAAACCACTATGTCCACCGACATCTCATCACTCCACCGTCAGTTAATGAAGTGTCTGCTGAAGATAGTAATGATGAAGACCTACCCACTAGTATCAATCACCTCTCTAGAACTCAATGGTCTGCTGAAAATCAGGGCTTAAAGTGTGGCTGGACGGTCATGGACGGCGTCCATGCACTTATTTTAAAATCTGAACGCCGTCCAGCCACTTATTGGCCAGCAATGACTGGAATGGTAAGGGGCGTCCAGGCACTTCTTTTGGAAAGATAAGGGGCGTCCAGGCACTTATTTTTCAACACTTTAAGCACTGCTGAAAATGAAGCACATATCTGCACAGCATCTCACAAACAAAAAAGAATACAGGAGGATGAAGATTCAGCAGAGAGTTCATGTGACGATGCATGCTCCAATGACGCAACAAACATCCGCTATCTCATCTCTCATCTGCTGCACCAAAATGAAAGAAATGTAACAAAATCTGGACAATCAACCTGGACATGGAGAAGTGGAGATACTGAAGAAATGCTAGTACTGTGAAGAAATTTCCCCTGCGGTTATATATATATTTTTTTAACTGTTGGCGCCCCATAGTCAAAGGAGGCAGGGCCTCGAAGACATTAGACTATATTTTTGGCCTACGGGCCATAGCCCGTTATTGTGTTGGCCTAAGGGCTATAGGCTTAGGTGTTGGCCTACGGGCTATAGGCTTAGGTGTTGGCCTACGGGCTATAGACTTAGGTTTTGGCCTACGGGCCATAGTCTGTTATTGTGTTGGCCTACGGGCTATAGGCTTAGGTATTGGCCTACGGGCCATAGCCCGTTATTGTGTTGGCCTACGGGCTATAGGCTTAGGTGTTGGCCTACGGGCTATAGGCTTAGGTGTTGGCCTACGGGCTATAGACTTAGGTTTTGGCCTACGGGCCATAGTCTGTTATCGTGTTGGCCTACGGGCTATAGGCTTAGGTATTGGCCTACGGGCCATAGCCTGTTATCGTGTTGGCCTATGGGCTATAGGCTTAGGTGTTGGCCTACGGGCTATAGGCTTAGGTGTTAGCCTACGGGCGTTAGAGAGGGACATTCAAGGTTCGGCAGCCGGTGAAGACGATTGGGTTTTAGTGTCATAAGAAAATCAGTATTTTAGTGGATTTACAGTCAGTATTTCAGTGGATTTACAATCAGTATTTCCGTGGATTTACAGTCGTCAAGACTATTTCATTTGGAGTTGGCATTCAGAGGAATTACCAGAGCATTTCAATTGGAGATCATCTATATTGGATCTAACTCGCCCGCCTGGAGAGTCGACCGGTATTACCTGTTGTGCCGGTGTTTTTAAAGCTGAAGTATAGGAATCTATTGTTTGAAACAGTTAATTGTTTGTCAATCTTGTTCTCGCTGGGATTATCGATAAAGAGGAATTATGATGTTCCGGTTCTCAAGCCTTAATTAGACTTAACTACTGGTAAGCCTTATTCATGCGGAATTCACTGTTGCCTAGTGGGGGTTGTTATCCTGGCACAAGTCAAAACCTACTGGGTGAAGCGTCACAGCACGATTGCAGATAAACCAAGATTTCTACTAGCAAACCATGAGTCCTGTTGAGTTGCTTGAACTCTTTGATGATGATGGCCAATAGTCGAAAAGTCACAAATAGTGAGAGATATGCAAGAGAACAGAAAGAAGATCACACCTCTGAACCAACCAATGACAATGTGAAATAGCGACTTGCAATTCTGCTGCTCTGTGTGTAGCCATTCTCCCAATGAGGAGACTGGACTGTTGCAAAGTCATACCAAGAAAAAGTTTGAGGATATGTGGTTAAGTCATTTGCATGTTGTAGACAATCAACAAGGCAGTCAAGCCAGACGACAAGTTTGCAACTTAGGTAAGACCACTTCTTGCAGAGACTTGCACATCTCAGGAAGCAGTAATTGATGCTCAAGTCACGTGACAGCCATATTTCATTGATGAATCAATGATTCCCTACTATGGAAAGCATGGAGCAAAGCAGCACATACATGGCAAACCCATCCAATTTGGTTATATAAGATGTGTGTCGTCACTGGCCACCTCTACTGGATATCCTATCCTAGGTGAGTAAAACTAATGCACATCAATCGGATACAACATTCCAGAATTTGGAATGGGTGACTCGGCTGTCACAGATTTGACTTGACATCTGTCAACTTGATATCTGAACTTCAATCGAGCCAAAAATATTTCCTATATTTAGACAACTTGTTTACCGCTTTGCCTCTGCTTGTCTTAAAGCCTTGGGCAACAGGCACGATACGCCTGCCCCAAACCAAAAAGACACCACTGAAAGACCCAAATGAATTGCAGAAATAAGCTATAGGTGCAAATTACTGTATAAAGGAGATGTCATCTGAGGTAAACTTAGTTCAGTGGCCTGACAAAAACACTGTTACACTCGCTTCGACATGTCATTTTGCACTGCCATTGGGTCAAGCATGACGTAGGTTAAACTAGGACAAGACCATCAAAATCATATCATAATCCATTGTTGGGAATGTTTCATGGAATGGGAATTACTTCAATGTCTGTGAATCTGTGGCAACTTTGTCGCCAGAATTAGAAACGCCTGTCAAGGGCTAAAGTGGAGAAACTGACTAATAGCTATGACATCCCATTGCTAATTTATGCACAACCAAATGAACCTCCACTGTCGTTTATTAATAAAGTACATGCGGATGAATGACCTCTGCAATGCACCAGTCATTTGAGGTTAATTTTAAGTTAGATTTGCTATGGCGGATGGTGCGGTTGTTTAACAATTGAGGCAAATCCACAATCAAAGGCGAGTGGCTTTATGCAGACTTTACGAATTGGAGAACATGCTCCACCTTCCGATTTTTTCGAATTATACCACTCACAGGATTCCAAGCAACAAAAGTTTCATCTTGTCCACTTTCAAATCCGTTATTAGCAAAGCGGAACCAAACAATTGAAAGTGCATGTGTTACCTTCGATAAACCATTATCCATGGGTGAAAGTCATTGCAATACCTCATTCGGAGATTGATGAACATAGTATATGTAGATTTGGTGGATTTCATATGATAAT
Source organism: Lumbricus terrestris (assembly GCA_949752735.1). NCBI lineage: Eukaryota > Metazoa > Annelida > Clitellata > Crassiclitellata > Lumbricidae > Lumbricus > Lumbricus terrestris. The sequence continues at coordinate 19,221,323 of OX457044.1, forward strand.
GAGTGATCTTGTTAGCATTGGCAGTTATGAGTGATGGTTCATCAGGTCTTAGAGTCCTGCTACAATCCAAAAACTGTAGTGCACAGAATGTCTTGCAATGCTGTGCCAGGAGCCACATGTTGATACATCCTGATAGATTCTTCTCTCTGCATCATGCAGAGATGGAATGGGCCACAACCCATTATGGAATGGGCCACAACCATAGAACAAATAATTACATGGATAGTTCGCATGCTCAGATGAAAAGAGATCTTCCATGTCACCCAGAAGTCTTTGTGTTTTTGTGTCCTCTAAGGATAAGACCGGGCAAAACAGAGGTGGGAAATATCAAAATTTCAAACTAGAACCACTCAGGCGTAAACATGCAAACTTGGAAAAAAAACTAAATGCTCTCCAAAAAACATGAAGATGTCTGTGCTAACTGAATCCATTGCACCAACCAGCAATGGATTCAATAATTAGCAGTCACAATGCCTCAAACGTACACAGACTGAACAATGAAGATGTTGAAAAACTGAGATTCATGAATGATCATCTTTCTGATGCTGAATCCATTCTTTTCATATGCAGAAATGTCATAAGGTGTGAGAAAAAAGTTTGAATATAAGGCATTGCTGGCAAGGAAGTATAGAACTGCTTATTTAAATGACTTCAATATATGGACAATGTCCAAATAGCCTACTGAAGATTTTTCAACTGTGCTTGAAGATATGGCAATTGAAATCTGCACCTAAACATCAACGTGTTTACGGTAATATGTGGAACTGATTTGTCACAACAGGTCCTATAACATAATGCCAAATACAGTCACTTATTCATTCACGCAACAGATCATAACACATCCCTCTTTTGCAGGGATACTCAAGAGACCTCCACCTCTGCTTCCTACTCCTTCATATCGTCAACATCCAATTTGACATTTTCAAGTGCCATCGAGAATACATCCACGGATGCAGAGCCATGAATACCAGCAATACAGACCATCCAAACAATCCCAATAAATCGGAAATACCTCCCCTGTTTCAAGACCCAAAAAAACATGCAACACGGACATCAGAATCAATACAATGCTTCCAAACTTGATACCACTTACTGTTAGATCCAGCAATTCGGATTTCATCCCAATCAACAAAACTTTGCACAAGACTGGTGAAACTAGTACAATCCAGGGATAACCGTGGGCGGGCAACTGATTGTTCTACCAGGCACACGCTTCGAACACCTCCCAAAAAATCAATCCTCGATCTACCCAACGACAGGCTAAACAGCATCCATATTTCTATAGCCATTATTAAACCATAGACTGGTCTCCCAGGAAAAGGCTCTGGATCAAATAAACTCACTCCTACACGGAAAAACGAAAACTGTCTCATTCGTCGGCCATCTCTCACACAGTTTAGTTTCCTGACTAAACTGGAAATTAAGGAGAAACTAACCAACATCAATCTCAACCTTTCCAATCTCCCTGATATTTTTTTTACTGGCCCTCTTGCACCGGAGGAAACAGTCACCACAAGTGAAACCAACGCCCACGACAATAAAACCACGGTTGGTAGGATTCTAGATAAAGTATTATCCACCTCTTCTTTCCCTACCATACCAGGATTAGTACAGTTCAGCCCAAAAAATAATAAGGAGCAACCACACTAAGGATTTAAATATTTGCAATTCATCATCTCATAACCTTCCTAAATCTGACTCTTCTCTTCTTAACCTTAGCCTTTAATTCATCCCCTCAGTTAATAAAATTTCACGTCAAGCAGTGATGGGATCACTCAATAAACTTCATGATATCTTAAGCTCAGGGACTTGGTGACGTTGAAAGTAATTTCAAATCAGATTGCCGGTAAATAGATTTTGACAGATTATTCAAAGATCCTAGAGACTGGCTACGCCCTGAAGATGAGATAACAGACCACACACTCGAGCTCACATCCCCACTTCAAGAATGCACAGATAGCATCCTCAAGGAATACTCTAAACAAAAAGGCGGCAGGTTCCACCTATACAAAAAAAACACGTTATCTCACATGCCTGGTATATACCACTAGCATATCTCAGATCATTTAGAAATAACAGCAATGTCTTCATCATTCTAGCGGATAAAGGGCATGGTGGTTCTTGCCAATAGATATTCATACATAAAGGAAACCTTTCAATAACTGAATTATACTAAATATTATAAGACAATCCCCAAACCTTCAAAATTTGACATCATGCCCCTTATAAATGATTACAACAAGATGGCGGTCAGATAGGTAGGTTAGGCGGTCAACAGCAGTGTTAAGGAATTAATGTTTGGAATTGGGAACTAGGCGATTTTATGTGCTCGACTTAATAAAATTCATTGATCTAGTCGCTTCGGATCCAATTCACATTTTGGACACAATCACAGAAATTTGGTTTGTCTTTTATTGAGAACATTGTACAGGTACGTGTAGACACGACAGCGTGACGCCCACTCGTCTGGCCTCCAAATAACTTAATTCAAAAGCCTCGCAAACTTTGAAATTAGGTAGACGAGCATGGCAAAAAGACGTTTAAAAGCTAACGATACTCTGGATTTGTTATATCAAGATGAGAAAGTCGTCAAACTGCAGTGTTCACGCTTAATGAACCTGGATCTTTTACCGGCAATGTTAGCGGTATTCAGTGGGCTTATGGATGCCCACTCGTCTAGAAGTGAAAAGAACGTTATCTAGTCAAATGAAGCCTTAATCACAAAGCTCTTTAACACACAAAACCAGAAAATAATGGATTTTGAAACGGATAACCATCAACTTAGGATGCGGCTGGATGAAACAGAGAACATCATTTATGGATTGGTGGAATCTATTGAGATAAGCAAGCAATATGGCACAACTCTGGCTACTCAGCAGGGCACCTGTATGCCATTCAACAACTCACTCATCAAAACATCAGCCTTGAACTTGTGCAACACTAAATTGGGCTTGGAAATCAACGAAAGTAAGAAACCGACACTTGCTTTGCCCACAGGATCTATGGTAAATCGAATGAAAAGCGGCACTCAATCCTTGTCAGAGACGTGGTCTATGCAGCACGCAAGCAACGGAAGGATTGATTGATTGATTGAGTTTAACGGCACTTCAGCACATAATTGGCTATTTCGTGCCTTAACATGATTATTGAAACTGCATTGTTTATTTTATACTAAAAACGTTTGCAATCGATAAATAGGATAAACTTTTTTTAAAAAGAGCAATCTGAACATCGCACAAGTAAAATTAATAAATTAGGTTAAAACATGTTAAAGCTTAGGTCAACATTAGACATTTCATAAACTAGAAATCATATCTATTTAAAATCTTCCAACATTACACTTTGTTGTACAGTTGTATTTCTTTCAAATACAGCAAAATATTCTTTGGAGGAACATGTTCAAAAATATCAGAAAGGGATTGTTCCATATAATATTTTTGCCTTGTCGGTGTAAAATCAACACATGACACCAGTATGTGTTCCACTGTGAGAGGGCAATTGCATCCCACACATTGTGGTGCATCTTCTTTCTTAAGCAAATGAACATGCGTAAGATAAGTATGGCCTATTCTTAGCCGTGCTAAGACTACTTCATCTCTACGGCTGTCTTGCGAGGCATGGTGCCACCTTTCTATATTGGGATTAATAGTATGGAGTTTATTACGATCCATGATACTCCACTTTAACTTCCATTGATCATATACATAAGCATCTATGTATTGTTTGGCATCAGAATATGGCACTTTGCAGTATGACACTGCATCTGAAAGGGCTGCTTTGGCAGCTGCGTCTGCAGCCTCATTGCCTCTAATGCCAACATGACCTGGCACCCAGCAAAATGTAACCATTTTGCCAGACATTGTAATCCGGTGGTACTTGGATACTACATCTACCACAAGCGAGTGGTTTAGATTATAACCTGCGACAGCTTGCAAAGATGACAGTGAATCACTAATTATTAAAAACTGTTTCCTTCTGGATTTACTTGTAATATCCAGAGCTAGAAGGAGACCTGTAAGTTCAGCTGTGTAGATAGAAGTTTTATTTGGAAGTCGTACTGATAAAGAACTGTCCCCTGCAAATGCACTTGCGGCTACTGTGTCACCTTCTTTTGAGCCATCAGTATATATTTTTATGTATGATGTATAGTTTGATAGTAGCTCTTGAAACATACATTTATATATATCTGGACTAGTGTCAGACTTCTTATGTTCATGCAATTCAAGCAGTACCTGAGGTCTACAAAGGGACCATGGCGGAAGAGCACCAATGTTCTGTTCTGCTATACAACTCATGTCAAAGTGCAGATCTTCTAGATGGGGTTGCAGGCGAATACCTAGTGGTGGTATAGCAGTTGGCTTGTTGTTAAATAGCTGCCGATTGTCTGGTTGAAATACACACCGGTATGTTGGATTCCTTGGGTTACTCTTAAGTCTAGATACATACTGAAGCTCCAGTTTTGTTCTTCGTAAAGATAAGGGGGTGACGTCAGCCTCCACCTCAAGACTAGCAACTGGTGATGTGCGAAAAGCACCTAGACAAAGGCGTAGAGCCTGATTCTGAATAGGATCAAGAACTTTCAAATAAGATGGTCGAGCACTGCCATAAACCACTGATCCATACTCTAGCTTTGATCTTATAACTGCATTGTACAGTCGAAGTAAGATGACTCTATCAGCTCCCCAGTCAGTATGTGCTACAACCTTAAGAAGGTTCAAGGCTTTTATTCCCTTTTTCTTCAGATACTGTATGTGCAGTTTGAAAGTAAGTTTTCTATCAAATACGATTCCCAAGAACTTATACTCCCTGACCACCGGGATCCTACATCCTGAGATCGTTAGTTCTGGTTCTGGATGGACTCCTCGCTTATTGCAGAAGTGCATACATACAGTTTTAGATTTTGAAAATTTAAAACCATTTTCATTACACCAGACCTCCATTTTATTCAGACATCTTTGAAGCTGTCTTTCAATAGATGCCATACTGGACGAGGTATAGCAGATGAGTAGGTCGTCGACATACAAAGAGCAGTCAACTCCTGTGCCCAGACATTTAACAATACTATTTATCTTTAATATAAATAATGTGGTAGACAGGATGCTACCTTGTGGTACTCCAGCTTCTTGATCATATGCACTAGAGAGACAATTTCCGATGCGTACTTTAAAAGTACGATCGGCTAAGAAGCCAGATATAAAGTCAGGCAGTCTTCCACGAAGACCAGCCTCGTGCAGGTCTTTCATTATACCATACTTCCACGTAGTATCATATGCCTTTTCGATATCGAAAAAGATAGCGACGGCATGATGTTTTCGTATGAATGCCTGGCGTACTATAGATTCAAGACGGACAACTTGATCTATAGTACTTCGCTGACGACGGAAGCCACTCTGGTCTTCAGTTAAGATATTATTCGCCTCCAAATACCACATTAATCTCGTATTGACCATTCGTTCCATGGTTTTGCATAAACAGCTAGTAAGAGCTATTGGTCGGTAGTTTGATGGGTTTGTGTCATCTTTACCGGGTTTAGGTATTGGGATCACCGTTGCATCTCTCCATAGAGAAGGGAATGCCCCAGAATCCCAAATTCTATTGAAAATGTTGAGCAGTGTCATCAGGCTGGACTCAGGGAGGTGTTTAAGTAATTGATAATGGATGTTATCTGGGCCAGGAGAGGAGTCATGTGCCTTGTTTAATGAATCTTGAAGCTCAGCACTGGTGAAGGATTCATTATAAATTTCATTGTTATTAGAAGAAAACTTTAATGGAATCTTTTCCATTTTAGTTTTATACACATTAAAAGATTCGTTATAGTGTGCAGATGATGAGTTCTCTGCAAAAGCTTCACCTAATGTGTTTGCAATATCCTGAATTTCAGTGACAGTATTTCCATCAGTATGAAGGTGCTTTATTGGTGATGACTTAGCCTTCCCATCAATTTTTCTAGCCATATTCCAAATCTTTTTCATTGGAGTATGGTGATTGAGTTTGGACACATAGCTTCTCCAGCTTATACGTTTCGAGGAACGGATGGTTCGTCTGGCTGTGGCTCGTGAAATTCGGTATTTGGCAAGATTTTGAGCATCAGGATGTTTCTGCAGATGTCTCAAATCGTGTTTTCGTTGATAGACAGCGGATCTACAGTTGTCATCAAACCAGGGTTTATTAATACGTCTTGGATTTGTCGAGGTTGTGGGAATAGATGATTTCGCGGCCTTGATTACATATCCTGTAAATTTGCTAATTGGATCCTCGTCTTCCATCATCTCAGACTCTTCGATGTATGTACTACATAGATGTTGGAATTCTTCCCAATCAGCTCTGCTCATAGCCCATCTATTAGGTTGTTCACTTGGTGGAGTCGCTGCGGACTTTAGAACAACAGGGATGTGATCACTACCATGAGCATCACTATCAACGATCCACTGAAAGTCCAAGAAAACATCTGGATCGCACAATGAGAGATCAAGAGCTGATTGTTCACCAGATGCTGGATGTACATATGTATATGACTTGTCATTTAGCAAGCATATATCTAGTTCCATAAGGATATTTTCTAGCCGTTTTCCTTTAGAGTCCAATTTCTTGCAACCCCAAATTGGGCTGTGTGCATTAAAGTCGCCAAGTAATAAAAATGGTTTGGGCAGCTGAGAAATTAAATCCTTAAGGTCTTGCTCTGTCCATTTGGTATGAGGCGGAAGATAGATGGAGCATATAGTAAGAGCTTTTGGTACAGACACCCTTATTGCTATTGCTTGCAGGGATGTTCTTAGTTGTAACTGGCTATGCGGTGTGATGTTGCTGACCAGTATCCCAACTCCTCCTGAGTGGTTCCCATTCACCTCAGATCCAGGGCAGTAATAACATGAAAAATGCTTTACTGCAAGATCCTTATCACCCAGCATCGTCTCTTGGAGGCATAAAGCAACTGGATTATATTGATGAATTAACAGTTGTAATTCATCGAAGTTGGATCGCAAACCTCGACAATTCCATTGTAAAATATTAATATTTTTTGTAGCCATTATGGGGGTAAAATAGGTTTAAAATCTTTTTTACCCTTGATTGATGTAGGAGGCTGGCCTCCTTCCACCTCCATTTCATCAATTTCATCCAGGCTACCATACTTGTTGTAGCCCTGGATTGGATCCTCAGATCCCTTTGAAACCCTGTTAGAAGCAGCCTTCTTTCCAGGAGGAATTTTACGTGTAGGTAAGTTTGTGGAACTAGTTTCTCCTTTGTCGGACTTAGCACCAGAAGTTTTCAGCATTGGTTTTTCGCTAGGATAAACAGGGCTTGGAGTTATCATCATCGTGTTGAAGTCATCCGTTCCATCTGTGGAAGTTGCAGTGCTTTTATGGGTGGTCAGAGAAATGTCTAGAGGAGCATTCTGCTTAATCCAAGTGATATCAGTCTGAGTTGATATTGATGTTGTTTTCTTGGATGCTTTAACAGAGTTTGCATAGGAAGGAATTGAGGGATTTGATGTTCTATCTACAATAGTCCTTGCCTCAGCAAATGAAACTGACTGTGTCACCTTGACTTTTTGTATCTCTCGCTCTCTCTTCCATTTAGGACATTCCTTTGAATATGCTGGGTGATTCTCTCCACAGTTAACACACTTAGGGGTCTTCTGGCAATGGATCTCACGTGTTTCTGTGTGTCCTTCCTCACCACATCGCGGACAGGTGTCTTCTCTTTTGCAATTGGCTCTGTGATGTCCAAACCGCTGACATTTAAAACACCGCATTGGCTGGGGGATGAAAATATCCACTTTCAGGTTGATGTATCCTGCTTTGATGACCTTTGGGGGCACATGGTTTTCGAATGTTAGGATAATAGTGTCAGTTGGTCTAACTTGTCCGTCTCTTTTTATGGTCATTCTTTTTGCTTTTGAGACACCCTGCTCCCTCAGTCCATCTACAATCTCTTCCTCAGAACAATCTCTCAAGTCAGGTGCTCTTACAACTCCCTGGCTCGAGTTTAGGCTACGATGGCCCGAAACCTTAACTGGGATGTTGACGAAACTTTTGATTTTTAACAAATTGTCAGCCTGTGATTTGCGTTCTACTTCAATCATAATACTTCCTGAGCGCATACGCTGGGCTGCTGGTCTCCCAAGCAAGCCTGTCAGTGCTTTACCTATTATGAAAGGTGAAAGTTTAGAAAGCTGTTGGTGTGCTTCGTCATCTTCCCCAGAGATAACGAGAAATCTTGGGAACATGACAATAGCCTCCTCGTCCGAAAAGTCTTCCTTTGCTCTTTTTTTATTATTTTGTGAACCCATATGTGTGAAGTTAATATTCATCTCCCGTGGTCCCCACCCACCACGGAGCCCAACATGGGAACATCTGGAGGCACGAGCGGAGCTCTAGTGCACAGACGTTAGGGCTGCACAGGAGATATACTCAGAGGTGACCCCGATTGACCCATAAGCCACCGCCTTCTACAGTCTCCTGTCACCATAGAAACTGCCAGATGTTTACAAGTGTCCAAATTCTTTAAAAAAAAGTCCATTAATCATTTTAAACGCTGACTACTTTGCAAGACTAGATAGAGAGACTGTAGGGCATGGCGTGACCAGCCGATTAGTCGAACCGGGCCCATCCGACTTCCCGTCTAGGTGAATCCGAGGCCAAAGCGACGTGTTGCAGCTAACCATGCCGCAGCATGGCAGCCACTCAGTAACCAGAATCCTCTTCTCCACCGACACGGGATCGCAGCCCACGGCAAACAGGCTGCCTCCTTTTAGTCGCCTCTTACGACATGCAGGAGGATACAGCGGACCAATTCTGACCCCGGACCCGCAGGGGGGGCAACGGAAGGATCAAACCTTGGGTCCACAAATCTTCATTACTGAGTATCCATCGAAAACAAATTCTGAACTCTTTGCCATACCATGTATTTAATGTATTACCATGTGACTCCATCTCCACACACTTGACTAATAATTGGAAAGACCTCATTCACAAGAACAAATGCCTTTCTCGTCTGCATGCAATCACGGCATTTACCAAACTTAGTCAAGTGTGCATCGATTACAAGGTTCCAATAAAATACCTTTCAAGCAAGTCATTGTCTGCTTCGTCAACACAATAGGGGAATCCGAAACAAGATCTTCCAGACAAGAAAACTACTTCTTTAACTCTGCATCCACATCTTCTCATGACCATCAACATGCAAAGGATCAGATCTACATTAATGAACACCTCAAAAGACAGCAGCCTATATATCTACGCAAGAAGAAGAAAGCTCCAAAGGGGAAAACTTAATACGTCAACGTGGACCACAGGTGGAATTGTCTACATCAGGGCAACAACGACAGCACCCACCGATGCCCCTCAAAAAATATTCAGTTCTGAGGACCTCGACAAGTATGAATTACAGTAAACACCAGAAAGTCTCATCTCACTGTGTCATAGTCTTTGGAAGAAGTCGGACTCCACATCTGTCGGATGATACAAGTCATCAACTATCAACTCTTACTTCACATAACAATAACTTTAATTTCTTTGTTTTCTACAATCCCTGGACTTAACCTAATTCTTCAGCTGAACTGTCTGGCTATATACCAGTACTTTGCTAGACCAGCTAATCTAGTTGCTAGTAGTCGATGGTTGTACTTAATGTATAGGAGCAGGATTGAAGTCTAACGCGGACCTTAATGCTGGATGTCTGGATACGTGAACTATGGCTATCGAAGTAAAAGTCCAGGGATTGTCCCCCGATCCTCAAAGAATGAATTAATCCAAGAAATGTCTTACTGCAACAGACAATGTCTCACATGCTGCCATGCATCTTCTGATGAAGAAAAATCACATAGAATACCTGCAGCTACTGCAACAAACAACAATGTCTCACAAGCATCTTCTGATGAAGAAAAATCACATAGAATACCTGCAGCTACTGCAACAAACAACAATGTCTCACAAGCATCTTCTGATGAAGAAAAATCACATAGAATACCTGCAGCTACTGCAACAAAAAACAATGTCTCACAAGCATCTTCTGATGAAGAAAAATCACATAGAATACCTGCAGCTACTGCAACAAACAACAATGTCTCACAAGCATCTTCTAATGAAGAAAAATCACATAGAATGCCTGCAGCTACTGCAACAAACAACAATGTCTCACAAGCACCTTCTGATGAAGAAAAATCACATAGAATACCTGCAGCTACTGCAACAAACAACAATGTCTCACAAGCATCTTCTGATGAAGAAAAATCACAGAATACCTGCAGCTACTGCAATAAACCACAATGTCTCACAAGCAGGGTTTAAAGTGGGTGGGAACGCGTGGGAACGGCGTTCCCACTGCTCTCGAAATTCTTGGCTTGCGTTCCCACTGCTCATCATGATGGAACGCTGGAAACACATGCATTTCAACAAAACTCTTCATCAGCGTTCCCACTGCTCACATATTCAGCGTTCCCACTGCTCACCCAGACCACTTTAACCACTGCTCACAAGCATCTTCTGATGAAGAAAAATCACAGAATACCTGCTACTGCAACAAGCAACAATGTCTCAACATTGCATCTTCAGATGAAGTAACATCACATGACATACCTGCATATTCTGATGTCACATGACATACATGTACCTGCATCTTCTGATGAAGTAACATCACACCAAATACCTGCTACCGAAAGAGACAACAATGTCTAAGATGAATCTTCGGATGAAGCAATATCACATGAAAACCTGCATCTTTTGATGAAGCAATATCGCATGAAATACATACACCTGCAACAAAACAACATGTCTCAGATGCATCTTCTGACAAATGGGCGGGTCTTTCATGTCCAACAGAACTAGGGAAAATTATGCTATTTTAAAGTGCTTGGACACATTACAAATGCTATGGCGAGACTGAACATAGTCCACAATCCGGCTAACATCATGTCAGATTCTAAATCAGGACTGCTGCACACTGAGTACTGCCATCTATCTACCTGCCATATAGGGCAGTTAGGATGACACTTGTATTAAGGCTATCACAAGTGCTCAGTGTCGCGCAAGTTGCAAGAGGTGGATTTAATCGTTGCATATAAACAGGGACAAGATATTTGCACATTTGCTCCAACATGCATAGGCCTAGCCTTCACACCTGCTAATTATCTAATATGAAGTGATAATATCATTTATATTATAAGTTATGAATGAAATAACAATGAATGAATGTATCAAAATGAAAGGCCCATTGATTCAAATTTAAGATCATTGTTGTCACCTTTCATTGTATACGTTATAGGTCAACAATTAAGGTTGAAGGGACATTCTGTATTTTATTTTCAATATACATGTATAACAATTATGGAATGCGTGAAAAATATAGGACTCAGTTCATCTGGTTAGGCACCCCCAGAAGCTTCATCTTGGGAAGAGGTTCACGCAAGCACGCACCAGCACAAACAAAACACACATACACGGCCCTGCTGCAAAAAGCGCAAAAGTAATGATTCCCAATACTTACAAAAAAATATTTTGTTAATAATTTATTCAGAACTACCAACAAGATTTTTCGCTTAAATATGAACTTTTGATGAACGCTAACAATTTAACAAACATCAGCGTTAAAATGAACTGGGGGATTTGACGAAAGACGCAAAAAGCCTCATTACGACAAAAAAATTCTCATTACGCCACGAAAAATAGTCCGTCATTTATTATATTCCTACAAAGAGAGTATTATATACCTTTTTCCTGCTATCTTGTTTGGCATGTATAACTTTAAATTCTAAATAATTATTGTTTTAAAATAAATCTAGCTTGTAATCAGATTTTTTACGTACGTTGTACACCAAAATATAATGCTGCTCATCTAGAGGTCGCGAATCACGGTGGACTTCTCTGCAAAGGCGGCAAGGACTACCATAATTAAACCAGCGTTTAATCTGCACACTTTGTGCAATAATCTCAATAAATCAGAAAATACCTTACCAAAATTAATGTCTAGTAGAGGAGCAAAAACTCATATTTGTAATGCATTGTCATTCACGGTCCGTGCCTCCTTTCTTTGAATATGATACTTTAGTTACAAAAACTTTAAACGACGCGTTCAGCGAAAGAATACCAAACTCGGCTAAGCTGGTGCTCTGGCCGCGCGCGGCGCGAAGCTTCGTGAATAGGCTGGTTCTCTGCGTTAATGTAGCGCTAACATTCATTACCGGTATGTCATGTCATGTCGCATCGCCATCTTCGGCTCGCGACGGTTGGCTACACGAATCAAAAGTCACTGCTCAAAGTCTCCTGTCGCGAGCCTCGTTTAGCAGGTGTGTGCACTGTGCCCTCGATGGGGCGAAACTTAAAATAACCGGGCAACTTCGCTCAAACCGGAAGTTTGGAAACCGTTCTTTCGCAGTCGCAGGACCTAAAGAATGGAATTGTCTCCCAATTTCCATTCGTCAGTGCTCATCTGTTGCAGAATTTAAATCAAAATTAAAGACCCATTTGTTTTCATTGCATTATAACTAGATCTGTAGTGAAGCGTGCTCTTGTGCAAGACTTGTTTTTGTTAAAGCGCGTTATAAATGACTAATTGTATTGTATTGTATTGTGTACCTCAGCTAGTGCAGTTATAAGCCTGCTGAAGATCTGTTGTAGACTACCAACGAGAAGAAAATGTATCATTCATGTGAAATCAGCTCGAGTTTTAAGACTTCACTGCACTTTAGTGTTTCTACTTCCTTCCTCTATTTTTAGTTTAATATCACATTCACAGTTATTATGATTTTCCTTGCTGTTAAACAGTGGTACACTATAGTCTTATCCAAGGACAATTGTGGAGTTATAAAAATAAAGGATTTTTTTAAAGAAGAAGTAAAGTGTAGGAATAAAGTTCCCGTAAGAGATTGGCATAGGTTTATGCAGCAAATTTTTATCTTTGTGGGGCCAGCAGCTGGTTGATTCAATCTTTTAAACACGTCATAATATAGAGAAATCACACATCCTAGGCCAGGTAGGCCTATAATGTAAACTTGTATTACTTTCAATATTTTTGTAAAAGAAATACTTGTAGACTTTTAGTTTGGTTTGTGACTATCTGAAAATCCTTTATAAAGATTGAATGTTGTTCTTCCAATGAATGATTCATAGGACGATAATAACTTAAGAAAAGGCAGAATTGTGCACAGGCATTAAAAAGGAAATCAATTCAACGGTGTGGCATTTTAAGAACATGCAAGCTCATTTCACCTTTGCCAAGAGAGCACAGGTGGATGATAATTATGATAGCTACACGCCTCTGATTAGGTTGTACTGTGAGAGGCACTTTATAAGTCCAAAAATAGTATAGTATAGTATACGATTATTTCAGAAATCAACATTTATTTGAAATGACGTTACCATTTAACCTTGTGTTGAGAATAACGATTGAGTAGATACGTGGCTTGGAGTATGGTATTTTATTATCTCCAACAGCCACATAAACCACATAATTTATAGAGGACCGCATAATTTATTATCCCGCATAAGAGCCTACAATTGTCCCCAAGGGCTACATGATAGCATAACGTGGCCGAGAGCAATTATTAGGGCCATGTACATGGACACACAACATGGTTGTAACCTATAGCTTCTAGCTGTAGCAGCAATGGCTCTCATACACACATGCATAAACATTACACACACATACATAAATACTTCAATAAATACATACATACATACATTATTTTGAATGTTGTACAGCTTAATGTTTGGAGTTTAAATCTTCTGCAGCTGGTTCAATAAAGAATATACTTACTTACTTTCTCAGTTACTTGAAGGAATGGAAAATATTATTTTCACAAAGGTTCTGCACAGTATATGCACATTGTACAACCATCCCTCCAAAGTTTTAAAGGGCACAAAGACTTGGCTCAAGTGCTTTAGTGTGAAGTATGTGTACATTCAATTTGGTTTCAAGTGAAGTACAAGTAATAATACAACTACTAGTTACTCTGACAACTTTAAAATACCTCTTGAAGAAATAGGACAACAGATTATGCCATGAGACAATGTCTTCTTCTTTAGGTTCTCTGCCCTTTGGCAGGTTCCAACCTCCAATGACGCCACTCCTCTCTGTGCTGTGCCTTTTCCTTCAGTTTGCTGTATCCACTGACCATAATCCCTCCGAGCATCATTTGCCGCGGTCTTCCTCTCCCTCTCTTTCCTTCCATTCTCCCTTCTATGATTTCTTTCAGGAGGGAGTCTCCTCTTAACACGTGCCCAACCCAGTTCTTTTGTCTTTCTCTTATTGTTGTTATTAACGATCGCTTTTCACCAACCATTTGTAGTACTTCCTCATTCGTTAAATGCTCCGTCCAGCTCACCTTCTCCATCCTTCTCCAAATCCACATCTCGAAAGCCTCTAATTTCTGCATATCCTCCTTCTTGATAGTCCAGGTCTCCGACCCATACAGTGCCACACTCCATACCAGTGTTTTGACCAGTCTTTTCTTTAAGCCTTTGTTTAATCCTCCTCTCAACAATTCTCCTCTTTTCGTGAATGCATCCTTTCCCATTGCTATTCTTCGTTTCATATCGCTTTGGCACCTTGCATTTGCTGTTATCATGCTTCCCAAGTAACAGAAGCTCTTGACCTGTTCCACCTCCTCGCCGTTGATTTTTATTTTCTCTGTTACTTCCTCCTCTTCTCGGCTTATCCTCATACTCTTTGTCTTTCCAATGTTTATTTTCATGTTGTATTTCTTTGAGGTCAGATTTAATTTGTCCATCATCTTCTGTAGTCCTTCCTGTGTCGTCGCCAACATTGCCTGGTCGTCAGCAAATCTTAAGGCTTTTATAAGTCTTCCTCCTACTTTTACACCTTCTTCTGTCTTCCATTGCCTCCTGCATTAGTTCCTCTATATATATGTTGAAAAGGAGTGGTGATATGGGGCATCCTTGTCTTACTCCCCTTCCAATTTCTCCTTCCTCTGAACACTCTCCGTCTATTCTGATCTTTACTTTCTGGTTCATGTAAAGATTTCCTATAAGCCTTCTGTCCTTCCAGTCGATTCCTCTTGAGACAATGTATTCGTTTGGAATTACTCCTGAGAAATATTAGTAAACTAAGCTCATGTTCGATGGGTGCAAAAGATGAAGGTATACAGAATGATTTACAAACATTGTTCAAAACAGCTTTGTTCAATTTTCAGAAGTGAAAACAATCTACTCAGTTTCTATAAACTGTCCATTATGGCAAAAATTCTGCTATAAAGTTAATTGATTTAGATTTTCAAATGTGATTTCCCAATAAAATTAGAATAACTACGGTAATTAATACATGGCGAATTATTTCACGAACTATGTTAAAACAATAAATGACTGCTTACAAAATATCGGCAGAAAATCTGGACAGAGAATGCTGAAATTTTCACCCTGACTTCCAGAAGGCATTGACTTATCGAAAGTGCTTAGGCTTATAACTCAAAATGCAGCAACTGTCTCATACGTTGATAGGACTGTTTGTTTGACTCCATTCCGCCAGCGGTAGAAAACCATTATGTCTCATCTCGTCAGAACTGGAATGTTTCTAGGTGAGTTTACTTCAAGAGGTCTGGCTTTCTACACGTGCCACTACAATAATAATCCATCACCAATCAATCTGCTTGTTGCTGAAGTATCCTTGTAAGAATCATGTGCGATATATTTATGCCCCAAAACGTTGAATGACTATACCAAATAAAATGTTGAATGACTAAACCAAATAACCTATTCAGTTATTGTCATCTTAGCACAAGAGATCATAGCTGATCTGTTGGCTTCTCCAGCTCGGCTGACTCGGAGACTGTCCGACGGGATGACGTAGAACCGTTCAAGTCATTGCAACGTGTTTCAAGCGAGAGTGACCTGTGAAGGGCGGCGGCCATACTGCTCTTGTTCTGCACAAGTGACATCGTGTTTGACCCACGTGGAAACGGGCGAAGGGCATCCTCCGCCTGAGGCCAGCTGTCGAAATTCTGTCCCGACTGATACCAAGAGGCTGAAGAAAAAGAAGACCACAATATATAAACTATTAAAATAACATGCAAACAATATAATCAGTAATAATAATAATGACAATTTCTATGGTGCCGTAACAGAGCACATGCCGATGCAAGGGCGCCTCTGCAAACACAAGAATGCAATCAGTCAGAGAAGAGATATGTCTTGAGTCGAGATTTGAAAGTAGCGTGTATCTTCTTTTTTAATGTGTATGCAAGAAACATGACCATATTCCTCAGAATAATATTTATATACCAGCGTGTATGTTCCCAAGCTATTGTAACAATAGCTTGGGAACATACACGCTGGTATATAAATATTATAAATCTACCATAGTTCTCAAAGGTCTTCTGGTTGAAGAGTGTCTCTGAGTAGCCCCCATGAAGAGGCGCTATATAAATGCATCTAATGAATGATGCCAGTAACATCTAAACAAGCTGCAGATTTTGCTTTAAATATATTCTACAGAGTAACAACTGTCCCTTTCACAAACATAGTGTCACACACGCACACACACGCACACACACACACACACATACCACGACACGAACACAAACATAAAACTTGAGGAAAATGAGCTGAGCAACATAATTCTTACATAACAACACATCCAGTTCTGTGCAAAGAAAGTGAATCTGCCCATGTCACATTCATAACATCCGTCTGCTTTCTGAATTCAAATGTCTACATTTTACACTGCTACTTCAGTTAAGCCGTTTTCTATTTCGACGCTATCCTTAAGTGGGTGATGGATGCATTACAGATTGCATTGTCTTGTATCAAAGTGTGATGCAACACAGATGGAACTAACTTGTCCGACTGATTCCATCTTCCCATGAAACCTTTGGTGTCCATCCCAACTGGTGGAGTTTGCTGGAATCCATTCGATATCGAAGGTCATTGTAAGGTCGGTCTTCAACGAACTCTAGGTGTCGGTTAATATCCGTCTCTGACGTAACGCCCTTTAACTGACATAACAAATGGAAACTGTTTGTTAATACCCTTGAAACAACGTTAGAAAATCAGATAAACATCACTTTAACGATGTATTGTATTGGTCTCCCAGTCACTTCTGGACACACTTGAAATTAAAGTACTACACTATCAAACCGTAAAAAATGCACTATTCTAGTGCAACCTTTTTCAAATTAAAAGTCCAGCACAAACGAGCATTTATATTAATTGTAAATAAGGAGCTGTACTGACCACAATAAAATATCTTAACATATTCAGGAGAAACCAATAACGATGTTTCAGTGTAGCTCAAAATAAGTAAACGTTGTAAACAAAAGCAACAAATAGCTCTCTAACTTATTAGACTTCTTCAATTCATTAAGAATTTTACTATGATTACCTTTGATACTTGACACATTATAACAACGGCATTAGTTGTTAGATAAGATTTGGATGAACTTGTGGCTTTCATTCTTACGCAACAAACTCTAAAATCATTGTGGCTAGCCAAAAGCGCCCTCAAGATGAAGAAGCAAGTGCTATATAAATATTCAGCTGTATAAACACATTTAAATATTTACACCATAAGTTCCAGTCCCCAAGTCGGGGAGGAACCGGATCACAAAACCAATTGTGATTTCAGAGATATTTATAAATAATCATAAATATATATTATCTGGTTGAATAGATCCAAATGAAACTTGAAACAAACCAAGGAGATAAGGTGTCTTGCCAACTTTATGACTGAAATCTCAAAGTCTGTGCCAATGTTGTATGTCTCCCCGGCCTGACCATAATGGAGGATCACGTCAAATGCTTCGGCCACGTCCGACACATACAAGAAGTTACGTAACACGTTTCCATCCCCGTGGATGCAGCTGTTAACAATAAAAAGAATGCAAAGGAGCAATAATTGTTCGGTCTTATCATGAACTACACTAAAAGGATCACTGACAAAGACGTGGGGGGACCATGGGTCAATACTCCAACATTGTTCTGATGGACTAACAGACTTGAACCAAGGTCATAAGATGACTGGAAAAGAAGTGTGGAAAACTACTCTAGCTAGTCTTTCCAATAAGGTATCTATCTTAAAGCCAAATAAACAAAAGATATTTAGGATTAAAGTCTGCAAGATTTTTACTTTATTGATTGAGTGTAAGAAATAGAGTGCAGAGTTGTAGACTTATGGCATAGTCAGCATAGTGAACACAGACAAGTTCACTAAGAAAACACATGTTTGAGAACATTAAAAATTACTATGTGCACATGTCATGTCTCTAACAGGCGTCTACAACATATATTATGGTGACAGATTCTCAACTCTGCAGTTTGAAGCTAAATGAAGCTGAAAACTCAGTCATATAAACTGAAAATAATAGATGTCAAACTGTGGCTAGCCGTCATCAAACGTGCTCTTCACTCCATTCTAACAAATCATTTCAACTAAGCATGCTTTTTTCAGACGGAATCCTTCAGAACTGTTTTCTGCAATCTTTCTTAGCCATTAAAAATGATCTAGCTACAGCTTACATTATTAGTGAAATTTTTTTAGTTTCTAAGCATTTTCCGCATTAATTGATATTGATGTATACAACTATACATAATACATATGAAATAAAATATCTGCATAAAATATGCCCCCATAAGAACTCTTAATGTGTTAAGTTCTGGAACCTTTTTCTAGAAAAAGCACTGATTCAACTAATTTCTTTAAATGTGAAATAAATAGGTGATTACCAAACCTAACAAATTCTCAGTACCATAAAAATTGAATACATAGACAAAAAATCTTGAAAAAATCCACAAAATTTGGTAATAATTTCAAACCAGAACCATGCACCTTACAAGTCAAAGTAGTGTGTTGTTATTGTACCTTTTATCAAATGGTACCATTACCATTAACTGAAATTATATGGCAGGTGCTATGTAAACCGCCCAACAACAGTGGGGCTAAAATCATCTAAGACAATAAGAAAACGTCTGAAGAAAAAGAAGAAACTATTACCACTTTCTGTTGCGATCCAAAAGTGCAATGAACTTTGGAATGACCTAAATCAGAAAACCAAATAAATTCATTTAATTATTAAAAACCATACATAAATGTCAATAGCTCTGTTCTGCTTACTCAAAGACTTTGGAGGGGGGCCCGGTAGCACAATGGATAACACGCTGGCGTAGAGTGCGAGAGGTAGCGAGTTCGAGCCCCCCGTTGGGCAGACATGCTTTGTAGGTTGCTATTAGTGCCGTGTAATTGCAAAGCTGTCTCTTCTGTTAGTAGTTAAGTTTAATTAAGATTACTGCATAACTTGTAAATGTAAAGTGCAGTGCGTTTGCAGGCTTTGAATTAAAGAAAAGATTATTATTATTATCATAAACCATTGTTTATTTCCGTATCAAACTGTGCAACACTAATTGGCTATGCGTGTTATTAATCAAATACATAATTTTTCATAAATTCAGAGAAAATAATGGTTCAAACTTAAAGTGAACTACTCAGTCAATAGACCACTTATTACAGAGCGGTAACTAATTGAAGACTTATTACGCAGTACTTAAGTAATTGAGGTATTATATATACATATATATGTGTGTAATTATATATATATTATTATTTATCATTAGTAGTAGTAGTAGCAGTAGCAGTAGTATCAGCAGTAGTAGCACCATCATAAATATGTATCTGTTGCAAATGAAGCTACTTTAGCAACATATTTCTAATATTAATTTTGTTAGAAACACCATTTCAGGAGAGTTCAAAGTGTGGTGGTCATATCCACCAGAAGTCAATGAATTAAGTTAATTAATTAATTGCAAAAGATATACATATACTCACAGAAGCAGATTATAATATTAACAATAATTGTTAATATTAAATATAATTATTATAATTCTAATGCCAATAGTAGTAGAGACTATAACAAATGCACATACATACATACATACAATAATTGTTAATAATTATTAATTAATTTGCATCGGCTCAATGAAAATGTAACCCTTTTTAAAATATATTTAAAACTTATACAATACATACATGTACATTGTACAATGAATTATTAGTTACAGTAGTTGCTACATAAAAAAGCCAACAGCAATAAAAAAAAATGTAATACGAAGACCAGCAATAAAAAATGTTAATGCTGATTAAGAATGGTAGTCATCAGTGACAGAGCATATCGAACCTTTTCTGGATACTGGTGTGGTCCATAAACATTGTTTGATCGTGTAATTATCACAGGAAACTGTTAAACAAAATGTTATAAAAACATTTGAGCTAATTATTTCAAACTAAATAAAGGTAAAGTCTGACTTAAAATACAAGACTAATTCTCGCACACATGAAATTTTGTCATTTTTTAAAAAAACCTTGATGGTCACAGTCCAGCGTTTTTTCTTGCAGAAAATCTTACCTTAAATTCCAATAAATCGTTAGATTAAGTGATCTTGTGAGAGAGACGCTATTTATAAAATTCAGATTATTTAGAACATTCATTCTAGTAGCAAGAATGTACTGGCAGTATAGTCAGAAGTAATGACAATATTGTATAATTTTTACTACCTAGAACTTAGAAATCATCATGTTATTCATCATCTTAATTATTGCTGTTACCGTCACCACCACCAATGTCTTCGTGACCGTCACCACCATCGTAGTCACACCACATCACTAGGTGCCCTTGAGACCATCACCACCTTGCAACCATCACCACAATTGTTACCATCACCACCATTGTCACCACCACCACCATAACCATCTTCACCACCACTGCTGTCACCACCACCACCTCTCTACCACCACCTCCCCCTCCACCTTCCACTTCAGACAGAAGCATCTTAGTAAGTGAATCCAATAAGCAAACCTTGAAGCATTCCCAATAGGAAGACACAATGAACTCAGCTGAAGCTTTTGTTGCTGCATACGGATTGGTCGGCTGCAGTTTTGCATTCTCTGTATTGGTCGACTATTTTTAGCAAACAGAAAGACGGAAAATCTCATGAATATTCATAAGACTGGCTTTGATCATAGGCATTTACCACATCACATATAAAAATAATTACAAATTTAATTGGCATCATAAAGAAATCCCGCAAACAAAATCAGTGAAATAAAATCCACAAACATTTCCCAACTTACCGGCTAATTAATGTCACTGCTTAACTGATGCGACATGCACCAACTACCAAGTATAATCACAGCACTTGGCAGTATAAAGTAACTTGGCTTTCATACAGCACTTTTTAGGATCTTCCACATGGCATGGCATTGATGTGTAATGTAACAGAGTTAATATAGCCCCATAGTAACAGACATCCATCAGGCCTGCTAAAAGAGAGCAAACTTCAGTTGGTAAAGCCCTTAGCCACCAGAAGAAACAGGCAGAGAGGAAGGCCATTCCCACTAACATATATGCGTGCCCATGATTAATTCAAACTAACACACTACGGAATGATTGAAAGTCACAGTATCGAAGGATAACTACAAGTTATTGGGGAATCGAATTTTCATTGTATGGCAGCCATGCAAGGTGTCCAACTGTCTTGCTTCCCATATAGCAATGCCAAATAGGAAATGAACGGCTGAGTGACCTTTGGGATGATAGCAGGAATCAACCCCTATCCATGTTAATCCTTAATCTTCTGCTCCTCGTGTCACCGACACACCCCCACCCGCCCCAAGTTACATGCTAGTTCATCATCTTAGATAAATAGGGCATGAACTTTGACCTTGACCTCAGTGCTGTGGCCACCGTAGACCTCGTCCGTGCTGACGTGGATGAAGAGGGAGACTCCGGCCTCGTAAGCTGCGTTGACGAGAACATGACTCCCGTAAACGTTTGTTCGAGTGAAGTCCAACGAACTCCAGAAAGAGAGATCTAGAAAAATAGGTCCAAGAAATCAAAAATACTAAATAGGTTAAGTACCAAAAACTAGCTGTTCAGAAAGATATTGCCTCAAACATCATTTAATTTCACAACCACACTTGCATTGGCAGAAATAAAAATAATAGTTGACTAATTTAAAAATGACAGTTGAAGGTACCACAGCGAAATAGTTTGGGGAAACACAATAGCAAAGAAGAAAAATAACTAACATTAAAGGAGATAACAAAAATAAGACCCGTGTGCAAACAAAGTCACTCTGCTAACGAATATTCACAGTGGTTGACATAATCAAACACAGTCGTTCGACCACCGACTGAAACTAATGGCCACTCTTCAAATTACCTGAAGATCCAACGGCAAACTCCTAATAATAACACTGCTTCTCGGGTTTTATCGCTGACTTGACGTAGACTACATCTCGGAGTTCTTCTTCCTGTTCAAGCTGTTCCAGCCAGCGCCAGATCTGTTCTCAGCTTCACGTCCCTGCTCTCTTGCATTTCAAAGCAAATCGGCGCACCTTTCCTAGAACAATCTGTCACTTGATGTATGATTACTATGATTACTAGCATCCTTAACAGATTCAGGAAATATTTTCTCCTCAACTTCAGACACATTCGTTTGGTGATTCTGAAGTAACCGAGCAGGGGTTACTTAACAGATGCGATACAAGTGCTGTTTTCCATACATAAATGCAAACATCGATAAACTGCATGAACCTAGTCATCAAAGCAAGGACCTTGAACAGATCTATGTTAACAATTAACATGCCACATGATCAATTGATCGCTGCTATGAAATCAAGTAATGCCAATCAATGGTTAGTTGAATGCAGATTTTCAATGATTGATTGTCTGGCCGACCAATTGTTGACTGTGAGAAGAGACGATAAAGACTACAGAGGTAACTAACCAACATGAGACTGAGCAGCAAAATGGAGGACCGTGTCGATCTTTTCCTCTTGAAATATATATCGCATAAAATCTGGCTCACAGATGTCACCCTGAATGAAATCAAATGCAGCCGTGAAAACGTCCATCACCAATCATTGTTTTACACATGCACAAGAATTAAAAAGCAATTTAAAAATCGATCAGAGGGCTTCAAATCAATAGAATATTCAATAGTTCTCAACAGACTGGATACAATTCAGTGAATTTTTTTAGAATAGTCCAACTTCACCGGTCATGTTATTTAAGAAAAGGAAACTTGTCTAGAAATGATTTCGAACATCCGCAGATTACAATTATTTTAAGACTAATGATGATTTGTCTAATTAAAATATGCACTACAATTTTAGCAGCTGGTGACAATTTCTCCCACATTCCAAAATGTAACATATGTTTACATTTGATTGAAAGTAAACACAATATAGGACATGTAATGCTTTCGTAAGTCAACTTTGGTCACTATATATATAACAGTTAAATCAATCATTACTGATTCTAAAAATGCTAATTTTTTATTTATTTGTCATTTTCACTGAAGACTCCATGTTTCTTCTTCGTTTTGTTTCTTATGTCATTACACATGAAAGGCGGGTGACCAGTGCTTTGAGACGGATATGCAAAGCAATATAACACCCACTTTAATAGGAGGCAAATCCCTCTCCCAATAATAATAATAAAAATAATAATTACGACAATTTATATGGTGCAGTAACACAGTTACCGGTACAAGGGCGCCTTACAAAGCAGCTAACATGCAGGATAAGTCATAGTGAACAAGAATGATTTTAGCATAGATTTAAAAGAGTCTCCCAAATTTGAAGCATCTACTTTTTGGAAATTAGGAACTGGGGAAAATGCGAAAACTATAAAAAAAAGTTCAACACTCAGCTGTGCACCCCACAATCTCCAAACTCCAATATTCACAAATCAGAATAGTAGTTAATAATAGCGCACAAACCATCATAACATTTACAGCTTTATTCATTGATGTATCATTTAGTTATTTACATACAGTACATCCTTATACCATCCAACTTGTGGGCTGGGTGGCAACTTCATTGGTTGATGTCTTGTGCATTAGACATCGGCACAACACACATAATTACTAACTAATAGAAATCTACTTCCGGAGTAAAATATGAACATTTCTGGAAGGTCTTAAATATTTGGATTTTGAACTGTGCAAACAGTAAAACTTAATTTACAGATTAAAGTAGGTTAGAAGTGTCAAAGTACATGCCTGTACGAATTTGTAGTTAGGTTTACCTTTGAGGAACTCCAGGTTCTTCAGACTAGCACAGTAGTCCAGCTGTAACAAGCAAAAACAAATTTATAGATTGTGAAAATTATCGTTCATCATAACTGGGTAAAAGGTAATTCATTCACAAAATTATCGTTATTATCATCACATCAGTATCTGTTGCTGTCACTGACATTGATATTGTGCGCAGTGTACTGCATGGGGAAAACAACTATTTTAATTCACACCAAAGATGGCTTTTTAAACAGCAAAACTTTATCATCTTACAGTTCAATAGACCAAGTGCTATTAGCAGTTCAATATATCAAAGGCATTTATAAGGATATTCATATCAAGTTGACTCTGGGTGTACTGATATCAAATTTGACTTGACTGCAAATTAGGGTTGATAATAGCTGTCTGTTCAGTTGGTAGTTAAGTTTAATTAAGATTACTGCATAAATTGTAAATGTAAAGCGCAGTGCGTTTGCAGGCGCTCAATTAAAGAAAAAATAATTATTATTATTATTATTTATTTTTTTTACCCGAGGTACCTAGGATCCCTCGGGATTTCACAAAATTATGCTTGGAGCTGTTATTCAATTTTTAGAAATTCAGGCCTCGTCCTTCGCAACAATATTAAAAGGACCACGAAAAGCGATGGCATTGTAGCGCTGAATGCAGATGGAAATGCGCCATTATTATTATTATTTTATTTTGACAGATCGTTAGTTGTAGAAATGCAATCTTAAATCGATAATCGTTTTTTCAGAGACAATGAAAGAAATTGATGGACAATATCAAGGAAGATTTAACATGCAAAAACACGAACTTGACCATGGTGGGTGAAACTATCAAGGACAGAACACTGTGGAGAAACTCCATAAGGGCCTCATCGTCAGGAAACTGATGGAAGAGAAGAAAGAAGAAGAAGATTTAGAAAATTCTTATTACGTGAGAAAACCCCAAGTTAAGCATGATCATCGTTGAAAAACTAAAGATTAGTTACGCAGCAGGAAATACCTTGTCAAGGTTGACAATGAAATATTCTGGATAGCGTTCAACAAGTAAGATGACAACATGCGAACCACTGCAACAGAACCAGTTGAATAATTGAAAACTTTGATAGATTTCTAACCAACATGCTAGACTTGAACTACTGTGCTTGATGTCAACAACTCAATGACTCAGAAGAACTTATGTAACTACTAAACCATGATACCAGTGTAGAAAGGTTGCCCTGATGCCGAACAGCTCTGGCTGATGATGAGGATTATACAACGAAGACCTATTTACATGCAGGTGTTAAGGGCCACAGCTATGGCAATCATATTATTGGGCCGCTTGTTAACGGGATCATGCAATTAACATACTTATCATACTTTAACATTCAAACTTCCATTTTTCTGCCAACAAATTGTGCGTAAATGCAGCTCATGATACTGAGGTGTCGATCGGTACTTTTTCAAAACACCTTTTTCCAATTTCTAATTTGTTGCCTGATTGCCATCACATAATGTTTGTGTCCTTAAGTAGCTGGCCCCTTGCTTTTATATCCACAGAAAAAAAGACATTGTCATTACTTGCTCTTGCACCATCGGTTGGCTACAATGAAACAATTGAATGATTGATTGCTTGAATTCTCAGACCACATCACATAGGATTACCATTTATAGCAGATTGTAATGTGAAGGTATGCACTTCAACGATAAGGGTACAATAAGCAACTCGGAAAACCAGCTCATCAAAGTGTGATCACAGGACCACAAGACAAAGCAACTCGATACACATGCACTCATTCGCATTATTTAAGTGAAAGACATGTGTGATTGTGCACATATGAACGCTGCAGAGCAGGGGTTCTCAAACTGTGGTACGCGTACCCCTGGGGGTACATCAGGCGCTGGTAAGGAGTACGCGAAAAAATTCCAGAAATGTCTATATCTCGGGATTCAAAGTGAATAAAGAGCTGAAAATAGCTCCACTGGGTGGTCCTAGTGAACGTCCATTTATATACATTATACAATGTTTAGGTCAGTAGCTGCAAAACTGTGAGTGTGCATTCTGGACAAAGATACATACATACCCACATCCTTCCTTATAGATATAGATATGACTCTAATACAAGGTGTGACCAATGATAAAAAGAACTTTTAGTTGTCACTGCTTGGGGACTTCGCAATGACATTTTGTTTCTGATCTGACTTTGCTGGGGGTATGCCATCATTCGATTTTTTTACTTGGGGTACAATAAAAATAAAGTTTGAGAACCGCTGCTGTAGAGTATCATTTCACGAGCGTAATAAATGCAACTTTAAAAAACTTTAACACTACACAGACAGTGCTACAAAGCAGGACTTCCAAGTCATCTGGGTCTGCTTCTAATATCCCAGAAGCATATCTATTTGTTTGTTTATTTCTCCATTTCTATAGCGCCACTTCAAGCTACCTACTCAGAGGCGCTCCCGACTACAGCACGGACATTGCATCGGGGTTTCGCACCGAGGTGCATGAGCAATTGTGAGTGAAGGACTTGCTCAAGGTCCCTACGTGGTGGCTTGAGGTGGATTTTAACCTGCTGCAAGGCAACGAACATATCCACTACACCACCGTGCCCCATAATGAATCAATGGAAAGGATAATGAAGTAAAATTTCTGCTCAATATTGTTGAAACTCACATAAAGCCTGCTCCACCTGTCACCAAGATGCGCTTCTTAAAACTTGTACTTTGGCAATGCTGACATCCCGACATTTTAAGTTACAGCAACAGTCTGAAAAGAGATGCATAGTAATTGTACGCAATCCAATACAACATGTTTTAGAAATAAAAAACAATTAGTTTATCATGTCAAAGGTATATAGTAATGCCTGATCATGTCATATTTATTATTTAATCATGTATAATAATACTGATGACATGCAATTTCCAGAATGATCATGTTTGAATGTCATCGCAAGCAATTATCGCAAGCCATAAAAAATTAATAGATGTTATGCGTCATCATACAAAATAAGAGCGATCAGTTTATAGAGATTTTATGATACATCATTCTGCCAGCCAACGTAAATTCTGTTCCCAAGTGCAGCTTTGCTCAAATGATTTGCAAAACTAGGTAAACATTTCTCAAAATTAATTGATCTCAAGAAATTTGGTAATCCCGAAGACTGCATGCCCGTCCATGTAAACACTATGGTCACCCAAGAAACTGATAAAATAGAGCACAGTGGCCTTAGCTTCGAATTTTATATTTACTCGCATTAACTGCATATTTTCCCTCATTTATAATTTTATTAACTTGTCTGTTTTACTTAGATCTCGTGCTGATTACTAACGTAGTGCACGCATTGTATCATGGGATGCGGCTGATAGGTAGCAGTGCTCTATTTTAGCTAAGTCGTTGGCAACCATATCGTTTTGTATGCGGGCACGCTGTCTTCGGGATTACCAGAAATTTATATTTAGTGCATATTAAACCGGCCCTTGGCTGAATCCTAAACACAAATACATGCATGATGCGGTAAGGCACGGTGACCTTTTGGTTACAGCTGTAACCTGGATAAGAGAGTACAGGTTCGATCCTCAAACGAACGTCAGAGAGAAACGGAATACATATGTTCTGAAAGGTAGAAAAGTTGAGCGTTTGGAGAGCATGACCGCTGGAGTACCCTTACACAAGTCCTTCACTCACAAATGCTCTGCAATATAATTGCCGAGAAGTGTGTGCACCAGGTGTGCACTTCTGAACAAGGGCGACACAAATTGCAGCGCACCACCATGTCACGTAAAGCAATTAATGCGTATCGATCTAAAAGCCAGATTAATAGAGATAACTGCATTACTTTTAAAAGAGCAGAGTTGAAAATTACATTAAATCAATTTCCAGTATAAAAGGGACAACTTTACTATAAAAATAAGTGTTGTTATAAGTATAAAAAGGTCGTTGGTTGTTGTTATTAACAACTTTTTATTTACACGTATTCGATTCTTTTTTACTGGTATAACAGCGGCTAGGTAAATATTCAGCCGCTGAACTGTAATAGTTGTCAAATTGGTCAACAACGGCTCGGAATAATCGCATGGAGAGTTTTCATAAAACGTTATCCTAGGACAATTAAGTCACCTAAATCTCCAGGCCCGTCAGTGCTATCACAGTATAAATAATAATGTTATTTATACTGTGGTGCTATCGCTGACAAAATGGAATCAATGGCCATCCGACGTTTTTAGAAGCAGAGAAAAGAAGTTGAGGCTCTCAACAAAGACCTTTGCCCTCAAGTTACAAGTTACAATTTTTGCGGAAGATAGTTTTCCAACTATAAGAGAGACAGCTAGACGGTTCAATAAAGTATATACTTACTTACAAGCAAAATTTCTAGATAAACTTCTAGATACAAGCAAAACTTCTAGATTTGAGATTGTCTGGTGTTTGTTCACCGTTTAGGTGGGTCACTGCTCAATCTGGGACAAATATTACGTCAGCTAGAGGACTTGCATTTTATTGTAGCTGACCATTTATAAAGC
This sequence comes from Lumbricus terrestris, assembly GCA_949752735.1. Classification (NCBI taxonomy): domain Eukaryota; kingdom Metazoa; phylum Annelida; class Clitellata; order Crassiclitellata; family Lumbricidae; genus Lumbricus; species Lumbricus terrestris. The sequence goes on from OX457044.1 coordinate 19,249,850, forward strand.
GCTTCTCGCAGCCAGAGTCTTTTAGAAACGCTCCCATGGAGTATAGTATACGCAACCTTGAGAGAAAAGGCAGGTTTTGAGGCAAGAGAAAGATGAGGAAAGATGATTCAAAGATCCATATGCCAGAAAGAATAGCAGTGCGAACTGATGGCGGAAGTGTCCATTAATTGTGGCAGTTAGCCTAGTTGTCCACATAAAATGCCAACTTATAAAGATAAAATAAAAATATTCTTTAGCTGACCAGTTGATATCAGAAAGAGTAGTCTGAAGGGGTCCGAAACACATTATCAAAGGATCAGAGGTGGCAGAGTAGCTCAATCTTAAGGTGTGTGTTGTATAGGTAAAAAAGAACGCTATAGAGGATCAGATCTGCATGAGACTATAGTCACATAGGCCTATACTTGTAGGCCTAGGCCTATATAGGCATATGGGGTGAGAGTTCTTGAAAATTGAAAATGATCGTGACTTAATTTTATTTCAAGTGGAAAGCTCTATAGGATAATTGTATGATATCACCACAGTATAAATAACAATAATAAATAATGTTATTTATAGGCTACTGTGATAATTATGATATCACGTGCTGCAATCTGAATTCTAAAGGAACTGTGTCATATAAAGGATCAATGTCGTCCTCCTTCTTAAACCAGACTTAGGATTGGCAGCACCAATATGTCCATTAATTGTGGCAAGGGCGTAGTTTTTTCAACTTGTAACTTTCTAATAATCTTTTCTGTCATCCATCAATATTTTCCGATTAACGAGGCTCATTGTAGACGCACACCCCTACGTGACACGCGGTCTACACAGTATCTGGTGGCGTAGTTGATTTTGCGTTTGTGGTTTCTACGTCATGTATTTTGCGTAGGTTGCAGGTTGTTATTTAATGTGGCATTTTGCGTAAGTATTTGCTAAATTTTGGTGATTTCTAATAATAATTTGGCTTAGCTTATTTTTGACTGCATTGAAAACACTGAATTTAAGTTTCTTCGATATGTATTCAGCGATCGCTTTATGCGAAAATTCTGTTAAAATATTGTCGCTCTGTGCAACTGCACCGAGTAACATAACGATATAATAAAATTGTACAGTAACGTTCGTGCTCGTCAATAAAGTACCCGTTCAGGTCAGTCATTTAGGTGATCAGTCAAAGCAGCTAGCTGTTTTAATCAGCTGACTATTAGAAAGATAGAGCAGGGAATTGGATCAAGGAACAAGTCGATCCGCCACCCAACCGACCTACCAGTAGATCAATCAATCGATTTTTAAAACCAGTGTATAATTTTATTCTGAGCGGTTTACATACACGATGTCATATGTTCAAAGCGACAATTATGTATAGTAAACGAGTACATCGAGTACATGTATTTATGTATCTAGACACTTAATTAAAATCTAACTAAATTCATAATACTCATCTTAGTCTCCAAAGTACAATGGAGTCTTGCCCCGAAAGATCCAGCTGATGTAATACTTTTTCAGCTTCCTCACGTTGTCAACTTCACTTCTTTTCTTCTTTTCCTTCAGGCTTGGAGGCTTGGATTAGTTCCTCACTGGGGAGTCAGCCACTCGGATCATTTGTCAGTTTCACTCTTCAAACAAATTTTAGTTTGTCTAGTTCCTCATACTAAAACAGTCCCGGGTCTTTATCTCAATTGGTCCCTTTCTTTGAAATCGCTGTCTCCATCTACTCGATCTCAATAACATGTGCTTACTGTATGTACATTATTGAAAAATAGCATACACATGTATATGCTGAAATGGTAATTGCAGTTGCACTGTTGCAGAATGAGCAAAATACATTTTTAGAAATTGGTATGCATCGATGCAAATGGTTGCCTTTTGGACAAAATAAATTATGCAGATTATTACGAGGTAGCTGTTGATTGGAATTAAGTGTGTAGATTGCACTGTTAGTGGCATTTGCTCCAATGGCACCGTGTCTGATATTGAACAGATGAGTGATCCATGAAAGCAAATAAACTGATGTTGATGTACGCCAACGTATGACAAAATGACGTACACATGTACATTGTCAAAAAATGACTATGTAGCACGTATCGTATGTATGGTTGCACATTGATTCCCACCTTGCAGTGCCGCACGAAAGTTAAAATCTTAAATATATGATGCATTGGTGGGGATAATCAACCTGTGCAAGGTATCATGCAATGTAGGTGGATACGCGGTAAAATATTTCGGGATGCCTGGTCTATCAGGCGAGAGCAACAGCATTAACAATGAACTGTAATTTCAAGGTAAGAGAGGAGCCAAGACCAGAAATGATAGGATTTCTAGAATCATTTCTGGAGGAAATGAATGCTTGGATCAGTGCGGGGGGCTATGTATATACATGTAGTGACTTGTGAGCGATCGTCACACAGAACGGTTCTGAAGCTGGTGACAGTGATAACATTAAGACAATTTGTATAGCACCATGGTTCAGCAAAGGCTGAAGGAACAGCATGCATTGTTGAGCACACAGTGGGTTGAGTATTGACTGCCTCTGCCGTCATGAGTGCACACTCGGCAAGGACTTTAATATGACCATTTGTTTTGAATGATTTGAGTGGGATGCTAAAAATGAATAAATCAGATGCTTTCCTAGGTTTTGCATTGCAATTTCTTCTGTGGAATTGATAAAAGTTTTGTTTTCAGCGACAGTTTTTCATAATTGGCTTCATGATGAGGGACTAACTAAAATTTTCTAAATAAAGCCATTAATGCTGTAACAGACTTAGCATCATCCTTGCAAGCACTAACCAAAAATTTCATCATATAAATATTTTTATGTTTAACATTTTCCACTTATTTATTTAGCTTTTGCAGAGCGCGTCCAGCCACTGAACAGCAGCCTCATCAGCCACATGCAAGGCGGTTAAGCCACCCGGAAAGCGAGTTGTTTTGCAATCATTTACGATGTGTGACATTGTGATTTTCCACTGTGTCTGCCCTTTGTTAAACATGTCTGTGACCTTTTCCAATATGGTCCAATGGTCCATGCACAATTGCACTTGTCATCTTCCTCATGAGTAGATAAGTCAGTGGATGTTTTATGCATGACGCATATTAACCATGACTTTGAAATAGTGCATGGAATGTATCATGCAATGTAGGTGGATACGTGGTAAAATTTCTGTTGCGTTTTGGATTTCAGCTGTCGGCAAATCAGCGACAATGGCAAAGCGAGAGAACGGTCTGTACATAATCCAGGGCGAGGTGAACCTCCTCGTCACTGAAATGCGAAGAAACAGTCGTTGGATGTCACACGGTCATCAAGTGCATCAGGTAAATGATCTGTGCTTTGAATATGTATGTATGAGTGCCCCTTCAAGATTTCTACTCAGAAGTGCTCCCGACTACAACACGGACACTGAATCGGAGTTTCACGTTGAAGTGCTGAGCAATTGCAAGTGAAGGACTTGCCCAAGGTCCCTACGCGGAGACTTGAGGTGGATTTGGACCTGCAACCCTCCGGCTGCAAGGCAACGAACATACCCACTAAGCCACCGCGGCCACAAATAGTAATGATAATAATGAAATAAGATCATAAAATGCATCAGGTGATTGATCTGTGCTTTGAATAGTAATGATGATAATAAAATAAGGTCATCAAGTGCATCAGGTGATTGATCTGTGCTTTGAATAGTAATGATAATCTAATATATACCTTCGCGGGGGGGTCGACTCGGAGCAGGCCAATGGGGGTCGACAAATCTCTGCCACCATGGGGCCAGGGTGGGGGGCTATGACAACAGTGGCTGTTTCCTCGATGGATTGGCATATTGCAGCACTTTTCTTTTTGGTCCCATACGCATAAAAGCAGCGGTTGACATCGTTTTAGAGGTGTTTAAGGCCAGCGCTTTTGCCAGTCCGGTTTCAGTATAGCTTAGTACATTATTTCACCACAAATTTCTGGTAAGTCTGTGTGTGTGTGTGTGTGTGTGTGTGTGTGTGTTTGTGGCTTTGTTAGCTATGCACGGTTTTGAAGCAATTGACCCCAATCCTTCGCAGGGGGGTCGGGCTTGACCCGGAGCAGGTCATTGGGTGGTCGGACGAATCTCTGCCACCATGGGGGCCAGGGTGGGGGAAAAATCCTAATTTTCCCTACTTTTTCAGCCGTTGCCATGCAGAGTTTCACACTTATTCACCTGAAATGTTAACAACTACACAGATTTTTACACGGGCCACCTCGTATCCACCTAACACACACCTCAGACCATGGTGTGTGTTTGGTGTGGAGGTGGTTGGGGGAGAAAGTTTTTCCCGAAAATCCAAATTTCACGGGTGGCGTACTGGTGGAGGTCAGAGTGTGGTGGGGGGTTGGGGTGGGGTGGGAGTGGGGAGAAAATTTTTGTCCCCAAAAACCAACATTTTACGGGTGGCATACCGGTGGAGGTCGGTGTGTGATGGGGTGTCATGGGGTGTGATGAGGGGTGGGGGAGGTGGGGGAAGAAACTTTTCCAGAAAACAAAAATTTCATGGGTGGCGTACCGGTGGAGGTCGGAGTGTGGTGGTGTGTCGTGGGGTGTGGTGGGGTGGGGGAGAGAGTAAGGGAGAGTGGGAGGGGGTGGGTTAGAGGGAGGGTGGGTGGGAGGGAGGGATGGAGGAAAGGAGGGTGGGAGTGATGGTGGGAGGGAGGGATTGGCGGGGAATGGCCCAAATTCTAAAATTCCGGGGCAACGCCGGGTATCCTAGATAGTAATAAAATAATTATGATCATAATAATATTGATTGCAATTGTCCATCTACATGTAGTGCTTAACCCCTTTACCGGCAACCCCGATTATAATCGTCAATTTTATATACGATTGTATGCCGGTCAGCCGGTAAAGGGATTAATGCCGTGGCGTTTAGGGGTTCCTTTTTGCAATTCGATGGAGATGAGAACCTTAAAATAAAGCAATTGCTTGGTTTCTTAGCATCTGAGGTTTTTTCTAACTCGGGCATAAAAATAATCGTGAAATCATTGTCAGCAGCAGCTTGGCAATGACAGGTAGAAATAAGAAACTCTGCTCTTTTCAGTCATTGAACAAATGCAATTCTGTTTTCTTGTACAGTCCATATCTTTGTATGGCTAGTTCGTATTGTTTAGGCTAACTGCAGGCCTGCAGTAATTTTTTGACGTGCTTAAAAGTGCTTCAGTAACATGCATGCATCCAGTAAATGTGTGATTTTCCTTTGCTCCTCTTTCCTTCACATATTGACACAGTTGCTGTGAGGTGGCTGTTACATGGGGATGGGGCAAATATACATTTTGTGAATACTAACCATAGCTGTCAAGAATGTACGATATTTATATTCATTTCGAACAGGAATGTAAATTCTTTGGTAACTAGGAAAAGGAACTTGACAAAATATGGAGTATGCAATCACTATGAACAATTTAAAGTCTAATTTGCATTTCAAGTGATGCCAAGTTGAGCATTAAATCAATGCTTATAGAAACGTTCTCAACGTTGGACCAGAGCATTTTGATTGCAAATGACCATGTTACGGTACAAGCAGTCGTGCTTGCTGACAGACATTCACATGAGCCTGAACCCGTATGTAAATAATCGAGTCTTATACATGTGCAGATTTTATGATTATATGCAGGGCGATTGTCCTTATAAACAAAGCAAAAAAATGTGTCCCGCTGGCAATTTGTTGACCTTCCTACTTGTTACTTGGGTCATGACCTATTCTGGGTTAGCCATTGTGTGTGAGTCACTGTGTGTAGGACTTGGTCCATATGTGTGTGTGTGTGCGTGTGTGTGTGTGTGTGTGTGTGTGTGTGGGTGTGTAAGACCTTGACAAGTATTTTAGGCCTTGCTGCCTTGTGCTATGGAATTGACATCTCATCTACTGAATGAAAGCAGAAGATTGCATGGCATTTGCATGAAATTTTGTGTTTGATTGATCTGTCCTTTTATGTGTGTTCAGAAGAGAATTTGTATTTCTTATGAAATTGATTTGTTTTTGCTTTCAGAGCGACGAAGATCAAGATACACTCAACTCCGGTTTTTCACGTTTAAAAGGAACGTTAAATAGCATATCAGGTGAGTTTAAGACCTCTGTGTGGTTAAAGCAGTTTTTTGGTGAGAGTTCGTGTGCAATTGAAACTACTAACAGGATAATATTAATATTGGTCAATGGTCATAATAGAGTTCATGTGGATTGGACTTTTTTCCAGGATAATAGTAAATAGAGTTCATGTGGATTGAAACTTCTTACAGGATGATAATAATAGAGTTTCTGAGGATTGAAACTTTTTACAGGATAATAATAATAGAGTTTGTTTGGATTGAAACTTTAGCAGGATAATAAAATAGAGTTCATGTGGATTGAAACTTCTTACAGGATAATATTGTGCAATGACATTATAGCAAAATCGTTTTGTATCCAAATTTGTTTGGATTGAAACTTCTAGCAGGATAATAAAATAGAGTTTGTGAGGATTGAAACTTCTTACAGGATAATAAAATAGAGTTCATGTGGATTGAAACTTCTTACAGGATAATATTGTGCAATGACATTATAGCAAATCATTTGGTATCCAATCGCTTCTGTTATTGAATCAGTATATAAATTGTAATTTATTTCTTAACAGTGCAATTTTAAAAGTCGACTCCATATTTAGAAATTTTATATATGACCCAGGTTTCCTTTAAATGACCCAGAACAAAGAAATGATGTGCTTTGTTGGTAATCTAATAGCACTCGTGATGGCTTACATGAATTTACGTTTTCTTGCAGATATTTCTGAAATGTCTCCAATTGAGTTCCTCGATCCTTTCCTTGACGTCATCCGATCCGAGGATACCACCGGCCCAATAACTGGTCTGGCTTTGACATCGGTCAACAAATTTCTGGCCTATGGTTTAATTGGTAAGCCATAATCACAGTTTAGGGTATCATTATGAATATTTTTATACTGTAATTTATTCCTTATTTATTATGATTTATTTATTTTTTGCTATGGACGCCTTGCCTTGCAGGTTTGTACTTCGTCATTTGTTTGTGCTTGATCATGTATGCAGGGAAAAAACAAAGTGACCGTTTGCACTACTCGTACTTATCTTACCAAGGGCTGTTTGATATCTAATTATCTATACATGTATTAAAACTTAAACTGTCAATCATGCTTACATTGCTTAGTTTGTTTAAGTTGTACACAATGTACAGCATCCACTCGTAGAGTGCATTTGCTCTTTTGCACTGTTACTACTGCCAAATATTATCCAGAAGAAGGTCTTCTGGGCTTAACGTGTCTATATTACCCTATTGAATTAGACTTAAATTGACTTTTGCATCATATTATTGAAGATTTTGAGTTTGCATTTCTTTCTGTTATTGTGTTGTAATAGTATTGATGATTTGTCAATAAATTACTTGCTTACTTGTTTGCTTCCATAGCTATATAGCTTACCCTTGCTAGTCAAAGGATGCTGGTCTAGCTCCTTGAGTTTGTTTATTACATTACTTTACATTGTGCTTATTTCAGATCTGGGCTGTGAGAGAGCGGCACATGCGATTGAAAATGTCGCGGATGCTGTGACGCACGCACGATTCGTTGGAACAGATCCAGGATCCGATGAAGTCGTACTCATGAAAATACTTCACGTATGTATCACTGAAAAAGAAACTTAACTGGATCCAGCATGAAGCAGAAACCAGTTCATGACATGACATTTGGAAGCATGCTTGCTGCTTGCTTGAAGTCATTGCATTTTTTTAAAATTTATGAGAATGGTAGTAATAATAGATTGTTCTTGATAATTATCTTTTTAATCCTTTAATGACAAGAAGTACTTATTGTTTTTACAGTGGCATTTAGTGCTTCCTCCATCGGTAAAGGGTTAAATCTGGCCAAAATGGCTGCTGCCTGTTTTCATCACTTGAGAGATTGGCCACATTGTCATTGTTATTACTATTATTGTTATCAGCTGAGCATGGTCATACAATTGTTTCTAATGACAGGTTTTTAAATTTTATAATCAGTACAGTATTTAGTTACTTAATAAGCTATTACGTAATGAAAGATAGAGTGATGCCTAATGTTTGTGTTCGTCTTTTCTGTAGGTGCTTCGTACTCTTCTGTTGACGCCATCTGGTTCCCTGCTCACCAATGAATCGGTCTGTGAGATAATGCAGTCCTGCTTCAGGATCTGCTTTGAAATGAGACTCAGTGGTGAGTATTAATTATTTTCCGTCTGCGTAAAAGAGCTCGTATCTTTACTCAGCCACCTACAGTTGTCCGTTTGGTAATGCTTGTTTGGCATTATGTCAGCTCAGTACATTTATCATATCACAATAAAAACTAACTCATTGGTTGAGTTTATGGCGGTACGCCGTTGATTGCAACCGATTTTTCATTAGTCCTCCTTGTGCTCTTTTTGTGATTACCTCTTGAAATTGATCACAGGTGATGACACTTTGTTGACGCATGAGCGTTTTGCTTGAGGGATGCCTGTTTCATTCTCTTATCATTAGTTGAATAGCTCACCATTCAACTGAAATTGCTCTTTTCTCTTCTGTCTGACGGCTAATCTGCTGTGAATAAATCCCATTTTACTTTCTTAGTCGCTTTTTGATGCGTACCAGCATTCAGTACAGTGGACCATGATATTCTATTACATCACATTGATGTGTCCTTTGGTCTTAGTGGCTGCCCTCTTCTACAGTTTCACTCTTATCTTGCAAAATCGTGCCCAAGTGGTTATTCTAGGTGACTCTCTTGCCTCATAATTGCCTGTTAAATTTGGGGGTCCCTCAAGGATCTGTTACCTGGGCTCACTGTTGTTTTTGCCTTTCTCTTAAGACTTATTTTTTGAAGGTTTTCTTCGTGCTGGGAATGCCTCTGATTAAGTTGTACTATGAGTGGCGCTTTATAAGTCGTCAATGGAATAGTAATAGAATTCATATTATTATAAATTTATATTAATTTATATTAAATAAATTAAATTCATATTAATTAAAAAATTTTCAGAGCTGCTCCGCAAGTCTGCTGAGCACACGCTCGTCGATATGGTCCAGTTGCTCTTCTCGCGCTTACCACAGTTTAAAGAAGATACGAAATGGGCGGCAAATTTACGAAAGGTCAGTTCCATCAGATTTCACTCTCTTTGTTCTTGACTTAAGTATTTACTGCTTATATACTTTAACCTGTAAGACCTTCTTATTCCCTAATTTTTACGTGAGGTTTTCTTTTAGAGTTATGTGTGAAATTGCCAAGTTTGCATATAGTTTAACTTAACTACATTGCTTGTTTGTATGTCCACTTGTTATAGCTCCCCTTCAAGCACTCTACTCAGAGGCGCTCCTGACTGCAGAGCAGACACTGCAACGGAGTTTCACGCCGAAGTGTTGAGCAATTGCGAGTGAAGGACTTGCCCAAGGTCCCTACGCGGCGACTTGAAGTGGATTCGAACCTCCCGGTTTCAAGGCAATGACGCCATCACTACACCACCGCGCCCCACATTGCGTTCTTATGTCATGTTACGTAAATATTTGACTTTACTTTTGTAGCTAAAGATGCGACCGGGTGGTGGAGTGGATCCATCGAGGAGTGGCAAGATTCGCAAGAAGTCGCCAAAGACTCGTCCGAGGAAGTCGCAGCACCGTCACCAGTCGGATGATGTTGGCGCCATGACTTCCGACATGCCTCCGCCAAATCCATCTGCCCGGCCGGACTATGCAGCGTCTGATGTGATCGCGGGAAAACCAATGGGACCGAAGGAAACGGAGCTAACAGCAAGCACTGAAGGAGGACAGCTGGAGATGTCGGGTAATCAATCAATCAATCAATCAATCAATCAATCAATCTGAAGTTAGGAGAGAAAATATTCATGCTTCCTTACTTTTCTTACTTGGTACTTTGTCCTTCCCGTGCTGGTCTGCACATTGGGCAGCACATCTTGTCGACTCATTCCTGTTCTTCCAGCTTCTTCCCATATAAATTCAGCTTTCTCAATCTCTGTGGCATAACTCGGATCTGTCTTCTTCTGCTTATTATTCGCTAATCTCTGATAGTACACGGATGTCACTTCACACTGACGCTGTCCAATGATTCAAATCTTTTCTTCTTTCTTTAAAACATATACGAAACCAAATTTGAACTTCAGCTCGATCTCCAGCAAGCATTCTTCTGACAAGAGTTACAATTTGGCTATCATTCTTCCTTTGATTTGAGAAGTTTGAGTCATCACTGAGATAGTCCAAGTGCTAGAGTTGCTGAATTTATAAGATAATGTAAATATACTTGATATTTGTAAGAAATACTGATATAGATATTGAAGATAACGTAATCTAAAAGACAAAGAAAGTAATGTGGATTCTGTTCTCGTATTCTTTTGTGCTGATCATCATTTCACTGTTGCTGCTGCTACTACTGTTACCATGGTTACTTTACAATACATGTGTTTGTGCAGGTGATGCGGAAGTCATCAGAGACGAGACGGTCTGCGATGCCAGTCGATACCCATCTTCTCCACCCGACTCCCTTGCCCTCAGTCAGGAGGCCAGTGCAGTGCCATCTGATGTGGAGTCAACGTCAACGACACCGGTGATGACTGCACTTACAATCGTCGATGTACACGAAGGTTTCAGGGGTGTTGGTGTGGCCGACGACAGGACGGACAATCGGACACTGTCGGATGGTTTGATTCCAGAGGAGCACCAGACAAATGAATCGAAGCCAGTGGCTGACCAGTATGTCTGGGTAAGCAAGCAGGTTTCTTCTGTTTTTTCAGGTTTCCTCTGAACATGCCATGCCTCATAAGCTGTTCTCTGTTTTACCAACTGTTGAAGACTGCTATTTTTTCGCTAGGCCTTGGCTGGGAGTGCTACTGGGTAGAGATCGCGGATTGTAGCACTAGATTGTAGAGTGCAGTTGGTTAACGGTAGATCTTCACTGGATTCTAGCACTAGATTCTAGTACAGTAGGTTCACCGTAAGTGTAACAAAGAACAGCAAACTTTGGCTCAAATCGTATCTCATACGACAACAGCAACTGAAGACTGAAGAGTTAAGTAAACCAACCTTCTGCTCTGTCTGCAATCAGTTATCTAAAGCAGAAGAAAACCAGTTTACTTTATCCAGATACCAACAAAGCATTTAACAAAAGATGGGCCAGATCATAGAATCAAACCACAGACCTCTGGGTCACCTAGCTACACCTTTCCACTTTGTAACTCTATGTATTGCACTTACTACAGTCTATTTATCTCAATAACTCTACAATGTCTACATGTATGTGACAGTATTTAAAGAAAGTCCTTTATGCATGACTGCTACGGTTATAAATTATTAGTCGCAAGAAATGGTGCTGAAATAAATGATGAACCGCAATAGTAGTATTATTTACTAAAAAATTGTGGTTCTTAGGGATAACTGTGTGCTCTATCAGCAACTTTGAGTGTTCCTAATGAGGCAGAGGCACTTTTGTACGAGTATTCAGAGACCTGCGTGAACAATTATTATTTGAAACTGACACTTGTTACCTTTTCAGCTAGTTCTGACCGTCTCATTTACATTTATATACATATTTAAAAAATGGATTTAATTGATTTATTATGTTCTTTCTTGTTTTTGTTGTGATAATCAATTATTACTTTTAAGTATGTATGACTCTTAGAGGAATTCATGTGCATCATTCTTCCAAATTCCTCTATTTCTATTGGATAATCAACAATCTTGGGATGTTCTGGCCACTGCCGGCCGACTGTGTTTGGCTTCCAATGGTCCGATCCAAGGTCCTATGCTGTCAGACATCTGTGCAAGTTGGGGTTCCTTTTTCTCTTTGGGTTCACCTCCAGGGATGCCACTCTGAATTTTAAAAAAGGTCAAAACCGGCCGGAAAAAAGGCTAGAAAAGGCTAGACTGAGAATTTGCGCAAGAAATACGTGGGTTTTTCTGACTTGAAATTTCTGACGATCTTTTTTTAGTCTTTATAAAAATTTCTCCTTTTTCTCCCTTGAAAATTTCTTACGACCTTTTTTAGTCTTTCTCTCCAGAATCTTAAATCTTGCGCCTTTTTACCTCATCATTCGTGTATTTTTACCTCTGTCTTTGGTAAAATATTCAGAAAAATCACCGTAAAAAAGCTAGATTGTGACAAAGAATGCCTATAAACCTAGACAAGACCGAAAAACCTAGATCTAGGTGGAAAAAAAAAGATATGAGTGGCATCCCTGTAATCATCTCTATGAAGCAATCTGTCACTGGAGTTGGACATACAAACGCTATCATCGTTGGGAAATGTTTTCTGCTCGTTTTTGGGACACTTATTTTTGGTGATTTCTTGTGCCCTTGTAAGTAACATAAAGGTTACTATACAAATGTTCTGATGCATTCTTAATATATAGTTGACTAGTTAAACTTTTGTTCTGTAGAAGTTTTTCTCTTATCTGTGTTTTTGAACCTTGACTTTCAGTTACATCCTGATTACCTTCTTAGTATTATTTGATTCAATGTTTATTCTAAGGTGACCCTAGTTTGCGGCCTGCTTAGGCCTTTTTTTTAGGAAACTCCCCTTTAACCAGACATTATATTTGTAACCTATTACATCTGTTGAACTCTTTTACTTTTGGTTTCAATAAAAGTGTGGTTATGATTTTGGTGTATATATCAAAGGGTGGTTGGTTTGTTCTAGCTGTTTGATCCATAGATTTTCATTTGCTTGGTGCAATGATTTATGATTTTGTTGGGTTTGTTTGAAGGAGCTTTCAGTTCAGTTGTAGCATTTCCATTCCTCCTCATTAGAGTGATCTATCCTAATAATTATGATAATTGAAATTTTGCTTTTGTTGAAGCCTTCATGTTTTGGTTTGACATACTGAACCTAGTAGCAGTGTGATCCTGAGATTTCAAGGTGGCGGTTTCTAGGAGGATGCTATTTAAGAATGTTGGGTTAAGTATTGCAAGTGGTTGCCTTTATTGCCAAGCGACATAATTCGGAAAGTGAATCAACAGGAAATTGAAGAGAAAGTCATCCCTTATACTGACCCAATATGCATGGCTGTGATATCCATCTAATGGGCATCATCTAAATCTCAGAGTGTAGCAGTGTTTTCTTTCACGTTGTCAGCTTATGAGAAAGCAATGAGATGCTGCCCCAAAATCTTTCCGTGGGATATGAGAAATTTACATAGATCGTTTGAGGCATGGTGGTATGTGTTGCCGCCATTCAGCGTTGCTAAGTGTTCGTGGTTGGTGCCGATGTTTGATCTTGCAAGGCATATAGTCGTCCAGTTCATTGATCTTCAGAACCATGTGATCTGTCAAGTTCTTGTCATATAGTCTGTCATGAATGACACTTGATCCCAGGAGGTTCTTGATCTTCTAGGTGCTTGATCCTCAGAGTTGCCTTTGCTGGCTCTTGACGGCATATTGGCCTACAGGTGGCAACTTCATTGACAAGAAGAATTCGGAATGACATGCTGAGACTGGCTTTTTGAGTATTGCTATACTACGCTATGGTTGAGGAGAATTTCTTTATCGAACTTTCATTGACTCTCGTGGTGGTGGCATAGTCGGAAAAAATAAGAAATGCAACTGACTGGCATACCGTTTTGCGCTCACTCACAGGTTAACGATGCCGAAGGCGGGTCATTTCGTAGAAAGACAGAAGAGGGTGGTTTTTATGCCTGGGTAGGTAAATTGACTTATTGTAGATTCGCTCATTTTGCCTTCACCTAACCTTCTTGGGTTTGACACTTAGAGAAGTTCAGATTACATAACTTTATGCCTTGCCTGAGTCATTCAGAGTGAATAAGTGAGGTGACAAGACCATATTGTAGATTCGCTCAATTTTGCCTTCACCTAACCTTGTTGGGTTTGACTTGAAATTGAAGTTCAGGTTACAGAACTTTACGCCATGCCTGGCACCCTGAGTCATTCAGAGTGAATAAGTGAGGTGACAAGACCAGTGTCGTGTATATTGTATGGTTATGTAAATTGGGAACTCAACCACTGGGTTTCACCTCACCATCTCAGATTTTTATTATATTTTGCTGGAATATAGATTGTGGATAAATGAGGTCTGCAAAGTTTCATATCTTGATATTCAGTTGTTCTTTGGATATGACATATTTTGAATCATGATGAGTTTAAGGATTAAGGTCTGATTTTTGTGTGTACTTGTTGGCATGAATTATGTGGCATGAGGTAAGTGTGTGATTTACCATGGACCCAGAAACCTTTACTGAACAGGAGCCATGACTTAAGGTTTAACGCTGGGGAGTTACATGTTCATAGTTGATATATATATGATATATATATATGATATATATATATATAATTTTATATATATATATATATATATATCAATTACGAACCTAACCAAAAGTTGGGAGGTCTTGTGATTTCATCATGTTTGACTTTGTGATGCCAACAATAAGTTTGCAGTTTGTGACCAGCTTGTATTAGAATTTGTGTTTTGATTGAAATGTGGTAAATTTGTGACGTATAACATTTCAATGTTTCACATTAACAGAATGCTGAGTTATGTAACAAGGGTCCCGGTGCAGTCGCAGAGGACACGACTGCTGCTCCTGGAGGTGGAGGAGTGAGCGAAAGCGGTGGAGGTGGCGTTGTGGAGCACGCGGAAATTCCTGCACTGTCTCCAGCTGACCTGGAGTATGTCAATCCACATGGTGTACGATTTACTGCACACGCACAGCCAGGTTCTGAAGGTCAGAAGCTTCAATTCTCATGTTAAGTGTTGCGTCTCTGTTAGGCAAAAAAATAATAATGTTGTGTTTCTGGTAACCCGACCGACCCTCTTTTATTGCCGCGACTCAAATAATTTTGTAACAAAATTTATTTAAAAATTTTTTAATAACAACAAAATTTAATAATTTTTTTTTAAATTAAAAAAAATTACTTTTTTTATTGACATAATACGGTGACATTGCCTTTCGTATAGAGTTGGATCTTAGGCCAAAAGATGTTGTGTTTCCGGTAATTCGACCGACTCACTTTTATTGCCGCGACTCGGAAAATTCTGTGTAAATTTTTGTATTTACAGTGACATTGCCTTAGAGTTTCACGCCTGCCTAACTACTTCCTGGTTGCCAGTCTTGAGAAACCTCTAGCCTTATCATTCTCACTTGAGCCACCTCTAACAGTGACTAGGGAAAATAAATCTAGCAACCTCTAGGTTTAACTAGGTAGTCACTGGCTCGGCCAGTCTGGAACAACCCCTAGCAGTGATGTTTTGTTCGCACTCATCTTCTCCTTCTCTTCCCACTTTATCTTACCAGAAAAGATGTCAACAAAATGAAATTAATAGAATTGTTTTCTAGAGCAATTTTAGGTACAGGAAATAGGCAGTTTATACTTGCTTAGAACACGTACTTTGTTGCAGCGTGTACCTTTATGCAAAAAAGAGTAGTTGGGTATAATTTTTCGGATAGTCACTGTATAAAAATATTTTACCAAAATAAAAATATTTTTCGACCTACCTACCCAATTTTTTAGAGCTCTGTTACCGGAAACACAGCATTATTTTTTTTCTTTGAGCTCATGTAAGATTGACCACAGGCTGTCATTGCTGCCATCACGTTATTGTGGTATGTTGTATATTTTAAGAAAAGATGCTCGTTTTGGTAGAACAGTACTCAAAATAAATGCATTGATGTTCGAGTGTAAGTCTTTATGTATGAATGTGTGTGTATGTAGTAATTGTAGTTATTTGGGAAGCACCTTTTAATAACCTTGCAATGGTACTTGTCATGGCTGATAATCTGACAAATCTAAAAGTGCGTGTCTTAAAATCTCTTGAAATTGTTTCTTCTGGCTTGTGTATGTGACAAAGTAGATAGTAAGTTTGATAGTTCTTAAGTTTTTAGAGACAGTTTCAGAAATGTATCATATATTGACTTTTACATCAATTATCTTAGCACAGAGTAAGAATCTTCAAGGAGTGCTATATAAATTTTCGAAATTAAATAAACGAATAAGTAATGCACAAGTTTAAAATCTTAATTGAGATTGTACTGAATCTTGCAATGTTTTCTTTTAAGTTGTAAAGTAACAGTTTTGTTAATGGGCAATTGTTTTATTGTCAACAGACAATATTAGGCCTATGTACCAGCGTGGCAAGGACTTTTTGGAGTGACCCTCCTTTCTGCTGGAGATTTTTTAATTTTTATGTTGAATTTTGATTGCTGACTTTCAGGTGGTGGTTCCGCAGGCAGCACTGGTCCATTGATTCCTTATGGTCTGCCGTGCGTTCGTGAGTTGCTCCGGTTCCTGGTCTCGCTGATCAATTCAGTGGATGGTCATAACACAGATGTCATGATCCAGATGGGACTCAGCCTGCTCACAGTCGCTCTTGAGTCAGGAGCCGACCACATTGCTCTCTTCAAGTCGCTGCTCACACTTGTCCGAGATGACATGTGCAGGAATCTGTTCTTTGTTAGTAGAAGTTTCCTTGTATGCAAATCAGTTCTTATTCTGCTGTGGTATTGCTGTTCTGCAAGCTCATCTGAATTTCTTTCTTCGGTCATACCTAAAATTAGATCTATCTGTATTAAGCAAATGAGTTTTTTAAATGCTGACCTAAAACTGTAATCTGTTCATCTGTTTTGGTTTTTGCTCAGTCACTTATCTGTCATTTTGTTATCAGCTGAAAACTTGTCTGTTTCAAGTTGCTTATCCACCTTGGAGTGTTGACTTGCCTCAGCATGGTGACTTAGTGGTTCCTTCCGCTCGCTTTGCCATAATGCTGAGCTGTTCCTTCTCAGTGGTTGGTCCAACAACCTGGAACGGGCTTCCCTTGACTGCAACACCTCCCAAACTGCTCTCAGTTTCACAAACTGTTGAAGATTGCTTTTTTGCTTGAACTTGGCCGGAGCACCTCTGAGTAGATATCTTGAAGGGGCACTATATCATTTCTGATTAATTGATTGATTGATTGAAATGACATGGATGTTTGCTTGTTTCGATTGATCTCGGCTGGGAGCACCTCTGAGTAGGTATCTTGAAGCGGCGCTATTCATATTCTGATTGATTGATTGATTGAAATTACTTGAGTGTTGACCTTATTACGACTTAGTTTTGGGTGCACCATCTGTGGATGCCTTGCGGATTAGTTTATAGTGCTATATAAGTCATAATATTACTGTTCTGAGTTAGTCACCTATTACTGACTCTGTTCAGCTTCATTTTGTCTTTGCTGGACCCTGTCTTTCATACTAGGCTTTTTGTTCTACTACAAGATTGATGCCAGCACTAAAAGCTAATTTAGTATACAGATTTATGTTTGCAATGTTCCTCCTACTACAAAATTTATAAAAGCACTAAAACTAGCTTAGTATAATTTAAAATTACTTGTTGCATGGTCTTTTCCTCATTTTTGCACTTAGTATATGGAACTTTAATATAACTTGTAAGTTATATACTGTATTGCTTTTAGAGAGCTTTCCATGATGCTGATTTTTTGTAGCTGCTGAAATTTGACCGTTTGACGCTGTTTGCGGCTTCAATTCGAGTTTGTTTCCTCCTGTTCGAGTCAATGCGGAGCAAATTGAAGCTTCAACTTGAGGTAAGTTTTGTCCCACTTTGTGAAAACCAAGGTCATGTTACACTTCACAGTCTGTTTGTCTTTCTGTTAGACTTGAACTTTTTCTCAGTCTAAGATGAGATGCTCTGGGACAGTCTTTGCAATTCTTTGGCTGTGACAGTCTTTGCAATTCTTTGGCAATGGGATAGATGTTGATAGATAGTGAAATAGATAATTATTGTACAGATAATTAGATAGATACTTAGATAGGTAGATAGATTGATAGATAGTCAGTCTGTCTGATAACCTACAAAATACCAAAGCAGGCAAAGACTGCGACTGCAATACATGTTTCCAACTTTCCATCTCTTTGAATTCGTTTTCAAGCTAAGTAATATCTTTACTTGCATGCCTCTGCTATGCGTAATACACTGAGAGATTTCTTTTTAAGGGTCAGAAATGTGCACCAGCATTTCTCAAAGTGTATTTTGTGAGAAGAAGACAATGGTTACTTGAAGAGATTTGAATAAAGTGATGTTGTGATAGTATTCTGTTTGATTCTGAGGTGGAGACAAAGGAGTTCCATGGGAAACTTCACTCAAAATGATTTATAATGTGTAATTTGGTGGGATTGAAACTGTATATATGCCCCGACAGCTGTTAATAATATTAGACAGGTCAACATATCGGTCTGCTTTGCAGACATCATGCATGTATGTCATGTAATATCTTTTCTTTAGGTTGTGGTTCTATCAGACAATGCTCAAATCAATAGGGTTGTCCAGACAAGATAGGGATGCACACTGTTTTACACTGTTCAGAACTGTTGACATTTGTGAGAGGTCCTTGTGATGTGTTTTTTAAATGCTGTGGCACTTACAGTTTGTTGATACAGGCTTGTTATTGCTATGCATTTATTTACAGTATTGTTGGTGGTACCATTTGTTTATTGAAGATGTACCTGACTAAATTGATGGACATAATTGTGTCCGAATCTTCACGTATCTCGTACGAGCAGCGTGAAATTGCCCTAGAGTCGATCGTTCAGATGCTAAGAATTCCCGGTCTTGTGACTGAACTCTACCTCAACTATGACTGCGATCTCTACTGCACCAATCTCTTTGAGGACCTTACGAAACTCCTTTCCAAGGTTTGAAACAAGAAATTTCTGATTTTAACACTGTTGTTTAAAATAGCAAGTTTAGCTGCGTCGGCCTTGTCTCAGAAGAACATTGCATTTTATTCAATTTAAGCGAGCAATTGATATGATGAGCAATTGATTTAAATACACTGTTGTTACTTCAGCATTGTATTGACCCAAGAGGTATATTGTGAAATAGTGGACGTTTGATTTAGGCATAAAATTGCGTGAACATACAAACAGAAGAATTTTGTGTTATCTTAATGCTGTTAATTTGCTTAATTTTTGGCTTTGTTGATTTTGAACTACAGAAAATTTATTAGTCTTAAAGTTATATAATTGATAACTCTGGTGCGCTTGTGCTATCAGGTACGTACTACACGAATTCAAAATGGTGCAAACTGATTGGATTCGATATTTGATTCAACTGAAAATTTGCATGCACCTACACTTTGTTGAGTTTCATGTCTTGTCCTGCTGTTGATGCCTATGTAGACTTTTATACTATCATATATTGTTTTTAAAGATTTACAGAGCGGCTCTTGGAGCATAGACTATTCAGAGGCACCTTCAACACAGAAGCCCCAGAGGAAAAGAAATGTCTTGAGTGGATGTGGAGAAGGGTGCAGACATGATGGACGGATCCGATTTGACCAGGGTCTATGACAACAGAGGCCGTTACCCTGGACAGAAATTTGCTCGGCGTATTACAGCACTTAGAGCAACGAGCTTAGCACGTTGAAGAGGGAAGGTCATACCATGTGGAGGCACCTATCACAGTAAACGCCCGGTTCTGAGCCAAGGCATTGTAATTGAAAACCATTTTATGGTGTTCATTGAAGTCTTCATGAAATCAGACGATTGTCAGTTTGACAAGATTGAGCTTGATTTTAAAGTTGTTACTTGCTAGCACGAAATATTTGCAAGTGATAACGGCTGCGACTGTCTCGATTTGTTTACGTTGTAGAATGCGTTTCCGGTGTCTGGTCTGTACAGTACTCACTTGTTGTCACTCGATGCTCTGCTCGCTGTCATCGACAGCATCGAACAGCACTGCCATCATCGGTTGCCACGCCAACCAAAATCATCATTAAACGACCAACATGTAGCAAAGATTGAGCATGGTATGTATCAGGAGATTGTGTGAACAAACAACTATCCGATAAGCTCTTGTTTTTTATTACCAGATTAAGTGACTATATATAAGGTTTTGTTAAGCTATTGCCAGAAAGGTTTCTTAGCTAATGATATTATTCAAAATGGTGACTTGGCAGTTTCTTTAAAGTGTTAGTGAGGTGTTAATAATAGGGATGAAAATCTTTTGAATCTAGGATAAGAAGGACAGTTATTTGATGATAATTAACCCAACATTCAACGAAAACAGACTGAAGTTTATGTACAGCTTAGCAGAAGTTCTTAGTTTTTTTAATTTTTTCACGTTACATTGTGTTACTGTTTTTGGTGTGATTTTAACGTAAATACAGATGGCACGTCACAGAAGGCAACTGGTGTTGTCCTGCCACCCTCTAGTGGCTGCTATGTTGCTGACCAGATGAATGAAACTGTCAGTGAAAAAGACAATGGTAATACCCAAATAACATGGGCTTTATTGTTCATTCATTCTGTTACTGGTACTGGTCAGCTTTGCTGGATTCATGGCTGTGTAAAAGAATTTATGTTGCACTCTACTGAAGTCACTGGTACTCCCCAGCTTTACTGGATTCAGGTACTCTGTGTAGAATATTTTGTGTCACCTTAGCAAATGATGCAGTAAGAAAGGTCCATGACGAAATTCTATGACAGACAGACATTTATTTCTTTTCTCTTGTATTATTTGTTCTATTGTTGCAAAGAGTAAGGTTTAAGTTCAGGTGTTTCCAAAGGAAATGAATAGCGAATGGGGTGATTTTAACTTCTAGGTGCTCTCAAAATGTTATTTATATCTTGGATGCTGCGAAAGAACTGATTTGCGATAAGTATGCTCCAAAGACCTCTGCATTCAGAAACAAATGGAGACCAGCATGTAGAGAGTTCTACAACAATTGTAAATTTATTGGCAGAATCGTGTCATAATTTAGTCAGATTTCTACGGTTTTATTATCCTTTGGTTTTTTGTTTCCAACATGCTTAGAAATCATCGGATTTTGTACTTAGACAGAGCACCGTAATCCAACTAAATGACACTGAGGTCTGACGGCTTATGTGGTCAGTGACAAGGTGACATTGTCACAATTCAATTCTCTGTTATAAGCCATAGCTAGAAATGTGTCCTCAGTGATAGGAAAGTTGTGTTATTGTTGTTCGTTATTATTTTGTTTATTAATATTTTCAGATTCAGTTAGTGGTAGCATGCAGGATTTGAGGTTGACATCTAAGATTCGTATGAATCGAATGAAGACGTCCGCTCACATTCCAACAGATGAGGAATTGGCTGCGATCAAAGTCAAGAAGAAGGTAAGAACACAATGGAAATTCAAAGCAGTGACAGAGCAATCAAAGTTGTTCTAAGCATATATATCTACAATCTACTTAACCCATGATTAACAGCTGTATGAGTTTCTCTGGTTATTTATATGTATTGGCCTTGTAAGAACAGCAGAGATGTGCTTTTACGACTTGAATTGAATTGGTAAATAGTGCTGAAAGGATGGCATTCAGGAGTGTTGCATAAATGAGAGGTGGTTAACTAATTGATGAGATTTGAATGGATTAGCTAAACGATTAGACAAAAAAGCAATTTTGATTCTAATCAATTAGCTGCAAGATTTTGTTTATTCTAGTCAATTGGCAATTTAAGAAATCATGCCATCTTCATAAATGGTTCTTCTTGTTTATGACTTATGACACTTGGATGCCCACTGGATGAGCAAGAAGCAAGATTTCAGGTACATGATTCACAGTTCAAAGTGTTATCTATGACCTGTGAAGCAATACCTCAGCCATGGGCTGAGGTATGGGCTTTCAGTTGCCATTTTTCAAACGGGCATAATTTTGCTCTTAGATGGAGAAATGACCTTCTTGCCATGTCTCAGTGAACTAAAATTGACAGAGGAACATCCTAGTATGAACGGTGTTCACTTTTTTTCAATTGTAGATCTATCAAACGGGAACAGAATATTTCAACACAAAGCCATCAAAGGGAATCGCCTACCTGCAGGAGCACGGCCTTCTGTCTGTCCCAGTTGACGCTGGAGAGGTTGTCACCTTCCTAAAGGAAAATCCATCCCTGGACAAACGGATGATCGGAGAGTTTATCAGCGTTCGCAAGAACAGCCAAATACTGGAAGCATATCAAAAGTATGTTTCCACCTCCTTGATGAAAAAACATTTTGGAATCGAATCTAATCTTAACACGTTGACCGCCAAGTATGAGTTAACTCGTGCTTCAGCCAGTCATTTAACATGCAGCCAGTCATTTAACATGGCGTGTTGGCGGTCAATGTGTTAATATTTGTGCATTGCATCACTTACACAAGGCATTATTTTGATAACTACTTCAAATTGAAGTCCACATTCATTGTGCGATGTACGTTGAAAACACTTTTTGGACTATGAGCTCACTCCATGTAAAGTTTGAATTTATAAAAGGACGTGATTTTGCAAGTACAATAAAATTGTTCAAAGAGTTTTCTTTGGAGAGTATATTTTTTCGTCCAGGAAGTATTTATTTAAGAGGAGCACTGTGTTAATTTTACCATTTAGCCACGTTGTTTTCTATAACACCCGGTATTTCATTTTACACCGGTTCACCACTTTCTCTAGTTAACTATTTTCCCTATTTACCATGACAGCCATGGTATATCTATTTGTTCCAATGTACCTAGGTCGTTTAACTTTGAGGACACGAGAATTGACGAGTCGCTGCGGATGTACCTGGAATCATTTAGGTTACCTGGAGAGGCACCTGTCATCTCGTACATCCTGGAACATTTTGCAGAGCACTGGCATGTAAGTGTTGCTAATTTGATACTAGAGAAACTGGTTAAATATAATTGCAAGTTTTCCATCTTATCTGTTGTATCTTATCTTTGTATGTTATTCTGATCTCTGCCGAATGGATATCGTTATTCTTACGATATGATTACTATTCTAAATCTTTTCGACGAGCACCTAGCACGAGCTATTTATTGTTGTGATATCTCTTGTTTTTCAGCGTAACTTCATTGCTGACAATTCGGCTCTCATATCTACCAAAATCTTTATTCCCAGGCAGCTTGTAATGGTTTCTAGTAGACCCTCTATATAACAATTTAAAAGCTAATTAAGTTTTGACCAAATGTTAAAATGGCAAACTTAATGCTTACGCTTGGCCAAATATTAAAATCGCATTGCATCATTGTGTGAATGAATAAACAGATATTGTATTGTAACATTCTATGCGTACAATACTGTTACAATTTTTTATTATTCTTGCTTAATGTGTAATTGAGATGTTGTGGTTGAACCATGTAACAGTTGCTTTGCTGCTGTTGACATGGACAAACGTTGTTGTTGTGTGTACGTGAAGAGCCCCAACAAGACATTGGTGCTGACGGGAGTGTGTAAAGAGCGAACATTTATCTTCTCTACATAGTGGTTACGTTATCTCTTCTGTTGCAGTTTCTTTTGTCCCCTAAATTTATACCAAGGAAAATTGCTGTTGGTTGCAGAAAATGAATGGTGAGCCATTTGCGAATGCGGACGTGGCATTTACATTATCGTATGGTGTCATCATGCTCAACGTGGACCAGCATAACCTAAATGCAAAGAAGCAGAATGTGCCCATGACGACCGAGGTAAGAGGCAGGCTGCCCATTTTCATTGAAGGAAGCATTGCAACTTACATTAATTACAAATAGGTTTTGCTAGTTATGTAGTTAATCTCTATAATCCCGACTAGGATGGTTTTAAATTTAGTAGTGAGTTGTTGTGATGATTGATTGATGCTTTCTTTATTATTTCAGTGGTGATTTTTATTAAAATTAGGTCACCTGATGCAGATCAATCCACCCGCAGCATCTTCTTAGCTCGGTAAAACTAAATCTGTCAATGCAGGAGTGCAAGTAAACACTGTGTCAAAGCTTTTTATTCATATTTGACTGGTAATTTTTCATCATCATGCCAAGTATTTAAAAGTTAGTTCATCGTAATGTTTGCCTGGCTTCAGTGCATGCTTCTGAATTAAATTGTAATGAGATCATTAATATTATTATTATTATTATTATCAGATTACAGTTGTAATGTCTCTACTTACAAAGATGCTCACTGTTTGCTGCTGACAGAATTTCAAGCGGAACCTGTCGAAGGTGAATGGCGGCCAGGACTTTGATGAAGATATGTTGGATGAAATCTATCAGGCAATTAAGTAAGCCGTTGAATTATTGTTCTTGTCTCATTGTCTCATTCAAACGTGGTCTTGAAGTTTCAGGTCTTAGCAAGACTGCATGTGGATACAATGTAATGTTTTTGTAATGTTTTTCAACCATTGTCAGTCAGCATCATCATTCATCAGTAACCCAGCACTTGTATTACAACAGCCATTGTCTCTTGTGAAAACTGTTGTATACTTGCTGCGCCTCAGAGCCCATGTTTGGGATCATTTGAATGCTTTTTACTTAGATTATTATTTATCTGTTTGACGAACTATGTACACTAAGATTGTGGTTAGCAGTTGGGTTTTTTCAAAAGATGTATTCAATTAATTGCTTTACTTTTTTCTGGTATCTGCTGCTGTATTGTAATTTTTCCTCAGATTTATTTTGTTCTCACTAAAGATTGTGTCTTTACTCGTGGTCCTGCTCTCCAGTTGCTCCCTTTTACACATGGCTGTGTAACATTACTGAGTAATTGAGGAATCAGATAGTGAGAAACTCGTCTCTGTGTTTCAGGAATGAGGAGATCATTATGCCGGCTGAACAAACAGGAATTGTCAAAGAAAACTACATGTTCAAGGTTGGTTTTCCTAATGGTATGCATTCAATTCTTAGGTAAGCAGAAACAGGAATTCTCATAACAGATCTCTTATTATCGATCTATTGATTCTTGCTACCTTTGATGAATTCAGTATTTGGAGGTCTAGGATGTTCTGTAATTTTCAATTTATTGTGTGTTGCAAACAGCACTACTATTCCTTACAGCTTTATTGTTGTAAAGTTGATGTAATTAAATCCATAATTAATTCAGAATTTGCAGTGATGCAATGTTACGTAATTTAAGTGGCATATCTGTCTTTTAAGGTGATTCTGTGTTAGTCATTACAAGTGTAAGAGATGCATGCAATAATTGTGTTATCACACAAATTGTATGTAGCATATAATTATGAGTATATGGAAAAATCTCAATCTAAGACTGCACTTCCGTATCTTTTTTTCTACTGTGGATTATGAAACCATTTGCATCTGTTTCACTGCTTGCCTTGTGATTTTATCCTGCTTGCATCAGAAAGTATTATGATTGTAGAGAGTGATCAGAGTAGACACAATTTCAATCCATAAAAATTAAGTTAGAAATTTAATATTTTAAATACATTTTCTACTGAACCATTATCTTCACCTCACAGTCCAATTTTATCTTATGGAGTATGGACCCATTGTCTGGAACCCTATGATTCCATGGAACACACTTTTGGAAATGCTGATCTTAGGTGTGTGGGACAGGTATTATTTATGCTGGTGCTATATAAATGTATCCAAATTAATAAATGAATGGCTTCTTCAGATTCTCTTACGGCGAGGTGCTAACAGAGAGAACGAGTTCATCCATGCTCCGACAGGTGCGTTTGACTCGGACCTGTTTGCCATTGTCTGGGGTCCAACAGTAGCGGCATTGTCTTTCGTCTTTGACAAAAGCAACGATGAGAACATCATTCAAACAGCCATCTCGGGCTACAGGTATGTCACAAAAACATTTTTAACACTCAGTTTTATGCTTTGACTACTAGAGTAGAGTTTTAGGTAGGGAGGATTATAATAGTACCCCACTAGTTCAAATAATCCCAATGCCTTTTTTCTTGCTCAGATGTTCTTTTTTCTAATTTCCAACTGCATGTTGATTCCTGTTGAGTATGATAACTTTCTGCAATTTTTGAACTTTTGAAGACATTTGCCAAAGAAGAACCGTTTGGAAATTTCATTTGAGGACTAATTAGAAGACTACTCACTTTATGAAATTCAGTCATTTCATATAAGTTTTATTGATATAAGTGGGAACTTTTTAGAAGCATGTTAGTGTAGAGCAACTAGAGCATTGATGCAGAATGGAATCCGTCTTTTCGATGCTTTCGTTTTGATTGACCGACACTATTATTTATTTTGTGATATCTGAGCCAAAATATGGTGTTATGCCATTTGAAAACTTGGGTGAAACGTTATTTAATGGACATGTATTTATTTGAAGATTTCACAATTTTCTACATGCATGCTTAAATTTCTCAGTCTTACCCTAATAGATGCCTACTGTATCGACATTTTCTTCTCTGCTTGACGAGCTGCAATTCTTGGAAACAGTGTGTCTTTTGACAGGAATGATGCAATTGAAATTTAAACATGTTGAAATCAATTTGAAATATGTGCAGATGATATAAACTCCTAACAGATTTTTTTCCCTTCAAATATATCGTCTGATTGCAGTATAAATTCATTAAATATATGAATACTTGTGCATCTTTTATCCATGCAGGAAGTGCGCTCTGG
Source organism: Lumbricus terrestris (assembly GCA_949752735.1). Classification (NCBI taxonomy): domain Eukaryota; kingdom Metazoa; phylum Annelida; class Clitellata; order Crassiclitellata; family Lumbricidae; genus Lumbricus; species Lumbricus terrestris. The sequence continues at coordinate 19,276,149 of OX457044.1, forward strand.
TCTCTGCTCACTACAGCATGAGCGACGTGTTTGATAATCTTGTCATATCACTGTGCAAGTTTACAACTCTCCTCAGTTTCAGTGAGGTAACTTGCAATTTCAAAACGTATTAAAATTGTTTAAATAACACTTAGCATCGTTAACGGTGAAAGAGTTCCTTATGGTTTTAGCCAGAGGATTTTGAACAATTTGTAACAGTTTGCTGCGTAACTGTTGGCTGATTGACACTGATAAATGGTCAAAATTATCAAAATGCTAAAATTCTGTTTTCTTTGTTTTTAAGTAGAATTTAAAAGGTTTAGTGCTAGCTTACAACTTGAGCTGTTTACATCAATTGGTTAAACTAATTGCCCAGCTTATATACTTGTTGTATTTTTGATTATTATTTATACTGGTAGGACATGGTAAGCTCATCTGATGTAGCTCCTTTTCTTTGCTAGAACATTTTCATTAAATATTTCATTAAATACTTCTATTTGGTAAAATATTACTCTAATTTGGTTTTGAATTTATAAACCGGTGTTAGCTTTTGCATTGAAATATTCAGATAAAAAGTTTTAAATTTGGTTTTGATCTGGTTTCTGATTACAAACTTTTCAGAGTTCCGAGAGTTTTCCAGTCATCTTTGGCAGCAACAACAAGGCACAGCTGGCAGCACGGACGGTCTTCAGTCTTGCGCAGGCACACAGCGGAATCCTTCACGAAGGATGGAAGAACATTCTCGACTGCCTGCTCCAGCTTTACCGGGCAAAGATGCTCTCCGAAATTTTGGTTAAGGTCAGTCATGGCAGCTTCTTTGATGAATTAATTTAAGGTTAATCATTTCATGCAGTGAGACTTATTTTGTTATTAATTTGGACTGTATAGAATGATTAGACTGTGTGACAGTCTTGCAAGGATGTCTGATTGATCCTAAAGTAGTTTCACGTTGTCAAATGATTTAACGGTTTAACGGCCAATGTATAGGATTTTGCGTTCCATTATTACGCTTTGGTTGATAAGTCCTTACGTGGCGACTTGAGGTGGATTCGAACCTGCAACCCTTCAGCTGCAAGGCGACGACCATACCCACTACACCACAGCGCCCCACAAAAAAGATAAAGGATTGATCTGAGTTCTGATCTTGTTTAGATGAATTCGTTGTGATTTTGGGACAGGCTTTTTTGGCTGCTTCTAAATAATAAATAATTTTTATTATATGAAGATTTTAAAAATGCAAGTTAATGTAACTAAACACACTGCCAATGCCCTAGCTATTTGAGCACTTGGCACTCGGATGATGTGAACAAGTTTACAAGTCTTTAATTTCTGCCTGACTCTTTGAATAGGGAGTGTCAGAACGTGGAATAGTGAGTGTCATTTGGACGTTATCTTTCTGTACAAGTGGATTTTTTCCATCTATATTGTTTAGTATCATTTGGTTACAGGTGGACGATTTTCTTGATCCCGAAGGCCGGATATCTTTGATTCGTACTGAGACAACCACACAACAGCGGTAAGTTCATTCATTCATTCGGTTACTGGACAGAAGCTGGATGTATTCTATTCTGCCAGTAATGCTATATGTAGCATCTTTTTCTACAACTTTTCCAAGTGCTCCATGCTAGTTCAATTGATGCCAGAGTTCAAGAAGAATTAATGAAAATAGACTGTAGAATTTTCCTGGTATTCAGTGGAAAAAAACAGAAATGGTGCCTTCCAGCTATTCAGTGAGAATTGTACTGGGCACTTTTTTATTTATTCATTGTTGGAAGTTGACTCTTCTATGTTTTAGGAATGAAGATATTAGAGATGGTAGCTTTACTGCAACCTGAATGGTTGGCAAAAATGTGAGGCTTCTGCTTCCTTAGCATGTTATTTTTTTATTCTTGCTTAATTTGTATCAGTTGTTCAGCTGCATCCAGTTTCTGTTGTTTGCTTTCATGAAGGACGGAGTCCGGTGTCCTCAGCAGCTTTTACTCGTACTTCACCGACACGCCACAGCAGCGGGGTCCTTCGCCAGAGGAGCAGGAGGCGACAAGACGCGCCCATCGCTGCATCCAGGATTGTCATGTGGAGCAGCTCATCATGGAGAGCAAGTTCCTCCAGGTGGATGCTCTCCAGGAACTTCTCAAGGTGAGTACATCAGATGCAGAGGGGCAAGTCGGATAGAAAGGTGTTTGGGTTGATTACCCCACAAGGTATGCTGTGGTATGGTTAGGTATAGTAGCAAGAGTAGTCTGAAGCTGCAGAGATTCACCAGTCACACACAGATAAAGACCCATAAATATCAGCAATTCAGCATAGGGGTCATTGCATAATTACGTAACGCTCGAGGGTGGGTGGTAGTGTGGTCCAAAAAAATAAAATTCAAGCTAGAATCCAAGACACCCTCCCAGTTTGTTAGACTTGTTATTAGTATTATTGAGACCAAATTTCAGCCCCAGATTCGGACTAGAAGACGGTGCTCAATGACACACAAAACTTACCATGTAGTAGTGTTAGCTAGAAATCTTGATACCTTTCTTGTTTGATCAAAAACTCAACATTTGTCATGTAGATGAGCTTTAAATAGTTTCTGTTGTGTTATCATACGTGCCAGAATTAAGACTACACAGTTGTTAAGCCAATAAGTGACAAGTGTATTTTATGGAAATGAGACTTCTGGTGATTTGATCATGCAGGAAGACAAGATAGGTCAAGAGCTCCTGCAGCTGACCTTCATTTGAAGGAATTGATTTTAGCCATAAGCCTTCTGCATGTTCTTGTGATTGATCGAATTCACCATATATTCCAATGTTTAAGAGATTTAATGCTGCTTGGCAAGGTGTGACACTTGACAACATCTGAGGACTGGAAGTCACATCCGGTACTGAAGCCCTCCATGCAAAAGTAGTCAGCTTTCTCAAGTATATACTCTGCTGAAATAAAGTCAGTTTTAGAAAAATTACCAAGAACTCATTGAGATATCAATGGTTGACATAGTAAGTCACCTTCAATAAGAAACTGGAGAGTCCAATAAACAATGCACATTGGATGGTACTGTGCGCCATCAAAATATACCTTTTAGTGATCAATATGATGTAATCAATCTAAGTACGAAGGAAGAAACTCAGATTCATCAACTTATGTAATTTGGTGGCCTTCGTCACACAAGGGCATGGATAAAAGACTCCTCTTGCTGTTGTTGCTCCAGAACAAGATCTTTCAATATTATATGGTCAGATATAGAAAATGCGAGTCGGTTGCCCAGGAGATCAGCTTTGCTTCCATGAAGGTCCTAGAAAACCACCAGTAGTACCTTTCAGGTGAGGTTGTAGGTCTGGTTATGTGGCCATTTGCCTATAATTTAGAGACAAGGTGAAATATTCCACAGAATGACTCTGAAGCCTGGTGAAAGGATGGTGAGGCTTAGTGCTATTGCACTGAAAAAAGAGATTGCATGGGTGACTTTGCATCTCAGCAGATGAGGACACTACCATAATGCCTGAAGATTGGTAATTCTTTTTTACACTTCCAACAGAAAAATAGATCGAGAAAGAGGATTATAAATTAGGCAGATACTGAATTCAACACTGGTCATAGAGTGGTGAAAAACATACCTTTGAGATGTGAGAAGTTGTTCGAGGAATTCAATCGAGTCATCGCTGATGATGAAGAAAGTCAAGGGGTCGAGGGAAGTAGGAAAGCTGTCCCCACTCAATCAATAACGAAATCTGCTGTTGACACAGTGCCTCCTGCTTAGCCTTCTGGATTATAAAGACCTTATTGGATGTTGGAGTAAGAAAACGAGAACTATCGACATTCATGGACTAAACGATGTTTTTTGACAATTTTGAACATTTCCAATTTTTCAAACCAACTGAAATTTTACATTTAATGCTGACCAATTGCTTAAGTATCACACATATTGTCATATTACAACAATATTTGATTTATATTGATATAAAATACGATTGTATAGGAATGTATGCTCAACACATTATTTTGTACAGTCAACGTCTATACATTGGTCCATGCAAAGTAACACAGTCGTGGAGCACCGTCTTCCAGATGGAATAGGAAGCTGAAATTTTGTCTCAATCATACTATTGATAGGTCTAACAAACTGAGAGGGTGTCTTGGTTTCTGGCTTGAACTTTATTTTTTACCATGTATCTGTGAACCACACTAGTGGGTGGGTGGGGTCATTGAAAACGTTACGAAACGTTACGAGGGTGGGTGGGTGGGGGAAGCTGAACGTTACGTAACGCCATGAAAAAAATTATTAATGAATATTAAATCACCATCGAAAGATTCGAATGACACTTCAGGCATGATGTGGTCGAAGTTTAAACTTTGTGACATTGATTTAAAACTTAACCGAAGTAGGTCTATTTATCTGAATAAGATTCTGCAGCAGACACCAGTTACATGCCAGGTCAATTCTATTCTTCCATTTGTGGAAACCGGAAACCGCTGTTCGAATTGTTTGGACCTGTGATAGTTTTACCAACGGAACAACGTGGTAGGCCTAATTGCCCTTGGATTCCTGACATCGAAGAACCACTTTGAAGCATGTTTTACTTAGTGGACACGATCTCAAGCATTTAAAATTATTGCTCAACAAAACTCGGCAATATTTCCATTAATAATCATCGAAATGCAGAGACTAAGCAAATAATTAGTTCGTCCTAATTTTGATTAATTGTTAATGGGCTGCAGTTAGTCCGTGAAACTTTCAACAGTGTAAAATTTTATTCTTGCGGTAGGCCCTATGGCCTAATAGGCCCTAATTTAAGAAAATTACAGTTCACGCGTGACTGTCGTTTATATTAATAAAACATTGTATATATTTTAAGCCTAGTCTATATACTGTCAAATTAGCCTATAATTCACATGCTATAGCTATTTAATTCACTATGAAACTAATATATTGAAGCCAATAATAGACTTAAATCTCAACTGATTTCACTGGTCAACAAATTTTAACTTTTTTTTTGTTTCCCAAAAAACTTTGACTGTTTTATATAGAAGTTGACGTGCTGAACACGGTGGTGTTCTCAGAATTTTTGTAGCACGTAAGGTTTTTGAGAAAACGGGCATGCAAGATTTTAACTGAAATGCTTGTTTATCGCATATATTTTCAATATACTATAATATAATTTCATTGGAAAACAAATCTTTATAACAGTTCTTCTTCATAATATTGGGTGCTGATGATGACTGTATCACTTAAAAATGTTGAGAAACATGAAATTGAAGGTTTTTCATAGTTATTCCCTGTTCAGTTGCACATGTACAATGTATACACAAGATGCTACTAAAGTTCCATAGATCTAAAATGCTTTGATGCTGATTTTCGTTTGTATTCTTTGTCTGCACATCTCACTGCAGTGTCAAACAATTGTCAGACAACCAGTGGTGTAGTGGGGCGGGGACGCGGGGGGACGCCGTCCCCCCACTTTTTGCAAAATTCTTGCAAGATTGCACTTTTTGCTACAGTTTCTACTTCAATTTTCCAGGCGTCCTCCCACTTCAATTTCCAGGCGTCCCCCACTTCATTTTTTAGGACTACACCACTGCAGACAACACTGCTGGATTCCAGTTTCCCTTATAGGCCTACCGTTTTTCCACTGTGGCAATTTCCTGGTGTTCATCGCTAGATTTGTGAGGAACTTGGGAAGAAGTTCAAGTGGAAATGCAAGATGTGAATCTTAAGTGACATGTTGCATTTTATGTCAGTATACTGTAAGAATTTGTTGCAAATTTTATTGTAATTTGGAGTTCCATAGTTACCAAGAAAATTCTCCACAACATCCTTCAGTGCTTCTAGGTCATTGTCTCTGGTCCCTTCCACAGATGTTTAAACTGCTTGTCATTGATGATGTGTCTGATCTGTGGACCCACAAAAATGCCTTCCTTGATCTTGGCATCACTCATTCTTGGGAATTTCTGTTGCAGATAAAGAAAATCTTCAGCATCCTTGTGCACGCATGGCTTTTTTTAAATGTATCAGTTCCAGCTTTAAGTGAAGAGAATGCAGAAATATTTGTTGGACCGATTTATGTCCATTACTTGGTGACAGCAAACTCCAGTCTTGAACCCAGTTGTTCTGCTTTCGCTTTCGACAAACCTAAGTATCTAAAAGGTCGGTCAATTCCGACTATGTGAATGAGATGAGGCGCGCCAGACATAGGCCTACCTACTTCAAATCCGTATCACTGTCATCTATATACTCGTTCCTGGCTAGATCAATGCAGCAGCATCTTCATCTTCGTCGTCTAAACTCCATTTCTCTGGCGGCTTTGCTATATGAAGACTTTCATTTTGTGGCGCTGGTATCATTGTCGAAAGAAGATATGGACATTCAATTTCGTTTCCTATTCTAGCCCGAGAAACCAGAAACATAAGTGAGACAAACTGAGCAGCCCGTCACAGTCATGATCTGTCTGCTCTCGCCAGACCATCGGGACAGCAAACAGCATTGCCTTCACAGGAACCCCGGAGTCAAACTCTAAGATCTGCAGCACATCTTCCACAGCAAATGAGAGGCACCCATTCCTTGACTTTCTCTCCAGTCTTGCAACCAAAGTACAGCTCAAAGCTTTATTGACAAGTCCAGTCATTGTGTGTCTCTGAGGCTTACTCATATAGCATAGCCTACTCTCCACAACTGTAGCAAAATGTACATGTATCACATTTCATGCAACACTGACGAGATATTTCTACTGCCAACAACCGTCTTAAAATCTATTATAGTTTAAAGCTTATCTGAAAATAAGCTGGCTAACTTGTTATGCATCTTGAATACATGTATACAAAACTAAACTTTGGAAATACGACATCAAACTATAAACAAACAAACTGATGCCAACTTCCTCAGTGGGATATGCATGTAGACCTATGCAGAGAAGCGGTTCTAATAGTGCTTAGAACTTTTGCAGGAAGATACTAACCAGCATTAATGCATATGCAGGCCCAAGTTTATATTTATTATGCAAGACAAACATATATGTAAACTGTCCTAAGTGAATGCCTGGACATACCTCAGTTACACGAAGCTTATTATAACGTTATATCTGAAAAATGGAAATAGAAATAGAAAAATTGAAGATTTCTCAAAAACGTTACGTGCTGGGACAATTTCAAGGTCATTTTCGTGATCAGCAGCAGAAACTGCATAAGAAACACCTGAAAGTGTTCAGGAAACAAAATCACTGTTGACCAGTGTTTTTTGTAACAATCGTTACGTAACGCTGGGGAGGGTGGGTGGGTGGGTCAAGGGAAACGTTACGAAGCGTTACAGGGTGGGTGGGTGGGTCGAAAGCGGTCATTTTCGGGGTTACGTAATTATGCAATGACCCCATATGGCCAGTGGTTAAAGTGTAATAAAAGTAGTGCCTAGACACCCCTTACTTTCCAGGCTGTGCTAGCCATAGAAGTGACCGTACGACATTGACATTTGAAAATGAGCACCTGGACACCATCCATGAACCTGTCACTCTTTAAGCCTTCATATGACATCTGGTACATTTTGTACCCATTCACTGCATATTACAGTACCATTCGTGGGCACAGTGGGTTCGGTGTCTTGGAGCCAGAGGGTTCGAGATTCGAATCCACCTCAACCCGTTGCATAGAAAGATAACTTGGGCAAAGTCCTTCACTCACAATTGCTCATGTGCTTTGGCGTGAAAATCCAGTGCGGTGTTTACGCTGTAGTCGTGAATAGAGAGCTTGAAGGGGCGCTATAGATAAGGTTTGAATGATCTTTGGGTGCATTGGAAGATCAAATTTAACAGAGGACTGAATGTGTAACTGTTCCCCACATGACCTTGCCTTATCGTGAATCCGTTGCAGGCCTTGATCTATGCATCCCGTTGTCCAGACAGCCAAGAGAGCATCAATGGAATGCAGTGTGATGAGGACGCAGCCACGCTCTTCCTTGAAATCCTCATCACGGTTATTCTACAGAACAGGTAATGCGACTGAACGCGTTTCATTTGTATGCATCAGTTAAAATATAAGTCTGTGTGTATGTATTGTAGCGTAATTGTAATTGTAAATTTGTATAGCGCCACTTTAAGAGAAACTCCTTTAGAGGTACTCTAGACCTGACACCGTACCACAATAATCAGATATGTATCCATCCTTGTACATTGTACAATGTACATATACACTGTGCATGCATACAGTAGAGCCCTGAAAAATGCTCAATATTCGATTTAAAACCACTGGCACATTGCATAGGGACAGTATTTGCTTACCTAAGGTGTAATTGGAAAGTTTGAAGATGAGAGATGAATACAGAAAGCTCAATGAAGATGTTCAATCGCGAGAGGAGTGGTGATGTCGGACATTTGAATCGACCTCGAGAGGCAGTGAGCCAGAAGTCCTGGAAATTCGAGTAATATTTAGTGAATGTTAGTTGTTATGTTCTAATAATGATTTTTTTGCCAAATAGGCCACACTAGCAGGATCACTTCCTTCGAATGGCCTATTGCTCCCTAACACACACAGTAATGATTGTACAATAGCTATATAATCGTAAATCACTGTGTGTACTTTTGTGAATGTATAATTGTCTGTCTTTTTTGTGATCAATTGAAAATTGTATTGAATTGAATTGAATGTGGCTTGGTTGTAGAGATCGCATAGTTGCCTACTGGCAGATGATCCAGGATCATTTCTACAACATAATTGTGAATGCCAACGAACACACGTTCTTCGTCGAAAGAGCCGTCGTTGGCCTTCTCCGCATCACAATTAAACTGCTTCGTCGAGAGGAAATTGCACAGCAGGTAAACCAGTAGATGACTCGCTTCAATTCTATTATAGATGCGATACAATTGTTTTTGTCTGGTGTGATGGCTTTAATCGAATTACTCTAACAATGGAGAATGTGTGTCAGGATGATCGCTAGAGCTCTACGAGCTGACAGCACAAGGTAACTCTAAGTGGGGCTTGTTTTTCTGTTATGAATTCTGAAATTTTTATCTGAGAGTCAACTCGGGAAATGCTTAATAATTGAGTTAATTCCGTAGTACACTGTTGCGGTCTGTAACCGGATTGTTGAATAAACGATAATTGTTATTATTGTAGTCTATCAGGCTACGCAGCTCGATTGTTTGCATTAACTTTCAATTTCATTAGTTAAGTTAATTATTCTACAAGCATTATTCTTCGACCACTCGTCGATTCTGACGAACCCATCTGATGATCATTCATTCATATATTCATTCCATAGTAGATGCGCTTCGTAAATGTTTTAACACAATGCAATAATACAATACAATTTTACTAACGTTATTGATGTAGCACTCTGTGATTTTGCTTCGCCAGATGCTTGGCTCTCTTCGAATTCTGTTGCTGATGAAGCCAGACGTCATCCATTCGCTGTCAAAGCACATCGCGTATGGCATGCACGAGCTCGTCAAGACAAATGCGGCTAATGTTCACTCCGGACAGGACTGGTTCACCCTCTTCACCCTCATGGAGGTCGTTGGGGCAGGCACAAACCCTCCGCCTATCCTCCAGTCGAACTCTGGAGTCAACATTCCAGAAGTTCTCTCAGATGCAGGTACGCAGATGAACGTTCAGTTAATGAATTGGTCATCAGTCTGTCGTAAAATGTGAAGACACTCGATATAAAAACCTTTTAGATTGAAGGTGATCTCGATGGGTGCTTTTGAAGGCATGTAAATGTTGCCTGTCTGTACTCATAAGCACTGGGTACACTACACATGGCTGTGAAGAAGTCAACATGTCTGTTTTTTAGTTTTGTGGTTAATTTAGCAACTGAATATTACTAGAATGAACGGAAAAAGTTTGGAGAGGTGGATGATGGAAAGGGGGAATTTACTAACTACTGACGCTCTTGCTTGAAGATAAATGAGATCTCGAAAGACACAGTTTGATACCCAGATTACCCATGCTCGTTGCTCTCTCTCTCTCTTTGTCGTCGCAACCTTTCACTCCCTAGGTACAGCGATTATACGAGTTAGCTGCCAATACGTGTAATCGTGTATACAATAAAATCTTGAAATTTCTACCATCATGTTTGGTGCTGCTTAACTGCGGTTTGTCAGTGAGCTTGTCAATTAACATGAATATCATTATTGTTATTATTAGTCGGCTATTCTGTCGATTCTGGAGTCAACATAGAAATTCTTACAGTTATGAATCATTGAAGTCCCATTTTTGAACTTGTCTATTGCTTCTATTGTGGGGCACGGTAGTGTAGTGGTGGTTTGGTGCTTGGAGCCGGAGGGTTTCAGGTTCGAATCCACCTCAAGACGCCATGCAGGGACCTTGAGCAAGTCCTTCATTCACAATTGCTTGGGCGCTTTGGCGTAAAACTCCGATACAGTGTCTGTGCTGTAGTCGGGGGCACCTCTGTGTAGAAAGCTAGAAGGGGCGCTATATCAAATGCGATATATAAATAAATAGCATATTTTACGATGTTGTTGTTAGACCGTTATTGCTTAGAGGTATTGGTGACTTGTGCAGGGGCGCAGAGTGACAGCGAGGTGAATGTAACTGGGAATCAGGGTATAGACGATGGCACCAACAGAGGCTACACGTCAGACAGTGAGCTGTATGGAACTCGTCATGACAACCGGTCATCTCCATTCCCTAACGACATCCGACATCCCACGTCGACACACGGAAGCTGGCTCATGGTAAGACTCGCTCTTTCCACCTTGCTACATGTGCTACCATATGGCATCTTTATATGGCACCTCCAGTTGGTGCTACGCTCTGTTCAAATTACTTGATTGTCATCATCATCATCAGTGACAAGCTCCTGTTTACTGTATCAATGTTCATTTCTGAGGTGCTCTATAAAATCTCTGTTTATCAGAAGAGCTCTGTGACTGAATGTGAGGGTGCAGGTTGCAGCATCTTGTTTGCAGCTTAAAGCATTTTGTTTACAGGTTAAAGCATCTTGTTTGGAAATTAAAGTATCTTGTTTGCAGCTTAAAGCATCTTGTTTGCAGCTTAAAGCATCTTGTTTGCAGCTTAAAGCATCTTGTTTGCAGGTTAAAGCATCTTGTTGCAGGTTTAAGCATCTTGTTTGCAGGTTAAAGCAGGTTAAAGCATCGTGTTTGCAGGTTAAGGCATCTTTTTTGCAGGTTAGCGCATCTAGTTTGAGCTACGATCAATTTTCAATACGTTACCAGATAAACCACGACGAAGTGGAAAACTGTGGCCAAGGTCATTCCGTCTCTGCTTCTTCGTCTTCCGTCATTCCGCCGAATCAGTTCAGCATCGTTCTGAATGAAGAACTGAAACATCACGACTTGCGATCGCTGCTCAAGTGTTGCGAAACGCTGGCTTTCCTTGTGCGCGACGCAGCCCACGTCACTCCAGACAACTTTGAAAGCTGCATCCACGCTATCCGAATGTTTGTGGAAGCAAGTATCGATAGAGGTAGGTAACCAGTGCATCTTTCTAAGATCAATGTTGCTTATAATTGTTATTTTATGATGACAATAACGACGACAATTTCTATGGGACTGTAGCGCAGCGCATGCTGTTACAAGGGTGCCAAGGTAGCTACAAGGTAGGCAAACAATCAGTCAGGGATATGACTTAGAGAAGAGATCTGTCTTGAGTCTTGACGTGAAAGATTCAACTGAGTTGGCTATGGTTAGTTAGATCAATAATAATACAGTGAAAATCAATGGAAAAATCAGATTTTTCTATGATGCTGTTATTTCAGTTTCTGTCGTTGTGAATGAGAAATCAGGTGATGAATTGAATTTGTTGAATGTTTTGATCTTCTACAGCATCATCTCAGTGCTTTGGTAATCTCTCAGTGTGTTTAGTAACATTTGTCATTTAATCACTTGTTCGATTAGTACTTCAATTAAACCTGTAGACCTTAGCAGCTGCTCTGCCTCATTTCTCTGATAACCAGGCTTAGACCTCCCATTAGACATCGCTCTCTGGAAATCCATCTGATTTAAATCAGAACTCATTAATATTACTCGGCAATTAGTTTAAAAATACTACCGGTACTTTAAAAATTTGGAGTTTATGATACGATTTGTAAAATGAATGAGTTGGCTGAAAGATGGATTTTATTTAAGCATTGGCTTCTAAAGGATCATACAATCAGCCAAATTGATCTGACCTTCTGACCTATATTTGTGTCATTCTTTCCTTTTTACTGATCAAAATGCAATACATGGTGTTGGCAATCCCATACCCTCACTTGCTAAGGGTTAAAAAGACACTTTATGACTTTAGTGATACATATTTGTAGTCGCATAAAAAGTTACTTGCGGTAGATTCACTAAAATTTCAATGACGAGCATGTATTAAAATGTATGGTGAGCTAATTAATCCGTCTCGCTGTTAAAGGGTTAAAAGTGTTGCATTATTTGTTCGTTGTTGTTTGTCATCTTGTGCAACCGTTGTCTTGCTGTTCAGGAATTCAAAAGTGTTGCACTATTTGTTCGTTGTTGTTTGTCATCTTGTGTGCAACCATTGTCTTGCTGTTCAGGAATTCATCTGCACCAGAAGCAGCAGCATTCGACGTTAGGCAACAAGAAGTCGCAGCGAAAGCAGAACAAGAAGGACGGGCACAACATGAAGAAGTCAGTCTCGACGCCGAGTCATCTCGTGGGAAAAGCGGATTCGGATGAAGAGAAGGAGGCTGACAGTTACCAGACGATTGCAGTGCAGGTCTGTGCAAGTTGACTGATTAGTTCATTCAGTTCTGCCACGTTGTGCTTCTGTGGCGTATTGTTGATCTGTATCATACTTTCACCTACGCTTGTCTTATATCAATTTCAAAGCAGCATTAAACTGGATAATGCATAGGCATTTGTTATTAAGATGAGTTTACAATGTGTCACACTTCACCTACGCATGTTGAACTTAGATTCCTAAGCACTTGCTGTAGCTCCCCTTCAAGCTCACTGCTCAGAGGCGCTCCCGACTGCAGCGCGGACACTGCATCGGAGTTTCATGCCGAAGCGCTGAACAATTGCGAGTGAAGGGCTTGCCCAAGGTCCCTGTGCGGCAACTTGAGGTGAATTCGAACCGAAAACCTTTCGGCTGCAAGACAACGAACATACCCACTACACTACCACGCTCCATAAAATGGTAGCTTAATGTGGCAGCGTGAGTCACACTTGCTTGGACCTGGTTGAAGCGTGCATGTAAACAATGCTGGATAGTTGACATTATTCCATTTTTGTTATGTCAGCTTATATTAATGCTGGTTCCTTTAGTTTACGTTCTTGGACTCAAGAATCCTTTGATTTTAATTATTGTTATTATTATTACAGTAAATTTATATATCCAATGCTTTTGAAATACTTACGTACTAATACTTACATTGCCATATCCATAACCATAAATTGACATACATAATGCATGCATGCTGATAGAGGATAGGGTAATGGATGGGTTAGTTGGACATCCCTGCACCAACTGAATGGATTAAAATCTTTTCTGAAGTGGCATTATTAAGCCTTTAAGCCATGTATGCATTTCAGTGCATTGTTGGAATTTCAGTGTTGTTTGTGTTGTTACTAGCAATGTTGTTGTTGTTGACGACAGTTGCTCGATCTGATGCACACGTTGCACACGCGAGCAGCAACCATCTTCAACAGCTGGGCTCAGGAGGAGGGGGAGGAGGAAGAGCGCTGGCAGCAGCTGCAGCAGAGAGGAAGCAACGAGGGCCTGGCGCTGGATGGCACTGGAGTCGTAGTTGGAACGCTGTGGGTCATCTGCTGGTGTCCAATACTACAAGGTTAGTGGTGCACACTGTTGTTGATGGTGTCTTGTCTGGTCTGGTCAGGCACTTCTGTCTGTCTAACTAAGTAAGTAAGGATGGTCTTAAATGCACATTTTGTGATAACACAATAGGACAACAGTTATATGTTAATTATGATAGAAATAAAGGTGATGATTATTTGTAATAATAAAGTGTTTATGGTTGTATGTTAGTGTAACATTTCTTTTATCTATGCAACAGCCTAGTGATGCTCAATATGGATCTGTGTGTGTGTCTGTTTGTTATAGAATATTAACTTGTATACCGTGCAAAACAAGCATATATATATATATATATATATATATATATATATATATATATTAGTATATGTGTATTTCTATATGGATTCTTCTATATATATATATTCAATTCAATTCAATAACCATGGGCACAGTGCCCGTAGGAGTCCGATGCCCTCCTCATAATGTCTCTCCATTCCATTCTGTTCTGAGCTGCATGATATATATATATATATAGATACATATATATATATTAGTGTATGTTTATTTATAATATAATATATATATATATTATTAGGGTATGTGTATTTCTATGGATATTTAGGCCTGAGAAACATATTCGTTTGTCGGCAGCTATGCATTCATCATTCCATTGAGCCATGCAAGTGTATGAAGTCATGATATGTGTTTCCGTAGCTTTCTTAGATTTCATTACAAACAATACACGAACTTTCTATTTTTGTTAACCTTATACATTAATCGTCTTTCTTAGGAATTGCACGTCTATGCTGTGACATGCGACGTCACGTGCGAAGTCAGGCGTTGAACTATCTGCAGAAGGCACTTCTGTTGCACGACCTTCAAACGCTCTCTGCCATCGAATGGGAAAACTGTTTCAACAAGGTGAGCTACTCGGATAAGTTACCTGGAGAAGGTACTTGAGTTACGTTGGCACTTCTCATGTGCTCAGTTTGGAGAAATATTACCGAAGCTATGTGTGCATGCACGTAAGCAATGTCAGAGGAAGTGACGTATTTGTGTTTTTGTTAAGTGAGCTTATATCGATGCTGGTCCTTGCAGTTTAGGTTCTTGAACTGAAGAATCCTTTGATGTGAATTATTATTAATGTTATTATTATTATTATTATTATTATGACTAGATCATTGTTATTATTGTTGTTGTTTTATTATTATTATTATTATTATTATTAGAATTACTATCATTATTATTATAATTATATTATTAATTATTATTACAGTAAATTTATATAGTACCACTTTGGAATTGGTTGATTGATTGATTGATTGATTGATTGATTGATTGACTGATTGATTGATTGATTGAGTTGTGACTTCATTGCTCATATTCTTCATTCACAGCGTTTCTTTCATCTTCATTGCTTGTCAGTCTCATTTGATTGTGGATCTCGTATTTACTTTCTGCAATGATTTTTCTGTCTGTGTTTATTATGATTGTTTTCATATATATGTGATCTTTTCTTCAGGTGCTCTTTCCTCTGTTGTCTAAACTACTTGACAATGTCAACAGCTTCGATCCATCAGGCATTGAAGAGACTCGAATACGTGCGTCGACTCTGCTTTGTAAGGTAGGAAATACAACTGGAACTGTGTTGGACTCTCATCATCATGTCTCTGTGGCTAGTCTGAAGCTTTGTAAGTTTTCTGTCTTGCTCTGTCTTTTCTTTAACCCTTTAACAACAAGCTCCGTTGGTTTACAGTAAATTTTGGTACACACTTGTCGATAAAGGATTGATTTCACTCAAGGCTAAACTAATCTGTTTCAACTTGGTTATTTACTGTGACTTGCTTTGCTTCTGGTTTCCCTGACATATTGAATTCAGATTATGATTTTGACTACAGTTTCATTTGATTAATGTCATTTACATTACCGTAATGGAGCTATGGAAGTCATGTGACTGACTGGATTATAGAGCTCTGTTAATGAATATGTTTTTTCTGTTATTAATATATATTATAATTTATACATGTTGGTTGTACCTGCAAAATGTTTCAAACATTGTGTTGTTGACTGTGTTTTAGTAATTGTGGTTCTGATCCATCATATTGCTAGTGATCGTTCCACTGTCTTACTGTTATTGGTGGTTGTGTTTAGCAAATATGCTGCAATGTGTTTGGTGGTTGTTAGGTGTTTCTTCAGCATCTGAGTCCTCTGTTGAGTCTGTCAACGTTTACGGCTCTCTGGCTCACCATACTCGAATACATGGACAAGTACATGCACCTGGAACGCAGCGACTTACTTGTGAGGCAACAATTTCTTTATTCTATCTGAAGATGCATGATTTACTATGATGAACACTAAAACACGGAAGTCTTTATATTATTATTATCTTTATTATTTCGCAAGTTTTATATAGCGCCTCTTCAAGGTAGGCTACTCAGAAGTGCTCCTGACGCAACTATGAATAAATAGGACAAGAGAGAAATGAGGAAGACAGACCCGGAAAGCAGCTGCATTGAATACTGATTGGAGCGAAATATGCGGCGGTGTTTTCGTTAGCCGTTGAGCAATGAGTTTGAGTAATCAACGTGGAAACAGATGAAGGCATGAAAAACTGTGACAACAGCTAAACCATACACTCTGGGCACATTTGCAGATACACTTCCTGTAGTAGATCACCTCATGTGGGTAAGCGAACTCTTTGTGGGTGTAGTTCGAAAGTTTGATCTTTAGACAAAGCATCAACACAGACATTCTACACCTCGTGGGGCGCGGTGGTGTAGTGGTAGCGTCGTTGCCTTGAAGCAGGAAGGTTCGAGGTTCGAATCCACCTCAAGTCGCCGCGTTGGGACCTTGGGCAAGTCCTTCACTTGCATTTGCTCAGCGCTTCGGCGTGAAACTCCGATGCAGTGTCCGCTCTGCTGTCAGGAGCGCCTCTGAGTAGCGAACTTGAAGGGGCGCTATAACAAGTGCACATACGAACAAACACTTGGACAGCCATTCATTTGAGTTACACACACACACACACACATATTATCCAGTGTTACCTGATGCATATGATATTTGGTTTTATAGTGGGAAGCAATACCAGAGTCACTGAAGAACATGCTGCTTGTGATGCACACGGCTGGCATCCTGCATCAGGGACAGACAGAGGAATCGCAGCTGTGGAGGCTGACGTGGGATCGCATCGACACGTTTCTGCCGAACCTCAAGAACGAAGTCTTCAGACCTAACGATGCTTCAGGTCGGCCCCTCACTTCCCATTCACATTGTGAGGTGCGGTGGTGTATGTACGTATGTAACTATGTATGTATGTGCACTTGTTATAGCGCCCCTTCAAGCTCGCTACTCGGAGGTGCTCCCGACTGCAGAGCGGACACTGCAGAGTGGACACTGCATCTGAGTTTCACACTGAAGCACTGAGCAATTGCGAATGAAGGACTTGCCCAAGGTCCCTATGCGGCGACTTGTGGATTCGAATCTCGAACCTTCCGGTTTCAAGGCAACGACGCCACCACTACACCGCCGTGCCCCACGTGTAGTGTAGTGGGTATGTTCGTTGCCTTGCAGTTGGATGGTTGCAGTTTCGAATCCACATCAAGTCGCCTCGTAGCGACCTTGAGCAAGTCCTTCACTTGCAATTGCTAGTGCGCTTCGACGTGAAACTCTGTTCAGTGTCTGTGCTGTAGTCGGGAGCGCTTCTGAGTAGAACCTTGAGAGAGCGCTATAACAAGTGCACATACAAACATCATTGCAGTCTTTATTTTATATCTTATGGGGTGTGGAGGTGCATTGGTAGGTTCGGTGCCTTGGAACCTCGTCCGTGCTACGGCGCCATAAAAAATCATCTTATTATTATGCTTAATTGTCTCTGAGCATTATCTGTGATTTTACTTGAACAGATCCAGACCGTCGGTCTGTGCGTGACAACAGTCCATCTCCACCACCTGTTACTCCTCCCACTCGTCCGGCTTCTCCCCCTGTTGTCCAGACTCAGCAGCCGCAACCGTCGGCCAGCGCTGTTTCCCTGCAGACCACGGCCAGCGGCAGTTCGAGTTCATCCCAAGTCACCGCTTCCAGTCACCAATTGGCATCAGAGTCGAACTCTCAGACATCAGACGGTAGGCTACATATTATATGTATATTCTGATTTATTTATTCCTTTGTGTACTGTTGCTTTCTAGTATGATCATTGTGCTATGAAGAGCATTCTTCAGGTTAGGGGGTCATCCAGGAACACAGTGCCTGGTTGTTTTAGTAGCTGGTAGCTGATGTGTGGTGGGGCCCAGTGGTATGGAATGGCCTCCCTCTTGAGCTGCGTGCCCTAGATCACTGTCTGAGATTTTCTATGAGCACTTGAAGACTGTTCTATTTCGTCATGCTGGAGTTGGGAGCACCTCTGAGTAGTTTCTTTGAAGAGGTGCTATATAAATGCTTGGGTGAATGAATGTTGTCGCTTCTATGATGTTGATTCTTGATGCCTCGGTGAACTTCACGATTCATCATTCAAACATTTTTACTACAAACATTTCTAGCGCTCACAAAACCACTTGACTTATAACTTTGACGATACTTTTGCATGTGACAGCTGCCCAGCTATGGAAAATCTCCACTTCTCTCTCTCTCTCTTGGGCTTTGTGTGTAGCCTCCTGTACCTACCAACCCATCTCCCGACAGTCCTGTCGTATCATGTTGAACCATCTCTTCTTTGGTCTTCTCTTTTTCCATGCACATGTCCGACAAGTCCACACTGAAATGTAAATAAAATTATGTGTTGCCCATGAAGAACATGAAGAACTCTGCACAGACTCCAGAGTGCTTCTGCTTCCTTTTCAGCCCCAGAAACACCTCTGAGAACATGTATGCATAATTTTATATACAATTATACATGTATATGGGAATTTATATAGCACCTCACAACAATTCACAAAGACTCTTAACCTATAGCCACCATCACTTGTTCTAGACAAGTGTGACATCCTCTGAGTTTTTTTAGACCTTTGTTTACGGCCATGCTCACCAGAAATAAATTATTTAAAATAGTTATTGAATTTATTATGTACATCAAGTAAGTAACTAGACATCTGGATCTGATTATATTGCCTATCTAAAAGGAATGATCATTACTAAAGATGACATTTTCAATACTTTAAAAAAAAATTATTTCCTATGTACCCATGTGTGGTGTGTCACTTGGTTTTGTCATTAAACGAATATATATAGCTTACCATAGGTTTTGAGGATAATGAAGACAGATAAATGTTTGCAGAGTGTGCAACTACTTATGCTTGGAGTTGAATAAAAGCTGCAAAATGCTATTAATGTTAATTGTTTAGATTCAGCATTGGCAGAGAATCCGTTGGCCAATTCCGCCACACCTGGCGTTCCGCAGTACTACCTTCACCCACCCCTTCCCGTGATGATCGTCAATCCTACGACAGCGCCAGGGGATCTCTCGCGAGGATCCATTCTGCCACTGCTGCTGAACCCGGACATTCTCCAGCAGAGCACGACAATTCCGGTCATATCGCCTCAGGTAACTAGCTCAGGTAAATGACTACTCAGCCAGATAATCGCTGTGCTTAGTGGTGTAGTGGGTAGCATGCTGGATTATCAGTTATGAGGTCATGGGTACAAATCCCTGCCACTCTGGAAATTGAACCTGTCACTTTTGCAGGGTTTTTACAGGTACTAGAAAATAATGAGATGCATACTTGTGTTGTACGCGCTGTTGATTGATTGCGTTCTTGTGTTTGTAGAGGCGCCCTTGTAACGGCATGTGCTGTGTCATGGTGCCATAGAAATTGTCATCAATATTATTGTTGTTGTTGTTGTTGTTGTTGTTGTTGTCGTCGTCGTTGTTGTTGTTGTTGTTGTTGTTGTTGTTGTTGTTGCATACCTACTTGTATATGCAATTATGCGTGACTGCGTTTTTATTCTGTGAAATTATATAGCGCCTCTTCACGATATTTACATACTCAGAGGTGTTCTGTGCGCTGACCTATATCATGATGCTAAATATCATTACAATTATCTCCCTGCTATTAACCACACCACAGCATATTATTATGATTATTACTATTATTAAATATATTTGTAGCTTATGTTTTTTATGTTTGTTACTGAATGTTTGCTAAATTGTACATTTCAGATGCCAGTCGATAGATCACAAACGGCCTCTCTGTCGCAATAGACACGCACGTCGTTCGTGAATGACTACATCAGCAAATAAATTAATTAATTTAATTAGATAAATAAATATTAACTGTGTTATTGACGAATGACTGATATACAGTGAAAATATATGCATGTCGTCACCTATATTTAAGAAATGGGCATGATTTTTATAACTGTATACCATGTACATTGAAAATATGTATGATGCATATATATATTTGAAATTCTATTAAAGTATACCTGAAAGACATATAAATATATAAAATGTGTATACATATGTGTGTGGGTGTGTGTATAATATTTGTTATAAATGTGAATGTTATGCATTTATATTTGATAAATCGGTATATGCATATACTGAAATAGGTTTTGCTTACAAGTATCTGGCATTTGTGATGGGAACATTTGACTTGGAGATGTGATAGATTGGGTGACATTGAAAATCCGTTTTGGAGTCGTTACAACCAATAAGTAAAAACACTTGGATGGTATTGTTATCACATACGCTGCAAGAATTGCTTTACTGATGTAATATTATAAGGTCTCTTACCATACGTTTACTTAAAGGCTGTTTATTTGTGTGCATCGTGTACAAAGGTCCATGGAGGATATTTGAAAACAACCAGGATATTACGAGTGAAAATAATTCCTTTCTAATGCGTTTCTGTATACAGTTTCATTCTCTGAAGAAAATGTCTTGTGACAGCAGACACTGCGGTTGGTCCACTGAGATGTCCTGACATGTATTAGAAGCACAGTACCTTTAGCCTGCTGCCGGACAAAGTAATGTAGCTTTTTGCAATAAAGAGCAATGTCTGGACGTGGGCTACAATGAACATGTTTGGTTGCGGTTGTAGAACAAGCATTCTGACTGTGTAGCTGACTGCTGTGGCCAAGCGTAACAGTTTTAGAAATGTATACTATCATTATTGTTACTATGGATCGATGTGCGTATGTTTCTGGGCTATTACGAAGCGTATTTATGAAACTGTCAAAGTGTTATGAATATGGTTGTCGTCTAAAGTAACTGAAGAGGTGCATCTTAACATCTTAGACCTAGAAAAGCGACTTCTGCAGAGTTGAACACTTAAGCAATGAACTGCGTTGGTGAAACCAGTAACTTTTAGTACACTGTCGTTGTTAAAGTCATTCATTCATTCTGTGAACTTGTACAGCGCCCCTACTCGGAAGCGCTCTCAGCCGAGAAAAAAGGAAAAAAGACTTCAGGGCTGTTTTTAAGGAATTTTTAGAACTGCACAACTCTTACCGTTCCCAATCCTCCATGGGAAATTACTTCCAATCGGAGGACAATGACCATTTTTGCTAGTTTTTGCTGTACAGAAGTGCTTCTACAACTGCACAAATTCATTTAGAACTGCACATTTTGTGTACAACTGCACGTTAAAAAAAGCCCTGAAAGACTTGAGTAATTTATACAACAAAGTTTGATGGGTTAGAGGTAATACATGCAGCTCCAATGGAGGGGCATTCCAGCTGGAGAGCCTGTCACATAGAAAAGTGTTTAATGGGTTATGGTGACAGCTCTAAGGTCAATGGTAGGATTGTGTTAAATCAGTGGTTCCCAACCTTTTTTTACTCTAGGGCCACTTTTTCTAAGTTGGAGGACACGTGGGCCACTTTTTCCATGGACTTCAGTCTTTTTCTTAGTTGAGGGATATTAGGTGGTCACAAAGGTAAAATTTAATGAAACTAAAAGCATATAATTGAATCCAAATAATTTGTTTGATGTTATTTATAGACGTCAAAATAAAATAATTTATAATTTAAAATAATTGTGTGTTCTATCCTGTCCAAATGGTCAATTTTTTCATATATTTTTGTAAAAATTTTGCTTGAGAGGCGAGGGCCATTTTTTGTGGCCTGGCAGGCCATTTTTGGCCCACGGACCATGGGTTGGGAGCCACTGTGTTAAATGAATGGACCAATGTAGGAGACTTCACAATATACTCGTGTCTAAGTATGGCAGCGATGTACATGCAGATCTCTACTAGTCTAGTTAGTGACTGAATAAAACTGTGACCTGACTGAGTTGAAACTTGCACAGCCAGCTTTCATGTGTGCGACATGGCAGAGCCAACGCCTCTGAATCCTAGCGTAGGAGGAAGGCTTGATTTTGATTCTATCCTCAAAAGAGAGCCAGTGGAATCTATTCCTCATATTGGGCTTAAATATGAAAGAATTTTTATAGACTTTCCTCTTAGACTAAGAAGCACAGTTTTGAAGCTGGCATAGTATGAATTTTAACTGACGTACAAAGATTGAATTGCAATGGACCAGGCACAACAACGGGACAAATTGGTATGAGAAGTTGTTGCAACGCTAATTGAAAGATAACCGAGAGTTGTGTATTATCGCATTTCAAGTGTGCTACTGTTTGTTGATGTTGTAACATTGTTTGCTATGTTACGCTGATAGACAAAGGAAAAATATGGCACATTTACAGGTCTGTTTAACCCTCTGGCCCTGTGTCTCGATATGTATGATGTTTAAAGCTGCGCTGATTGCTGAACTTATTGCTATGTAGGTACCTTGAGCAAGTCCTTGACCAGCAAAAGCTGCCTAGCAATTTCAACTAATTAATGTCTTACTGATAGATACATGTTAATTAGCAACGCTAATTGAAAGATAACCGAGAGTTGTGTATTATCGCATTTCAAGTGTGCTACTGTTTGTTGATGTTGTAACATTGTTTGCTATGTTACGCTGATAGACAAAGGAAAAATATGGCACATTTACAGGTCTGATAGACAAAGGAGAGAGTTGTGTATTATCGCATTTCAAGTGTGCTACTGTTTGTTGATGTTGTAACATTGTTTGCTATGTTACGCTGATAGACAAAGGAACCCTCTGGCCCTGTGTCTCGATATGTATGATGTTTAAAGCTGCGCTGATTGCTGAACTTATTGCTATGTAGGTACCTTGAGCAAGTCCTTGACCAGCAAAAGCTGCCTAGCAATTTCAACTAATTAATGTCTTACTGATAGATACATGTTTTGCATGATGCAAACCAGAGGAATATGAGACGTATGTTTGATAATAATAATATAATGTCTAATATGGAATTTAATAATGCTGCAGTTTGGTGTCTTTATGTTCATATTACATGCTTTCCTAAAAAAACGACTTTGTAATCTTTCCAATTCTTTCAAACTTAAGCGAGCAATGTGTGGTGCACGTAAGAATTCTACTGTACAAAGACTGACCTAGTTGCTTGAAATCTTCGGATTATATAAGGTATATATATTTTTATGAATGTATATATATATATATATGCACATATATACCTATTTAGGTCGAAAGTGATCTTTTTCGCTTTTTGAGTTAATGTAAAGACCCTGCATTTTCAAATATTCATTAAGTAACCATAAACTGGTTGTTTTGGATGACGCTGGGTCATTTAAAATTATAAACAATACAACAAGTTTCTTCCTTTCTATTTGTGCAGATGTATGTATCGCTGTTCATAATATTTCCGCCTGCTTTTGGAAGTTGGGCTTTGATATAACGGTACAAATATTTTCCGCTGTAAAGTAATCTTTGATCAGTGTAACTTTGCACGCCTGTAAATACAACAAAGATTGCCGAGCGTAAATATCCGCGTATGAATTGTCGTGATTGTACAGATCGTAACTGTAGAATATTTTGTCGAGAGTGTTTGGATTGCATTATGCACAGCAGCAGGCCTTTGATCTTTAGCGGATGGGTCGAAGGCGTTGTGGGGGATCGTAGGCTCCGTTTATTTTCATTTATGTTGTGAAGTTTTTTGTGCTCAACTGTGTCTAGCAGTCGCTCGTTGTGTGTGAGATGTTTTAGGGGAATTGTATCAATTGTCATTTCTCATGGTTCCTGAGTAAAGATGTGAGACACTGTGTTGTCAATGTTTCTGATGGTTTTTTATCCCGTAAATGGAACCTGGACCCATGGGCGTTTTTAGAGAAGTGGGTGGGGGCAGGGCAAAACACAATGATCACTGTTAAATTTTTTGTATTTTTTGTCAAGAACTTGAAAAGACAGAGTAGGAAATTAAGAACATGGGTATTTTGCAAACAGGTAAAGTACGTCGTGAACATGATAATTTGCGAAAATAATACCCAAAAAACCAGTTGCTGCCAGGCCCGCATTAAGCAGTGTTTAATCTAGTCCCCGTCCTCTGGGGGGGAATTCAGGTTTCTGGGGGGGGACAATTGAGCGTCCGAAGGACGCTCGTGAGGCGCGTAGCGCCGAGACTGGGAGGGGGAGGGTATGGGGAGGGGGATGTGCCCCCTCCCCATCAGAAACTTTTTTAATTTCCCCATTGCAATGGCAGCATTTTAAGGTGTCATCTTAACAAAATAGCTGTACTTTTTCAGTGACCAATTAGAAACTTTTTGAATTTCCCCATTGCAATGGCAGCATTTTAAGGTGTCATCTTAACAAACTAGCCATACTTTTTCAGTGACCAATTAGAAACTTTTTGAATTTCCCCATTGCAATGGCAGCATTTTAAGGTGTCATCTTAACAAAATAGCTGTACTTTTTCAGTGACCAATTAGAAACTTTTTGAATTTTCCCCATTGCAATGGCAGCATTTTAGGTGTCATCTTAACAAACTAGCCATACTTTTTCAGTGACCCATCAGAAACTTTTTTGATTTCCCCATTGCAATGGCAGCATTTTAAGGTGTCATCTTAACAAAATAGCTGTACTTTTTCAGTGACCAATTAGAAACTTTTTGAATTTCCCCATTGCAATGGCAGCATTTTAAGGTGTCATCTTAACAAAATAGCTGTACTTTTTCAGTGACCAATTAGAAACTTTTTGAATTTCCCCATTGCAATGGCAGTATTTTAAGGTGTCATCTTAACAAAATAGCTGTACTTTTTCAGTGACCAATTAGAAACTTTTTGAATTTCCCCTTTGCAATGGCAGTATTTTAAGGTGTCATCTTAACAAACTAGCCATACTTTTTCAGTGACCCATCAGAAACTTGTTGAATTTCCCCATTGCAATGGCAGCATTTTAAGGTGTCATCTTAACAAAATAGCTGTACTTTTTCAGTGACCAATTAGAAACTTTTTGAATTTTCCCCATTGCAATGGCAGCATTTTAGGTGTCATCTTAACAAACTAGCCATACTTTTTCAGTGACCCATTAGAAACTTTTTTGATTTCCCCATTGCAATGGCAGCATTTTAAGGTGTCATCTTAACAAAATAGCTGTACTTTTTCAGTGACCAATTAGAAACTTTTTGAATTTCCCCATTGCAATGGCAGCATTTTAAGGTGTCATCTTAACAAAATAGCTGTACTTTTTCAGTGACCAATTAGAAACTTTTTGAATTTCCCCATTGCAATGGCAGTATTTTAAGGTGTCATCTTAACAAAATAGCTGTACTTTTTCAGTGACCAATTAGAAACTTTTTGAATTTCCCCTTTGCAATGGCAGTATTTTAAGGTGTCATCTTAACAAACTAGCCATACTTTTTCAGTGACCCATCAGAAACTTGTTGAATTTCCCCATTGCAATGGCAGCATTTTAAGGTGTCATCTTAACAAAATAGCTGTACTTTTTTAGTGACCAATTAGAAACTTTTTGAATTTCCCCATTGCAATGGCAGCATTTTAAGGTGTCATCTTAACAAAATAGCTGTACTTTTTCAGTGACCAATTAGAAACTTTTTGAATTTCCCCTTTGCAATGGCAGCATTTTAAGGTGTCATCGTAGCAAAAAAGCTGTACTTTTTCAGTGACCAATTAGAAACTTTTTGAATTTTCCCCATTGCAATGGCAGCATTTTAAGGTGTCATCTTAGCAAAATAGCTGTACTTTTTCAGTGACCCATTAGAAAATTTTTGAATTTCCACATTGCAATGGCAGCATTTTAAGGTGTCGTCTTAACAAAATAGCTGTACTTTTTCAGTGACCCATTAGAAACATTTTGAATTTCCACATTGCAATGGCAGTATTTTAAGGTGTCATCTTAACATGATAGTATCATATATTACAGTAGTAAATAATGTCATTATAATCATATAATAATAAATAATATCACGGTATATTATAACACTTTATCAAAAAACAATGATGAAGACAGTAACTAAAAACCAATATCATTTCGTCAAATTTTTCTGGGGGGGGAAATTTCAATCCTGGGGGGGGAACTTTCCCCCCCCAGAGACGTCTAGATTAAACACTGCGCATTAAGGTAGGTGCTAAGGGTGCTGCAGCACCCGGGCCCGCAGCTTTAGGGGCCCGCATTTTCGGAAATGATGAAATTTCTAGCAAGAATACAGAAACAATAATGAAAGTTATCGTCGATGAAATTTTGACAAAGTTCTCCCACACATCCGATTTATTAGCTCCAGCTTATGAATTGGTTGACATCGCAGGAACTTATTGTTATTGTAAATTTATCTTTGGGAACAGGACCGGATTAAGAAATGTGGGGCCCTGTTTCGAAAATTTTTGCGGATCTTCAGCCTTTTTTAGTTGTTTGGTTGAAATTTGCTAAAAATCTAAAACATTTCGGAATTTTTTTCCGCATGTGTGGGCCCCCTAAGGTGTGGGCCCCCTGATTGGCCGAACATGCTGAACATGCCTTAATCCGGCCCTGTTTGGGAAGTATCAACACTGTCAACAGTGATGGGCTATCTTAAATTAGGACATGCGGGTCGATCATTTTGACTGGCTTCTTTAAAATAATGAGAGAAATAACGTTAGAAGACTTGTTATTGGATAACTCTTAATTTCTTAAACCTATTATATCTCATCAAGTCATCATCTTCTTCTCTAGTTTGCTGCCTCCAAGGCTGTCTGAAATGTCCGATGCCTCTTCTTCAAACTTTCCATAGGCCTATCCATTTGTTATTATCCAATCCAGCATAAGCTGTCGTGGTCCTCCTCTTGTTCGCTTCCCTCCATTTTTTCTTCATGACCGTTCTTCGCAGTGAGCCTGTATCCTACCCACTTCCTTTGTCTCGATCTCTTTCACTGTGTAGGCCTACTCTTCTCTGATAATTCTTTCCTAGACCTTATAATTGGTGCAAGAAGATCATGACGCTCTAAAGAGCGGTTTGCCAGGATATTATTGGAGTTTGCGAAAGAAATATGATGCTATATTTTATTAGACCTGGAAATAGGAAGAACGAACTTATAAATTTAAATTTAAGAATTACGATAAACTGAAAAGAAAAGAGGAAACAGGAATCCCTTGGCCGTATAGTGTATACTCATTAGTAAACACGGTATAATTACATGCGTGTGGGAGAACTTTGCCATGGTAGACCAGACTGGCTGACAGAAGACTGAGAGGAGGGCCCGCAAGGTTACCACAGCACCCGGGCCCGCACTAGCCTTAATGCGGCCCTGGTTGCTGCTAAGATCACGATGACCACATCATCAACGTAGGCTACTATTTCTGTGGGGCATGGTGGTGTAGTGGTGGCGTCGTTGCCTTGAAGCCGGAAGGTTCGAGGTTCGAATCCACCTCAAGTCACCGCATAGGCAAGCCTGGGCAAGTCCTTCACTCACAATTGCTTCGGTGTGAAACTCAGTCGGGAGCACCTCTGAGTAGAGTGCTTGAAGGGGCGCTATAACAGGTGCACATACAAACAATAAAATAGAATAGAAGAAATGCCCATCAAATTATCAAGAATAATGTGATCATAAAATGTCATTATCAGCTCAGCTGTTTAAAGTCATGTGGTCTTTCAATCGTCCTTATTGGTCAGCGCTAGTTCTACTTTCCTTTCTAATGGTTATTATGTGTCGGATACATATGCATATTTTCTCTTTTATAGAAAAGGAAAAGCCTTTATTTACAAGCACCCTTAATTATTTCTCTCCTTTAATTTAGTTTTCCGAATTACGAGGTGATAGTGAAACAGGTTTCACATTGGGCCTATAAAAACGCACCAAGGTAGGCCTAATAATAATAACCATAGGCCTCAAATAGGACTAAACGTGGTCTTTAAATTTGACAAATTTCCCATTGTATTTGCGCGTGACTGTTTTGCTGCTCTTGTCAAAACTCAGAAGTTGATCGAGGTATAATCAATCCTCTGTCAGACTGTGAGACTCCCGCGTCTTATATGTTATTTTGACCCACTGACGAGCGTTATGCCGCTGCAGGTGAGCCAATTAACCAACTATAGGCTTACATGGTGGCCAGTGGCCTGCAGTTGTAGGTCAATAAATTAGGTGTCCCCAAGAAATGTGGCCATCAGGGAGCGTGCAAAAAACCGATGATTCTAGGTTGATCCATGAAAAGGAAAGTATATATGTAAAAAACATTTTCGCATTCAAAATTATTGTAGGCTTGAGAAAATTATCACTTGGCCGTTTGGTGAAAGTACGAACCTGGTGACTAATTTGCACTCCTTTGCATAGGCCTATACTCATTAAATAGGCCTACTTCCATGTAGCCTATAATCGTTGTTTGCACTATCTCTGCATGGCCGCATCCAGTGGTGGATCCAGAACGTTTCGAAGGGGGGGGGGGGCAAAATTTTCGGTCTTGCATGGGCCAGGATAAATTTCATCTTTAGTCGCCGGAAAATCTGATGACCTTTTTTAAAAGTCGTTTGTCCGATTCTCACGGAAAAATATACCATTTTATTCGCCAAAAAAGTTGATGACCCTTTTTTAGTCATCATAGATAGAGTACTTCTTTTTAAAAGGGTTTGCCGGACTGATGGGGGGAACGTCCATTTTCCACGACACAATGACTGGTGCAAAATAAAGAATTTTCTAAATGGGGGCCATGGCCGGATTGCCCCCCTGGATCCGCCTCTGGCCGCATCGAATATAGGCCTAGGCTTAATTAGCATAGGCGGAGACCCTGTCCAGAAGTTGGGGGGACGAGCGAGCGGCCGACTTAAAGACGATCGCCGAGGCGCGACATTTTGAGCAGACGACATCAATTTTCATCGACCAAATTTTCCGACGACCTTTTTTAGTCATTTCGTCATCTCCTGAAAACATACAATTTTCCCAGTCAAAATAGCTGATGGCCTTTTTTTAGTATAATCTTCTTTCTTCTTATATTACCAGAATGAACCAAAATATCCTCAGTGTCCTAATACTGTATAGGCCTAAATATAGGCCCTAGAAATTTACGATTCTATCTATGAATATTTCTTAAATGTTGGGAGGGGGGACATGAGCATGGGAGGTCCCCCGCCACAAACATTGGCGCGACCGTACCCCTATTCCCCCTAATTAAGTCTCCGCCCATCAAGGGCGTATAAAGAAATTTTTTAGGGGGGCCAAAATGTTCGGTCTTGAGACAGGAAAAAATGTTCGTCTTGGTCGCCGAAAAATCTGATGACTTTTTTAGTCATTTGTCTCGAATTTCCAAGAAAAAAATGCCATTTTCCCCCCAAAATAGGCCTAGTTGATGACCTTTTTTAGTCGTACGGACCTCGTATAAATATACGGACCTCGTGGGCGTGGGGCGGGGCCTGCGGGACTACAGTACTACTCATGGGGGTGGGGCCACGTCAACTTTCCGACCAGATCGAATAGCTGGTCAAAAAGAAAGAAATTTCTAAATGGGAGGCTATGGCCGGTGACACGAAACGGAGTATCCCCCCTGAAAGCTATCCGGAGGGATGAATTAATCTATCCCCCAGGATGGAATTAACCGGTCTATGCTATCCGGGGGGATAAACCATTCTATCCCCTTTTTTGAAAAATGAGCATAATAAAAAAATTGATGCTGTAATCAAAATTTAAAGTGACTCCAATTGTTTTAAATGTTCTAAGCAACGTTCAGAGTAAGGCAACTCGAATTTATTTAGTGACACTGAGTGTTCTTAAGTGTTTTAAAGGTTTTAAGTGCTCTAAAAACAGGGCAAAACAAATTATCTAGTAGGAATAAACATAACTGTTAGTGTCATTGTTCAAAACAAAGCAGATGAAAATTAATTTTCCAAAAAAATACATGCGGAAGCGGTTTTTTCGACTTTTTGTAATTTGGGGGGATAGAATTAATACGGGGTATACTCTATTTCGTGACACCGGCCGGATCCCCCTATATCCGCCCCTAGCTGCCACCCATGTTAATTATATCCTAAGTCCTTGATTCGGTCCTCAAGTCCAAACTGGGAAATAATAGCTAGACGTCCTTTATATCAGGGATCTCATTCGATCATAAACATAGGCGGAGACCTGGGCCGAGAATTGGGGGGACGGAAAGACGCGAGATTTTCCGAAAAATTTCTGACGACCGGCGAAATCTCGAAAAAATTTGTATTTTCGCCGCCAAAAAAGTTGATGACCTTTTTTTTTAGTCATCCAGCCAAATCTCGACGAAATTTTTTTTTCTATTTTCGCCGCCAAAAAAGTTGATGACTTTTTTTTTTTTTTTTAGTCATCCGGCCAAATCTCGACGAAATTGTCTATTTTCGGCCGCCAAAAAAGTCTTGACGCTCAAACATTGGGGGGGACAAATACATGGGCCGACCCCCAACACTTTTATTGGGGGGGACTGTCCCCCCCTAGGTCTCCGCCCATGGATCATACTCATGATCTCATCTTTCTTCTTCTCATCGGCCTCTCCAATCTCTGGAACGGTCTGACTTGCTTGCCCGGTTGCCCCACGAGTTAGGACCACTATAGATATTACCCATGCATGCCCGATTCTTTGCTATCATTGGGTCATCCTCGTGGAATGCGCCCTATCCTCCACTCTGCGTAAGACGTATATGCTTCTCTCTGGATTTTCCTTTTAGGAAACTCAGGGTTACTCGTCGTTCTGTCTCCTCCATCTTCAGTAGGCCCATATGTATGCCTTAATTCATGGTTTTACACAGTGCCTAAAGTGTGGAAAAAGAAGTGCCATGGACGCCCCTTACCTCTCCAAAAGAAGTGCCTCCCCCTTAGGGCCTGCCTTAATTCCAGTCTGTGCTCGCCAATAAGTGGCAGCGCTAAACGGCGTTAAGATTTTAAAACAAGTGCATGGACGCCGTCCATGACCGTCCAGACACACTTTAAGCCATGCTCTTACATGTTCTCGAATTACCTACTGCAAAATTGTCAATTGTCTTCTTCGTCTCTCCTTGCTTCAGTCGGTGCTCAACTCAGCTCCTAGACTGAGGGGGCCCGGTAGAGTAGTGGTTAACACGCTGGCCAAGAGTGCGAGAGGTAGTGAGTTCGAGCCCCCGTTGGGCGGATTTGCTTTGTAGGCTGCCATCGGCGCCGTGTAATTACAAAGCTGTCTGTTCAGTTAGTAGTTAAGTTTAATTAAGATTACTGCATAACTTGTAAATGTAAAGCGCAGTACGTGCGTCTTGCAGGCGTTTAATTAAAGAAAAAATATTATTATTATATTATTATTATTGATTGCTAGCCTTCCCAGATAGGCCTACTCTCGCATCCCTATCGTTCGGTCTCACTCAGCTTCCTTCCACCGTCCAATTCGTTCCTCCAACAGACTTGACCTCTTGGTTCCTCGCTCTAGAACGTGCTGCTGCCTGCTATGGCTCAATCTCGATCATTTGCCTCAATATAGGTCCTTCTCTTTGGGAAGCGCTTTCACCTTCTCTTCGCTCTACAATTCTCTCTGGCAGTCGCTCTTCTGTATTCTCTCTGATGTCTTCTGTATTCTCTCTGATGGGGCATTTTTATTTGAGCTACCGTACGTGTACTTAAAGGCTTACTATGTTTCGATCGCTGCGGAACTCATTACACGGTTGTATCTGTCTGTCACCTGCAGGTGTTGAAACCGAACATATATACGCAGGTTCAGAGGTAGGCCTAAAACTCAATGTTTTAGAAACGGTTTGTATCATTTGCAAACCATATATATGATATATCTAATTGGGTGCGGGCTCAGGTGGTCGATAGTTCGGTATAATTTTATATATTGTAGGCCTCTGCTCAATTCAGAGTTTTATCCAGAGGCCCGGCCTACAAGTCGGTTTAAATTGTAGGCCCTTATAGTCCGCATGCGGGTTGCTAGCCATGGTTCCCGCATATCAATCAGTATTTGGGGCATGGTACGTGTGACCTTAAAATTGTTGGTCTTGGTCTATTGCTGCAAAGTTTGGCTCGATCGAGATACCGGCTTCATAAATTGCTGGTTCGGGTTCTAGGCCTACGCGAAGAAAACGATCGAGCGTGTTCCCAATTATTAGCCTACCCCGATTCAGGTTTATATTTGTAGAGCTGAGCATGGGCGGAGACCTGGGCGAAGACTGGGGGGGGACGGAAGGACGCGAGATTTTTTGGCGGACGAACGGCTCTGAGTGTCGCCGAAAAATTTCCATCTTTTACCGGCCAAAATTTCTGACTGGTTTTAGTCATCTGGCGAAATCTCGACGAAATTTTTTTTCGCCGCGAAAAAGTTGACATTTTTCAGTCCTGACGCTCAACGATTGGGGGGGGGGACAAATTCATGGGCCGTCCTTCAACACCTCCATTGGGGGGGCGTCCACCTTGTCCCTCCTATAGGTCTCCGCCCATGGAGTTCAAGGAGTTGGGCCTATAATTTATTAGTTTCATATTATACGGAATCAGCTTAGATAGGCATAGTAGGCGGCCAATGGCCTACACAATAAAGGGAGTAGACCTAGCTGTCCCACAAAGTGGCAGTGCTCAATTCTCGCTCATTTTAGTCGTAGCCTAACCTCTAAACTTCTAGAGCGCCACTTGAAAGTCAGGCGCGGGGCGCAAGTTTACCCACGAGCGCGTTGAGTCAAAAAGTTGTCCGTAAGAGTAGTCCACTGTCCAAAGGAGATCCGAGTTCAGCTGCCAGAGGAGGATCAGAGGGGCTACTAAGGCGGGTGTCGTCTGGATCGGGAATTAGAAGGCGGAGGATCAGGTGAGACGGGGTAAGATTTCTTGAAGAGGTATGAATTTAGAATGAAGAGCCCGAGGTGTGATGGATAGAGGCATGTGCGGAGTTTATCAGGGGCTAGGGGGTTTAGCCCACCAAGAAGACCCAGATTCTTTTTTTACCGTGTAGGCTAAATGGTATCTTTTCTCGTCGGGCTTAGCCCCCGCGAAACTTCTGAATGACTAGAGGTGACTAAAGGTCATCAACTTTTTGGCCGGGAAAATTAGTATTTTTAGGCGAGATTTCAGCCCGCGAGGACTAAAAAAGGTCATCAACCTTTTTGGGCCGAGGTCTCAGCCTCAACAAATTTAGCCCCTATAGCCTAAGTACGGAAAGCAAACTCCGCCCATGGATAGAGGAGCATGTGGAGGGTGATGGATGGTGAGTGATAACCTATACGGGACTATAGTAATGATGGTTGAGGAACCGAAAATGAGCGAAATTCAGGAGGCACGTCATTCCCTTCGCCTCCAACTCTAACCCTTCCGCCCTTCCCTACCCCGATGTAGCGATGCCCCCCCCCCCTACGGGTTTCCTACCAGTCATTTCAAGGCCATTAATTGGCAGGTGACAAAAGTATTGCTTTTTGTTTCACAACTGCTAATAATTCTGTTGACTTCATTCACTTCAACGAGAGCACGAGACACCTAGAGGCGAGGTCACTTACGAGGTCACTTGAACTTAAATTTCCTCTAACCAAAATTACGCTGTCATGTGACGTGGCATACCAATTCAGCGCAGAATCGGCGTAGGCCTATTCAGAGGGGGTGGTTTCAGGGAATCCAGGGATGGATTCAACCCCCAAATAAATTCAGAATTTTAAAAATAATTATGTGTATTTTTGGACGACGCATCCGACATGGAAACCCCATTTAATTCCCCCCCTGCGGAACAGAGTCAGAGAGAATTCATGGTGGTGACTGTGACCACCGCTTATAAAAGGGATGGTGACAATCCACAGAGTGAGAATTACAGGGAAGGTTCAAACCCATAGTCTTTCATAGAACCGCATATAGTAGGCCTGTAGCCTACTCTTCATTGCAAACCCTAAAATCATATTGATTTATGGGGAGTTGCGTCTGACCCTCAGTTATTTTTCTACAATTAACACACACACACAGACACACAGACACACACACACACACACACACACACATACACACACACACACACACACACACAATACTCAGTCACGTTTAGAAGCATAACACGATAGGACGGCAGCATCTGCATCATCCATACCGCGTTAAGGTAAGAAAGTGAAAATCAGGATTATCAGGAACTTGATCAGTACCAGGACTACAAGTCAAATATCTCGATAATCCCAGTGGCGTAGACAAGGGGGTTTCTGGGGGGTAAACCCCATTGGCCTAGAAAAAAAGGTTTTTTAAAGGTTATTTATCCACTTAAAAAAGAAAAACAAAACAATTGCTTGTAGTAACAATTGTTTTTTCTTACTCTATTTCCTTTGTTACTTTATTCCCTTTCTATTTACTGTAATACTGTTGGGTTGGCGTCAGAAGGGGCATCCGGCCAGGCCATAAAACCCCCAACCCCCAACCCCTCATAATAAATTCCTGGATACGCCACTGGATCATCCGATCAATTCATAAAGAATGAGGAAAGTGGAGGCCGTGCGGGCGTTATAAAAGTATAAACGTGTTTACATTCACATTTAAATATACAAGATTAGGCCTACGTAAAGACAAGTCCCAGACTTACTGCATATAGGAAGGTGCATAGGATAATGGATGTAGCCTACTTTTCCACTGAGACTCCATTCACGCTGACTATAGTTAGGCCTGCATAGCCATTAGGCTACATATAGTTAGGTCTACTGTATCATTACACTATTTTGTAAATATTATAATATAAAACTGTATTACTACGACAATAGATACTATATACTGAGACGCTAACTATATAGTTACATAGTTAGGCCTGCTGTATCATTGATAGGCCTATATTCATAAATGTTATGATATAAAACTGCATCATTGCGAAATTTGCGATAGACACAAATTACAGTGATACTAGGCTGTTTTTAAGAAAATTTTAGAACTGCACAGCTCCTTCTTTCCTTTCCCAACATCCATGGTAAATTACTTCCAATCGGAGGGCAATGACCTTTTTGCTAGTTTTAACTGTACAGAATTGCTTCTACAACTGCACATTTTGTGTACAACTGCACATTAAAAAAATCCTGTTATAGGCCTCTATAACTAATCCGTTTACCATGGACATCTTTGGAGGTTGACCTGATAATAATTGAACAATGCTCATTACGCTTACAGCACCAACAATAGAGAAAACAAAGCGATAAATAATTGCTCGCTTTCGCTTTCGGCGACTGACAGAGAGAGTTACGACCAGTTTTCTTTTCTGCTGCAGCGAGCAGAAGGACTGCAGCAATATCCGCAGCCTGCATTACCAATCAAGAACATCCGGACTGTATAAGGTCTCAGCGAGTATAGCAGACGGCGTGTTTCTCTTTTACAATTGCTCCAGGCCATGTCCCTTCGAAACAATTCCCAATTTCCCACCCCCAAAACCCACACCCATCAAACGCAAACCACACCCTCAACATTTCCCGACAAAACCTTATAGCAAGGCGAGTCGGCCTTAATGTAAAACCAGAAACGACCGACAAATTAACGGCCGAGAAGTAGTCTTCCTTCTGTCCGTCCGTCTACTGCCTATTTTAGGCCATAATTTAGGCCGTAATTTAGGCCATAATTTAGGCAACCGTTGTTGGCCTAGACGCGGCGCGGTAATTAGACGCAGTATCCGTTCGCGGATAAATTGCGCTCGCGCCGTTGTTATCGCCGCCAGAGCAAACAGACGGGCCTTTATCAGCGCCGTCCGATCGCCTCTTCTCAGTGGACATCGTCGGACGGTCGGCGGAGACACGAGAGCCCCTGCTGGACGGACGGCAAACTCTTCGCCGTGTTTGTATGCACCCGTCCTCGACGGACCGACGGACGGAGAGAGAGAGGGGACGGCGGCCGCGGACGGGGATGATGAGTGTCGCCGTGGAGTGCTGGACACCGCCTGCGGACGATGATGGAGCGGCGGCGGCGGTGGACGCGGGTGGTGGTTGGCCCGACGGAGCAGCAGACGAAGAAGAAGCAGACGACCTTATTTCGCACCGTCGACATGCGGAACTTACGACGACTAACGGGTAGGAAACGATATAATTATGTAGAGCATGTGTTAACCAACAACCTACGTTAATTAGTTATTCGTTTGTTTAACTTCATCTAATGACTAATTATTAAGATCATCGTGTAAAAATTTTAAAAAAATTATGAGACTAAATTCGCGCAGGTAGCCTCTTCAGAGCTCTTGGCGGTTCATAGCCTATGCGAAGATAGAACATTGCAGATGATTGTGACGTCCTGCATGATGATGTATTGATGTATTGTAATCGTAATCGTAATCTCCTAATTTCTAAAGCGCCACTCGAAAGCCAAGCGCGGGGCACCGGTTTATTCACGAGCGCTATTGTATTGTATGCTTCTATATAATACGTAGGCGGCATGCATGGGATAGGTTTGATATACAGCATACTTTTTAAATCAGGCAAAGAGAATCGCACTCGCATCATCGCATGTGGCTCCTTCGTTTAACCGGATATTACGTTGATACTGACGCACCTACGTCACACTGTCTTCTAATTTCGTCATTTTTTGCATTGCAGATCGAAGGATCGAGGGACACGGTGCAGCACCGCTTAGCTAGCCTTGCACTGAAATCTCGAATGCTGCTTTATATCCACGAGCATTAGTTGGTACCCCATGGGTTCTATACGGGTCCCACATGGGAGTATGGGTCTACAGACTCTACACGGGCTCCATGTGGGCATGCTGGTAGATACCTTGACCTAGTTTTGCTCAAACTCTATGTGCTGGGCTTTGAAGAGCTTCCCTAACGTTTTTTTTGTGGCTATTAGCCCATGGTTGTATGGTTTTAAGATGCATACTTGGTGCGCCTATAATCTTAGGCCTAACCGCGGAATAGCCTATGGGCCTATGTGTAGTAGGCTCAATAGGGCCTAAACCGGAGTCCTAAAAAACGAGCTGCGATTATTTGATGCCTATACAGCATACTTAAAGTGAAGTATATGTAGTTTGTAGGGCTATTGGACCAATAGGCCCTAGTATCAACGCATTACAATTATATGGATAACGACAACGATAGCAGCAACAATGAAGCATTGTTCTTATTATCACTTAGGAGGAAATCGTATACAATTCTAGTCCTAAGGGGAGGGGTCAGTAAAACCAGGAAGTAGACCTACACGCCCTAACAATAATGTTGGTACACGTATTTTATCATTAGACTGATTTGTTTATTGAACGCAATAATTGCTTTCAAATTTCTCTGCTGTTACAGTAGCTGACTCTCATGCAGTTGGAGAGTATACGCGTATACGCGTTCTTCCTAGTAGTCATAATTATAGGGGTCTACACCCTCCCACTCGAGATTTTCAGAGGACGAAAACCGTTGGAAATAGTCAACAAATGTCTGCTTAGCGGAGGGAAGTAGCCTAGGCCTAAAGCAGCCTAATTCATTAGAGTATGCCTAAATGTAACTGTTCACTTTGTTACAATATAGCAATCGTGTACGTGGTCTTAACCCTGCTCATTTTTCAACGAGTTGATCAGGCCAAATTCTTCATCACCCTACCCGTTAGCGTTACTGTAACTTTATTAGGTCAAAACAATGGGACTAGGCCTATAGGCGAGTTAAAATTGGAGCCTCTAGGGCGAACAGAGGGATCAGAAATTACCATAAAGGCAATTATATAATCTGCAGGTCATATAATAATTCGGAATAGACCCGAAGGCGTAATTTTTAAAAATATGGTTCGTTGATAAAAAAAATTCGGCTGATTATAGGCCTATTATCAGCCGATAGTCGTCTTAGCCACATTTATGCGTAAACCCAGAAATAGGCCTACGACTGGAATTCAGCTAACCGTAGGCCCTTATAGGCCTACAACTTTGGCTTTAAAAGGCACATAATTGTCAAACTTTTAACTCACAAAATTAATAGGCTATTAGTTTACAGCCAGCCCTATATTTTTCGTCGATAAAATATATAAAATTATAGTGCAATTTTCTGCAGACAAACTTGAAGAGATAACTATTAAAATAAATTTTGGCGGCTGATGGATGATCGCTGACGCCGAACTATTTTCGGCGAATTTCCGGCGTGACCAAAATTGCGGTCTAATTTGGAACGAGCAGCTAAGGCGCTTGATCAACTGTAATGAACGGTAGACATACAGAAAGGTAACGGTCAACGTCTTGTTAATATATGTTATAGGCCTACCATAATATGTCGAAGCGGTGCCATGACAGTGTAGGCCTAGAATTGTTTTAATATGAAAGTGACACACCTTTCCCTATATGTGAGCAGTGTGAGAATTGTGGAAAAATAACTGGGGGGGTTGGACCATTATCCACTTGGAATTGGGGTGTAAAAAAATACTTTAACATGGGGCTCTAAGAAAGACTAGGGGGGTCGAAACCCCCCCCCAAACCCCCCGGCAATTCTCACCCTGTATGTGAGGTCAACACAAGGCCGTTGTTAGGAGGTGTTTTAGGTGTTTGAACACATCCCGAAATGAAAATGTAAAAATGAAATAACGCATTTATTAACACACGTTGTAAGAACTTATGGTGGGGCGGGGTTTGTAAATCTTGAAGCTCGTATTTCTAAGTGAAATTTTACAACAGATATTAGATCAACGACGATTATCTAATCATGCCAAAGCAAACTCAAAGTCAAGGCGACGAATAATTTCGGACGACAGACCTGTAGGTCTCAGCGGGAACTGGAAAGCGGGGGGGGGGGCATCGGTGGACCGACGAATGGAATTAGTCGATCGTTGAGGGATCTGGTTTAATCTCAGCAGGTAGTGATGAGTGCCGTCAGAAAATCTCATGATGTCTGCTGGGATGAGACTAATCTCTAACATCAACAACACAATTAGGCTATGTCATCATCAACTATAGCATACGTGTCGTCGCACCATATAATAGCACAGAGGGGTTGAAGCCTGCAATGACATTGACTGCAGCGGCTGTAGCAGGAAATGAACGAGCAAATACCGACTGAACACGAGGGTATACGCGGGCATACAGCGTGTACTCACCTCCGGGTGGGAAACGGTGTCGTGTAGGCTAGGCTACTCACCTCCCGAAAACCAGGGTATAGGCCTAGGCGGGTGTACACAGGGCTGTACTCAAAACTTTTGAGGTGAGTAGGCCTACACGCTGCCGCTGGAAAAACCGGAAAAATCGACCTTTTTCGGGCAAAAATTGTCTGACCTTTTTTCATCGGCCGAAATTTCATTGAACAAATTTCCACTTCCATTCGCCAAATTTTCATTTTCTGACGACCTTTTTAAAAAGTCATCGGCTGAAATTTCATGGGACAATTTCCACTTCCATCCGCCAAAATTTCTGACGACCTTTTTTTTTAAAAAACAGCATAAAACGCTCTACTTTCATGATTTTTTCCCTTCGTAATTCGCGATTTTTGCCTGCGTGCATATAGGTGCTATCACGTCCTAAAAGTTGGGGGGGGGCCAAATTAATCACGTCCTAAAAGTTGGGGGGACCATAATGATAAAGTCAATGGGACCACTCAAAAGTTGGGGGACGCGTCCCGTGGGTCCCATAGGGTGGTTGCGCCTATGCCTGCGTGTACCCACTTGGTCTTACTGAGGTGGGTTTACGCTGCATACCCGCGTGCACCCTTGTTTTGTTTAGGTGAGTAGGCTAGCTATAGGCGTACGCTGTCATTTTTTGAGTACAGCTCTGTGTACAGCGTATAGGCTACTAACCTCACAAAGAATAATTCATTGTGAACAATTAATGTGCGAGAAATGAAATTTCAGCGAGAAATAGGCGGAAATCGCGAAAAGTAGTATTTTGGGGCTGTCGCTGGTTTAAAGTGACAAGAAAACTGTAGGCTAGGTGATGACTAAAAAAATTTTTTTTTAAAGATCGTGAGAAAAAATTAGGCTTGAAAAGTCGCTTTTTTCGGCAGGCGTGTAGGCCTACTCACCTCAAAATTTACCAGTAGGCCTACAGCCCTGCTGTGCACTACACATTAGGTCTACAAACATGGGCGGAGACCAGGGCTTTTTTAACGTGCAGTTGAACACAAAATGTGCAGTTCTAAATGGATTTGTGCAGCTGTGGAAGCACTTCTGCCGCAAGTTCTGTGCAGTTAAAAACTAGCAAAAAGGCAATTGTCTTCCGATTGGAAGTAATTTACCATGGAGGATGGGAAAGGGAAGAGTTTGTGCAGTTCTAAAAATTTCTTAAAAACAGCCCTGGCGGAGACCTATAGGGGGACGATCCCCCAATGGAGGAGTTGGGGGGACGGCCCATGCATGCAGTTGTGCCCCCCCCCAATCGTTGAGCGTGAAGACTAAAAAAAGGTCATCAACTTTTTGGCGACGAAAATAGATTTTCTTTTCGAGATTTCGCCGGTCGTCAGAAATTTTGGCCGGCAAACGGCAAAAAGATGGAAATTTTTCTGTGACACTCAGCCATTCGTCCATCAGAAAATCTCTCGCGTCTTTCCGTCCCTCCCCCCCAGTCTCCGCCCAGGTCTCCGCCTATGCCTACAAACCCTGTTTAAGAAATATGCTCGATGCTCGTCCGCATCTAAATTGGTGCTGTTATTTAGATACAGCCACTTCCCTCACAGGAATTTCAGTGCGACAGCAGACAAATAATTAATTATCGGATCCAGTGTCTACAGAATGCGGCAGGATCAAATTAGCACAGTCCTGGTCGTCGGGGTTGTACTCTAATCGATGCCTCAGCACTGCCCCCCTCCTTAAGTGGATGTCTGCAAAGGTAACGAGAGCGGCGGAAAAGATCGAGAGACGGCCTAAAGATAATTTTATGTGGACGCCATTTATTGACTAACCTCACATAATTATATCATCAGCCGTGCAATGAATCAGAGGCTGCCCATATAATTATTACGCACGTAGACCTACGCACGCGGGGTGTGGGGTGTGGGTGGGGGTGGAGGTATCGGAAAAATGTACGTACGCAAAATAAATGTCTAATATAATCATTATGACGTCAGTGGCGTAGCCAGTTATTTTTTCATGGGGGCAGTGGGGTGGCAGCTTAAAATGATGGGGTGGCTACCGTTGGCAATTAAAGCGTGCATCGGCATCGGTATTTTGCCATAGACTATGTATTTTTTAGATTTTGGATGTATTACAGTATTGGACATAATACGCATGCAAGCCTCACTAGCTTGTCTGTCCCACAGTGCACTATAGTGGCCTGTCCCACTTTCCCATCACCCACCCTATAAGAAGTTGTACAGGAAGTTGTATAAAAAATAAAATAAGTCAGAAATTATATAACATTCTTTAATTCTTTATCACTCGTAACAAGTAAAAAGTAAAACAAACGCAGGGATTGGGGGGCAGCTGGGGGCAGCCCTTTCATTTGGGGGGCGGCTGCCCCCCCCTTGCCCCCCCCCGTAGTTACGCCACTGTATGACGTCCACGTTAGCCTATTTATACCTCTGTATCAGGGCTGTACACGAGGATACGTGTGCTCACCTCCGGGGAAAAACGGCAACGTATATATATATATACTCACCTCCCCAAAAGTAGGGTATATACGCGGGTAAAAAAGCAGGGTACACCGTGCACGCTAGTAAATCAGGGCGCATGCGGCTGTTTAAGATGAATTTTGAAAAGAATGACTAAAAAAGGTCGTCAGCTTTTTCGGACGGCAACTTGATCAAATTTTCACGAGATTTTGGCCGAATAACCAAAAAAGGGTCGTCAGAAATTTCGGGGTCAAAAAGGTCCGTTTTTCTCCCGGTCAGCGTGTACTTAGCCTACCTCAAAATTTACCAGTACAGCCCAGCTCTGTATTATCCTGAAGTCGTCCAACTATATATATATATATATATATATATATATATATATTCTGCTCAGATCTAAACAGTATAGGCCTACCATAAACAGCTATCAAATCTCAGCTAGCTAGCAACCATGATGTTTCAAGTCAAGTTTATTGATCGCATCATCAACGTACAACCGTACAACGTACAAGAAATTATGATCACGGTGGTAATTAAGGATCTCACCCTCAGGGTCAAGGCCATAAGACAGCCGCTATAGGCCTATATAAATATGCGATTACATTTACATCACATAGTATAATAAAGTAACATACATGGCTTACACAGTGGTGCAATGAGAAAATTTGCTAGGAAATTAAGTTATGTGAGCAAGCAAAATTTATCAAAGAAATAGCAATTACAGCAAAGGATTGGGAACAGCAAGCCCATCAAAGGGTCAAAGTCCCGCTAAGAGGGAGGCCTATTTAGCTAGGTACAGTGGCGGTGCTAGGCGCTAAACTAAGCCCCTCTAAAAAAGGCCATCAATTTTTTCCCCATTGTAAAAATAAAAATTTTGGACGATTTACCCCTTTAGCCCCCCCAAAACTGAAATCCTGGCGCCGCCACTGGCTAGGTAGCATTGAAAAATTAAAGATGACATAGGCTTTCAGAACGATAGACCTGGGGAACACAAAAATAACTAATTAGTGACAAAAATAACTGTTATAGAAAGCACAAGAGTAAAATAACAAACTTAACTAACAATTATGACACATGCTCAAGTGTGTGTGCTTAAAGCATGAGAAATTATTAGAGGTACGGATGTTTAGAGGTGGTAGGCTGTTCCATAGCAGATGGCCCTGAAACTTAATAGTTTACGGATTAGTTCTGGCGAAGATTAATTTATAGTCAGGTTTGTTTCTTTAAAAAAAAAATATTACTACGGCAAAATACATGGTTCATAGATGACCTTAGCGAAGTATCCTTTGCAAGCAGGATAGAGAAACTTATTTGAGCATACATATAGGAGGGGGAGCAGCGCTTAAAGTGTAGAAAAAGAAGTGCCTAGACACTCCTTCCTTTTCCAGGCAGTGCTAGCCTAATAAGTGGCAGGACAGTGTGCAGATTTGAAAATAAGTGCATGGACGCCGTCCATGGCCATCAAATCACATAAAATGTACGTGTGCATACGGGGGGAATGGGAGGGGTCGAAAATGATTTTTGCGTATGTAATATATGAATGGACCTTCAGTAAACCACTCATTCAGTTAAGTGAGTCAGTTGACTTACACAGTAGGTTAGTTAGTCAATCTTTGTCAGCTACTCAATCAGTCAGTCAGTCAGTCAGTGTCAGTCAGTCAGCCAGCCAGCAAGTCTATCAGTCAGTCAGTCAGTCAGTCAGTCAGTCAGTCAGTCAGTCAGTCAGTCAGTCAGTCAGTCAGTCAGTCAGTCAGTCAGTCAGTCAGTCAGTCAGTCAGTCAGTCAGTCAGTCAATCCATCCATCCATCCGCCAGTGAGTCAGTCAATTAGTCAGCTAGTTAGCCATCAACCCTATGCAACCAGGAAGTCATCAGCCAAGTCAGTGCACCAGTCAGTGCAGTCACCCGCAGCCAACCATTATACGTCTACCAGCAGAAATTAATTAACAATCAGATAAAATATGAATGGAAAAAAACCAGGAAATGATTTAAGCAAATTCATTTCAATCATTCTTAGAGGGCGAAATCTACAGTAAAAAAGCTAACATCCAAAAGGATCAATTAAATATGAAGAGTCACTGGAAACACGCAAATGAAGGATCAACCCAGAGTTTAATGGCAACAGAGTTCGTTGACGACGATGAAAATCAAAAATTATCCTTGGAATAAAATATGCAAACAAGACATCATTTTTAGTCTTTAGAGAACACGGTGGATGGAATTGCTGTATTTGCACCCCCAGCTAATAATAATAATAATAATAATAATTACGACAATTTATATGGGGCAGTAACACAGCCAAGTTACAACGGTGCCTTACAAAGCAACTAACATGCAGGATAAGTCATAGAGAACAAGAATGATTTTAGCATGGATATTTAGCCAAAGGATTCACAACTGCAAGACCATAGGCGTAGGGGACATTTCGGTATTGGGGAAGCAAAGATTTTTACTTTTGCCCGAAAAGTATACTTTACTTTTTTTGGCGGACCGTGAGTCGCCAACATTTTTTTCATCGACCAAATTTCCTGAGGACCTTTTTTTAAAAAAATCTTCCCATGCCTGTTTGACCGAAAAAAAGATTCGTCCATCCATGCCTGTTTTGCCCGAAAAACACATTTGCCCGAAATTTTGGAGGGCATTTGCCCCCTCTGGACCCCCGTCTCCTATGCCTATGCGCAAGACCGATTTCAAATAACCCTTTCAACCAGGACACCTCTAAGGACAATGGATGCTGAGCGAGGTAAGAAATAAATGAGCAAATGCTGACCGCACCTTGAAAGGTACATCACACACACACAAACCCACACACATGCATGCACCCGTGCACACACGCATACATCTGCGAACACACAAACAAATACACAAGCACACATACACACACGTGCACACACGGCGTGCACGAACACACCGCCTAAGACAGAAACTGAACGACTGCAAATGTCCCAGTCAGCATCCAGTCCTTGCTCTCCTTGGCTGCCCTCTCTGCCACTCCTTCTTCGAGACCAACCACCAGGTCGCACTTGAGCGTCCGCAGGGTGCACAGCGGTGCCGGGCAGAATCCACGAAGCGCCGAACGGAACGCGGTCGTCGGAGTCCACTTCAGGTCGCCAGCCAGCTTGCGATAGTTGAGGTCGCCCTTGAAGAGGATCAGGCCGGAGGTCGTAAGGTCGAGGAAAAGGTCGGGCGCCACTGTTTCCATCGCCGCAAAGTCGTGAGG
This sequence comes from Lumbricus terrestris, assembly GCA_949752735.1. Classification (NCBI taxonomy): domain Eukaryota; kingdom Metazoa; phylum Annelida; class Clitellata; order Crassiclitellata; family Lumbricidae; genus Lumbricus; species Lumbricus terrestris. The sequence goes on from OX457044.1 coordinate 19,320,678, forward strand.
AAGCGTCCAGAACGGATGAACCTGGAACTTCCACGACCCCTTCGCAAGCAACTCCTTCCATCTCCGCCCAAGGCATGCGACGGACGCATCTTCCGAGCCGGAAAGCCTCTCCAGCGTCCACTCCCAGTCGGCTGGAGTCACGTCCGACACGAACCACGGCATGGACTTGGCGTGGAAGTGAACAGCGTCAACTCCATGTCGAGTGACGAGGTAGTCTGCGAGACAAAGGTCTGTGATCAGTTCGAATCCGGCGTTGTCCAAGACAATGTCTATGCGCTTGATCGGCTTTTTTGGATCGGATAAACAATGCCAGATGGCATCGGCGTCATCGCAGAGGATTTGCGGCCGAAGCGGTTCAAGCTGAGCCAAGGGATCCAGCAGCTGGGAATTGGTGGAACCGGCCGATATCGAAAGATCACACTTGTTACCCCAAAGAGCCACCTGTTAAAAAAACATCACTGATTCTAAAAACACCATTTACCAATCAAACGCAATAGCTTACTATTAACAGGTTTCACTGATCACTGTGATCAGGCACAAGTTTTTACCAAAATTAACCCAAACACTGCTTACCCCATACCATTCATACACCTACCAAACAGGTACCAGCTGTCACCAAAGCTCAAAGGCGGGAAACTTGACAGACAAGCCATCAACCAAGTTCGCCACTTTCAGACCTTCTCAAACACAGCTCCTAAATTTGCTTAAAGTCTTCCCCAAGACTTGTGACATCGTTTGTCAAACACAGAACAATGCCTTCCCATCAAGCTGAAAGACCATACATGGGATTCTGTGTATAACTCCATAGAAATGATGATGGTATCTATAAATCTGCAAGATATGCTGTATGCGACAAAAGAAATGTGGATCGAACATGTAGCTTTGGCTGCATTACTGACCAACAACAAACAGACATTTTGCCAGTAGCTGGACTCTGAGAGCCTCCTTATAGAGAGGTCTTATACATACTGACCACAAAAGAAACACCTGCACAATAATATTGATCACCCAATTGACACCAGCACAGTGCACATATCTAATATCCCAGGCAGCACCCTCACATATGGCACAAGTAACACTGACAGTGGCACATAACTAATGTTTGCAAACAATGATCCCCAATTAACCCCTGCACACATTGATCTCCCAAGTAACACCTGTAAGCAATAATCTTGTAATTAACATCCACACATCAACCGTAGTATCTACTGATAATTGCTTAAAATTTTCAACCAACCGATCACGACCTCAAAGCATAATCAATCAATCGATTGATCTTGATCGATCTATCAATCAATCACATGAATTGATAAAACACCCCTTCAAGAACTCTACTCAGAGGCGCTCCCAACACAGGCCTGATCGAAAAGAAAGTCTTGAGAAGACGATAGAAAGAGCCAGCAGAGTCATGGGGAAGCGAGAGGAGATTCACAAGGAGGCCATTCCAGATAGCTGGACCCACCACCACTGAGAATGCTCTTTGCTGCATGGTAGCGGTAAACTTAAGTTCAAAGAAAAATATCCAAGGATGGTAATACTACGCTTTAAGTAACAAGAAAGGAAAATATAAACTCTGATCACTTTACAATTTTGACCAGTCAGCGAAAGCGAGACATACGTAGAAGAGCTGCAGAAACAGTTCATGGTCGTAGATGGATGAAGCTGATGGGGAGGAGTTGTTTTTTACAATGTGTGCTGCCAGCATGGAGACGGCAGGTAGAGACTCAACGAGGGCCGCCTGCTTCTGAGCCTCAAAAGGATCAAACGTCTTCAGATTGGTGCTGCAATAACATACATCCAACAGCAAATGTAATGTAATGTAGGAAAAGAAAACTGCTTTACTGTCTCATAACCGAACTAATTAATTAATTTATTTATTTATCTAATTCATTTAATGGATCCATTTATTTATCTATTCATACATATATATATATGATCATATTTCATAAATCTTAGTCATTTAAATATATAACTAAAGTCAATAAAGCAATCGATTCTCCATCATCCGTCCATCAACTCCAAGGACAAACAAGGTCATACGAGAGAAGCTCAAACTGGCCTTAGCGCCAACCACTGAACTTAGCGCCAACCACTGACCTTAGCGCCAACCACTGACCTCAGCACCAACCACTGACCTCAGGCCAAAAAAAATAATGCTGTGTTTCCGGTAACAGAGCTAAAAAAAATTGGGTAGGTAGGTCGGAAAATATTTTTATTTTGGTAAAATATTTTTATACAGTGACTGTCCGAAAAATTATACCCACTACTCTTTTTTGCATAAAGGTACACGCTGCAACAAAGTACGTGTTCTAAGCAAGTATAAACTGCCTATTTCCTGACTGTCTGCACCTAAAACTGCCCTAGAAAACAATTCTATTAATTTTATTTTGACATCTTTTCTGGTAAGATAAAGTGGGAAGGGAAGGGGAAGATGAGTGCAAACAGAACATCACTGCTAGGGGTCGTTCCAGATTGGCCGAGCCAGTGACTATAGTTACACCTAGAGGTTGCTAGATTTATTTTCCCTAATCACCGTTAGAGGTGGCTCAAGTGAGAATGATAAGGCTAGAGGTTTCTCAAGACTGGCAGCCAGGAAGTAGTTAGTCAGGAGTGAAACTCTAATGCAGTGTCTACGCTGTAGTCGGGAGCGCTTCTGAGTAGATAGCTTGAAGAGGCGCTATAGAAATTGAGAGGTCAATAAAATAAAATGAAACATTCTATTCACTTGAAAACTGTTGTTTTTGGCCATGCTGGAGTCTGGAGCCCCTCTGAGTAGTTTCCTTGAAGAGGTGCTATATAAATACTTGAATGAATGAATGTTAAATCCTTCACCAAATGGTGCTCGAAATAAAAGAGAACTGCTCAGAGAGCGGAAGAGAGCAGTTAGTAGAATAGAGCTCTCTGAGCACAAAAGGCACAGTAAACACAAGAGCACAGTGAGCAAAAGAGAGCAGAAAGAGGCAGAGAGCAAAGGAGGGCATAGTGATCACAAGAGAGCCTGGTCAGCTAGAATAAAGTGAGCAAAAATGGACTGTCATAGGACGGAAAACAGCAAGTTAAACTATAAACTTGCAGCAGGCTGTGTATAGCCATCATGTGCTACAGGCTAGATGGCCCTGTACTCAATGCCTGCAAAGAGCTACCGTGAGAAAACCCTCCTTTCAGATCTATTACTCTCCCCCCCTCCCATCCACCCCACAACCGCCTGCTTTGTCAAACTGACCGTGGGAAACTATTGATTGCTCTAATTAACAGATCATTATATACCTTGAAAGACGACTGCTTACGATCGTCGCCTGGCTTAGTGAAGGCTATAATTATGATGTTCCAATTGTGCATCTTTTCCGAGTTGCGGCAATAAAAGTGAGTCGGTCGGGTTACTGGAAACACAACTTTAGTTTTTTGGCCTAAGATCCAACTCTATACGGAAGGCAATGTCACCGTATTATGTCAATAAAAATTTAAAAAAATTTTTTTTTTACAAAAATATTTTTTTTTAATAAAAATTTTGTTTAAATAAAAATATTTTACAAAATTATTTGAGTCGCGGCAATAAAAGAGGGTCGGTCGGGTTACCGGAAACACAACATTATTTTTTTTTGGCCTCAGCACCAACCACTGACCTTAGCACCAACCACTGACCTTAGCGCCAACCACTGACCTCAGCGCCAACCACTGACCTTAGCGCCAACCACTGACCTCAGCACCAACCACTGACCTTAGCGCCAACCACTAACCTCAGCACCAACCACTGACCTTAGCACCAACCACTGACCTCAGCGCCAAACACTGACCTCAGCAGTGCCAACCACTGACCTTAGGGCAATCGCAGACATAATGCGTCGGTAGAAGTAGCACTCGACGTAGAGCCATGAGCTCTGGAACCACGAAGGAGTCCGACCCCCATCCACCTGCTGGACCTGGCAGTCAGCGTCCAGATAGGCGTTCCACAGCTGGACATCGTCAAGGTCATCGTCAAGGACGGTCAGCAATTTGTTCGTCTGCACTTCGTTCTTCAGTCGAGACAGATGACCAACGATCGACTTCAGATCATCCACACCCGTCTAACACATTAAGATATTATTATTATCATTAAATATTATGAAAATATAAGCAAATAATAATAATAATAACAAAAACTTTCAAGAGCAGGTTTTAGCTAAGCCACACGTTTTACTTCTCTGGAGGTTTCTCAAGTGCAACGAGGTCAGACGTAACTTGTAATTATTATCATTTATATTACTATTATTGTTATTATTATTATTATTATATAGTCACAATAATTATGCTTTTTGTTATTATTATTATTATTACCAATCATCATTGTCACCATTATTGTCAATGCCAATTCTTTACGGAGGTGCAAAACATATACAAAACATTTGTGAGCTACCAAGAGTGAAGCACTAAGTTCCCGTTGCATACAGAATTGAATATATAAATACTCGTAAATTAATCTGGAGAGAAATGTCATCTGCAAAAATTATATTCCAGCAATAATCATTATTGGCTTAATATCAATAATAAACTATCATTTAAACATCATCATGAACATGATAAATATAAACAGTCATCATCGTCATCATCAACAACCATGGTTCAATGCCCGTAGGTCGTAGGTGTCCGATGCTTTCTTCACAATGTCTCTCCACTCGAGTCTGTCCTGTCACTCCTGTGTCGTATGCCCCAGCTTCTGTAGGTTTTTTCTACACCAGTCCATAATGTCATCCACCCACTCTCATTGCGGCCTTTTCTTTTGCCGTTGCCATTCATTATTACAAACATCAGAGTCATGATCTTTCTGTCATCTTTCATATTCATACAAACAGTATTATTTATAAAAAAACAATTATCTCAAACAATAATATTACTGATTGCCTATAATATAGCTAGTAACTAAGAAAAGTTAGAAATGAAACCAAGCGCCAGCATTAGAAAGCATTCTGCTTTTCACAAAAAGCGTTATTTTTGTTATTCAGTATCAACCAACTCATAATGTGTGAGATTACAATAGGAAAGACGTGTAAGCTTACATTAGGAAGACATCATAAAAGCATACTACACCTCTCCAATCTTTTCTAGGATTTCACTTTTCATTCGATACACAGTGTCCACAACTTTAGTCAATATGATAGGCAATCTATCCTTCACTGTTGGATATGCAAAATCACTGAAATATAAAAAAGTGCTGTTTGTTAACATGGTACATTTACAAAGAATCACAACATTGGTGTTAATCAATTAGTATAAGTGCACTTCAAAACAAATGTCTGAAATGCAATTTTGGTTAGAGCTGACCATTGATTAATGCCTTGCACATATGATGACAATGGGATTATAGAAATTTCCAGCCAACATTGATCTCAAGAAAAATCTAAGTTCTACAATCAGATTCTTGCAATACTCTGAGCAACAAAGAAAACTTCACAAATCAGTTCGATGCCTGATCCGTATATATTGGTTAGAAGTCTCAGAGTTCAATGTGATACAGCAAAGTATGTAATCCAATCCAATGATTTTTATAGCACTACCATTATAATGCTCTAAGCATCAGTCTTAATTTTTCTAGCTATTTTATTTTTTTAGATGCCACCGTCCAGATGCAATATACAGTCATGTTGATAGCACTTTGAGAGGTTCCTAAAAAATACATCCCATCAGTTCGCAAAAATTTGTGCGCAAGCCAAATTCAAGATTATTCGGGTCGAAAGCCAAGAGGGGCATTCGTTAGAAACGGAAACAGACAACGGAGGATGCAAGACTTTTGGAAGTCCAGGCAAAGAGGAGTGCCAGTTGAGACCAGAACAGACTTTCCACAATACACATTTAACAAAAAAGAGAGTTAAAAAAGGCATGCTTTCCTAGAAATGTCCTTGAGCATAGCAGTGAGATTTAAAAAGTCGTAAATCTGGTTGATCATTATAGAGAAGTATTTGATGTCAGAATGGACTAAAGAATATTAAGACTAACTGAACAGGGCAATTAGTCCATTCTTGAAATTTATTCATCTATCTATAGGCAGCCAATGCAATGACTTCTGGATAGGTGATGTTTATGTAGACCGCTTACGATGCATCCTGCTGGGGTCAGTGGCAACGATTTCTGGATTAGCAAGTGCTGTGCTCGCCACTCATGCGTTTCTTGGCAATTTTTAGATCTAAAACCGACAACGGACAAGCATCGCAACATTTAGCTCGATTCTTTCTTCGATAGGCGGTCCAGTTGTGTGATTCTGGGTGTGATTCTGGGATAAAGCAGGCTCCGGGCCATGGTTCCGTTTGCTCTTTCACAAGGCTCTGTCCTGGCAACCCTCTAAACTTCCAACATTGGCACGCTCTTAACATCTTACGACGTGCTAAACCATTCTTATGCAAATGACAAAAAGGCATATCTGCACTGCCATACACTCTCATTGCTTCAGGCCAGTCACACTATGCAACAGGCAATGGGGGCCTTCACAGATTGGATGTCTTCAAACCGACTCCGCCTCAATGCCCAAAAAACCCAATTCATTTGGTTGGGCACTAGGCAACAGATGGCCAAGCTAGACCCGAGCACTCTTTCCATTCTTTGAATTCCTATCTGTAACCTTTTTCATCGGTGGTGCGTGACCTAAGAGTGCTCCTGGACTCTGAACGCACTTTTGCACCTGATATAGATCAGGTGTGCCGCAGTTTCTACTACCAATTGCTGGCAGCTCATTTCACTTATCGGCCTATATGGAGTAAGAAGCATTCGAAGCAGCAATAAATCATATATAAAAAATACGGATCTCAGAGGAGAAAATTTAGTGAAACTCGGTAGCTCAGTGACTCCGCATACAGTGTTATCGATTGGAAGACGTTTTTGGCCGAACAGACTCATCAGTTTTAATTCTACCAATCCACCAACAAAACTAGCCTAACAGATCGAGCAAGCGATGTAGCCTATGAGCCCGACTTCACACAACTTTGGCAGTGTTTCATCTAGACGTCTAGAGGGCGGATCCTCCACCCCTCACCCCCCAAGAACGACATCCCCGTTTTATTTACGTACTAGACCAGTGTGGGATATAAATTTCTTAATGATGCATATAGGATTAATGCACGCCGCACATGGTATTGGCCGCTCAACCTCTGTGGTAGCTTTTCGCACCGACATTCGCAGAACCTTAAAACACGGCCCTAGATTCGGGCCGCACCCCCAGCTGACACCGGGAATGGTGGCTAATTTAAATAGGAAAGTGCAGATTCCTTAAATCAACGAATATGAGTATAAACCATGGCCCAGTACCTTTCAAACTTTGCTGACAATGACCTCGGTAAATTACTGACTCTGAACATTTTTATTCATTTATCAATTCCTTATTTATTCACACACGGAGACCGCACCACCGATGTGTGAATAAAATAGACCACGGCACAGCAAACGAAGAATTTGCATCAAGAGTCTACGCACTCAAAGAAAGCAAAGACGCCTATAATATTTTCCGTCCCAATTAACGCGGAAATAATGCGCATAACTATTAACTACGCTAAGTAAATAAATGAGCGAGTAGTATTACATTTATACTGCAACGAACTGCCTTCATTTGGCAATTGAAACCATTATCTTGCAGCCCCAACGGAATGTATACATATTATGTAGGTCTATAAGCTTAGGCCTACACTTCTTGTTGCTGTCTAATGACACAGAGATGATTAGCGGCGCCCTCCTCCTTCATCCAGGTTTGGGACTGGCATTGGCAGAGTGCAACCAGCAGCGGAGTTGATATGTAGACACTTTATTGAGCTTGCAAGATAATGGTTTCAATTGCCAAACGTGTAGACCCACATTATAGCCTACAGGTAGGGCCTAGGCCCTACACGTTATTCCATAGCTATTATGACCAAAGCCTTGCTCAGTTTTCAATTGGTTTCTGGGAAAGATCCCATGCTACCACTGTCCATTTGAATGGTAGGCCTTCCACCCAGTGTGAGAATTGTGGAAAAATAACTGGGGGGTTGGACCATTATCCACTTGGAATTGGGGTGTAAAAAACATACTTTAACATGGGGCTCTAAGAAAGACTGGGGGGTCGAAACCCCCCAACCCCCCCGGCAATTCTCACCCTGCTTCCACCCAAAGATCCACGTGTACGGACCTCTATCCGTACTCAAATTTCTGAATGCCTGAGCCATGTGGGAGAAGAATCACAATTTAACCGGCATACTCCAGCACCAGTTACTGTTAGCTAGTGGATAGAGCGCACATCGCTTGCACTTCTACATGCGTGTAGACTGTGCGGAGATCCACATAACAAGTTTCGCAGATTTTTATTTTGGGTCTGATTAGGCAACAAGGATGTGCCGCCAACTGCAAAAGCAATCTGAAGTCGTGAAACTACAGACTATAGCAGATTAATACCAAAGTTGTAAGGCCACTGGACGACTCCATGCACTTGGCCTGTTTTCAGCTGCTTGATGCTTCATTTCCTGACAGGCCTTGGACAAAGATTACATCTGAAGCCTAGTGATACTGAAAGGGAGCATATAATCTAAAAGCTACAATGTCATGTTATTTAAGCTTGCGCTAGTGTATTAAAGTAATTTTCAGGAAACCTCTGAAGGGTGAGCGTTCCCTGACCCCACATCACAAAGATCGTTGTAGTGAAAGCTGCCTGTACAGTGTACAGCATCTGTTTCTACATTGGTTGTCACGTGATATAGGTTATTGATCAATCTAACAGCGTTCAAATACCAAAATCTGACGAAATGAAGTTTGAGTGTAGTGCATATGACCCACCTCACCACACTGTAATGATAAAATGCATATAGACCATAAAATAGACAAGAAGAAATGGCATAATGGGGTGCGATGGTGCAGCTTGCCTTGGAGCTGGAAGGTTGAGGGTTGAATCCACCTCAAGCCACTGCGTTGACTCTGAGCAAGTCCTTTACTCACAATTGCTCATGCACTTCGGTGTGAAATTCCAATTCAATGTCCATGCTGTAGTCGGGAGCGCCTCTGAATAGGAATCTTGAAGGGGTGCTATCACAAGTGCTCATACATACATACATACAATACCCGTTGCTCAAACAGAAGTTCTTAGTGCTAAACTTTCAGCAAGATGCTGCAAATACGTGCATCTTTTGCAGCAGTTTCAAGAACTACCCTATAGTAATACATTTTTTTGTGATTACACACTCAAATAAAAAAATATATTTTATTCAATTCTTTTCCCGAACTCTGTATAATAATTATGGGCCAATATGCCAAGAATTGGAAGTAGTTGCAAGCAAACATTGAACACACATTTTTGGACACACCAGTATCAACATGTACATTTAATTTCTACATTCATCATGGTATTATTACTGTAATTACTTACTCGTCATTATGCAATATAGACATGTAATGAGTTTTAAAAATACACAAAGATATTAGTTAATTAACAAATTTGTATTTATTAAAGACATTTTACACTGTTGCTATAGAATTCCAATTTATTCCAACTCCAATTCATGAGTACTGAACAAAACTGCCAATCCTCACAACTAGCCAGTTAGTATTGAAAGTCAGTACCAGGGTTTAAAGTGGGTGGGAACGCGTGGGAACGGCGTTCCCACTGCTCTCGAAATTCTTGCATTGCGTTCCCACTGCTCATCATGATGGAACTCTAAAACACATGCATTTCAATGCAATTCTTCATCAGCGTTCCCACTGCTCACATTCAGCGTTCCCACAGCTCACCCAAACCACTTTAACCACTGGTCAGTACTAAAACTCAAGTACTGTAATACTCTGCAAACAATATGCACACCAGCCAAACAGCAATCAATTTAACTGATATACGTACCATAAAAGTCAATCTGCCAGAAATAACTGAATCCAGTCAATCGGTAAGTACTGATCAAAACCAGACAATGAGCAAGTGCTTATTAAAAACCAGTCACTCGGCACTCAGCAAGTACTGAGTAAAATCAGTCACCCAGCAAGACAGATTCAAGCCAGTCTAACAGTACCGATTCTAAAACAAATTGATTAGCAAGCAGTGATCAGCACATAACAGTTAAACACGAAGAATCTCAGCGGCCACTGAACTTCCTAAATCGCCATCAGTCGCCTCCGGTCTGCGAATCACAATGCGGGCAAATGTTCCGCCCACTTGACCTTTGGCCAGACGCCCTGGATTGACGCACACTGTCTTGCCAACGTTCTGAAATCGAAAATATTGTACAACGCAGTGAGAAGCTAGAAATCCTTCAAACCATTATGAATTTTTTTTAAATTTTCATTAAAATTCACTCCAAATATGACTAATGGGTAAGCTTACCACATAATTACAAACAAATAACTGTAAATATCTGTATGCACACACTGGAAAAAAGTTTGGGTATACATGCCTTCCACTTTTTTAAAGAGAACTGCCAGGATAGTTTGACATAGCCTTTTGAAAAACGTTTTGTTCGTGACGAGCATATTATTCTAACACTGTGTAACCTAAAGTCTGTTAATTACCAAATCTGCACTGTCTTCACCAAATAGTTTCTGTGCAACATAACCTTGCTTAAACATAAAAAGTTAAGCTAGCAGCTGAAAAGCCTTACTCACCTTGACAAAGTAGCGCAGGTCAGAGGGCAAGAGCAGCAGGTGAGGGGTCACAGGAAGTCGTCCATGGAGGTCGTTAAGTTCGACATCAACGTTGACATCCGTACCAGCAGGAAGCAAAGGATAGTAGCTGGAATCACGTAAACAACTCAAACCATCAAGTCCATCAACTATTTGATTTTTAAATTATTATGGTAAGAGCTGCACTCATTGAGTCATTGTTTTGATTGGGTCTTGCTCCGAAGTACCTTTGTGATCTCAAACTTTGCTCCCTTTCTGCCACTTAAGGAGAACAGAGTTTCTCCCACATCACAGGGCAACAAATACATATTTATCATGTGCCTCTCGACAACAACATCAGAGATGTGGTTTGTTATGGAACTAATGCATGTGTATTCGTTTATTGTGAAAAAGCAGGTTGGCAAACAGCAACCTGGAACAATATAGAGACAGACAAAATAAACCTATAAGAAAGCAAGAGGGCGCAATCCGCTATTGGGTTATAAGGTTTGAAGGATCAAATAATGGTTGTAAAGGGTTTATTATAAGCATGTACACCAAAACATATCTCATAAGATACAATAGACCAGTTGTTCATTCTTTCAAAGTACTGTTGTATCATTCCTTCATTTAGTCACTCAATCATTCCTTCATGTGTAAACTGGTGGCTGATTAGTATTGCTCAACTTCTAAAGGAGAAACATGGACTCGAGCCTCCCAAGATGGTCACTATTTATGCACCATGAGCAAATCCTACAGCCACATGTGCTCGACGTCATCAATCATTAGTTGATTACTACAGATAGTGCAACTTACCAAATGCATGATAATAAATGGTAATAATCATCATTCCTTTACAAGTTTCAGTCACTCATTCATGCACTCAGCTCTAGAGATGACTCTGCTCTTCTCCGCTCTATCCTGCTAAACCTTTGTCACATCCTTCACGACCTGCTTCACCCCCATAAGGTCACTCCATGCAATACTCAACCCAGGCCACATGATCTAACAGTTAATGGATTCCTTTGCCAAAAGAAGTTTTATCACTTACGCCCTAGACCGCATCCTTTTGTTCTACCATTTAAAGATGATAGAAGTTTTATTCCAAGGGTTCTCTTTGCCGATAATCAATGACAGACATTGTTGTGTTCACAATATTTTTGCCGTTGTTGATTTTTAATGTGCTCTGACGTGTAACTTGGTGCGGTATGTGTCACCTGGATTTGTCTCTTTTCCTAAATTAAACGAAGATTATTATGAGAATATTGAATGACTATGCATGAACGCTTCTATAATTTCTTTCTTCTGTAAACTACTACAGCGCATTTGCTGATAATCTAGTAAAGAATATTCTTAGTTACTTATTCACTTGTTCAAGATCATTCGTTCAATCAATTAGATTCACTCGTCAAAGAGGAAACAGAAAGCCACTGACCAACGTTGCGTCAAGATGTGTTTTGCGAGACGTGAAAAGCGATCCATCGAATGAGAGCTGGAAAGAAAACAAGAACAACCAGACATTGATGAGGAACCAGACACTGACAAGAAACTTGTAAACTACTGGCCGACTAAATAAATTCATTCATTCAATCATTTATTTAGCACCTCATCCATGGAACTACTCAGAGGTGCCCCAACTCCAGCACAGTAAAAACAACATGTCAGATCGAGTTCTGGGAATAAAGTATAGTTTCTATTCTTGATGCATGAGTGAATGGGACAAGAGTACCACCCCTCAAGGAGCATGGAAGTGATTACACCGAGTGCCAACAGAGGTTTCGCAGACAGGTTGGGAAAAGCCGTACCAGAGAGAAATCCTATACTCTACACGTTGCGAACATGCATGCTGAACACATAAATTTCCAACTTAGATAAAACATCATTTGCCCATCGCAATAAATTAAATGTGCAATAATAAAATTCTTATAATACATTCAAAAACTGATTACAGTGCAAAGTAAGTTCTGCCATAAATAATACCTTTATTGAATAATGCTGGATAAAATTTAGAACACTAATCCTCAGTCGTTATGTATGCACATATTAATATAGCACTATTTCAAAGACCTCACAGATACTACGTTAGAACTCAAGTCACAAGCACAAATTCACTTGGCATACGCATATTTTACAACATATGAATTCAGAAATAAACATTCTGGCACTGCCATACCAGAGAGAAATCCTATACTCTATACGTTGCGAACATGCAGCTGAACAAATAAATTTCCAACTGAAATAAAACATCATTTGCCCATCGCAATAAATTATTACAAAATATGGATAAGTTTCAACAACGCAAGGTTTGAAAAGTCAATTTCAGCTGTTCCAGAGAAGTAAGTATCGGAGGTTGGTTGCGATTTGCGACCTACTTTGATATTTCCTCTGCCCCCATGTGGAAGAGAATGTCGGTTGATGTAGCGCCGATCACAACACCGTCGATATCCAGCGTGCATGGATCAGACATGAAATGGACACCAGCATCCTGAAAAGGTCAATCAATCAATTAATCAATCAATCAATCAATCAATCAACCTTTATCAACCACCACGATAGCAATACTTTTACTATTATCATTATTATTTATTTTCTGAACCAAAAAAACACAATACAATTATGGCAGTGAACATCGCAAAATTTGTATGCAGGTTGTTAATTGTTAATAGTTAAACCAAAAAAACACATGGTTCAGCTAAACAGGGTTCCTGATATATACATCATTCATTCATTACGAAGATTTATGTATATGGCACCCCTTCAAGGTTACTACTCAGTACTCAGCAGTGCTCCCACTCAGTCATTAATCAATTGTTATACATTGATAGTCACCATTTAATAACTTTAACTTTCCATCAGTCTATTATAAAGTTTCAAAGTTTCATGTACACAAGATAAGATTCTGTAATTTTAGCAATTATCTTTCTGAAGCAGATTGGACTCCTATTTTTGAAACCTGTCGCTTGAAAGATGCTAACAAAGCATATGACTTGTTTATGAAAGAATATAAAAGAAACTATGATAAGGCGTTTCCAATAAAAACTAATATAAATAAAGGAAAACCCATGCTTAAACAACCCTGGATGACTCCTGGACTTCTCAAATCTAGTAAGAAAAAAGCTAAACTTCATTTAAAATATGTAAAGGTCCCTACCCTTGCCAATAAAAATAAGTTTGTTTCTTACAGGAATAAATTTAAAACAATTAGAATGAAGGCTGAAAAGCATTACTATGCTGTTGAATTTACCAAGCATGTTAATAATTTAAAGAAAACTTGGACCCTCATTCGAAGTATAATTAAAATGGATGAACAACATATTAAAATTGAAGCACTAAAAATCAATGGAATAAGAAATGATGACCCTAAAGTGATGGCTAATACTTTTAATAATCTCTTCTCTGACATCACTCATACTCTTGCCAAACAAATTCCCGCTCCTAAATCTCCTTTTAACACATACCTTGACCCGCCACTTCCTTATTCTTTTGGCTTGGTTCCTACTTCACCTGATGAAATAAAAAATTTGAGCCACTTGATCCACGACAGTCACAGCCGTGGCGTTGATGATATCGACCCTCATATTGCTAATTCTTACATTTCTCAAGTCGCAACCCAACTAGCTGAAATAATTAATTGCTCCCTCAATACTGGAGTTGTACCTGATGCTATAAAAATTGCAAAAATAGTCCCTATTTTTAAAAAGGGTGACAGGGAGAACCCTTCTAACTATAGGCCCATATCCATTCTTCCTTTTTTTGCCAAGTATTTTGAAAAAATAATGCATGATAGGCTCAATAAATATGTAGAAAAATCTCACATTATTTTTCCATACCAATATGGCTTTCAATCTGGTCGATCTACTTTTATGCCTTTAATTGATATGTATGATAAAATTTCTAAGGCCTTTGAAAACAATGAATATTCTATTGGTATCTTCTTCGATTTAGCAAAGGCCTTCGATACTGTGAATCATGAGATCCTATTAAAAAAATTAGCTAATTATGGCATCAGAGGCATCCAATTAGCTTGGTTTACCAGTTATCTCGAAAGACGTCTCCAGTGTTTCCTGCAATGGAGCTCTCTCAGACTTTAGAGTTGTTAGATATGGTGTGCCCCAAGGTTCTAATCTCGGACCCTTGCTTTTTCTTCTATACATTAATGACTTGCCTAATATATCTCCTACTCTTTCATTCATCTTGTTTGCTGATGATACAAATGTCTTCTACTCTCATAAATCCTACCAGAATCTAATGCAAACAGTAAACAATGAACTTATCTTCATAGCCGAATGGTTCTCTGCTAATAGACTCTCCTTAAACATTGATAAAACTAACTTTATGCTCTTTCGAACTAATAAAAAGATGTGCCCCCAGAATGAATTGCAACTGTCTATCAATGATACCTCCATAACGCAGGTTAGCTCCACTAAATTTCTTGGTGTGTACATAGATCAACACCTCACATGGAATGATCATATTAAATATATCTCTGCCAAGGTTGCAAAAAGTGTTGGTATCCTTCGTCGAACTTCCCATATACTCCCCCCCACTATCCGTGTTAAATTGTACTACTCATTAATATATCCTTATCTCTCATACTGTAATTTAGTTTGGGCATCTACATATAAATCCAGGGTCAATAAATTAGTACTTCTCCAAAAACGTGCAATACGTATCATAGCTGGAGTTAAGCCTTTTATTCACTCAAGTCCTTTATTTCAATCATTTAATTTATTAAAGTTTCACCAAATAATGACTTTCCAGATAGGAGTCTTTATGTATCGGTTCACCCATGATCTTCTTCCCCTTAACTTTGCAGGGTATTTCCAAAAAGGATCTGAAATTCACTGCTATTCCACCAGGAACTCCTCTCATTATCGAGCCATATCCGCTCGTTTAAACTCAAGAAGATTCCATATTAAATATGCTGGACCAGGTATATGGAACTCGTTTCCTAGTCATGTTCAACAAGCTTCCAGTTTACAAAGAGCAAAAACATTACTGCGCAACTACTTGGTTAATGACTGCAAAGATATTTAACCTTGTAGGCACTGATTTTATTTTATTATTATTTGTTGTGTTTGTTTTGCGTTCTTTAGTTAAGTTTACTACATTAATTGTCATCTCATGCTGTTCTTTTAGCCTATTGTTCAATTCATTGTGTCAACCGTTTAGCCATCTGTTAAAATTGCATATGTAATTAGGTGTCCCTGTTAGCGGGATATTCATCCCTTAGGGCCTTCCTTGTTACCATCCGATAATGTGAAGCATGTTATACTATGTCTATTGTGTATGTTGATGGTTGGTTACAATAAATGAATTGAATTGAAATTGAATGCCTCCGAAGTTTATCGCACACCAGAGGCAAAGACAAACGCGTTACAGCGATCAACGCTAATTAACGACCAAAATGTATAAATGTTGACAGGAATCAGTCAAAGTCTAGAAGTATTGTGTGTTAATCACTGCCATACTATGTTTTAGTTGACAGAGAACCAGTCAAAAGAAGATGTTGTAATCAGCATCCTTTGACTGAATTTTGTCCATAGACAGGATTCAGTCAAAGGAAGTTGTGCTAAGCACTATTTTAATAACTTCAAGACAGAGATTTATAAATGAAATTTTAACCTTACATCTTGCGACGGAATTCAAATCATAAATGTCTCATCACGTTTTTTTTGCCAACTCTCCATAAGAGAAAAACTGGAATATTATTCTAGTAAATCTTGATAAAAACAATAGCATGTATATATATTTTTTTACACATGCCATTATGTTTAGAAAAGTTCACAGCATTTATCCCAGACAGGCCTGTGTCATACCTTCGTGGACGTGAAGGCAAACGGTGGCTGTGGATAGACCCAGTCATGATGGACGTCGCGCTGAGACGGAAGCACAACAAGCGAGATTCCTAATCTAAAAGATCAAAGGCTCAATCAATCCACGTATTAAAATACACTCTTCTCGATCGTAGCTATAAATCTGGTGAAGTCAATTGAGATCAAAATGTAAATTGCAGGCTGCCATAATAGTCCAGCAATAGCTCAGCATAGGACATAAAAACCAGCGTTTTGGGGCACAAAAATCCAATGTGTAAGGGCACCAGAGGCGTAGCGACCGCCCTTCGTACCCTCCGACCGGAGGGGGCCCCCGCAAGAAAGGGGGGCCCCAAAAGTGGCAAAAAATGTACGGTGTAGCTATAGGTTAGTGACATTTATTGACGCTGTTGCACAATGTTGGAAACCACTGTTAGAAAGACTTCACCAGCAGTAAGTACGGAATACGTGTACTCTGTTACAGTAGCCCTATGTAGGTTATACATAATGAATACCCAATATAATGTTATTGTATACAATATAAATACCGCATTCCAATTTCTGCATTGTAAGGGGCCCTGAAAGCCAAAATTTGAACGCTGAAAATGCAACGGATTTTCAGATATGCATTACTGGATCAGGGCACTTTGATGCCAATTCTAGTTCATAGAGTATAATAATAATCAGTAGCGGCGCTAGGGGGGGGGGGCTAAGCCACCCCCCCAAAAGGCCATCCGGTTTTTTACATGTAAAAATGAAACTTTTCCATGATCAGCCCCACCTAAAAACTGAAGCCATATGCACAGGATTTCGACCAAATTACTAAAAAAAAGGTCGTTAAATTTGCCGGATGAAAATGGAAAATTTTCATGAGATTTTGACCAAATGACTAAAAAAAGGTCGTCAGAATATTTAGCGGGTGAAAATGTAAAATTTTCATGAGATTTCGACCAAACTTAATGCGTTAAAAAAAGGTCGCCAGAAATTTTGACGGCTGAAAATGGAAAATTTCCTCCATGGGAATTCAGCCCCACCCCCAAAACTCAAATTCTGGCGCCGCCACTGTTAATAATATCAGATTTAGAGCTTGATAATAATTATGAAAGGAAATTACTTGGAATGCGCACGTTACGGAAATACGTACATCGCATACCAGCTTCTGCATTGTAAGGGGTCCCGCCATCCCGGACATATATGTTCGGAGGGGGCCACGTTCATTGTTGCTACGGCCCTTAGGGCACAAAAAAATCAGTAACCACAACCCAGCACAATAGCCCAAGGATAAGGGCAAAAATAACTCAGCTTAAGGACACAATAACCCAGTGTAAATGCATCATAACCCGGTGTCAAGGGTAATGCACCCAAGTCATTGGTATAAATTGCTATTCATGACTAAGAATGCCATACATCTCAATTGCTATAAGTGTTTACGATAAAACTGTTTAAATTGAAACATTTAAATAATCATGTCTCCCAAATTTTTTGTGATGAAAAGACACTGAATCAAGTGTTATGCCTTAGAAATGTTCTAATACAATACAATACAATACAATACCATGCACAGGAAGACAGTATATATTAGGTTTGGGAGTAAAATAACTTATTGCATTCAATTTTCTCAGACAGAAAATCAACAACTATTTATCAAACAATCGTTTCATATTAAAAATTTACACTTCTTACTGCTGACTGAAGCAGACAATTTCAGTCATTTTTTGGTTAAAGATTTCGTCGAATGCCATTTCTGTAGATTCCAGCTTCTGCTACAAAAGCAATCAGCACAAATGTCATGTTTTCCACAACTGGAGCAATACAAATGCTGATACCAAAGGTCAGCTGGGGACTAAGACATCAATTAACTTCCCACCTGTATAACTAACTAGCATGCAGTGTATTGCGCCTCCAGCATGCTAATTCCTTTCCTGCTGCCCTTATTCATCTATGTTGCTTAGCATCAGTATATGGTACTTAGAAGTTTGACACTGTTCCAATAAGGGTTGCTTCTACTAGATGTATCAGAAGCTGCTTCATTCCCTATGATGACAACATGACCTGGCACCCAAGAAAATATACCATTCACACCAACTTTTTAATTTTGCGATATTTATTAAACACACTTATCACAAGCGATTTATTAGGCACAAATAGCTTGCAAAGATGACAGTGGATCGCTCAGCTCCATGCTCCACCAAGTGCTTCTGAATTATTTTGTCTGTGACATTTTATCAGGTGGCATGTTATTGCATGACATTTTGCCAGGCCACCATCCCTTTCAATTCCAAGATCTAGAGTTCCATAAAGTGACTGCAATCAAATACCCAGAGGAGGTATAACAGAAAACCTATTGCAGAACAACTGCTGGTTTGGAAATAATTTCATCCAACTTTGTCTAACAGCAATAAAGACATTTATAAATGATCAAATACTGGAACCCAAAGTTTCACAAAACACCGTGTGAGTGTCACAGAATCTGCAAAATCTTTTTACAAGTATTTTAAAAATTGCAGAAAATTTTAGACCTGTCATCCATAAACTGCTTCAACATGTAGTTACAAGCTTAGCCAATTATGGGAAGGGGTCGTATGGGAGGCATCGGTTAAGTTTCGGCTTTATTAACCCGTTACCCGTTCATTTTTAAATTTTAGGCCCATTTTCAGCAGATATTCTCGGGGCAAACGGGTAAAAGATTAACAGTTCAAAAAGCATCACAAACTAAGGTTCATCTAAGATTAGCACAGACTGTCGATACTGGCCAAAAATTTGCAATGGAAAAGGAAAACACTGTAAACTATCAAACTAGTCTGAGATTAAATGGCAAGGTAAAGTAATAATGCTTTTGTTATGTGTTCTGAAGTTGTACAGTTAGCAATGCGCGATGCATGAAAACTTCCACAACTGCCATTGAGCTTCAAACTTACTTCTGAATCAAACATTTTAGAATCGACAAACGGCCCAAACTGAAATGTGAAAACAGACAATCATGAGTAAATGAAGCAGACGAAGCGTTTTAATATTAGTACCATTTGTAAACAGTCAAGAAAAGGAAGTTATGGGTTTTAGTGCCTGCTGTGTAGTGTGCTGACTATAGGCTGTCATAGGCTGCTAAGTTCAATCAATTTCCTGTGCACTGAAAAAAAGGTTGTGGAGTATATGCAGTAAAAAAGAATTCACTTATAGCAACACACAATTTTACTACCTTCACTGTTAAAGCTATAATCTCTCATGAACCATAAACATTATCATTTCTCATCCTTGATGCCTCATCCTTGATGCAACACAATAATAATAATAATAATAATAATAACACCAAATAATAATATATAGTAATCCTACAACACCTTGGCCTAAGGACCAATAGATCCAGAATCATTCTTTCTCTTCAGATAGTATCTAGGAAGCTTAGGTATCATTTATACTCAGGAAAGGCATCATCATCATCATCATCATCATCATCATCATCATCATCATCATCATCATCACCACCACCACCACCACCACCACCACCACCACCACCACCACCACCACCATCATCATCATCATCATCATCATCATCATGTCTCTAATTCACTCACGTAAGTAAAGAATAATACTAATAATATTCATATTTGGCGACAAGCACATTGATAAATGTAAAAATTTCCTGATCTTATTGAACTCACATTTTGGCAGCCTGTTAGGCACCCACTCAATTTACAGCGGCCACAGAAGGGTGAAAGGTTGAGACGACTAGAGGCTATGGGTACCAAACTACATCTTTCCATAACCTGCTCATTTTTCAAGCAAGAGTGTTACCATTTAACTATCTCCCCCATGCTCCGTGGACTGTCTGTTATCAACTGTTTATTCAGGATTGAACTTATCAGGTTGTGCATGTCCACAGAAGGAAACCAATGGTAACTCTTAAATTACCTCTGCATTGATTCCTTTACTGACTACCATGCCATTTAGGCAAGCATAGGGAGACGTTTTCTCAGCTAATTAAATGGCAGTGTAATTTCTATGTTTAACTACCAAAAACTAATATAAAATGTCAACAAGGTAAATCAAATATGGACAACACAGCGCACACAAATGACCGTAAATGAAATATACCGTAAATTTACTCACCAGTAGACAAACATTGGGTCGATTCGCTTCGAGATACGCGAAGAGGTCAGCAAGAGGTTCGTAGAGGTCGTTATCAGAGACAGTAAAAGGACCACAAGCCACGACAATACTCAGGTCACCTAAAAACATTTCAGCCAATATCTAAAATGCAATAACAATTTATCCTAAAAATCATAATCCTAAATTATTTTGCAAATCCCACATGGTTCTGTGGATTTCAATTACAATTTCAATTAAATACGTCATACCTGAACGACAAAATTCGTCTTAAAAATTTTCAACTTGTAATCAACTCAGTCAAAGACAATAATGTTGTCAGTGCACGGTCATTGTAAAGTGGTTCTTGTTATTGGTTCAAGAGGCAGCTTTATGCCATGCTTCATGTGTACACACATGAATACATACACAGTGGGGACGCAGTGGTGTCGGGATGGGTTCGGCGCCTTAGAGCCGGAGGTTTCAGGTTTGAATCCACCTCAAGCTGCCGCGTAGAGACTTTGAGCAAGTTCTTCACTCACAATTGCTCACGCAATTCAGTGTCCGCGCTTTAGTCGAGAGTGCCTCTGAGTGGATGTGTGAAACTCAAATTCCGTGTTCGCGCTGTAGACGGGAGTGCCTCTGAGTAAAAAGCTTAAAGAGGTCTTATCTGGGACACTTCTGATCTGTCTGTTCTCTTAAGATTTTTCCTGGGTCTATGCCTCTAATTAGGCAGTTCTGCGAGAAAAGCTTTACAAGTTCGAAAAAAGACTAGAACTACCTTGAGAAAGGACAGGTCTTGTTGAAAGAGATAGAATCACCTTGAGAAAGAACAGGCCCTGTTGAAAGAGATAGAACTATCTTGAGAAAGGACAGGTCTTGTTGAAAGAAACAGAATTACCTTGAGAAAGAACGGGTCTTGTTGAAAGAGGTAACTCGATGCCCTACAAAAACAAGAACAAACACCACGATGAGTAAGTAAGCAAGTAAATAACAGTATATACTTTATAATAGCCAACTGCTTATATCACACTCTGGTATACATGACATAAGATAAAATAAAAACGTTATCCCTGTTAGGTACTCCATCCTATGGATAATCCTATCGTGCAATCTCAGTTTCATAGAGTAGAGTTGTGGTCTCAGTGGTGAGAGGAATGGGTTCAACTTCAACATACGGCCCTGATCAAGCAGGACACCAATATAAGTTACTATGTACAATACAATAACTCGACCTTTAGTTTTATTTACAAACAGGCCAAAGATTACCAACATCATAGATGGTAAGGTGGGACCACCGGTTGAGTCTACATGGAATGACGACGCATATGGAAGGTAATCCAAATGTCCAATAAAAAAAAGCAATCAACCCAGGATGGAGCAAGCCTCTGATGTCTATTATTGAAAAATGTTACAGAAAAATGCACCAACAAATGGAATGTTAATGTTTAAACTATTTAGACAGAAACAATGAAGCAGTGGCGTAGGCAAGGGGATTTCGGGGGTTAAAAACCCCACATTGGCTCTGGGAAAAATGTTTTTAAGGTCATTTATCCATTTAAATAAGAAAAAATAACAAAAAAAACAGGGTATCCAATCATAAAACCCCCATCACAAATTCCTGGCTATGCCACTACAATGAAGCCCTACATGATAGTGACTAAAAACTGACATCATACTAAGGTTTGTCTTAACTACGAGAGGGTACAAAAAGCAACTAAGAAACAAATTCAGCTCTTCACTAAACTGTTAATATTTCAAATAGAACAGTGAAGAGAATCAGAGATTATAATTATCGGCGCAATTTCCAGTAGCGACAGATATAACAATGCTTACTTCGTATATTTTTGACACAACAAACCGCGTGCCATTGGCATTTGTGCCTTCAACCGCGACAAGCTGAAACAAAAGCATTTCTTTATGTTAAAAAAAGCACCACTGTAACATCCATTAATGAATTTATATAGCACCATTAAAGAGGACTACTCAGCGGTCCTCACAACCCCAGCACGGCCAAAAAGTACAGTGCTGTGCTGAGCAAAAATTCCTCAGCAAGAATCCCAGGGACAAGGCGAAGCTACTGAGGAGCGTGTTTCATACCAATGAGCTCATCACAGAAAAGGCTCAATTCTGAATAGTTGCACTATAATGACAAAGTGTAAAGGATCTGTGCCTTCCGGGTTGTCGCAAGGAGATTCAAAACTCTCCACTCATGAACAATATCATAGAAATTACCCATCGGGTCATAAAATGTATAAATAATCAGCCTATTTAAATTATATTGATTAAAGGATCATTTTTTTAACATTTTCATACAGCACCAAACATTTACACAGTACTGTTTCCAAGCTCTTTAAAAGTGCAAACCTCTTACTTCACATAATTCCAACTTACATATAATGCAATAATGATAGAGCACACTAAAAGCGACTGGGGAGTGCGGAACCTCATATGCAGCTCATCGTTTAAACTGTCAAACTCTAAATAACAATATAAAATCATTCCTATTTAACTCTCTAATTACAAGCACATACTAATGCGACTGGACATAAATTCAGCTTGCTATTTAAAGGACTACATAACATTTGATAAAATACCGTTCTTATCATACTTGCATAAATGCATATAAACATTTATTCAGCACCTATTGGAAAACTTTTAAAACCGATAACACATTGTTTAATTCTATACCGACCGTAGTGTACATAGTAATGCCATAGGAAATCCTGTACCTTCAGTCGGTAAAGGGTTAAAGTAATTCAAGCTTAAGTTAACTCTGAGTTACAAAACAAAGATCACTACCTGGCCAGGGAAGAGAGAATACTGCAGAACAGCGGAGAGATCGAGGGCGATCCAACGTCCGTACGATTCTTCTCTCGATCCCTGAAGGATCACAGAATTATTGTTGAGTCGTCCGTTGCCATCACAACCAATCTGACCCATAACGGTCAACGTCCCCTAAAACACGACGAATCAGTTGATTGATCATAAATAGGCTTTCAATCCAACAACATCCAATATTTTTTAAAAATCAATTGATACTGCAAATAATTCGTTAAATCAACAGTTCATTTTGGCAAAATGAAATCATCACTCAAACTTTTTTTGCCCGAGGTAGTTCGAATCCCTCAGGATACAAAGAAATTGTCCACTGCATCTGCAATGTTTACGATTATGCTTAAACTATTTAGACAAAAACAATGAAACCATACATAACAAATCAATCAATCAACTGTAACAAATAAACTGAGATCACACTACAGTTCATCTTCAATGACGAGAGTGTACAAAAAGCAACTATGAAACAAATGCAGCTCATCATTACAGTGTTAAGCAACTAGATATTACCACACTAATCAGCAAATTAATCGGGTAACCATTAAATCAAGCAACCAAATCAATTAGTTAATTAATCACCAACAAGAATCAGTTAAACTAGTCAATCAACAAAGCAATCACCTGCTGTGGAATTGAGACATGTGAAAACTCTTCAACTAAATGACATTCCTTGAAGTGATCAGCCATCTCCTGAATCTGGTTGCTCAGAACTAACAAAACAAATAAACACACGACTGGTCAACAAATCAAACTAAAATTTAACTGGTCATAATGATTGAGAGCTAATATGGAGAGGTATTTGTCGACATAAAAAGTAAACAATTTTGCCTTTCTAAGTGTCACGATGGTTGACATATCCACCCGTTCTCACCAAGCAGTATATTTTTTTTCAATTTTTAAGGCACTCTGTACAGCATTGTAAGTTGCCATTTAACATAAAGTGAGTGTCGCAATACACCATAGATGTTAGTAGATGCATAGACTTTTAAGCATATACGATATCCAAGAAAGAGGCACATTACATCACTTCAAGTAAGACTAAATTCATCACATTGATAAGCAGTAATTATCCACTACAGTAAGATACCATGCATGCATTTTGGTATTTGCATATATACTGACTCTTCAGAACCTTTCATTTTTTAGAATAATAGTATATACATTAAACATCATAAGACTCGGACAAGCCAATTAATAACGATCAATTTTTTTTTAAATTTGAAATTAGGTAACTACTTTCATAACATACTGAAACCGGAAAAGAGAAGACTTAATTGATACAAGAGGAGAATTATTATGTAATGAAAAACCAATTCACACAAAGTTACTGCTTTTCATCCAAACAGCCCGATCCAAAATTGGAACAAGACTAAATATAAAAGGCATTAAACCTAAAGCGAAGCTGAAATCAGATCAACCGAAAAACCGAAACCTACTGTAAGCCTTTTCACAGAGTTTTTCGAACATGTATTTGCATTCTTTCAGGGTCATGTCAGGGTCATAGTTCGAAATGACAAGGTCTTTTTTCTGAACGCGACTCCATTTGGTGCCATCTGTTGGACCCAACTTCACCAACACTTCGCCAGCGTTGCTCCGACTCTTGTACTTCTCAGATGGAGCACTGGAATTAGAAAATCAGTGAGGTGAAGAAGAGATGGTCAACTAAAACTTTATTTAATCCTCGTGGTCATGCTCAATAACAACTGACGCATCATATATGTCTATCTTCATGCATCATGATATACCACTCTTCAGGCATCTCACAAAGCTCTAAAGGCATGGTTGCCTACAACACACAAGAAAAAGAAGAGCAGTACCTTCAGAGAGGCCTTGGGCAGTAAAGAGTATGAGGTGTCATCAACTTAATTTTCTCAGCCGTGGTGTACAAAGGTGGGTGGCCAATCCTCTCATCATCCCACCGAAGCACAATGATATAAGTAGTTTGCTTAGTCACTGCTTCTGTGGTTAACTAATGGCCAGTTGTCCAATGTCTGAGCAAACAAGGTCAACTGGTGAGAGGTCATATGCAGGTCAGAGTAATCAATGAGTGTCTGACATAGAATACAAACAGTTCAGACACATCTGAGCAAGAATCTTTTCCGAGTAGATATCTTCAAGAGGCATCATATCAAGTTTATATTGATTGATTTAATATACTTAACTGTTCTGTTTGTCTGTGCTGGAGTCGAGAGCGCCTCTGAGTAGTTTCCTTAAAAAGGTGCTATATAAATACTTGAATGAATGAATGAACGAAAATTGTGGCACCTCTACATAAGATAAGTAAAAATATTGATCAATCCAGAACACAGCTGCAATTGTACTAATAAAATTGACTTTAATCTGACACCATAACTGCCTCTCTCACAAAACCTGGCCAACCATTGGCCCCCCCGTATGAGCTACGTCTGCTTTCAAGGACAATGAAAATGAAAGGAAACTCACGTGCAAGGAGACGACAAACTACGAGGTGAGAAGACCAACTGTGGGCTGTGATTCAGGTCAATGAGGCGCTTACTACTTCCTGTTTCACCAAGCTTCTGACGTTTCTTCGACATGCTCTGGAAAGTCAGGTTACGTGAAATAAACAATAGCAATAGTGAAAGAGGATATACTGTAAATGACATAAACAATGAAGGTAAAACAAAATAAAAAAGGAAATTTGGAGCATGGCCATGGTGAGCTCCAGAGATCAAAACGAGTATCTCAAAATGGATATGAGCTCTATAGGGAGCTAATGTCTCAACCACCCACCGTAATCTCCTAATTTCTAAAGCGCCACTCGAAAGCCAAGCGCGGGGCACTGGCTAATTCACGAGCGCTGCGTTGAGTCAAGGGTTGTCCGTAAGAGTAGCCACGGTGGTCCGGGTCGAGTTACCGTAGGATCAGAGGAGTGGAACAGCTACTAAGGTGGGTGTCGTCTGAGCCGGGAATTGGAGGGTGGAGGATCAGATGAGACAGGGTAAGAGTTCTTGAAAAGCAGTGTCTTAAGTTTCGAATGAAAAACCCGAGGTGCGATGGATAGAGGAGCTTGAGGAAGGTGATGGAGTGTGATTAGTAATGATGTAGGAGGGATAACAGGTCAACAGTGAGTGCCTGTCCTAGGTGCATTTGGCAGCTAAATGATTTCCAGACACTATATCTTCTTTCGACTGTAGACTTCTGGATAGCAACATAAGTTCTGCATGCCATTGGCAGCTACTAACACTATCCATCAACTTTATCCTCTATTCAACTTATGCTTCAGGAACGCTGAACTTGCTGCTATACATCTGTCAACTCTAGATGAAAATATGCTGGTTGGGCTCTGAAACACTGCAATTTTCTTAAACTCTTGCACTATGAAGTGAGTG
This sequence comes from Lumbricus terrestris, assembly GCA_949752735.1. Classification (NCBI taxonomy): domain Eukaryota; kingdom Metazoa; phylum Annelida; class Clitellata; order Crassiclitellata; family Lumbricidae; genus Lumbricus; species Lumbricus terrestris. Next base: position 19,347,331 of record OX457044.1, read on the forward strand.
CAGTAACTTCACAAAAGCCTTAAATAACCCTGCATAAATTTAATGTCAAGATCCTACATTTATATATCTGTTAAATTCCACTTACCAAATGTCAATTACATGTATTACGGACTTGTGGGGCACGGTGGTAAAGCTGAAGGGTAGCAGGTTCAAATCAACCTCGTCACTGTGTAGGGACCTTGAGCAAGTCCTTCACTTATAATTGCACGGGCGCAGCGTCCGCGCTGTAGTCGGGAGCGCCGCTTCTAAGTAGAGAGATTGAAGGGGCACTATACTATGAGAATGTTAAATAACTTTGCAAAAATGTTTCTTATTTCTTCTGTAAACTACTATTCGTTTGCTGGTGGTATAATAAAGAATATTCTTACTTACTTACTTACTTCATGGAAATGAAGGAAAAAAATAAATAAAAAAGTGCTTTTTAACCTTTGGAGTGACGTATTGATTCACCAGGTCATCCCTGTCCATGTCATGCTCCGCAAAACTAAGTTCAAGTTAAGATCAAATATTCTAGATTATAATGGAGAAATAAATAAATAATAGTAGTAGTAATAGTAATGATAACATCGACTACTATAACTGCATACCTTAGCATCACGCACAACACACATCATTGAAAGAAGAGTAGCTGTAAAATAATTCTAAACAACTAATTTCTTATTTTACAATGAGCTGTATTGCCTCCCCAGTAGCTATTAGTGCCCCTCATCCTAAAATCCATCATAATCTGTGCAAAATTCAGAATACAAAGTGCAGATTTCTCACATAAAATTGTCAGAAATGAAAATAATTGAAATTTGCTTCAGAGGAAACCCTCATTTAATACATTTAAACCTAAATGCACACAGCTCCCAAAATAAAGATGTTCTAGAGCAGTATCATCCCAAACTTTCTTATACTGTGGACCAGCAATGCTTTATCGCGAACCGGTGCTTTTCAGCAGCAATCTGCATGGCCATAGATACAACATGTCACATTAGTATTCAGCAAGACACCAAGAACCATGCTGATGCAGAGAAAATTACAAAATTTAAAAAGACAGATAATTTAGCTGAAATGCAGGCTTTACAATTTCACATAATGCAATGTTCAAGACGAGCGATAATAAAGACAATGAAGACATGTAATTATCACAACAATACAGTAGCAACTTCTTCAAATAACAAAGTCAGCCATCTGGTCAGTTTATTTATGATCTTGAATATTTTCACTTCGTTTTATGTATCAAATCTTAAGCAGGCAAATCTGAAGGATACAACTCGACAATGCCAAGTGTGTCGCTTGTGTACGTGACCTGAGCAGCATGACCTGACTTTGCCCGAGATTTTGAGCCAGGTTTGTTTAGCCTCTACAATTAAAACAACATAAATCACAACAGAGGGGAACTGAATCAACATGGAAGGAGAATTGCATGAAAATAAACTGTTACATTCCAACTAATTTTAAAGTATGTTTATTGTACTTCTATATCAACATTACAACTCAAACGAACAACCATAAGTGCAAACAGAGCCCTACAAAAGCAATAGTTTAACACATTGACCACCTACAAGCCATGTTAAATGACTGGCTGAAGGACGAGTTAACTCGTCCTTGGCGGTCAACGTGTTGGTTGGGTTCAGATTTCCAGTACATGCAACTACTTACACTGATAGTCTCAATTGTTCACATGTAAGTGTGCAAATTATTAAACACAGATGACTACAAAATTCCAAAATAACAACGCCTATATAGATAAGCCAGATAACATGAGGTCAAATGCAAACAACCTCACAGGTCTCAGACATATAGCTAAGTATAATCAAAGTCTAGGTAATGACTTTATAGAGCTGAAATCGTACTTTAACGTATATCATATAATTTTACATTCAGATTTTTATATATATATATATATATATATATATATATATCATTCATAATTATTGACTACGATAAAATTCAATGAACCTCTCTTTCAAACTGTTCCATAGTATCAACATCTGGCAAGAGAGGAATTTTCTTTGACTTGTTGAAAGCCAGCCATTCAAAAGCAATCTCTTCCGCTCCCAAGCGATGAAGCTGACAAAACTGGCGTACTAAAAAGCATATAAATTTGTGCAACTGTAATATGTATCCAAATACCTATTGATACATAAAATAAACTTATATGCATGAAACTGAAACAAACATCGATAAGTATCAATCACATTTAAAAAATTGATTTATTTGGTCGAAGTCAGCTGGAAAATTAATATTTGTCTCTCATCCTCTTATCTTTGTCAACCTCAACTCTCCTCTGCATCTCTCCAATCTCATTCTCCAGCATTCCACTCACGACTGAAAACCTAACTGAGCTTCAAGAAATCTCATAGATCTTGAATCTCTTTCTGCACCCAACAATGACCGTAACATCAATAACTTCCTATGTAATGTCATGCTGTCTCTTCAGCTTCACCAACTCGAATTCTGCTCTGGGATTGAAAAAGACCAAACTGATTGTTATGAAGCACGAGTTATAAGCTGTCTCCAAGTGTTCATGAGAAAATTTTGCTTATAACCATTACTAGTGTTCAAGTTAATTACGTTAAGAAGCAACTTAGTGACTTCTATTATAGCTCTTAGTGAGCTGCTATTATAGTAAACAAGGCATCAGTCAAAGTCTACCTCAATCCCCGAAATTTTAAAATGCTGAAAATACACAAAAGCCCGATCTCCCGAAACAGTTTTATAGAAAGTGGCCAAACTGCCGAAAAACTATTCAGAGCTAAATTAAATACAAGACATTAGGACTGTTATTATTGCTGATAACACAATTTAGTGTCCACAAATTCGAGTTGCACTTAGAAAATGAATTTTTGCGATCCAACTGATATTCGTTTTGGGGGAGTAATTTAAAGAGGTATTAGAAAGCTCTAAGAATCATAATCAATAGTAGAAGTCTCATCAAAACTCCGCTCATACATAAAAAATTAGTGGTGTTGACTTCATTGCATTTAAGTGGTTGGTACAACTACAAGCACATAGGCTACGATATGCAGCTCAGAACAGGGGAAAACCAGCATGCAGCAGAGACAGAAAGAGCCATAGTCACAAGCAAGACAAGAGTGAAACATTATGCCTAGTTTTGACAGGTAAAATCAATCGGTAAATACGCACACTAGATACCCGTACTCCAAACAATATGGCTGCCAACGAATGCCATAAATTAGAGCGCAGCGACTATTATATAATTACAGCGCAGCGACTATTTATCGCGTGAGGGTCGGTTAGGGCTCAGGTTAGGCGCCGTGAGGGTCGGTTAGGGTTAGTTTTAGGGTTAGTGCAGTCATTCTGTTGAGCGCTTTGCATGTTGCGATGCGTCGATAGGATAGGTCGCTGCGCTCTAACTTTATAGCATTCGTTGGCAGCCATATTGCTTGGAGTACGGGTATCTAGTGTGCGTGTTTACCAATCAATCTTAAACTTGCGTTGGCTGGAACCCTACACTCTGCTAGCAATACATCTTCATTCATTCACGCAATGAACTCATTGCGCCCCATCCAAAGAAAAACTACTCAGAGGCGCTCACAGCCCAGCCAAGGCAAAAGAAAAAAGACTTGAGAGATTTATGAAACGAAGTTTGATCGGTCCGATGTAATAAATGTAGCTTTGAAAAATCTCGAATACGAAATAAACAAGGGCATAAGCGCATAGCAACAACTTAGACCAAATGAGACGTACGCTTGTCCAAAACGGCAGGATTGTCAACAGGCACCCCAAAAATGCTGAACTCTTCTATAAATTCTTCATCTGCAATATCCGCCATTCTATTCTGCAGAATTATTTTTAGTAAGTTTTCTGATTGAAAATTCGGAGCACTTTCGCGGAAAAATTGATTCCTAAGGTAAAGCTTATGGTGGTCTTTATAAGCGCAAAACAGTAATCTTATAGCGCACAAATAAGTTTTGTTTTCATAAATACAGACAGGGTGAGAATTGCCGGGGAGTCGTGGGTTCAACCCATTCATTCTTAGGACGCCATAGTAAAGTCCTCATTGCACGTCCCAGATCCGCATAAATCAGCGTTTGACCCCCAATTATTTTTCTACAATTCTTATACAGGATACAGAAAATTAGGCAGCTTTCGTTCTAGAATTATTGTGCATGTCACTGCATAAGCATATGTGAGAAAGTGAAACTATACTCACTATAGTGTCACGGCAGGTTACAGCGGAAACATTGGTTGAAAATAATAACAGTCCAACATTTCAACGCCATTGCCTTCCCAGGCACCTATGCTCTACCTGATCTTCGAGAGCTCTAGTCGTCCCAGAATAAATTTTACGTCTCTGGATAAGTTGTTTAAATCACATCGATCATTGAGGTACTTATCAGGTAAAAAAATAATAATGTCTCCAGACACATATTTGCTTCCTGGGTCAAATAATAGTAATAATTAATAACACTAATAATATTTTTGTTAAGTCAGGCCACAGTATAGATAACATCTATACTGTGGCCAGGCTGACAAATATGCTGTAAGATTACACACTAGGCTACACTAGTAACAGGCATTAATAAGTTGAACAGAAGTTTAATCTAACTGTATCGCAACCTGCAAGGCGTCAATATGTCCTGCTTATATCATATACCTCCATCTACAGAATGCAAGACAGAGCCGACCTAATGGAGATAGCAAGTATCGCACCCATGCTCATCTGGCCTTCATGCCAGTGGCACCATTCAACTATATCCCCATCCACCAAAAGGAAGGACAGTTACAATCGTTGAGGTAACTGCGTTATATGATCATTCTACCACCTCAATTTTATTTCAACCACTGGCTACTAGGCTAACTCATCTCAGTTGTTTCAACCGAGCCTTATCCAACACTGCACCACGAGTCTGGAACGATTTTCTTTCTGAATTCTGCACTTTTTCGGTTCCTTCATCATCACCATCATTGCCAATCATCCATCGTCGTCGTCGTCATCATCATCATCAATCATCATCAATCATCATCAATCATCACTCATCAATCAATCAATCATCAATCAATCATCAATCATCATCATCATCCTCATCCTCATCCTCATCCTCACCACCACCACCACCACCACCACCACCACCACCATCATCATCATCATCATCATCTTCCGCAATATAGATATTCGTTTAATTGACAGAATAACCGGTCGACATAACGCGACAGTTAACAAGCACAAAGGAGTAGCAAATAAAGCCTAATAAACATTTTTATACAGCATCCGTGTTATGAAGTTTTTATTGGTTAGTTCAAATGGATGCAGCCTAGGTAATAAGCGGTACCACCTCTATGAATGGCTTGTCAATTTCAATGTCTCTGGATCAATAAATTAAATTAAAAAAACTGCAAAAAAATGTCAGTCCAGGACAGCGATTCTACATAGGGCTACCTAAATAAACTCCACAGCAACCCAACAATGCCAAGGTGCAGAGGTCCTGCATGGTTTATGGGTAGAATTACTGTGGTGGACACATTGTGGAGTCTTAGAGGAACGATAGACTAGTGCCAGGGGTATCTGAACCCAGAGGTCTTTGATTGACCTAATCTTCAGTCATTGTCTGTCACCAGACTTTATATGAAAAAGCCAACACCAGCGGCGCCCGCAGGCGTACGCACTTACGCAAGTGCGTACAGGAGCGGCGCCCGCAGACGTACGCACATACGTAAGTGCGTACAGCGCGAAGGCCGAAAAAGGTATTTTTTGGGAAATTCTAGATTGATGACTAAAAAAAAAAAAAGTCATCAGTTTTTTGGCGGATAGAAAAAGGTATGTTTTTGGAAAATTCTAGGTTGATGACAAAAAAAAAAAAAAAGTCATCAGTTTTTTTTAGGGCTGTTGTTCGATTAAAAATTTTAATCGAAATTAATCGCGCGATTAATTTTTTTAATCGCAATTAACGCCAAATTAATCGCAATGCATTTCCTTCAAATATATTAATCTTACTATTTTCTAAGGAGCCCTGAAGCATAAAATTTTAATGGCTGAATACATTCTTTCTATTGCAAACATATTTAATAGTCTTTGGCTTAGGCATATTGAATTTTTTTATTTAGTTTTTTGAGCAGTTTTGTATGACGGACAGAATTGAAACACTGTTCAAATCATCAGTGAGTCAACTGCTCAAAATCCGTTAATTTTTTTCATTTGAGCCACCTTTAATTAACATGACATGGGCCTAAATGTGAAATTAGACAACCGTTTTCTGACTATCAAGATGAATTATTTATTTTGCCAATTGTACCGGCAGACCAGTTTATTTAGGCCTACCCTGGTCGGTTCAAGGGATGCTCTTATTAATTAACAATAGTAGGTTTACTATTGCACCTCATCGTTTATAATCACAATGTTTTACAAGAGGTTGCGGTTCTTGCCAAACCTCGTCTCAGTTGTCCTTCTGTAAGCATTTATCATTTGAAACCTGAAATTCATTGGTCTTGCCATCTCGTGGAGTTCAACCAACGTAGTCTGACGTCTGACGGGGTGAGGAAAAAGGAAACAACCTTACTGGACGATGCGATGCGGCCGATGTCGACGACTCATCGTTAGCGTTTAACGCATGTTTTGGTTCGCATGCAGGCGACAATTGAGCAAAGAATTGCTACGATAATACTCAAATTCTTTTTTGGAATATTTGCCAAAGAATGTATTACTAGCTTTAAGTATGAGCCTTCCGTTTAAAACGAGTTTTTCTGCCTCTGATTCCATTTCAATCAGATGTAGGCCTAATTAACGCATACGATTAATGCGTTAAAATTTTTAATCGCAAAATTTTTTAACGCGTTAATCGCACGCGTTAACGCGATTAAGTCAACAGCCCTAGTTTTTTTGGCGGATAGAAAAGTAGAAAAGGTATGTTTTTGGGAAATTCTAGGTTGATGACTTAAAAAAAAAGGTCATCAGTTTTTTCGGCGACCTGACGAAAAGTTCTCCTGTTCGCCCCTCCATCGAAAATTTCTGTGCGTACAAGAAAAAATCCTGCGGGCGCCGCTGGCCAACACCATCAACAAGTTCCATCTCTCCTTGGTTACTCGTCACCCAGCTCAGATCTGGGGTATACTACATTGGCATTGTACTTCCTCCTTCTGTTCACTCTACAATTCTGTCTGGCAGTTTTTCTTGTTCTTTCTATCTTTTCAAAATCTGCAGGACCTTGCACACTGGGGCGGTTCACCCTACTAGAGACACTTTATAAACGATTTAACACACTACAATACAATTGTGATGGATTTAATTGTACTTTGATCTTGACACTATATAAACCGTTTGGACATTCGTAGTTTTACATCTTTAACTAAGGACAACTTTGTTTTTTATTTTGTTCCTTTTGAGATGTAATTTTCTAACGAGGTGCTTCACTGGTTAAATCAATGGTCCACAGTCTAAGCACAAGATGGCATCACAACAAGAGTAACCATTATGGCAAGCATTAGAAAGCACACAATGCCACATACAATTTAACATGCATGCACACACTAAAACCCACATTATAATTTAATCACCTAGCAGTTAAAATGCTAAAATCAGTAACACATATCATAACTTTCTTCTGTTGTAATCACAGAAATCACAGTGCAGCAGCAACAATACCAACAAATCACCCTAATGCCCAGCAATTCAATTGCACTGTCAGAGGCAGAACCAGACATTTCTTGTAACCAGGGCAGTCATACAACCAGTGCAGGGGCGATTCATGCCCAAATATATTCTCAGCAGTGCCAAAATTCTGGCAGCTTGTAACAGGGCAACGACCAGGGCAAAGGCTTTCCTTTACCAGGGTGTTTGCCTTGCCATAGTGCCACAGCAGTGTGCATAATGCTTTGGTCAGCTGTCTAGCAGTATACCACAATTTATTTACTTTTGATGTCATGGGGAGCACAAATGAAACAGATTTGCTTCCAAATCTTTCTCTGCCTCCACGTTTTGCATCGACATTTGAAACCACTCTGTTTTTAACCTAATTTCTGGGCACCCGTACACAAAATCACCTTAATCCGGTGATCCTCCTTGCATACATAATATATGCATTGTCAAAATGAAACAATAACAACCATGTGACATAATTACAATTTTTGGTCTTACAGTCCAAAGACAGATGTTCGTGTAATCACCGTTAAAATTCCAACTCATTATCAACTCTGAAGTTCAACCGTGGTAAGACGTCTCCAACACCAAACTTAAATAATGCAATAACAATACATGAACAATACTCTATTTACAAAAAGAGTGGAGGGGCAGTAATGGTAACCATCCTAGTAGTAAAAAACGGGTTCAACACAACATACCTAAATGTGAAAGAGAAAGTAACACACCACGAAGCAAGGTCCCCAAGGCAGAAATACATTGGCAATGGCAAATAACCCAGTAACAGCCCATGCTATTCAAATCACAGAAAGATTTCAACCCTGCAAACACCCACAAAGTTACAAAGGATGAAAACACTGATAGCAACATTGAGCCTTTGACCGATAGTACTTATTGATTCTAGGCAATATTTTAATCTACAGCTTCACCGTACCGGAATGATGCAAGTATATATCAACACCATCGTTTCCAACAATATAAACCTTACGCAGATCACCTAATAATCCTCTCCACAATCCTCTCTATACATGAGTATTGAATTTTCCATAGTAGCTAAACAGAGCACCGAGTGGCCATGTGATTTCTATGTCCTCTACTTTCTTGTTCATCTGGAATAAACAAAACAACACTTAATGTAATGTAAGCAATCAGTGCTCATTAAATTATTACAATTTCTAATAATAAGATATGCAGCCAAAAACAACATTATAATGAACAGACATTTCATTATTATTCATTCACTCTGTGAATATTTTTCCAAAGTTTTATTAAAAAGAGCAATTCAATAACGAACATAAACGTCAGCCTGCAGCTACTCAAAAAATCATTACTAAATACGCCTTAATCTATCTCAGTCTGTTGAGAATCGAATGCCGCCTCTTTACTCTGTATGTCGAGCCGTCTTCTCTCAGCCCTGAGTCACCTTCTTATATTCCACAACAGCTAAACCTTTACTAGCTTCAACCGGTTCCTTCCCGTGTTTTCCTTCGCTCCCACGCTTTCCGGCAGACTACCGGCCTCGATCAATCATCGGTCACAGGACCTATAGATGTCGTACAAATATATGTGCCTATCATCAATTCATCAAGTGCTCAGATCCCAACAGCTAATTACAGTCGCTATTTGTCACAAGACTCATTTGCTCATTCATTCATTCTATGCTCTTATACAGAGACCATTCAAGAAACTTATTCAGAAGCACTTCCAGTCCAGCCGCAGATAAAGAAAAAAAAGACATGAGTGATTTTATAAAATATGGTTTGACTGGTCAGAGGTATATGCAGAGCTCTCCAATGTGAGTTCATTCCAGACGGTGGGCCTGCAAACGAGAAAGTTCAGAGTTGCCTGTCAGCCAATCGAGACCATGGAACTAGGGGTTCCCCTTCAAACTAATATAAGATGCGCTAGACATTGACACCACACTTAGGCAGGTCCCAGACTTTGAGCCATTCCGTCGGCACTGGGTTTAAATCTGAACGAGGTCAGATTTGGTATATTAACTGACCCATCACAGAGGTATATGCAGAGCTCTCCAATGTGAGTTCATTCCAGACGGTGGGCCTGCAAACGAGAAAGTTCAGAGTTGCCTGGCAGCCAATCGAGACCATGGAACTAGGAGTTCCCCTTCAAACTAATATAAGATGCGCTAGACATTGACACCACACTTAGGCAGGTCCCAGACTTTGAGCCATTCCGTCGGCACTGGGTTTAAATCTGAACGAGGTCAGATTTGGTATATTAACTGACCCATCAAAATTACTCAGGTCAAACACATCGAGCGCTGCTATCATTGACCAGACCAACTCTTTCGCCACAACTAACCTGTTTAGATCAAAGAAAAGTAAATAAGTTAATTTACTAAATAGGTAGTACAAATAAGACACAATTTAAGTGACACGAACCAGAAGAACTGAACTGACGTCGAATCCGAAGCCATCTGTGAGCAGGGAACCAATATAACACAGATCTAGACAGAGGAACGGGTCACCAGTCCACGTTGGTTGTTCACATACTACAACAGAAAAAGACAAAAACTTTCATCACTACCAGTTCGATTAAAAATACACACATTTAGAATATGCTCTAAACTCTAAAGGGAATGTCCATCAATTGTCAAGGGCTGAAATTTTTGACTAGAATGCACATTATGAAATAATGAACACTGAAAAAGTCAAACCAACACTCAGTTGTGCTTCACAAAGCAAGCACTCAACCAATTCTGGTAGGCTGGACCAGTGGACCTGGCTGCAACTTTCTGCACAAGATACGTGCGTATTTCAAAAAGTTTCCAAATATATGGGCTAGTAACAACTAGAAGCACACTATGCTTTCGATGGGAATCAATCAGTTGGTTCTACGTGCGTGTGTGGGCCTGCCACTGGTGACTCTTCCAGCTTACCGTGCTTTGTTTTGCTAACTGATGTAATGTTCTCATTCATAATGGCACTTACCATCATACAGGCTGGAGCAGAGAATGACTCCGAGTGGGTTTCTCGTAGAGGTGCCATGTAAAATTCTCAGAATAACGATAATAATAATGTGGATTAACACATATGATGTCCGGTGATCATAAGGTAAGCAGTGGTCATTGATCGTTTGTTCCAAGAAGTCAAGGCTGTAAAATTGAAATCAGTGTTTAATTACTATTCATACAGATTTGGTAAAGTGATAAAACAATATTCTTTCTCTCTCCTCTCAAATCATTCAAGATTAGTAGACCTAATGCCACTCCAATCCTGTCTTACCATGTTTAGCAGCATTTATGAAATCCTGAATTTTGGCTTGACCACCTTTCTCCGCATCTAAAAGTGAAATAAAATATGGTAAAGACAAATTTCAGGAAATAGAAAATTGAAAGTGCAATCCTAATGCATCTCACGTATATATCAAACCTCACACAAAATTGTTTTGTCATATCTATGCTCATGCTATGCAAGTTTTTAATACTTTGTACAACTATGCCAAAACTAAAAATACCGCATGTGAACAGTTTTACGTTTGTACACGAAATAGCTACTAAAAACTAATAATTGAAAATTATAAGAAAAAGCGTCATGCTGCACTATGCTGCAGCAATGAAAATTGGGCTATTATAGGCTAGCACTATGCCTTTTTTATCTCAGAAACCATTGGGCATCAGGGTTACAAATATTGCAGGCATTTCTGATATATATTCATCTGCATACTGACAGAAAATTATGAAAATCTGTGAGTGAGACGAGAACCAATGATTGCGATACAAATCCTTGAATGAATGAATCAATGAAATGACCCAGTTAAAAAAATACAAGAAAGCAAATGTGATTGTTATCAACAGTAGCAGAAAACGAAAGGGCCAGAACAATAAAGCTGTGAGAAAAATCAAAGTGGTACCTATGAGCTTGACGTCTACTGCCCTGTCGTAGTAGTACGACAAAGCGTAGAATGTCTTTTTGTTGATGTCCGTTGGTTTGTTGACATTGTACCTGGCGACTATAATCTGAGCAACAGAGGAGCAGGCATCGAAGCGAGATCTCGAGAAGTTGAAAGACTTGCTGAAAGAAGTTTGAAACAAATTACAACTTCTGTACCGAAACATGATTATGGTGGCTGATTTTATGTAAGTAAGCATAAAGTTCGCTTAAATTCAGCGTTTACTTGTGACAATGTGGTAGTTTGGTGAAGGACTTGTTCTGCAATGCTTGCGCATGCCTTCAGGCCCAACAGCCAATACTGAATAGCAGTGATAAACGAACCAATCATTAACAATATGCAACATGTACGTATATGAAAATTTATATAGTGCCTTATAATAACCTCATGAAGACGCTAATTAACTAAGGATCCACGATATCGTTGTTGATAATGAAATTAGAACAAAGAATAAAAACTGCTATATAGAAACATAGGAATTACAGGAATAAAAACACAGCTATTCTGCTTTTGTTCTACCTTTTTTCCCTAAACTATAATTAACTGATCTTGTTCATTTATCTTTTCTCATAACATCACAGAACATTAAAGATTACTGCAAACAATTAGAAATGCCTTGTCAAGTCATGCAACCAGTGAAGAAAGATAACAAACATACATGTATACCCTTCTCTATTTCTTCCACTAACCTGGAAATATTGTGTTCAGCACTACCATATTTCCACTGGCCTGAGTAACCATTTGGCAGACAGACACTACGGAAGGAACCGGGTTGCATCGCTGCATTAACAGACAAGAGAATGCATTTTAACCATTTAATGACCAGCGTGTACTAAAATGCATTGAAAAACATATATGTGGCTGGTCATTAGTGTAGTATAGTAGGGAACCAGTCAGTTGGAATAATAGAGTAGGGAACCAGCTGGAGTCAGAGGAAGATTCAAGAAGGACATATCAATGGCGGACAGACAGAATAACACAGAATGATTGAACATACCATTAAATTAAATGCTATTGTTAAAATAAAGTATATTTGATAATTTGACAATATAACAATTAGGAAACAGAAAACTTCAGGTAAATTTCCAGCGAGTTCAATTTACATTAAGTGCTCGAAAGAACCGAACTCACGCTGAATTCAGAATTCTACCAGGTTGCCCATAGATGTCATCATTACCCTAGAAGCAGTCAGTTACACAGTAGTCTTCTCTGAAGGAATTCACATCAGGCAGACTTTTTTTATCAAGTTTGGGGAACCTTTCCTAAAGATGTTGAGGATAAAGTTTGATATTTCCAAGTCATTCATTTCTTTCCCATGATTCGAAGTACTCCTTAAAAAAGTAGTTCTACCACAACTACTCAAATATCAAAATACATCTGATCCTCTGATTTGGCTTCAAAGGTGAGTCATTGGCTAACGTATTCTGCATCACACACTAGCACTATAGAAGTTGCTAATTAATAATAATAATGATAATAATAATACCATTAGTCCATTATCCACCAGAATCAACTTTCCATTGTTAAGACACTGGAATTTTCAGATGCAACCACTGACAGAATTTAACTAAATACGTGGCACAGAAAATATATGAGATTGATTACATAAAAAATCGGAATATGATTGAAGTTCACCTTCTGCCGATTCTTTTCCTCCGAGAGCTTGAAATCGCACAGAATTAATTCCAAGACCTAAATAACTGACGCAGACAAAGAAACACATTCATGAAGTCAGACAAAGGCAACATAACACAACACGCATATAATTAATTAATTATTATAATTAATTATATGCAATGATGTCTTGAGAATCAGATGGTAGTAGACACTTTCTGATGTAAGACTTTTAGCTGATACTTCAATGCACGTTTGTTTGTCAGCCAGAGACTATTTACCAGTACTTATTTATTTTACAAGTACTTATCTATTTACCAGTACTTATTTATTTACAAGTACTTATTTACAAGTACTTATCTATTTACCAGTACTTATTTATTTACAAGTACTTATTTACAAGTACTTATCTATTTACCAGTACTTATTTATTTACAAGTACTTATTTACAAGTACTTATCTATTTACCAGTACTTATTAATTTACAAGTACTAACTTATTCTTACCAGTACTTAATTATTTACAAGTCCTTATTTATTTACTAGTACTTCTTTGATCTGGCGTTCTCAATTTTACTTGTCAACTCCATCTGCTAGCCCTGATTTTCCAAATTGATTCAAATCACACACACTTGACCAGCCCATATCAGTCAACTCAGTCTGTCCATACAGTACTTCATTGTAACATTCTCGGTGGCACATTGGATAACACAATGGCATAGAGTTCAGTGGAGCTGAGTTTGATTCCCGAAGTCCCGTAGGATAGACATCCTTTATAGGCTGCAATTAGCGCCGTTGTATTGTAGGCTGTCTATTGTCTGTTCTGTTAGTAGTTAAGATTGATATATGTTAATTAGGATTGTTTCATGTAATCATCATCATCATCATCATACAAGTCCCTATATATTGAATGAATGTATAGCAAGATTCGACTGCTGCAACTTTAAGCAGCACATGCATCTGATTTTCTTATTGCTTGCTTTTTTAGTCGTTTAATTAAAATTCAAATATTATGCTGAAGAATATATTTATGTGCACTCAAAATGCGAGATATCTCAAGTGAAAAGTTCAAAATTAAAAAATTAGAAACATCGTTCTATGGCAAACCTGCACAACTTTCAGTAAGGACAGCTACCTTCTCGTGCAATTTGACGCAAATGAAATTCAGAATTTAGAGTCAAAATAAAGCTTATCTTCTGCATCAAATTTAGTCATATTATACATGTATTAAAATGCATGAGTCTGTTAGTTTTACATGCTTTGCTCTCAGTCGCCTGCAAATCACATTTGGTCAAATAGTAAAAAGGCCATTCAGCATCGGTACAGCGCTAGTTTCAACTCAGAAGCTCAATATGAAAGATAAAAAAATGCCAGTAAAGACTACCTGTAAGTGTAGATGTCAACCTCCTGTCCAAGCATCTGAACCTTGACCAGGTAACCGCGAGGTATCAGCTCATTAGCTTTCACCTGAATATTCAAACATACGCAGACACTCACAAACCAATAAAACAGTATTTACAACATATAAGTCTACTAAGGAAGAGATAGGATGGCATCAGACCACTCTTAGTACTTGCATTGGCAATTGACATTGTAAAGCATCATAGAAGCAGTTTGCTATTTACGATGCTAAATAAACTGTCACTATTACATCAGACTATGCCAATTGGACAGATTTCACCAGGTGACCTAGATTTGAAGAAAATTTTGGTAAAAAGCACAACATGAAAAAAGGCCGATACAGCTGGTCATTGAAACACAAATTGGAGTTCATACATATGCACGGACACGCAGTGGTGCATTACAGTATAAACAATAACAGAATACACACATATTCATTCATTCATTCGGAAATTTATATAGCGCCCCTTCAAGCAAAAACTACTCAGAGGCACTATGTACCAGTGACACAATAGAACAGAATTATACCAAAAAGTGAAACTTAAGCAAGTGGTCATGTAGAACCAACCTAATTAAAAACCTACCCCTGGTGTTGGCAAGTATGTGATCTGGGTAGATCCGCCACCAAGGTCCAGGATACCGACCGTTTTATCACGACTTTGCAGCAAAGCTTGAAACGCCAAAACATACATCAAAAGCCAATGAGAAAGAACTCTATGCTCAGTGCTAACTATGCTAAACAACAATAAGTTTGTCAAGGATTTGTGTTGGTGATCAATAGATGCTGACTAAATACAGGTTTGGATTTCAACAGAACTACATGGTGTAGACTTGGATGATTAGATGGTAGCAGGGCGGACACAGAAATTTGTTAAGAGGGACGCCAAAATTTGGTAGTTGAGTTAGTTAAGCTCCAGGATGCGAGGGCTCAGGACAATTTTTTTAATTGTAATTGTACATTTATATAGCGCCCTTTCAAGAGAACTCCTCAGAGGTGCTCCCGACCTTACACCAAACCACAATCAAAGAGAATAGGACAATGGTAAACACTCTGGGACGAAGAGCTCACAGATGCAGGATATCTTCTCGAAACCATCCCAAAAGATCCACTCAACCTTCCATTCATCAGCTAGCATTGGTAAACTGAGTAGTAGGACGTGATGGACGCCTTGCATGGAGCCCTGTCAAAAATTAAATGCAACTTCTCTAATAACGTGTGGTCATCTGTTCACTACTGATTGTAAACATAATGCGTTGCGTCAGTTTGAAAAATAAACATAGAATATCATTATTAATAAACATAGAATATTATTATTTCCATTCTAGAAACAAGTTAAATTCAAAACAACAGTCCATAAATGACTCAATTCACAACAAACTTTGATTGCAGTCAAAAAAAATCTTAGCAGAAACTGTCCGGAAAAGACAAAGAATACCTTTCATAAAGCAGTGAATACATTTCAGAAAACCAATGAGCATACCTTTCAGGAAGTTGATGGTGAACCAGCAGAACAGACCTTCCTGCGCACCCTCCAGGATGGAAACACCACCGCTGGAAGTCTGGAATGGGTAAGATCGGAACAGCTTCGATACCTATGAAGAAAACAATTCAGAATTATACAAGATTATATATATCGCACACCACATCACTTTAGAGGCATTTTAACTACTCACAGTCAGCTAATCTGAATCTCAAGGATGCTAAGCAAAGTCTGCATTTCATCATCGTCGACATCATAATCATAATCATCAAAATCAATCATAATCATAATCATAATCATAATCATAATCATAATCATCATCATCATCATCATCATCATCATCATCATCATCATCATCATCATCATCATCATCATCATCATCATCATCATCATCATCATCATCATCATCATCATCATCATCATCATCATCATCATCATCATCATCATCATCATCATCATCATCATCATCATCATCATCATCATCATCATCATCATCATCATCATCATCAGTTCCTGACAAAAGCCATTTAGTGGCGATGGGTACAAATAAATATCTCCCTAGTCCTCGGTCATTTGCCAAGTCCCAATGTTACTGGTTTATAAAACTTATGCAGAATGATCATAATAGATTCAGCCAGATCATGTGAAAAGATGAAGTCATGTAAAGTATGATATGCATGTCTTTTGGATCGTGATCTGGCTTCTCAAGTGGATTGTTCTTTTTGCCTTGACTTCACTTTAAAAAACAATCATAAGCTCATTGTCTTAAACAAGCCATTGTCTTGGACAAAATGATAAGAGCGTTACAGAAATTTTTTCATTAAATTAAAAGATAATTTAAGCACTAACTTGTATTAAAACTTAGGCAGCTTTATCAGACTCATTTGTTTTCTAAGACCTGTCCTGCTGTCAGTTGTGTGTGAGGCACCCTTGTAACGGCATGGCTGTGTTACGGCGCCACAGAAACTGTCATTGTCATTATTATAATTATCATCATATCACAGATCAGAGTGATCATGCAAACTCATTTTAAACTTATGCAAACTTATTTTAAACTTATGCAAACTTATTTTAAACTTATGGAAACTTATTTTAAACTTATGCAAACTTATTTTAAACTTATGCAAACTTATTTTAAACTTATGCAAACTTAATATTACGCAGATGAGTTAACTAACTTCATCAAGAATTGCTAGAGCCGTTTTGTTGGACAGCAGCCGTAAGCCGGCTGTTGCCTTCAAGCCAAGTGCCGTACTTGACCACTGTGACGGTGGAATGTGCTGTTTAGCCTTATCCAGCATGCCTCGAAGGCTGTCTGCAGCCTATAGAAAAACAAACAGATCTCAGTAAGTAAGCAAAAGCAGATCATATTGTACTGTGCCTAAACATTCACAAAGTGTCTCTCTCTCTCTCTCTTCGAATAAGTATTCAGAGGCATCATGCAAATAAAAACAATTATGTGTTGTGTGAAACGTCAGCATTGACCAAGCATGTTCTAAACGAAGCAAATAATTCAAGAGTCTTTAATGTTTCACTCGTTCTAAAAATTTACAAAGAACCTCTTCAAGTTATTTACTAGAAAGACGCAATAAAATGCAAAGAACTGTGAGTGAGCAACTGAGCATGCTAATAATCTGTATATACTTCAAAAAGAAATCAATGCCTTCACAAACAATTCAAAATACTCATATTACTCACCAGTATTTCAAACGATGCTTAAAAAATCTTGAAATCTGACACCATCATCAGGCTAAACCCTCATCAGGCTAACTCTTCAATGACAAGAGGTACTAAAAGTGACAGGGAAACAGTGCAGCTCAGTGTTAAAATGAAATCACCTTTACAGGATCATCTGCATACGATGAAAGACCCGGTTTCGTTGCAAGAAACAACTCGTCAAGAAGCTGATCTGCACCATCTTTGGCTATGGTGAAAAACAGAACAACTTCGATCGTTGATGTATATCATTTCTGAGAAGCTCTTTGAAAAATGTTGCAGTTATCAATGTTTTGACTCTGTTAGACTACCATGGTCTGCTGGCAAAAGGCAGCACTATTGCCCATATTTGGTTTGCAAGCGTCAGGCTCAATTCTGCTCTCCTATGTCACGGCCATTGGCTGTTATGTGGTGTTGCCATACTGTGGCAGTAGGTGGCCAGGTCTTTCCACCGAGCCCAGGGTTGCCTGTGCATTGAAACTGCTATTCATATAACTGAGCACCGCCCTCTTCTGAATAAAAGGCTGAGTCTGCATTGCGAAACCCGCAGGATTCGAACCCACTTTCTTCCGTTCTTCGTGACAGTGCATTACCCTTCAGCCATCACCAGCCATTGCGGCCACACTAGCTGCTTAATCAAGGAAATTGAAAATAAAATAAATATGCATTTGACATAATCCAACGCAACAAATTCGATAGCATTATTATTTTAAAGCACAAGGCATTAAACAGCAGTTGTTTCAAATGAAATAATAGTAAAATAATCATCTTTGAGAAGTCAGTTTGAAACTCAGTAGTCAGGTTATATGATGGGTACTGCCATACTGCAACTTATTCAACGAGAAGCACAATAACAACACAATCAACCTGACAGGCAGTCACCAATTGATACGAAGGTTCAGCAACTTCATAAATGAGATTCAAATCAATCTGCAGTTAATTTGCACCTGTACCAACTTCTGAAAGGTGAATTCAAGCAGATTCAATGCAATCTGTCGTGGGCCCAGTTGTCTGGAATGGGCTCCCACAGGAGCTACGTCTACTTCCTGGTTATTACTTCCTGGTTATTACTGAAACATTTTTGATTAAACTCAAAACTGTCCTTTTTTGCCGTGCTAGAGTCGGGAGCGCTTCTGATTAGTCCCCTGTTGAAGAAGCGCAATATAAATTCTTGAATGAATGAAGGAATGAATTACTTCCCCTAAAAATCCAAATTAACCCAAATGATCGACCTAATGCAACCGAATGTAAATTCAATTGACTTCAAATGACTTCAAGTGATATAAACATTATTTTGACTGACCATTTGGGTCATGTCGAAGCTTGTACACGTGGATGCGACTTCCTGTACTTCCTGCGTCGAACATTATCCCATAGAACTCGCTTGAACCACCCGAAATGGACTGCTGACCTCCAAACAACGCATGGATGAGCAGACTCCACGAAGATATTGGTGAACTTATGGTGCCCTGATACGACATGATTGTCAACAGTAGCGCAAGTCCAATGAAGACTGCAACCAAAGCGTAGAGTTTTAAACGCCGAGACCGAATCTTGTTCGTGTTGTTCATCCTTCTCATGGATGCCGTGGTGACGAATATGACGACGAATACGAACGAGAGGTAACCAACGAAGAGCATTACTGGGTGAAAAAACTGAAAAATTAAACAGAAATTCTTTTTAAAATTTACAGCAGTAGTGTGAGGTAACACTAGGGTCACCAGATTTATTTATTTATCCATTTCAATAGCACCCCGTCAAGTTCTCTACTCAGAGGTGCTCCCGACTATCGCGTGAACAGTCGGACACTGCATCAGTTTCACGCCGAAGCACCCGAGCTATAGTGAGTGAAGGACTTGCTCAAGGTCCCAATGCGGTGGCTTGAGGTGGATTCGAACCTGCAATCCTTTGGCTGCAAGGCTGCGAACATACCCAGCACACCCCTGCGCCCCACATACATGAGTAGCCTAAGTAGAGCACAGGAAGTTGGAAAGGAGAACAAAGAAGGATGTATTGGCTGTTCACTCTGGACTCAGAGGGGCTTCCGAAGTAAGCAAGAAATGAAATCCCATTTGGAAAGCTGTCTGATATCGATTGAAGATTGTTTATAATAATGTCATAGTATTTGTTTAAATGTCAATCAATTGTGCCTGCTTGTGCTGCGTAAACTGAAAGGCAGACGTTGAATTTGCTTCTAAGCTCATTTAGGAGCCCTCATACACGCAAATGACAAGTCATTTGGGTGTAAACAAGTTCTCGTCCAGTGTACATGTCCATATCAATAATACGTGTACAAACGATTTCATACCTTTCGTAATCGTAATACCTTTACACCCGAACAAGTTAAATAATATAGACGGAGTACCTAATAAATTAAAATTCTAAGATCTCTTGAGAAAATATGTTTGGTTAATTTTATTAATTCGCCTAAATATCATCTTCAAACAATTTTCTTTGCTCATGGCAAAGACCTTTTATTTCGCCCACTAATGCCACTATGTAAGCCAACGACCTCATATTAGCCAAAATCTTTAATGCAATCCTGGCACTGAGACAACCGCATCGGCGACGTATTCGCAAAGATAAATTATTATAGACTTAGTCTACGACTAAGTCTTTGTAAATAGGGCCTACTATCGAGTTTCAGCCCTATTGCTAGTTCTAAACCTATATATTACTACACCAGGTGCAGCTTATAATATAGTTCTTCAGGCAGATGCTGTTTGACGTCAATATTCACGTTTCGTATGCAGTTGGAGGTATGAATTAGGCCTACAGGACACTGAGAATCACTCTGAGAATCATATTGGCCTTGAAGCCAAAGACCTTATAGTAAAACTCTAATATCTTTGGTTAAACCTGGGAACTGCGCAGTACCGTAGTATTAATTTTTTTTAAATAACTTGCTGGCAGATATAATTTTGAGTGAAGCCCTGTTTGAAGTCTTGTTTTTTGGTAGGTAGATCAAGAGTGCCATTGCCATGGTGCATTCTTAGAGTCGAGGATTGTATTAACTTAGGCCGATGTAGACCTGCTATAAATGATGGTCTCGTCGTCGTCGGTGCCTTATTCGTCCATCCGAACTTTGGCGGCACAAAGGACGATCTGTCTCCAAGAAGATCTCTGCTGCGTTGCTCGAATCGCCTGCTCCAACGTCATCCCAGTCCACTCTCTCACGTCGTCGATCCACGCCCTACGTGGTCTTCCGCGTCTTCTCTTTCCCTCCGTTTCCCCAGTGATTATATCCTTCTCCAGACAGTTTTCCTTCCTCATGATGTGACCAAAGTAACTTAACTTCCTCCCTACTACCTCTCCCCAGAGCCGTTCGCCACCCACCTCCTGTAGCACCTCCTCATTCCTTCTCTTAGCCGTCCACGGTATTCTTAGTACTCTTCTGTATGATGTCGTTTCAAAAGCCTTTATTCTTCTCACTTCACTCTTCCTGTATGTCCATGACTCCGCTCCATATGTTGCAATTGGCCATAGGCCTATTAGTGTCCTCAACATTCGCAGTTTGGTTGGTATGGTGATGCCTCTGTTTTTCCATACCGTACTCATGCCTGACAACACTCCCTTCGCCATTCCCAGTCTTGCCCTTATATCCTCATCACATCTTCCATCTACAGTTATTTGGGCTCCTATATTGCATCTTATCCACCTGTTGCAACACCTCTCCTTCCACATAAATTTCAATCTCCCTGCTATCTGTAGTCATCACTTTCGTTTTTCCTTTGTTAAATATCAATCCATATTTTTTCCCCGCAACCACCACCCTCGATCTGTATCAGTTCTTGAAGCTCCTCCGATGATGTGGCAACCAACACAATATCATCCGCATATCTGAGATTTGACACTCTTCTTCCCCCTATTTTGAATCCTCCCTTATACTGTTCCAGAGCCTCTCGCATTGCCATTTCCGCCACCAGGTTAAATAGATATAGGGGGATAGTACACATCCCTGTCTGACACCCCTGCCAATTTTAAACCACTCTGATAGTACACCTGCTATTCTCACTGCTGCTCTTTGTCCTTTGTATAATCTGTTGATGATTGCAACCAGATGCGGTGGAAAGCCCATCTCCAATGATGGTCTACAATCTAGCTATTACAGAAACCATGCGCCGAACCGGTTTACAGACTGCAACCGGTTACAGTGCAGCTATATTAACTAACATCAATATCGACTACTAGCAAATAGAACAGACAACCCCAGCCTGCAATACACTGCGCTAAAAACAGCCTACAAAAGATGTTTCAATAAATAAAAATTCACATCCACCGCACGGGACTCGAACTCGGATCAGCAGATCTCCATGCCAGTGTGTTATCCAATGTGCTACCGAGCCATCCCGTTTATGTTGTCTTCCTCAGATGGGTAATTCCACACGGACGTTGAGATCATGATTATTAGCATTTATTCATTTATTAGGTGGTATTATTATTGTTTTTTAAATTGCTATTATTTATTCCTTTAATTGGGCAATTTTACAAATTAGTTGTTTTGCCCAATATTCGCCATTTAGCGAATAAATGCAGTTAGAAAAGACTCGTTACTCGCTAGATGGCGGTAGCTCCAGTAAAATTACTGAACGAAGGAAATATCTTATAAAATCGCATTTTGACAATAATAATCATGTAAAACCTGTTCCTAAAGACTTTTGAAATTATTAAATAAATATTGTGCATCGTTCAAAATCATTAACTAAGTATTATTGCTAGAATAAATCTTATAAATTAAAGCATAGATCATCGACCAATGTAGAAGTTGTATTAATACACCTTTTTTAATTTAAAACTACATCGTGTAGTATATAAACAATAAAGCCCCTTATACTGTTAAGTTGCTCTAGTCCTTGCGAGGTCATGGATAAGTTGATTGCACTTTCCGGAAACCCCGTGTTGTTGAGGCCAGAGATCTAGTAGACTTGCCTAGTCTGGAAGCCCCAAATTGGGCTGGAGCAACGTTTTTGGTATATGGACTGGATGGACTCAGACCACTCCCAATACAATATGGTATAATATACTGATAATGCCCTCTTTGCAATAGTCCTGCTCTAGATCCTTAAACAGTCAATGACTCTGACGAGGTTCGAATCCGTAGTTTCCGCTTTACAGTCCGCTCGCAAAGGGAACCGCTGTCCGAAGACTGGGGTATACAATCTGCAATGTAAGGGTGCTAATAGCAGCCTTCAAAGCAAGTATATCTTAGGGGACTTTGGGAATCGAACTGGAGTTCTCTGATCTCCATGCAAGCATGTTATCCAATGTGCCACTGAGCAAAAACGTTATTCGGTAGGTGGCGTATAATTGGACAAAGAAGCCAATCTATTTAGTCAATTCAAAAATAAATGACTATAATACAGGTTTTTTTAAAACGTGCAGTTGTGCACAAAAAGTGCATTTCTAAATGGATTTGTGCAGTTGTAGAAACACGTAGAAGCACTTCTGTGCAGTTAAAACTAGTTGGAAAAGGCCATTTTCCTCCGATTGGGAGTAATTTACCATGGAGGTTGGGAAAGGAAAGAAGGGTTTGTGCAGTTCTAAAAATTCCTTAAAAACAGCCCTGCTATAATAATATTTAATTAATAATATAAGTCTTGAGGTATTATTGTAATATTTTATCTTTCTATCTCAGATGATTAAAAATGTTCTGAAAAGCTACAAGCCCAGGCTAAATAATCAGACGTTAAATTTATATCGTACTAATTTAGGAATTCTTCTGAAAAGTTGACTATGCATGGTAGCTGGAAAAAGATGTCCTCAACAGCTTGCAGTAGGCCTATGAGTTAAGAGAAACGAATCTATTATTTGCAAGGAGCCAATGAATTGATCTGTGTGGTCATAATTTAGCCTTGTTATACCTTTAGGATATTTCCTTACTATAGTGGGCTAACGTTTTCGAAATATTTGGCCTACAGGCTACAGACTTGTTGTAATAATGCTTTGCAGTTTCTTGATTAGCCTATCAAGTTCACTTTCAAATTAGAAAGCTTATTAAAAGTATGAGATGCCATCCAACACTGCGCACAATACAATAATACAACTGAAATATAATAATGCCCTCCTTACAAAGCTCCGACGTGCCCATCATACTTATACTTAAAATAAAGATTCATATAGGCGGAGTTTATCAGGGGGTATGGGTGGGGCTAAGCCCCCACCCCCAAGAAGAACCAGATTCATTTTTTCACCATGTAAATGGTATCTTTTAGCCCCCCCAAAAAAGGTCATCACCTCAGCCCCAACAAATTTAGCCCCTCCAAGAATGAAAACCAAACTCCGCCCATGTTCGAATTTGGAACCCTCCAGCTCCAACAACATCACTACACCTCACGAAATGTATCAATAAATGCTTCAACATTGTCGCTACAATCCACTAAACGTGATTGATTTCTGTCCTATCCAAGCGAAATTTGTGATTAGCTAGCGAACATTGTCCCAACACAGACATCTGCAAAATAGTCGAGTCACGGGTCGAGGTTGTGACGACAGCAGGATGATGATCTTCTCCTCTCTACATTAAATTTCAATTGCAACACTTTTTTTTACAAGAATACCTTACAGAAAAGGCATCTAAGGTCTTCTTGAAACAAGTCTCTCAAACCATTTAATTAACCCAGTGGCGTAGGCAAGGGGGGTTTCGGGGGTTAAAAATCCCCATTGGCTCCGGAAAAAAGGGTTTTAAGGTTATTTTTCCATTTAAGTAAGAAAAAATAGCAAAAACAGGGTTTTCGGCCATAAACCCTCCTCCATCAAAAATTCCTGGCTACGCCACTGTATTAACCTACATCACGATAAACTTTGACTAGGGCACATGATTGTCTTCTCACTCTAGTGAGTTAAATTCCAGCCGTCTACCAAATGCTTAACAATAATAATTTATTCTTTCACATCTTTGAAATCCACGAATGTTTAATTGTAAGTGGACCCAGTGCTTAAGGCGTAGAATAAGAGTGCACAGACGACCGTCACTTCTCCATGCTCTGCTGTCCAGATAAGTGGTATACGATGGCATTGAGATTTGAAAATAAGTGCCTAGACACCATCCATGACCGTCCAGTCACACTTTACGCCCCGATTGCACCCATATTTCACTACACTCATACCATTTTGGCAGTACAGGCTGCAAAGCAACTGTAGTCCCGAATACCTTTTCAAAGACCTGAGAATATTTTTGGTACCACCCTACATGAAAAATGTTTGCACTTAATTGAATTACTGTTTCCTCAAGATCAATTATAATAATACTGGCACTAACTTATTGCTGCCATTGAGCAAAACATTCCCAGTTCATGAACATGTGAGTTCTGGGCACAATATGAAACAAAATATATGAGACAAAACATTTATGATGTTGGAGATTATTTTTCTGAAGATAACTACACATAATATTTTCTTTCACAACTGCAGAAAAGTATAAAAATTTAAACAGCTTAAAAATAGTAATAAGCAGCTATTAACAGCAGCTCACTGAATTGCAACCTGTTTTTATAAAAAAATACAACCATATACTCAAGGCAAACTCAAGTGTCCGAAAAAGCACAGGCTCGGACAGTAAGCAAAGATTAGAGCTTCATTTTCAAGTGTCATTAATTATCACAAATTTACCAAATAAACACCAGACACTCACTGATCAATTTAAATCAACGTACAGCAATTGAATAAACGGTCTCTACCTGAATGATTGCTCATAATAATTATCACCTTACTACTAAACGTAAAAGTAATCTTGCTTCTAAAATGCTGCTAACAAAATACACATGGCAACAGCCAATAATTAATTCAAGTAAGGTTGTAGCCAACAGACTGTGATAATCTGCTACCACACACCTAAAATCGTAACGCTACTAGAATGTCATGAATACTCTGTGAAAGTAATAGCTTCTAAAAGCAGAATGAAATTAGTATGTTCACAGACATGAAAATCAATATGAAGTTATTTTACTGGTAATAAATAAGCTCAAGTGCCCGAGTCTGACACCCAAAGTTCTGCTTATACCACACACTTCAAAAGTGTCCAGTCACCATCGCAAAATTTAAATGAATGTCTTAAACACAGTTTGCAACAGTCAAAAACTGGCAATCTGAGAATAATGACCACAGGTATCAAGCTATAATTCAGTCATGTAAACTAAGGCAATATAGCATCAAAGGCGATATTTTGGCTTGTATGAGCTATCTACTGAAGCAGAACAAAGAAAAAAAATTCAGTTACATATGACACAAATCTTAGACATATGGACGAAAACGTAACCTGAATTTCAGATTCACACTATAATTATACAATCAATGACAAACACTTTATCAAATATCACCCAAAAAACTATTTATAAATCACTATATAAGTCAAAGGATTTATGTTCAATCACCAAAATAGGAAATTGGTTTAAAATACCAGTAATAACGATATTAAACCAACTTAAACACATGATAGTCTAATCAAAGTTTATAGCACCCGTGACCAGCAAAACTGTAAATGTCTACAATGATATGCAACCTATACAAACTAATACTGTATAAAATAAAGTAACATTTACAGCAATTCTGCACAAATGAAACATTCTGTTTGAGGCAGAAACTGGAATAAATCCAGAAAGTTAAAACCAGTCATGAAAATTAACTTCTTGAAAGTTCAGAAGCCGGTTCAATAAACTGTCTGCATAATCAGCTGACTCATAAGAAGCATCTTTGGTGTCTGAAACGCAGGCTGATCCATATACAGGCAGCAGACTAATTGCAGCAGCCAGCCGCATTAGTAGTTGATGAAGCGGTAGCGCTAAGAACATGCATTGTTGTGACGTTCGCTTCCGAATTATTGGCAACTGGAGCACCTGAAACAGTCTCTGCAGCATTTGATGTTGTTTGGAAGTAGTTGCACAATGGAGACAGCAGATGTCGAATCACTGGAACGCTCCACGACTGGCCGAGCAGCTTGAGACGTCTTGATGCCGACAGATTCGCAACATCTGTGTAGTGTTCAGGAAAGCCAAATATTCTACAAGGAGGCAAAAATAAAATAGGTAGAACAAGTATGCGAATTGTAGAAAAACAACTAGTGGGTCAAATTATGATGTATGTGGAGTTGGGGAGTGCAAAGAAGACTTAACCGTGGAGTGCTAAGAAAGACAAGGGATTGAACCCTCCCAACCCGTCTCCTGGAAATTCTCATCCTGAGTAAAATACACTTCTTTAAAGCCAGGCCTATGTCAACCGAGGCATGAAGAAAATTGAGATTGAGTGCTAACATGGCAGCAAAATCCAATTACTGAAGAAAGCTTCTGTTTACATTGCATGGCTCGAAAAGTCGACCAACCTGCCTTGTAATTCATTCATTCATTCATTCATTCATTCATTCAGAGCATTTATATAGCGCCCCTTCAAGAAACTACTCAGAGGTTCATTCAACTAGGGTTCATTCTGTCCTCATACAGCTAGAGCTCTAACGGCTTTGGCTCACAATGTTACAGTAGTCATGCTTCACAGTGAACCACTGTACCACTGCGAGTGGTACTGTACCACATAGCAACGAATGCAGTTACCTCTCGACCTCTGGAATCCAAAGGCTGTCGTCAGCATCGCCCATTGTCACTGGAAACGAATCGTCTTTGTTGCGATCCATGAGAAGCGAATTGCGCTGTGTTGTAATCGTGCGCACCTTCTGAACCTAGAAGAAAGCAGTTCATTTCGTTTCCATATACTACGTATTAGATCCAGTGTACTACTTAAATCTAAATTCATGTCAAGCAACAGCAGTCAATAATTTATTCAAAATGCCATAAGATTTGCAACATAAACATTTAAAAGTTCTAAAAAATCTGAGTTAAATAATGAGGTGTACTTGTCCATGCACGGGCCAAATAATTCTATATTCTTCTAGCATTACTGGACACTGATTTTGACTGTTGAAAACCCACAGGCATAAGAAGTAAGGTAGACAGCCTTCTTATTCCCATGTGCCTTAGAACTTCTGCCATCAAAGTTTCTTAGAATCTGTGATTTTGTATCCAACTATTTTCATTGCACCTATGTGAATCTCTGAAAATGATTTCTGCACCTCAACTTGTTGTGTGGCATTTCCTGTCGAAACATTGTATTATGTTATTGAGAAAGTTGTGGCTAACAAGGAAGTTCAAGTTGATTTGGTGACTGTACAAGTCACAGATGTGTACCAAATCACACAGAAGCAGGTCCGTGTAAAGCTTGTGGTAGACTCAGTCCAGATCAGAAATATATGCCCCATCAATTTCAAACTAAGTGCTCACTAAGTATTTCTTAATCAATCCGTGCAAACTACACAAGGTGATATGGATGACAGGTCTAATTTATTCATTTATATTTCATCTGAATAAGTCTTTACTCTTTATGCCAAGGGATCTACTTTCCCCTTTAACTTTCTATCATGTCAAATAGGCCCCTCAACATTGTAGGCCTGTGCTTGCTTGCCCATCTGGCTAGCATGTCACTGTCCTCACAGTCCTCCCTTCATCATGGCCTGCACAGAAGTGTGTCCAGCGGCCCAGTGATAAAGGTTAAGGGATTACCAAAGGGATTTCATGAGATCAAAATAGATAGTACAATCACCCTTGAATCCTTGATCACTGGAAAATTTAAAACTCTAAATTCTAAATCCATCAAATTCCTGATGGCCCTGCAACATTGGTCAATTCCTTTTCAATTTCCATACCTTGGCCTTTCGTGTTGGAAAAAGATGATCTTCCAGACTGCCACCAGCTTCACTGGCTGAATACTGAAGAGGGCTGAAAATGAAGAAAGCATTAATATTCAACAAGCACAAAATATAACCAGAATTATGGATGGAATTGTCGCTACCTTTCTCCAAAGTTCTGGTTTTTCCAAGAAATTTTGATGTGCTTGAATTCCTGATGTCTTCTGCTTCTGGACTTACGAGAATAGTCACAGACCTTGAAATTTACGATCAGGTTTCTTTCTATCATAAGCTACTCTCAGCTGCCATTCCATTCAACTAACTCATTTCCTTACAAGCTTTGGAGAATCTTAAATCTTTCAAGCTTTGAAGCTGGTAACTTCAAAATTCTGCCAATGTGCACATAATTTAACAACATTACTTCAGTTACCTATGGAGATATTGTTAGATAAGCCTTTCCTCTGATTCACAGCACATAATTTGCAATGCATGTACTAACCAGTACATTCCAGGAATGTTCCCCCAAAAGTAGCGTGCACGACGCTGTGCTGAGAAGTACTTGGCGTCCCATAATGCCGGTTCACACTGCAAAATAACAAGTACTGGATTTTAAAATAACTTCACATGATGTGCAAATGATACTACAACATGTACAAATTCTATTAAAACAATAGAATTTTATTCTGAACAATATAATTTCAGTATAAATACATTGTAATCCATACCAAATATATAACACAATTGATAAAATAACATTAAAAAAATCAGTAGCTGGCAACCGCTGTGGTCATTAGATTCGTTTAGTGATTCAATAATTGCAACCTGCTTTTGAGCTGCATAAACACTACATAAAGTCTGCAGCATAGAACCTATGTGTCAGAGATGTAAAACACATCCATTGGCTATTTCAGAACTGCTGGTACAAGGTTCTAGAATTCTCTACTTGATCCTGTCTGATTTGTATAACTTTCTCAGTTTCTCAAGTCAATCAATCAATCAATCAATCAATCAATCAATCAATCAATCAATCAATCAATCAATCAAGTCCAGACTCAAATACAATTTTTAAATAATGTTCTCCTGCATTAGCATACACCTAGTCTCTCTGACCTATCAGGCCTCACCAGAACTGCCAAAAACATTACGATCCCATAATACTCATTAACAGATGCCTAATTAACTAAGAAAATGATACTATTAGAATTTTAACTAACTTCGAACATTCTAGAGATGATCGAACGAGATTCCTCGTTCATGCTGGCCACATTTTCATAAATCCAGAATAACGGCCGAGTCTTGTTTTGGTCTTTCAGAATCCTCAATATCCGGACGAACTCAAAGAACAGAAGACCTGACCCAGCTGAAAATATAAACAAAAAATGCAGGCAAACTCTGAAGCTGTCACAAAAGTGCAATAATCTATTATGTTAACAGTTACTCAAGAACTTTTCTTGAGTCTTCCAAAACTCACGGCACATTGATCAAGCGGTATTTTAAATTTTAAATCATTATTATATATGGCTTGCATCTTCTTTCTCACACTGCATCTTCACAAATTCCAGTTCAGGTTTTTATAGACTCGCATGTATAACAAAGATTGCTCATGTCACTTAAGAAGTTTCATAAAGTTTGAGATTCAAAGTTGGACCTGAGCATTCTTTGAATGCAACATGTTTTGAACGTTGAATTCTGAATCAAGAAGCACCAATTTCGGCTTGCAAGCAAGAAGAGAAACATTTGTGAAAGAAGAGCAAAGAATGTACTCACAGAGGTCTCAAACCGCACAATCTGCATCACATGGTACGCTTAAATAATCAGCCACTTTAACCAAATGTCACTGTACTATTCTCACAAACGCAACATGATGCAGCTAATTATTATTTAAAATAGTCTTTGTGATTACAGATTCATATTCAGGAACTGATGACATCAGGAACTGATGATGATGATGATGATGATGTTTATGATGACAATAGATTTGTACAAATAGGCTTTGAGCACAAGAAAGAAATATTATCAAGTAGGCTACTACATACACTGGTGTTCATCCTTTTGTCACATTGATTACACATTCAGCTAAACTCACACGTATTTAACCAGAAAAGCGTCTAGCTGGTATCAAAACAAATGATAAGAAGTAATCTGAAGTCAACAAATACATACAGTTTCATAACACAGGACAAATCAACTTGACTAAGTGATTTAGATAAATAGTACAGTGACATTTGGTTAAATCTCAAGATGTAAGATTACCTTCGAGTCCTCGGCGACAAGGATTTGCAACTGACAATTCGTTACAAGGTGATCCACCAATCAGCAGGTCAATTGGACCAAGTCCTTCAAGCTGGGATCAAAAAAGAATGACTCGGTATTGTATTGTATTCCAAAATCTTATAAACAAGAGCATTTTCTGCTGCAAAAATACTAAGCACTGGCCAATTTACAATAAGTCATCATCGTCGTCATCATCATCCTCATCATCGTCATCCATCATCGTCATCATCACCATCATCCATCCATCCATCATCCATCCATCCATCATCCATCCATCCATCATTCATCCATCCATCATCCATCCATCCATCATCCATCCATCCATCCATCCATCCACCATCGTCATCAATCATCAATCAATCATCAATCAATCAATCAATCAATCATCATCATCATCATCATCATCATCATCATCATCAATCACCATCCCTACTAGTACATAAATATAGTCAAGGCATGGCCCAGATCGCAGTTTGCTTACAAGTTCTCTTTTAAGACATTCAAGACTCTAAATGATAGTCAAAAGTCACCTCTGCATCTTAAAACCAATGTACACTAGAGACTGATCCTTAAGCATTCCTGAACATATCCACGGAAGTTGCAATACTGCAAATTTACATAGGACTGAAACAGTCATCATGGGTTCCGAGTGAAAACATTGCTATAACAAGGAATTGTCTATGAAGATGTTAGCCACTGTTGACCACGACTTTCAAGACCAGTTTCAAAAGAATCGTTTAAAAAAAGCATTTTCACTAATGCAATTAAACTCTTCCAAGATATTTCAATGCATCTACTGTGACCTCTCCTAGGGTTTCAGACGTGCTACAAACCTTTGAAAATGTCATATCATTTACAAAATCAAATGTGAGTGATAAATATCAGAACGCAGAATTCATAGGAATCGAAACGAGTTCTTACAGTATGGCGGTTGATATCGCGCACATCTCCAAGATGGCGGATCAAACCTCGATGTCGTATCTGGGCAACAGTGATCGCGTCTTGTTCGACTTCACTGGCGCAGTATCTTTCGATTTGAATCTTTAGATGATCTAGGACAAGTTTACCTACAACAAAACCTAGACACGATAACAATATGCCAAAATGGATTATCACCAGACAAGGTTTGCTAATGTAAGGAACATATTGAATCATAGTCTAAGATAGTGCAAGACCTCTTCAGCATAACTGTCTCAATATCCCTAAACCCTAAATGGTTCACCTTATTGTAGCTGCTCTAACAGTCTCAGAGTAGTTTATTTTAGCCTTGCTGCAAACACAAAAGTTATGTTATTATAGATAAATAGGAATAAAATGACTCCTGACTTTTTTCAGTTGTAAAATTGAAGCTAGATAGTTTAGCAACACAAGTCAAGTTTTCCCATATCTTTTCTCACTGATCTGTAATAATTAAATTGGGAAGAGGTAAAAGTTCCTGAACCTAGCAAGTTTCTTTACCCTTTGACACCGACAACAGAAAACTTTTGCAAATGCAGACCTATCATCATTGCATACAAGTCTACAGGTGTAATCTTCCGTTGTCTGTCATGGCTTCAAGTAAATGACTTTACATATGTGACCTTTCACTACAAATACGGTCGCAAGTACAAAATTAAATATTTTCACTTTTTAGCAATTTCCTGCAGATGCTTCATTTTTCTTTCCAAAACTGTTTGTGGTTTTCATATATCTAAAATATATCCGGAGTTTTAGAATTTTAAACCCGATGGTATACAAAAACTGTTAGATGAGAAAATCGCGTTCGAAGTTTAGCGATATAATTGTTGACATTCCCCTATGAAACGGCTATTTCTATTGGACCGATTTAAATACAATTTGGCCGCCGCTTAGCTTCGACAATTGCAAAAATACTCTACAGATTCACAAAATATTCTCCATTTCGAAGATTAAGTTATTTAAGTGAAAAGCGAAGGAAATAAACGATTCATCCTGTTATGGCAGGCGAGACCATGCAATCTTCAATCGTTCAGCCAACCACGGCTCAAGATTTGGTCACGTGCCTGTTTTATAGCGCTATTCTGAATTTGTCTCTGTTAGTCGATCTATTTCGGGCCACTCTGTGGGCGTACTAAATACAAGACGGTCATATTTTATTAATAGAACAGGAAAAGGGGTTTCCTTGTTCAAAACGAGACCAATCATGCTTTTTGATTCGACCTGTAACCTAATTTAATATCGCAACAAAAGTAGCTAATTTTGACTGAAATTCTGACTTTCGATCTCGATAAGCAGATTTAGGGCTCTTAGTAAAAATTAATTTTCACGCATTTAGATACGTCTAAACAAGCATTTTATACGTCATTTGTGTTAAATGTATATTTTAAAACTTGTTTTTGCATTCAAGTCAATTACGACCGGTTTGAGGTTTCTCATCGTTTTTGGTCATTTTCTACCTGATGACATGTTGCGACAAGCGACCGGTTTGGTAAAAAAAGGTCACATATTACACTACATGATAAACGATGATAAAATAATTTAAACATTATGTAAAGTTTCCAAAACAGGAATATAACAACTGAGGCAAAGATAATACATAGGTAAGAAAAGGTGTTGTATACAGTCCAGCGAGCAACAAAGGGTAAGATAGCGCTGGGTAAGAAGTCCGCATATAAAACTACATACTACCTGTTCCAATGCCATCAAATAACGACAGAACTCTAATTGGTTGACGATCTTCAACGGCTTTGTTTGGCTAACAGAAAACGAAATGCAAATGATTAAGCACGGAAGAATCTAAACGAATAGAATTCAAATAATTCACAAATAAAAGACATTTCTACTGCATTAGCAGTGACAAAACATGTCCTCGGATATCAGTATATCTGTCCACAAAAAAGCAACAGTTCTTCAGATATCAGTCCATCTGTGCATAAAACTAATAATAGTATAAAAAAAAACATCTAGAAGAATAAAAACAGAACATAAAAACTCAGATAATGCAACAGCAGCAAATTAATCATAGGATCTGAAAAGCAAGAAAGAAGAAGACTAAGAGCAGTCCCTTAAGCTAGTAGCTCCGAAGCAGCTCTGGGTATGAAGTGCCAGCAATATCAGTTTCTTAGCCTTGGCATCCGAAGGCAGGTGGCCTTTCCCTCGCCATCTCATCTTGCCACTGACGTTCTATGGTCAGTGTACTAATAATTACAGCTCAGATGGCTAGAGTGCGCAGGTGGGGCAGAAAAATCAAACCACATTTCAGTCCTCCTGATGACTTGAACCCAAACCATTCGATTGACAGCCTAGCACACATAACACTTATATGCAATGATGATAGCTCTGTAGTCCGGAGCGCCTCTGAGTAGGGAGCTTGAAGGGGTGCTATAACAAGTGCACATACAAACAAGCACCAACAACTGCACTAAAATACAGTCCTCTCATCATAATAACCAAAGTAAACATTAATCAGTAAGTCAATACCACCATTAAGATACATAACAGGAGAAAGATTTTACAAATAGGTCGATTCCAGAATCATGAGAAAGTGACGCCAGGTTCGAGCGCCACTCGCGCTTTCCCTCGAGCAGTCCATGCTTCGCAGGATCGTACGTGGCACAAAGAAAGCAACTCCACCCATCCGTCTTTCTTATCGCTTCGACGATTCCCTCTCCAGCCAAGCGTCCGATACAGTCAGTGCAGTAGACCCTGGTAGAACAGAATTACACCAGAACAATGAGAACATTGCTCTAAAACTGTCTTTTCAACCTTTCATTCATTCATTTTTAGAGATTTACATAGTGCTCCTTCAAGACTTTTCACTCAGGAGCGCTCCCAATCCAACCCCGGATAAAGAGAATAGCCTCAAGAGTAGCGTAGAACGTGGTCTCAATGGTTCTTGGCATTATACGTACCGTAGTTCGACAGGTAGTCCATTCCAGATTGTAGGGCCAGCGACAGTAAAATCGTATAAATACAGGGTTTCTGCTAACATTCTGACAAATTAGTCAAGACTCTAGCCAAAGAGTGTCACATTGTTTTGGAGTGTAACTATATTAGATTATTGATACCAACAAGAAAAAAGTTACAGTAATAAAACTGATTTGAGACAAATACAAGCACTGAGTGGTTTAACACAGAGAGAAAGAGCAAGATGATATATGTGAATATTAATATAGAAAAAAATCATGAATTCAGTCAACATGCATGAATTTGAATCTCGGTTAAGTATCAGCCAGTGGAAAAATGCTAACATGAAGTCTTCAACAGCTCAATACAACTCACTTGTTGCAACCAACAACTTCACAGACAAAGACTTCTTTCCCAAATCCACAGATGATGCAGTAACTCTGAAACATCACCAAGTCACCAATTTAAACTTAAATAGTTTGATGCAAAAATTGACAATATAACACAAACAAAAATTTCACCAAGTATATAGAATGAAAGCCACATTTTTATTCAAATCGATGGTATAATGTGAACTAATTCTCTTAGCGTCCCTGGCTTAAAGTGTGATTGGACAGACATTTATTTTAAAATTCGAACCCCATCTTGCCACTTTTTCGGCCAGTACAACCTGGAAAGGTGCGGGCATACAGGCACTTCTTTTCCTACACTTTAAGCACTGACTGTTCTAAAGAAAAATTCCACTAGGTTTACAGAATGAAACCGGCAGTGCCATTATCATCTGATGCATGGAAAGCGACACTTTCTCAGATCACTGATTACCCCACACATTCTTGCTATTTCATTTTTTGAGACATTGCTTTTGTGTCCACAACAATGTACTATTGTACTTACATCCGTAGTTCATGCCTTCATTTGTGGTTGTGCTGATCAATAACTGTAATTCAATGTCATTAGCACACCTAAACACCAACTGTCAGGTCTTCTATCTGTACTAAACAATGCAGTTATACCAGTGGTCATCTTGCATGACTCACTCGCCACACAATGTTGTTCCTCATGCTTACTACTCTCACAGACAACCCTTCTAACTCAACGCAGCGCTCGTGAATAAGCTGGTGCCCCGCGCTTGGCTTTCGAGTGGCGCTTTAGAAATTTTGAGTTTACGATTACGATTCTTTTTTTACTTCTTTTTTTAAATGGTGTTGTACAAATTTCAGCTCACAATTAGAAATTACAGAAAGTTTAACAAAGAAAAAATATTAAATCAAGCATTCAAAAATAAAACTACACGATTCATATCATGAAAAAAAGAACTGGGGTAACTTGGCAATACCAATTAAAAAAAAGACCACTTGTGGGCAAAGCACAGAAGGTAAACCAGAGAAGTTTTACAGACATAAGTGAAAACTGAAAAGATACTGTGGAAATACGACGTAAAACTCACATTTGTCCCGTCGCTGTCGAAGAAAAAGATGCTCTGCAGAATCGTCTCCTGAAAAAAAAATACACAAGAACAATTATTATTTATAACGTTTCTTTGCTGGCATTGCATGTCAATACGCAAGTAATTAATTAATAAGCACCCTGTGATCAAATACAAAACAAGCAAAAGTTCCATGCATATGCATGAAGTTGTATTGTGCCATACAACATGACAAAATGGATTCGTTGCAATGTTATGAACTGCCTTGTTACATAAGAATTGTTGTTTCGCTTTCTCGACAGCTGTTCCCAGGTGCTGGAATGGTCTTCCTCCTGACCTGTGAGTGGCTCAATTAATTGAATTCTTCACATCTGTACTCAAGGCTTATTTGCTTTTCAAGGTCTACCCTGCTGCTAGTTGAATGTGAGACACACTTCTAATGCTTCCATGACGGCTGCGTTACAACTCCATATCAAATTATCGTTACCATTATCATTCTTTGAAGTCACACTAATGCTGCTGCTTTAAACGTCACTAAAGAGTCTATTCTGATGATCTTAAATTGTCATAAACTTACCCTGCAGCTTGGACAAAGACCTCCATTGAAGAACGGATGTTGGTATCGATGCAAACCGATCAGCACACGGTGGCACACTATGCAGATATCTAAGAGTGACAGTAAAAAGATACAGTACCAAGTGTTAAAAATAATACAGTACCATGTAACGGAATGCTAAGACCACACTATGGCTCAATAGTTCGGGTGGTATTATATATATATTATTATATTATATCGTTACATGCCAAGTGTTATGAGAGTCAGAAAATGGAAACTAGTGCCTTCTAAGAGCTACTAATGACCAAACAGCACAAAAATCAGATGCAACACATTGGTTTAATAACTTTAGGCTGTATTTTGGAAACCTCATAACATTACATAATCAATGCAATTGCTAACGACTGTAATGTCAAACTACACAAACAACTACTTCAATGAAATGTTAAAAGTCAATCATAATATATGTATTCTGAACATGTCTTAAACATATCATTATCCTATTATAACATAATCATATCTTATCGTAGCATAATCTTACCACAGTATTTAATCTCGTATTCTAGCATATCATATCTTATCATAGCATATCTTATCATAACATATGATAACAAATCGTATCTCATCAGACCGCATCAAATCTTATGACAAATATATCTTATCAATATCTTATCGATAGAAGCATATATCATATTTTATATCATATATCATCCTTGTAACTACCATTATCATTATAGCATATCGTATCATAGCACATCATAATTTTTCATAGCATATCATATCCTATAATAACATATCATATCTTAATCATAGCATATCATCTCTTATAATAGCAATTAGGCATATGATATGCCATCATTGTAAAATTTATCATATATCCTAAATCTCAGATCTACTAGAGTAATCAGACAGCCGTGATACACTTTTATAGGTGTCATATAAATATCAAGAAACCGCTGCATATATCTCCAACATTTTATATAAATCTAATTCTTAAAAATAGCATAAGCAATACATTTAGTAAAGTGAAGGAGTGAAATTACCTGTAATTGACTGAATGCCTTGACCAAATTCAGATGTTGCTACAGGGGTAGAGAAAGATAAGCCATCATTAGTACAGATTACAGCAGTTTGACTTTACGCCACTAATATGGCAACAAACATTAAACATGGTACAAGAACCTCCCCAAAAGATTTAACTTGACTGACTTTTATTTTCTTAACTCAACAAGTCAACATGTACAGTACCATTTTCGTTTGCCTTGGCTGTGCTATGGCACTGTGTAAGCCATCTTAATTGTGCTACTATCAGAAGTATTAAGGTCAGCTTAATTTGAGAAAAGCAGACATCCTGTCATGTTACACACACACCACAATTTGTGTCTTAAAGAGTATCGAGTCTATTTAGAATGATTGTTATGCAGTTTTCTGGAGTAACGTGTAGACAAAACTCACATGCAAAATACAGATGATGATAATAATTTGCAAAATTGAAACCTTCGCTAATACCGTTATTTGCATTTGATTTGTCCCTCCTGCAGACATCTGGCTCCGTATCTGAATCCCGCAGCTCAATCTGAGCAAGTCTGATCTTCTCCAGTTTCTCAAGAATCCAGTTTGGCAAGCGCAAAGCTACAGAATACAACCAAGTGGCAATGAAAAAAACCAATATTTTTAAGGTGCTACACCAATTGTTTACCTAAACTATATTGCTAAATATCCATATAGAATTATATATATTACATGCTTACAGTGCTCTGCTCTTTTACTCTATTTTAAATAATCAGTGACATCAAAATATAGAGCAGCTGTTATAAATCATGCACGGAAAAAATGGCCATGAATGCCAGTTATAGATAAAGCATAAAACCAAGACAGTAATTATCAAATAATTAACAAAACAGCTCTCTTCAACAAATCAGTTCTTTCACTTTCAAGAGAGTTTTCCGCTCGCGATGACAACTGTGTTCAGATAGATATTACAAACTGCTGCACTACTGAATGCAATATCGCATGAACAAGTTTCATATTTGGAGGTCTGGCCTCCTTAACACTTTGCTGACAGTGCTTGTCATCTAGCTAGTCACCAGTTATCTTCAGTGAGATAGTGCAGGTCTGCTATTGGCCTCCCAAGGGGGGGCCCGGTAGAGTAATGGTTAACACGCTGGCCAAGAGTGCAAGAGGTAGCAGGTTCGAGCCCCCGTTGGGCGGATATGCTTTGTAGGCTGCTATTAGCCGTTGTAATTGCAAAGCTGTCTGTTCAGTTAGTAGTTAAGTTTAATTAAGATTACTGCATAACTTGTAAATGTAAAGCGCAGTGCGTCTTGCAGGCGCTCAATTAAAGAAAAGATTATTATTATTATTATGACCCTGGTCCTGAAAGTAGCTCTGCAGTAAGGTGAACGCCACCGTGGTAGACAGTGTAACTAGACAATAAGCATTATCAAATGTTGCAGAGAAACTTGAAAAATAGGTTCTTACGCTCCACAAATTTTAGCAGAGCAGCCACAAACCGAAAAAAATAGTTGGTTCTGGAATTCAAAGAGTTAAGGAGGTCAAGTCTCCAAATAACAGCACTTAGAGATACGTAATTGCAATTGCTCAGACATATGGTGCGCTCAATAAGGGATCAGTGTCACAAAGAAATTCAACAAACACGAGAAGCTACCAGTCTTCATTCATTCATTCATTCATTCATACCGAAAACTTGTATAGCACCCCTTCAAGAAGCCTACTCAGAGGCGCTCCCAGCCCAGTCACAGCTAAAAAGATAGGTCTTGAGCAACTTGTAGAAAGCAGCCAAATTATTCCGAGGTAGCGAGCGTAGTGCAA
This sequence comes from Lumbricus terrestris, assembly GCA_949752735.1. Taxonomy (NCBI): domain Eukaryota; kingdom Metazoa; phylum Annelida; class Clitellata; order Crassiclitellata; family Lumbricidae; genus Lumbricus; species Lumbricus terrestris. The sequence continues at coordinate 19,386,657 of OX457044.1, forward strand.
TATATGGTAGTACTGCTAAACAGAAACTGCAGCCACCAGGAATCCAGCATAGGTTACTTACATGCCCATGGTTATACACATGACTCGTTAGTAGCAGAGCAAAATGACTTACTCCATTTGTTGTGGACTTCAGAATTCGTCAAACTGCTGGCCCAGGCAATCAGGTCTTTATTGCTTTTGACAACCCCACCAACAGTGCCATCAGCTCTATCTGCCAGTTCCTACAAGAGAGTAGCATGCTACAGAATTGTAATTACAATTGAACATCAATAAATGTCCCTCAGAGATTCACAAGTCCTCCCAACCCAAGTCAGTGCTGTCTATGCTATAGCCTTCATCCATTTCCGTAAAATGAAAGACAAAGGCTGAGGCAGTTCCTGCGAAAGATGAAAGCGTGGCTTGAACTCTTCCGACTAGAGGTCGGGCGAAAGCATCGCAGTGAGTCACAAGTGCCTCTAAATAGTTCATTTGAAGTTCCCAAATGAATTAAGGAATGCAATTTAATGACAACAAAAATCTCACTGATTGATACTCTTAACCTATTTCTCCAATATCAAATCTGCAGACCCAGCCACATATTGAACACGAAATGTGCAATTTTATATCAAATATCAAATATAAGCTTGTCTGATATAAATAGTTAGCAATCTTGAGCTTACATACATTTTCCACAATGAAATATATATCAAAACAATTCAAGCAAACGTGAAGATTTAAAAAACTTTGAAGTGCGATTAAACAGTGTTTAAATTTGTTTATTTTTTATTTCTGATGCTCTCAACCATAAAAATTAAAATCTGTCCTCAACTGATGGTACTAGCACATCACAAAGAGCTGCTAAGTGTAGGCAAACTGCATGCTAAGAATTTCCGTAAGGCATATAAAATTACAGCCATAGCTCCGCATGCCCAAAATAATTTTTTTTAAACCACCACACATACGCACTCACTACTAACCCATTTAATGACTAGTAAGTCAATAACAAGAATGAAACTTAATGAATGGCACCTTCACTGCTTCCAAGATTCCAGTTTCATAGGTCTTGCGCTCTGACTTGACGTACTTCGTTGAGAAATTTGATGCGAATGGTAGTACTTTTGCCAAGGGTACCTGTGAAACGAAGCAGGCACAACGAGCACATTAAGTTTACAGCATTCAAAAAATCATATACCTAGAAATGACAATATAGGAATATTTTCAGTGCCTCACAAAGTGCTGCCTATGCCAACCATAATGATGTTCAAGTCATTAACCCTTAAACAATCAGCAGAATTTTTATCACTATGGCCAGCGAGAATATATATAAAGCCTACAAAGTAAACAATTTTTAACTTGCGATATTTGTCAGTTTTTGACCTACAAGCATCATGTAAACACCATCTTTAGTATTTCATCTTCTCTTCCTATCCATACGTCCAGTGCCTAAAGTGTGGAAAAATAAGTGCCTGGATGCCCATTACCTCTCCAAAAGAAGTGCCTGGACGCCCCTTATCTTTCCAGTCTGTGCTCGCCAATAAGTGGCTGGACGGCGTTCAGATTTTAAAACAGGTGCATGGACGCCGTCCATGACCGTCCAGCCACAGTTTAAGCCCTGCATACGTCTACATATAGAGAAAAAACCTTCGGGGTGATCAAAGCAAGCTCAAAGCATACCCATTACCCATATTTCACTTCCATGTTCAAGCCTATTATAAAAACACACTGTCCACTCAAAACTGGAAGCACACCATATATCCTATCCAGGTTCCGCCCTTTTCCCCTTGAACTTGAACTGCTATCTAGCAGTTCAAATTCTAAGACATCATACACTTTGCCAACTGATGATCTACTAGCTTGAGTCTTGACCCCTCTTGTTTAAGTATTGAGAGCCTCACCACTTGTGTATAATAACCTGATAACCCAGACGTAACTTCCTTTTGGTGCTGTGAAAATCTTGTGACCATGATAATACAGCAAAGCATCACTTGGTGTTATGCAGTTATAACATAGATACAGCGTTGCAGCAGAAACCAACCTCTGAAACCTTATAGTCTCCAAACCAGAAGACCCAGCAGTATCCAGGCTTTGTAGACGACTGTCCACAACTTAATGGATCGACAACGATAGCTGGCCAGAATCTCTGAAAAGACAGTCGAGCCCAGACGAGTTCTCCCTGCCAATCAAAACACAAGCATTCAGCTCTTTCATAGGCGAAATGTATTAATGTAATTAGACAAATGTTTAATTCTATCCAAAATACACCAAAACTATTCCAGAGCACTACTAACGAATATAACATGAACTGATAAATGTTTCATTATGGCTACGTCGTACTGCATAATATACAGACATTTTCAAACAATAAAGACTCAATCAATCGTACTAAGCCATTGATGTGCACGAAGGATTTGCTCAAGGTCCGTGCACAGTATGCATCAAAACAATAAACCACATTGTAAGTACCTCATAAAAGCATTGCATCAATTTGCATGAACATCTAGTACACATCAAGCGAGCATTCACAACACTCAGTACAATACAATACAATCAGGGTTTAAAGTGGGTGGGAACAAATGGGAACTCATGGGAGCTATACAGTCAACACCAATACATAGTCATTAGTCACTGTCTGAAGTGAATCTTAACACGTTGGCCACGAGGGACGTGATATCACGTCCCAAATTGAGTCATTTAACACAGCAAATCAGCGGCCAACATGTTAAACATGTATACATTATACAATGTACTACAACTGGTAGCCACTGTGTCACATGAACAGCAATAACAATATTAAATGTACTGGTCAGCAAAATAGCCATTCAGCAGAAAACAGCAATGACACACGACGTACGTACCACTCGAAAAGATACAAGTGGTGGAGGTTTCCTGTTCCTTTGCTTGTTTGCTGGCTCTTGTTGTTCCACCAAATCTTTCTTAGGATTTGTAGTTTTCTGATTTGACTTAACCAAACTCTGTAGCAGCTTACTCATCACATCTCCAGAGTCTACAAAAAGTCCAGAATAGGCATCAAGTCCTTAAAATCACAACAAAACACACCAAAGCAGCCTTTTCGTGTGCTTCATAATAATGCAGCATCCGTTATCATATGGCCATGAGCATCATATCCAAACTTAAATCAGCCTCAGAACACAACTTTGCATCAGTGCAATCATGTGATAAAGCAGTACAAGTTTATTATAATCGCATATGTAGGTTCGACATCTCAGTGACCTTTTGAGTGCGCGTGCGCAGTGGTCAAGGTCAATTCTAGCATGGACCACGCTTATAGCACGCCCATGCAGGAAAGAGCTCAAAGTGCAGTAAATCTGAATTCAAAAAGCAATAGCATCAATAAACAGAAGAAGAACTAAGCATTTCATTTCTTGTCTAAGAGACCATATATCTATATTTACAGGAGCTTTAAACAAACGGACAATTAATTTACCTTCAGAAGCCTCAGGTGTTTCGTCAGTCTTTCCAGTAACGCCTTTATGATCAAACTGGAAAGGTGTCACCCTTTGCGGAGTAATTCGGAGGCCAAGGGTGGATCTTCTCTGAATTTTCTCTTCAACATCCTAAACATACGAAACAATTATTTATCAATCAGCAATCAGATAATCTATGCTTTAAAGCATTCACGCCTAACCATTGGATTAGCAAGTAATGGAACATAATGGCTAGAAAATCTGTGATGTTGATCTCACTTGTGTGTCTAAAAAAATCTGCAACACAAATTTGCTGAAATTTCATACTTAAAAAGTTTCATGTTAACAATTTAACCTGATCTTCACTGTTCGATGATGTACAATATTTTTACTTTCATGGATGAAATGAAATCAAACCAGGGCATGGGCTTTAAAATATCTGGCAAGGATCTGACTATTACACAGCTCAATCTAAATCTGCAAGCACCATTCCAAATGCAAATTCTTTGTTTCATTCATGATGTGCCACCTCAGCCCACCTGTCAGCTGCGAATAGGAATCCATTGGTTAATTCCACATGTCTGTGTTGGCCAGCCACTAATGACTCTTTCACCATACCATGCATTGCTTTGCTAACTGATGCTATATATTCATTTGTTATGACATGCAGCATCATACGCTAGAACAAAGAGCGCCTATCAGTAGATTTCTTGAAGGTGCACTATATAAATGTTCGATAACAATACATTACATTTGACGAAACATAAGTAGTCCATTTGTATCAGACACTGAAATCATGAATCGTTATGGAAAATTGATGGGTGTAGAAACGTAGGGCTGTCTACGGATAGGGCTGCTGTCGCTATACTGGCACCTTAGCTGAAACATCCTTCATTAAACCCAGCCTTTTAGGACCATTGCTAAAGCAAGCAAAAACCTATTTATTATTACTTATCAAGTAGTTTTTATATAGCACCCCTTCAAGATAATCTACCACGTTCTCATACCCAGTCCAACCATGGATAAACTGGACAGATACGCATGAGCAAACTTACATGACATTAGCCATTTAAGCATATTTATGAACATTACATCAACTGACCTTAGAATTTTCCTTTGCGGCTGCAAGACTTTTGCATTGTCGCCTTGACAACTTCTTCTTTGACTGCTCACGTATGAAATTCTGAGATGGTCCACCCATGAAGTCTGCTTTTTCTAGAGTTATGCGACCATCATCAGTAAGGTTATTAAACTCGGTGGTCATACAATGTACTTCTTCTGGCAAGAGTGCATCATTCTGTAGCCGCAAAGCGCCAACGTCTTCGTTTGTTTCATACTCCGAGGATTCAACAAAGCAGCACATCTCCCCCGACAAGAAAGCATCATTCTGACGCCGCAAACCATTTACGTCCTCGCATGCATTTTCATCTTCTGCCATTTTCCCTTCATCCTCACCATCAGATTCGACAAGGCAGCACACCTCCTCCGCAAGCAACACGTCATTCTCCAACTGCAGATGATTTACATTGTCATCTTCTGCCATCTTTCGTTCGTAATCATCCGATTCAACAAAGTAGCACACCTCTTCGGCTAACAACGCATCACTCTCAGACTGCGGACGATTCACATCAATGTCATCTTCTACCATATCCGTTTTGTTATCAGAAGGTTCCAAAAAGTAGTATACTTGGCCAGAGTTGTGTTCTGACAAGCACGTGTCATTATGTAGCGGCTGAACATTCCCATTGTCAACTTGTGACACTTGCGATACATCACAACACGTCGCTTCTGGTGTATTGCTCTGCATCTGCAGCACATTGGCATTCCCGTCCTGTGATTGTACAACAGCATAACAAATCCCACACGGCAAAAGTCTATCATTCTGAAATTGCAACATATTGCTCCTCCTAACTTGCGATTGTGCAGCGTTGCAACACATCTCCGCTTGCAAGCAGTTGCAGTTGTCTCCTTGTAGCACCACTGGAAAACCTGGATGCTGAAGAAAACTTGAATAATAATCCCCTGGATTTGTCAACGTAATGCCTTGAGACTGTGCAACATCATACGCAACAACACTTGCAGGAGCACCAACATTTGGGACACGATTGCAACGTACTTCCTGTTCTGTAGCACTGTAATTCTGATCAGGTACTAGCATTAATCTAGCGGGTTGAGTAAAGCCGTACAAGTATTCCTTGGGCATCACAAGAACACTGTGGGTGATGGGAGTAGTCTCAGATTTTAACTGCTCTGCTGGCATGGCTGCAATACTTTGAGAGCGTGCAACGACCTTTGACTCCTCTTCTGACATGGAAACACCACTCTGAGAGTGGGCAACGGTATTCAACTGTTCTGGTATTGCTGTAACACTCTGTGAGAATGAGACAGCATTCAGCCATTTTCCTGATGCAACCGTAACATTTTGGGCGTGTGTAACAGCCTTCAACTGCTTTCCTTGCAAGTCCGTAATATTCCTTGAGCTCGAAACGACATCGAACGGCTTTTCCGACTTAACCGCAACATTCCGGGAATGTGCACCATCACTTAACTTATCTTCTGACGTGGTTGTTATGCTTTTCGCAAGTGTAACTGATTTCCTCAGTTTTTCTGTCATGGACGTAACATTCTGGGAATCCATACCAGCACTTGACTGTTTTTCTGACAACAGTTTACTGCTATGAGAGTCTGTAACTGCAGGCAAGTGCTTTTCCGACAGGCCTGAGAAACTCTGAAGATGTTTAGTAGCATTAAATTGCATTTCAGAAATGGTAGCAACATTCTGGAAGCTCACAACAGCCTTTGCTGGTTCAAAGGCTGGTTCTTTTGCAACAGAGGGGAGTAGAGCAGTCTTCAAACTTTCGATGGGTGTTATTAAAGAATTCAGGTAATCTGCTGCCAGGGTTGTAAACCTCTTAGAGTCTGCATCAGCACTCAACTGCTGTTCTGTGGTATGACAAACCGAATCACTAATTGTACATTCATTTGACGCTCTCGCAGGCTTAGATAGAAAATGTGCAACTTGCGTCGTTTCGCTGCACTCTTCTTTGGGCACTGTTGCTTCACCAACCGTTGATTGCTTACGAGAATAGCTGTGCTCACAGTGCACTGATGCATCCAAAATGGACTTGTTGTCAACAACAGTATTCAACTCTGATGCACTAGATGTGCATTGATTCTGTATTCCAGTGATCTCTGCTGTTTTCTTTGCAGGGTTCGCATGTTCCACTGCCTCTAGCTTTATTTTCCAAAGTTTTCCCGCAATGTCATCCAGCCGAGTGTGCTTCTGAGGCTGAAGGACATTCTTTGGCTGATGCGCTTGCTGTGGCGCCGCAAAAGAATTACGAACACCCGCACTCAGAATGGCGTCAAGACCACCAAAATTCTTAGCATTCTGAGGCAATGGCTCAATTGTAACGAGACAGGTATAGGGATTTTCTGCACTGATGGCAATTCCACCTCTTGGCATGATGACGCTATCATTGATGTCATCTGTTTTGACCTGTTGAGCTTCAGAAGAATGGCAAACGAAATTTGACAGGACATCAGGTTTATGCTTCTCTTCAACACATTGCACTTCTGCATTCAAAATAAAAGGTTTCGACTCGTAACACGGTTCAGCCTTCTCTTGTACACGAGCACAAACTTCTTTATCAGACAAACGTCTTCTAGATTCGGGATTCATTTCAATATCAATTTCATGACCTTCAGCTGCTTTCAGTGAATCATTTAGAAAACTTTGCACTTCCGGAACAACTGATTCACCACCGTCTACCATCACCTGATTTTCAACACCTTCTCCAAAATTCATGCTAGCGTCTCTGCTCTTGTGTGTTGGTAGCAGAATATATACGGATCCTATTATTTGTCTTCCCTGATTGTCCCTTTGGAGGCTTTGCAATGACTCATCATTGGCATGGTCTTCTACATGTATTCGTGTCTCTGAAAAGCTGGGTTTCTCTGGCGTCAAAGTTTCCGCTGCCTCTTTAACCAACACCGATGCATCAGGGTCAATTTTCTTCTGCTTCAAAACTGTGTAATCAAGCACTTCCACCTGTAGCTCGTCAGCATGATGGGAAATGTCCTGCCCTTCGAAAAAACTGCTATTCAAAGCCACAGTCTTTGCATCACACAGCACTGGATCAATGTCTTGCATCTGCAAGCAGTTCTCATTGCTGTCATCTCTTTGTAAAGAACAGCTATTCTCATCGCTTTGCAAAGAACAGCTATTCTCATCTCTTTGCAAAGAACAGCTATACACAAACCTATGCTCACTCCTGATAGCATCATCTACAGGATGAAGCACTAACTTGTTGTTTTCACCAACTTCCATTTCAGCTTCGTTTTCATTGATGAAACTCACGTCTGTTTTTCTCTGTTCCTGTTGGTTTTGCTTAAGCAGTGTTCCCACTTCAGCCGCCAATTCTACTCTAGTTTTCTTAACAGCTGTCAATTTAAATTCACGAATCCTGCATTTCTTTGGTCTCAAGACAGCGACATTTGTTTTGTTTACTTTGCTTATGCTTTCTGGTAAACTTCTCTTGAATTCCATGTTAGTTTTCTTTGTCCTTGTGCTTAATATTTCACTCATTTCTTTTGGTCTCAAGACATTAATATTTGTTTTGTTTACTTTGTTTAGGCTTTCTGGTAAACTTCTCTTGAATTCGATGTTAGTTTTCTTTGTCCTTGTGCTTAATATTTCACTCATTTCTCCGGTCATCTTCCGTTTGACTCCTATTTTAGTCTCAGCCTTCTCTCTATTGACTAATGTATATCTTACTGTTTCCTCTTTTCTGCTTTCTGAAACAGTTGCAGTGGCTTTTTTCTTGACTACATTTTTTGTGTTTCCCTCTTTGCCCTTGACTCCTTCAGCTGCCTTTTTCTCGACTACTTTTTCACTTTTTAATGCCCTCTTCTTCGATTCTGCAACTTTTTCAGTTTTTGCGGATTTTTTCCTGGCCACATTTTTCATTTTTGCTGATACTTCATTATCTATTTTCTCAACTACAATGGCTCTCTGGACTCCCTCTTTGACAGTCTTCGCTGCTTTCTTCTGAACCACTTTCTTAGCTCGAACAACCTTTGTCTTTCGTATAGTTTCAGCACCATCTTCTCTCCTAACTTCTTTCTCAGCTTTATTTGATCTTCTTACGTTTCCTGCTTGTAATACTTTTCTCTTCTTTATTGTTCTTTCAGCTTCACAGGCTTTTTGCTTGATTACAAATTCTGATTTGTCAGGATGCTCATTTGCTCCAGCCTCATCTTCTGCTGTTTTTTCTAGATCTTCCTCATTAGCTGTTGTTAACCTATTCTTCGCCTCTTTTTGAGCTTTAAAGACTTTCAAGTGATCTACGTCTTCAGCTTTTTCTGGTCTTTTCCTCGATGACGTTTCAACTTTATTGGCAAATGCCTCTGCTGGCCTTTTCTTGAGCGCTATTTCAGCATTTACAGGTTTCTTCTTAACTATTCTGTTAGCCAGTGATGGCTTTACTTTATTTGCATTTGTGCTTCTCTTGATAACATCTTCAGTTCTTGCTGGCTTTTTCTTCACTTTCTCATCAGCCTCCAATATGCTTTTCTTGTGTAATTTTTCAGCATTTTTTTCTGGCTTTGTTTTGGATGCTCTTTCGACTCCATTGGCCTCTTCTGGAACTATTCCTTGTGGCTTTCTCTTTAATGCTTTTTCAGCATTCACTGTGCCGGTCTTAGCTATTCTTCTAGCCTTTTCTGGCTTTACCACACCAGCTTTACCAAGCGTCTGCCTTTTCAGAAGCACATCTTTGGCTTTTGTAGGTCTTTTCTTCAGACTATTAACAACTTTTGCATTGCTTTTCTTCACTAGGTTTCTGGCTTTTACAGGCTTCTTACGGGTTCCCATTTCAGCTTCAGCTGCTCCTTTCGTTACCACAATTCCAGATTCTGCCAATCCATCTAGCAGTTTCATCTGGTTTTTCAGAATTTTGGTTTTGCCATTCCCAAATTTTTCTATTGTCGATCTCTTCGGTTTTCTTCCGTCTGACTTGTCTTTCATCACTGAAATTATCTTTCTCTTGCCGAATCTCTCAATCAAATTCTTAATCGCATTCTCTGCTTCTTTATGACCAAGAGCTGTAGATGTCGATTCTTCACATATTTCTTCGACAACTTCAGCCGCAGGTTCTTCAATCCTCGTTAATTTCTTCTGCGTTTCACAATCAAGAAGCGAATCAGCATGACGTTTTCTTTCAGCCTTCGTTAACATACCTCCAAGATATGTTGATAAGCTGCAATGCTCAACCTCAGGATTTGATTCAGCAATCAAATCAGGTTGATTAGATTCCATCTCAGCTTCAGGTAACTTTCTCAAGCAAATCCTTACACTAGCTGGAAGTGAACTGCACGGTAGGTTCTGAACTCCAGAGTCTGACACACAGCACCTCACAATTTCAGTGCCAACTCTGCATTCTGCACCATCAAGATCAGTATTCAAAACACTTACGTTGCAGATTCCTCCACTATTCATTAGGCCAGCGTCTTTGTTCACTTTTGCAACTGCATCATATGGTGCAATGTACTTGTTTTCCACTATGCTATTTTGGTCATCTTCCATTGCACGAGTGAACAGTTTTGTGCTCTTTTCATGTATCTCTTCCAGTGAGCAACATCACAAAACACATTTATGTGTATGAGTAATTCCTCTGTTCTTAGTATTTACTAAAATCAAATTAACATACACTAAATTAAAGAGCTGTGTACCATCTGCAGCTGCAGTCAAAACATAAACAAACATGCAAAGTATTTCAACATTAAACGATATATTGAGGCAAAATCTGTGCAGTACTAAATAATGAAAAAATTACTGTCTGGCAGTATGCCACAAAAGCTGCTCTTGACAGGTGAACAAATCTAATATGAGCATTTGTAAAGAACTTCTCACAGCAGAACTATTCAGAAGCGCTCTCAGCATGACAAGACCGTGAAAAAGAGAAAGGTCTTCAAGCAGCGAAGATACGCAGGTAAATGCCCCCACCCCCAGAATAAGTAATAAGTTCTACAATCATTTTGGGGGAAAGTAAGGGCTGCTGCTGACAACACAGCACTGAGCTCAAGCATTTGCTAAAAATAAAAATTCCTGAATAAACCTTAGACCAGTACTGTACAACCAGAGGTGATTTTAAGTGACCATCTAAGTTAAGTGAAATGTGTGAAAATTGTTTGAAAATGAAAGAAAACAGAATCGCACACCTATATAAGTACATAACTTGGCTTATTACTTAAACAATGTGAACACAGAATCCAGTTCACAGGGACGCGTTCATTATGATTATTTCACAAACTGTTTAACACAGTTTAAGAAATTTTCAATAAATTTTAATTGTTGCTTATGAGTTCACTGGTAAGGCCCTCAGCACCAAGAAAATGTTCTTCGATGGCTCACTTTGTCAAAAAGGCTGGACAGCACTGTCCCAGATCTTTAAAACATCTGTATGACTAATAACATAATTGACATCACTTCGTAATCGTAATCGTAAACTCGAAATTTCTAAAGCGCCACTCGAAAGCCAAGCGCGGGGCACCAGCTTATTCACGAGCGCTGCGTTGAGTTAGAAGGGTTGTCCGTGAGAGTAGTCCGTGGTGGTCCGGGTCGAGTTACCATAAGATCAGGATCAAATGCGTTGAGTTAGAAGGGTTGTCCGTGAGAGTAGTCCGTGGTGGTCAGGGTCGAAATTCCATAGGATCAGAGGGGCGGAACAGCTATTAAGGCGGGTGTCGTTTGGGCCGGGAATTGGAAGGTGGAGGATCAGATGAGACAGGGTAAGAGTTCGTGAAAAGGAGTGTCTTAAGTTTTGAATGAAAAGCCCGAGGTGTGATGGATAGAGGAGCCTGAGGAAGGTGATGGTGTGTGATTAGTAATGATGGCGGATGGACTGAAAAGGATCGGAATTCAGGAGGCAGTTCATTCCAAAGGCGTGGTGCTGAGATGGATATGGCTCGGTTGGAGAACTTGAGAAGACTTGTGACCGGCGGTCGAGAAAGTGTAAGGCAGGCGGATGATCGGGTAGAACGGGTAGGTTGGATGGTGAAGAGTTCGCGAAGATAACTTGGCTGAGAGCATTGCAAGGAGTTGTAGGTTAAGGAGAGAACTTTGAAGTGGATTCGCTCTGGGATTTTCAACCAGCGAAGTGATTTGAGGATGGGGGTGATGTGATGATGTCTGGGTGTTCTGGTGACGGCTCTAGCTAGAGAATTTTGAATGAGTTGGAGGCGCTTAAGTTGTGAGGAGTCAAGGCTTAAGAACAGAGAGTTGAAATAGTCAAGTTTTGAGTGGACGATGGACGTCGCAATGGTAGAGGCAGTTTTGAAATCGAGCATGGGTCGGATGCGACGGAGGTCCCGGATGTGCATGAAGCAGGAACGCGATAGATTAGAGATGTGGTTAGAGAAGGAGAGGTGTGAATCAAACATTACACCAAGATTGCGGACAGGAGCATCAGAAGTAAAGGTAAGAGATGAAGAGTTAGTCGATAGGTGTATTGAAGGGTCTGGGATTTTCTTGATTTGGTCAGGAAGTCCAAGAATGATGAACTCTGTTTTGGAGGGGTTGAGGCAGAGGAGGTTGGAAGACATCCATTTAGAGATTAGATTGACCACATTGAGAAGTTGAGCAATGGAGGTGGAAAAAGAGCCTGGGGAGAAGGAAATGAAGAGTTGAGTGTCGTCTGCGTAGAGATGGTGGTCAACAGACGAGGATTTTATGAGATGGCTTAAAGGAGTGGTGTAGAGAATGAAGAGCAACGGACCAAGGACGGAGCCTTGTGGAACGCCACAAGATAGTGGAAGGGGTTGTGAACAGTGACTGGAGGCTTTAACAGAGAAGGATCTGGAAGAGAGATATGACTGGAACCAAAGTAGAGCAGTGCCAGAGACGCCAAAAGAAGAAGAGAGACGGTTAAGAAGAAGATTGTGATCGATGGTGTCGAATGCAGCGGAGATGTCGAGGAGGCAGAGGCAGGAGACTTGTTGATGACTGACGGCAGAAACCAGTTTATTATACAGAGAGACAAGTAGAGTTTCTGTGGAGTGATGTTTAGTGAAGCCTGATTGGTGGGGGTTGAGGAGTGAGTTGGAGGAGAGGTAATCGTTTAGCCGGGAAAGGACAATTCGTTCGGTTAATTTAGATAGAAAAGAAAGGTTGGAGATGGGTCGGTAATTTGATAGGTTTTCCTTGTCAAGATTTGCTTTTTTCAGAAGAGGAGTGACGAGAGATTGCTTGAAGACCATTGGGAAATTGCCAGTGGAGAGTGAAAGATTGATAATTTTAGTGATTATAGGAATGAGGACGGAAGCGCAGTCTTTTAGGAGAGCAGTTGGGATAGGATCCAATTCACACTGTTTGCTTGGAAGAGAATTTAACAGGAGTGACACTTCAGCTTCAGAGGCGGGGTTGAGAATTGGAAGCGATGACTGAGAGACAGGAGGAGTAGGATTTGGAAACGGAGATGCATCGGTGTTGGAGGATTGTGAATCAAGGAGGGACTGCAGTGTGAAGCGAAGGGAGGAGACTTTATCCGAGAAGAATGAACAGAATGTATCGGCCATAGAGGGGGCTGGAATGGAGCTTGGCAGTGGAGAGGGAGATTTGCGATGAAGGAGAGAGTTGACAGCTCTCCAGAGATGGCGAGGGTTGGAGGAGCTGCAGGTCCACCATCAAACAGCACCAGTTTCCAAACGATTACTATAGTTGTGGCAGGTGACTTTGCTTACAAGTGAAACATGTACTAATGCTGTACACGTGCATGATGAAATACCACCAAAGAATTTTTACAGATCATATTTAGTTGGCCACACTGGGCCAATTTCCAGATATCACCTTGCAAAATCATTTTTCAGTTTTTTTGTCCAATGAATGCCTTTTCCAGCTTTTCATGTCTGTTTATGTCACATTTTTGTGGGCAACCCTTAAAAACCAACAAGTGAATCCAATGTCTCCAGTAGCCTATTAAACACTAGAAATGTCAATGATTACCGGTACTCTGCACTTTCCTGTATTACTCTAAATGCCAGCAACATTTGGAGGACCTTGGTACTTCTTATACCGGTACTTAAATGATGCTATATAAATTTCCACATAATGCACAAGCTTATCATGTTATCTTCAATATAAAAAAAAGTGCAGTTTTGCCTAGGTAGAAAGCTACAAAATGAGAAATATCAGCCAGTCATGCATATCAACACTTAAATTCAAAGGTATGTCTACAAAAAAGCAAAAAAGTACAAAGGAACACTCAAACTCCCAATGTACATTAAGTCATGGACTTCTAAAATGCTATTCACATTAAGGGCCAGGCTTTAAGAAGCCTAGGCTCCAGCAGAAAAATTATGCAATCTTCTTGCCTTCACGCCAGGTCCTTTTGTTATCAGTTTAAAAAGCTTAAATCTCACCATTTTTAAAATTGTAGTATTGTACTAAGTACCAAAGTGGAAACTTTATAACCTCTTTTTGCAGAGCAGTACCAACAAAACACTATCTACACGACAATCTCTTGTGTTGTAATTTAAAAAGGACGACTAAAATGACCTAAAACAGGCAAAACGCTATAATATTATGAAAGTAACTTCACAATTTAAGCATCCATCCTTCTCAAAATGGCAGCTGACGCCTAACAAGAAACTTCAACGCACCGTCTTCTAGCGTCCTGTCGAAATCATTAACGAACAAATAAGATGAGGTTTTTCTGCAGCTTCTCTATCACGGACAAGGCACAGTGTTATTCGTAATGTGGACAATCGAAATAAACTTGTATAATTTAAAGAAAAGCTTGTGACATTCAACAGGCTTACCGCAAAAAATACCGTCCAACACCAAACATCAAGAAATATAACGTTGAGCATCAACATGCACGCCATTGAATACCCTAAAGCGCTGATTAAAACGCTTAAGCAACGTCCTTTTTACAACTGTGTCTAATGGTTCATTGCTGAAGCGCTTATCGATATTGGAACGCCATCGTTGGTGGTCTCTATACTAAAAATACATCTGCTAAAAATATAGGATTAGGCCTATAGATAATTGTGATTATAGATGTCATGATTATAGATGTTATGATTATAGATGTTATACTCACGTGTGACTGTCATGCTGTGTAGCGCTAAACTACAGCGGAAAAAGCTAACTTCTGTGGATGCAGTGGCGTAGCCAAGGGGGGGGGGTTAAAAACCCCATTGGCTTAGGGAAAAAGTTTTTTTTAAAGTCATTTATCCACTTAAATAAGAAAAAAAACATATCAATTGCTTGTAGTACCACAATTGGTTTTCTTACTTTATTCCCTTTGTTACTTTATTTCCTCTATATTTAGTGTAATGCTGTTGGGTTGTTGTCAGGAAGGGCATCCGGCTAGGCCGGGGAAAAAACCACCACCCCCCATCGGAAATTCCTGGCTACGCCACTGTGTGGATGTCCCTGAAAATCACTTCTGTAATGGCTGCACGGTCTCATAAACTCAGAAAACAATTTGCCATGCTCATTTCCATGCAGTTGACCACAGTATGAGAATTGTAGAAAACAACTTGGGGGGTGGGGGGGGGGTCAGACGTTGATTTATTTGCAATGAACTTTACCATAGGTAAAGGGTCTTAAGAAAGACTGGGGAGACTTCCACAACCCCTACCCTAACGATAATTCTCACACTGATTGCAGTGGCGGCACCAGGATTTCAGTTTAGGGGGCTGAAGCCCATAGGCGTGCGGGACATTTCGGCAGTGGGGAGCAAAAAAAAATTTTTTGCCCGAAAAATCTGACGACTTTTTTTAGTCATCCGCCCAAAATTCATAGGGTTTTTCCGTCCGAAAATGTTTTTGCCCCCTGCGTGCCCGAAAATATCCTCCCGCACCTGTTTTGCCCCCAAAAAAATTCCGAAATTTTTTGCCCATCCGTGCCTCTTTTGCCCGAAAAACACATTTGCCCGAAATTTGGGGGGCATTTGCCCTCCCTGGACCCCGCCTCGTACGCCTTTGCTGAAGCCTAACGGTAGAATTTTTTAGTCATCCGGTTGAAATCTCATTAAATTTTCCACTTCCATCTGCCAAAATGTCTGACGACCTTTTTTAGTCATTCGGCTGAAATCTTCCATTTTCATTCACAAAACTTCAGTTTTACATGTCAAAAAGAACCGGATGGCCTCTTTTTTAGGGGGCTTAGCCCCCGGATGTCCTTGTTTAAGGGGGATTAGCCCCCTGTAACCGCCACTGATTGGCCCTGGTTGAGAATTGCCAGGTTTTGGGGGTTTCAACCCTCCCCATCTTTCTTAGAGCCCATAGTAAAATGGATCATTGCCCCCCCCCCCCGTTATTTGTCCACAATTCTCACACTGGGTTGACCACATAACCGAATTCAAGACAAAGTGACACTGCACGATATTCAATTTGGATTCAGCACACTGTTTGTATGTGTGCCAATGTCTTACGACCTTTGTCGACTTTCTGAATCATTCAGTCCACGCTTGGAATTTTGGAAGTTATCCACTACTTCATCCTACGAAGACCAATGCAACACCCATTGCAAGCATCATCTGATCACTCCCATTCATATCACCCGATTGGTTCAAAATCTTTATGTGCTTTCATTTAAAAGTTCCATTTCCTGGGGATTGAAGGGGTTCAACCCCCCTCTTCTTTCTTAGGACCCCACCCCATAGCAAAGTCTTTATTGAACACTTCAACTCCACATCAGTCAATGTCTAGCCCCTCCCAGTTATTTTTCTATAATTTCCATGCTGTCCATATATCTATAACTTCTACCCTAAGTTTGTCATTTTATGAGTCTGCAACATTCTCACCTACAAACACACGACTGCCTAATCATGCAGAGTAGGCTACCATGATGGTCATGTTCTTCACTCTAGCCACATATTAGGTTTGGCCCCCCCCCATCCTCTATGTTACTATTGCGTATAAAAAAGGAGCACCTTTCGACATAAGACTTTTGTATCAAGATTATAGGGCCTATGGTGGTTTACATAACTGTGAATAGGTTCGATCCTGTGACATCACTTTTATGGTGCTGTAGATATATTGAGATTGCGACCATAGGCGTACGGGACATTTCGGCAGAGGGGGGCATTTTGCCCGAAAAATCTCACCTTTTTTTTAGTCATCCGCCCAAAATTCTTAGGATTTTTCCGTCCGAAAAATCTGACGACTTTTTACCGCTGCGTGCCCGAAAAAATCCTCCCGTACCTGTTTTGCCCGAAAAAAATTTCCTAAATTTTTTGGCCCGTCCATGCCTCTTTTGCCCGAAAAACACATTTGCCCGAAATTTGGGGGGCATCTACCCCTCTTGACCCCCCGTCTCATACGCCTATGATTGCGACTACATTCTTATGTAGTAGTTGCCACGACCTTCAGAGCAGAGTGCATGCTTTCATTGAGTATCATTTTCTTACGCATGAATCTCTTATTAAAATTTTTGATCTCTTAGTATTTTCGGTGAAAACGACCAAGGTCAGGGTGTTTCCCTGGCAGTCACATTCACTATAGGCCCCACTGGCGAAAGGCATTGGAGGGTGGCCCAACAACTTTGGCTATTGTGACATTAAAACTGCAGACACCTCAAAGGCAATCATCATCATCATCATCAATCATCATCAATCATCATCAATCATCAACCACCACCACCACCACCACCACCACCATCTTCATCTTTTGTCATCACCCTAATTACAGCCAGCCTTGACATTCCAGGGCACATTGCAATTGGCAATCATTCTGGGCTCGTCTCCAGGACCGCATGTGGGACTAGTCTGAAATTCTGTGGGCACATCAGATTCTATATCTGTGGAGGTCCAATTAAGGATGCCTAAGTTACAATTGATGGGCCCTCAATGAGGCCATAGCAGGATTTTGTTAGGGGGGGGGGGGGTGTTTACTCGACCTTGAGCAAGCCGGTAAGTAACCGAATCGGCTAACAAGGATCTGAAGGAGTGTTAAAAGCTCTCATGGTGGGTTCTGAACGACCAATACATTACACAATGAAATGTAGGACAATTAGAATAATGCCATTCAAGAACCTCAGTTTGCAAACACGTCAATGGTATTGTATTGTAATGACAGAACAGAACATAATAAGAGTTTAAAGTGGTTCAGAAGAGTCTGTGTTAGAACCCTTACAAAGTTAGACTGTTTTGCTTAATAGCTGATTTCTCCAAGCTTCCTCTTACACTGAAGTCTTGCGCTGAATAATTTAATTTTACATTATTTTATTACGGAGGAGGGGTGCTCAAACTCACAAAACACCCCTAGCTACGGTCTTGGCCCTCCTATTCCATACCTCCCATGAAACGGCTTCCAAGCAGCAGAAGTGGTCAAAACGAACACCCACAAAATAATGGTTTTAGCATATATGAGGTATGTGAGGATGGTGACCAGTCCTCTCCCTTGCTGTATCATCTTCCCACCAACAGTATCTGATCGGTGTATCCATCACAGTTGAGTTAGCTAAGGGGCACAGGAAGAACAGAAAGTTTGACACAATTTCTACCCTGGAAGGGATTTGAACCCCCAACCTGTCGTTTGATAGTCCAGTAACCAGCACACTAACACTTTAGACTACTGCGCACCACCTGTGCACAGTGGTGGCGCCCGGGGGCCAGAAGGGCTAAGCCCCCCCACTAAAAAAGGTCATCCGGGGGAAACTGAAATACATCCACGAGATTTCGACCAAATGACTAAAAAAAGGTCGTCAGAAATTTTAGCGGATGAAAATGGAAAATTTCCTCCGTAAGGATTCAGCTCCCCCAAAAACTGAAATCCTGGCACCGCCACTGCCTGTGCACGTGATTAGATACTTAAATCAGACATCTAAGTCACTTAAACAAGCCTGCTAATTAACTTTGGTTTGTAACAAACACAGCCTGTGTCTCAAACTCCTATTTATTGACTGCATTCGGATAAACAAATACGCGAGACAAACCGATAACACAGTAAAATGTCAAATTTCTTTTAAGGCTACATCACTCTCCGACTGAAGACCACAACGACTAATCCTTTATTACTGATAAAGCAATTCTCTAACTTGTTGCCGCACTGGTGTCTGGCACTACCAAACATCACCCAGACATTATTAATGAAACACAGAAATAGCCACTGCGCACAAGACCTAGTTTTAATAACCGTTCATAATCCAATTTCTACCAGTGAAATACATGATAATCTAATTTCTACCAGTGAAATACATGATAATCTAATTTCTACCAGTGAAATACATGATAATCTAATTTCTACCAGTGAAATACATGATAATCTAATTTCTACCAGTGAAATACATGATAATCTAAGTTCTACCAGTGAAATACATGATAATCCAATTTCTACCAGTGAAATACATGATAATCCAATTTCTACCAGTGAAATACATGATAATCTAATTTCTACCAGTGAAATACATGATAATCTAATTTCTACCAGTGAAATACATGATAATCCAATTTCTACCAGTGAAATACATGATAATCCAATTTCAGTGAAATACATGATAATCCAATTTCTACCAGTGAAATACAACTGATGATATTCAAAAGTGTCAGATCACATCAACTAGGACAGCATTGTAAAGTAGAATATGCAATAAAAATTTTAAAAGTGCAGTGCACATTCACACTGACTAAATCACATTCCTGATGAAGATTCTTATCACAGAACTAATAGGCATTTGTCGAGAATCGATTATCGAATCTCCTTCAGAAGTCTGGTACCCATCCACAGTTGGTGCACAGCTTACAGTCGCTCTTGTGTCGTTCATCCTTCTGCCGACACGTCTTCTGTCGTTCGAGGACGATTTCCGGAAGGTTCGTGTGGGTTCCGTCGCAGTAAGGCGGCGACTTTGTGTGCTTGCAGTTACAGATCTCGTGACGTGTCTGGGTGGTAGGAACCGTCCACTTCAGAGAGTGGAAGCCAGTGCCCTTGTGGCTGCCTAACAATGTACATGTAGAGACACCAGACTCATTCATCCATATCGAACATTTATAGTAACACCTCTTCAAGGAAATAACTCTGAGGTGCTCTCAACTCCAGAAACGCTAAAAAAGAACAGTCTTAAGACTAGAAAATGATTAGGATAGAGAGTCATGGGACATTCCGGGTTGAGGGACCACCATGGAGAAAATGTGATTCTGCCTAGTGTGGGGCGCGGTGGTGTAGGGGAATGTTTGTCGCTTTGCAGCCGAAGGGTTGCAGGTTCGAATCCACCTCAATTCGCCGCGTAGGGACCTTGGGCAAGTACTTCACTCGCAATTGCTCAGCGCATCGGCGTGAAACTCCGATGCAGTGTCCGCTCTGTAGTCGGGAGCGCCTCTGAGTAGAGAGCGCGAAGGGGCGCTGTAACAAGTGCACATACAAACAATAGTGGATGACTATGCAAAAGGGACAAGCAGCACATCTAGAATACCAAAAAACAACATGGGAACACAAGAAGAATGAGGTAATCAAAATATTGCACACAATAACCTCTGATGAAGATGGATAAAGCAACGCATGGTAATAATCCTCGAATAAGTAAAGGTGGGTTTTGCACTTAGTTTTAAGTAGTGCTTAAGAAATTTGAATTTACAATTTTATGATTACGATGCTTAACATAATTGGTTATGCACCAGGATAGGAATCATAGGATAATGCATCAGATAAACTAGACATAAGACTCCTAGATACATTGGATATACATGCTCCAGTTTGGGAAGGTGGATGCAACTATGTAATGAGGTTGTTGAAATAAAGAAATTGAGATCTATGCCAGGCCACACAATATGAGACACTATTGTATTGTATCGTATCCATAAATTAATAAAATAAAAAAATAAAACACACCAATCAGATGGCCCACGCGCCTGGAACAGTCTTCCAGCATCAATTCAAGAAATAAAAACTCAATCTGCTTTTAAAAAACAGTTAAAGCTGCACCTGCTCTGAGCTGAACTTTGACAATTTTGTATTATGACAATGTGTGTAAAGCATCCTAGAAGTAGCTTGCTACAAACGATGCTATATAAATTGTCTTGATTACGATTACAATTACAATCAGAGTGTGTGAAAAACCCAGAGAAAAGAAAGTAGTTTTGAGAAGCAGAATGAAAACCATACCATCACACCATGGCTGCGTCTTGCTCAGTCCACAGGTACACCACTTTCGTCGTTCTCCCTCCTTTAGGTCAAGCACGTTAATAGGACCATACTAAGCACAAAAAAGAATATCAAGTGAGCTGCATAAGAAATGACTATGCAAAACATATCCTAAAATACTCTAAATAAATGCCCATATAATATAAGTTATAGATTTGCTCAGAAAATGTTTGAAAACTGATTCAATGAACAAAATTATTCATGAAATTCATGCAAAAGGCTACTGAAAGCTATGGAAAACAATGCAAGTATGCTTCCATTAACCGCAGGTCATACCTACAACTTACTGCTGATATGCCACTTGCGCTTATAAGGAGTTTAACAATAACTTTATAATTTTAAATATTGATCCGCATCTATTGGAACATTTTGGATTTTCCCTGGATAATCACTCCATTAACCAGTCCAGAACGAACGTTACGTAAGCATTTGTTTCAGTTGTCAACTGCTAGCGACTTAGTCTGACCAGATGGTCCCATACACTTGATGTTCATGGCAAGTTGATAGTTAGTCAACGCTTGTTTCACCCAATGTACAATACGCATGCCGAGACATATATTATGCTGTAGAAAATTATATGCGACATTTTGTAGACCTGCAAAACTCTTGGAGAAGTCGACAGGAAAACGTCTTTGGAGCGCCTTCACATGCTCAAAGTAAACAAGGTATGAGACACATATCCGCCCAACGATTTCTTCAATTTAATCATGCGCTTTATAAATCTGATTCTGTAATTTCTATTAGAAAAATAAGATCTCGCTGCTGCACTAACCGTAGCAACCGCAGGGCACAGCGTTTGCTCGCCCAATTTCTTGCTCGATTCGGTTGTTTCTGAAGTCATGTTCAGTGAAGATCAAACGTATGACGCCCTAACCACTTGGCTTGCTCTCCAGCTGGTTTCCGAAATCCGGAAAACAACTTCTCCACCCTTGACCCTGCTTGACTCTGTACCACATGGAGCAACCATAGATTATATCATTCCATTTAATCGGAAGTTTACATCTTCAGCAACCGGAAACTGAAATAGTAAGTAAGCTCACGTAAGCATGCATACGTGCGCGACCAGCCCGTGGCCTACACTCTATAATAATGCAACGTAATTTAAATATGCGAAATTTCTCAGCGCCATCGCGGCGTTACAAAGACCAGCTGGCTTATGCACTATTTAGCTGGTATTCGTAATCTTCGCATTTTTTAACGTCCTCTGACTCGGCGCAACGCTTCCGAATAGGCTGGTGCCCTGCGCATGGCTTTCGACTTTCGAGTGGCGCTTTAGCGTTTGGGAGATCATGATTACTTTACTAGATTGTTAAACAATTAATATAAGCACCTTTGCTCAAATTCTGTTATTACAATAAAAGAATTTTGTGCGACGTTTTTAAATTTTTGCTATCATTTAAACTTTTGAAAGCTTGCGTGCGTTTGCTGCTAACGTATCACTGGGCCATAAGCATTAACTAGAGGGCTCAGATGACGTCACTCGAGGGCTTGGCTTTAATAGAGTCCGCAGATAATGACCTATTAAGTTGTTCTTTTGACCATGGTTTTCATATACCTGTGATGTGCCTAGATACAAAACTGAAATATCAAGTCTGTCATGTTTGAAAATATGGTAAAAACTGGCGATAACTATCTATCAAGCAGACGGAAACGCCTTGTGGCGGATAAATCGCACTGGACCCCGTACGACGGTGGAAACTGAGTGTCAACGCCATCCGCATTTTCAAAATAACATTGATATAATCAGCCTCTGCATTCATGACTCATCTTGTTTTTCCTTCAAAACTTAAGTATCACCTCTTAAAGAATTAGAATTTATACCCGACTAAGCGTAACCGGGAGGTCGTTCCAGACAGTAGGCCCCACGACTGAGAAAGCACGGCCCTGCTTAATAGTTAAACGAGCCCGCGGGACCAGAAGCTCACCTTTGGCCGAAGAGCGAAGTGCATATTCCTTTTCAATTCTCATACTGGACCGTGACCTTCCGTATATCAGTTTATTCAGTCCAATTACTTAACTTTTGGACACCGAAGAAACTGGTGACATTGGACAGAAATAAGAGTCTTGACGAAAAATATACATCTTATCTTATCCCGTAGCATTGTTGTCTTTGTAACATTCGGACACCAATCTCAAAATCTTCGATGCCGTGTAGCACGCGCAGTTTGAAAGTTTTACAAAGTTCTGAAATATTCCTTTTTTGGTATTGATTATTTAAACTGTGTTTACTTTCGCAAAAAATGAGTGAACGAGAGAAACTTATCCTCGAGACAAAGAAGGAGATCAGGTCGATTCTTTTGTCGACAAAAGCGGGGGTTGAGCTAACCCGCCTAAATAGGGAGTATGAAATGTTTACTGGTGCGAAGATTAACTATCGAGGGATGGGTTACACTTCAATACGGGCATTCGTAGACGATATTCCTGATGTCGCGAAGCAATTTGACGACGGGTACGGAACGATAACTCTGGCGGGAGTGGCAGATGAATCGACTCGACATATCGCCAGCCTTGTGTCACGACAGAGGGTAGCCTATATTTATTTTATCGATTCTAAAATAAAATATCGGTTCTATGTAGCTTAATTAATTGTAGTTTCGTAACGAAACCTCGGTAAACTGGGAAACGTGAAAACAGTTCCATTCCGTAAATACGATTCCGTTTCCGTGCTTTTCCGGTATACATAGAAACGTTTATTTATTGTGTCTTCTAATAGTTATAAATAAATCAAAATACTTAAATTTTTGCACCTTTTCACTTGACCAACATAAAAGTAAAACTCCATGCGCCAAAAGACCTGTTATAGGCCTCAAACACCAAATTTGCCAAAAAATTATATGTTTACCTGTTTATGAAATATCCCTAAAATAGGTCAAATACAGGCCATTGTCTTCAAATCCATATACCTAATGCCTCACACACCCATGTCCACCTGTCTGTTTGTCTTAATTACTCTCTGTCTATGTCTCTGTGTCTGCTATAGGCCTGCAACACCAAGTCCGGAAGGAAGCAATATGTTTACCTGTATAGAAAATATCCATAAAATAGGTCAAATACAGGCCATTGTCTTCAAATCCATATACCTAATGCCTCACCCACCCATGTCCACCTGTCTGTCTGTCTGTCTGTCTGTCTGTCTGTCTGTCTATGTCTCTTTGTCTGCTATAGGCCTGCAACGCCAAGTCCGGAAGGAAGCAATATGTTTACCTGTATAGAAAAATAGCCCTAAAACAGGCCACAAAAAGGCCATTGTCTTCAAATCCATATGCCTAATGCCTCACCCACCCATGTCCACCTGTCTGTTTGTCTTAATTACTCTCTGTCTATGTCTCTGTGTCTGCTATAGGCCTGCAACGCCAAGTCCGGAAGGAAGCAATATGTTTACCTGTATAGAAAAATAGCCCTAAAACAGGCCACAAAAAGGCCATTGTCTTCAAATCCATATGCCTAATGCCTCACCCACCCATGTCCACCTGTCTGTTTGTCTTAATTACTCTCTGTCTATGTCTCTGTGTCTGCTATAGGCCTGCAACGCCAAGTCCGGAAGGAAGCAATATGTTTACCTGTATAGAAAAATAGCCCTAAAACAGGCCACAAAAAGGCCATTGTCTTCAAATCCATATGCCTAATGCCTCACCCACCCATGTCCACCTGTCTGTTTGTCTTAATTACTCTCTGTCTATGTCTCTGTGTCTGCTATAGGCCTGCAACGCCAAGTCCGGAATGAAGCAATATGTTTACCTGTATAGAAAAATAGCCCTATAACAGGCCACAAAAAGGCCACTGTCTTCAAATCCATATACCTAATGCCTCACACACCCATGTCCACCTGTCTGTTTGTCTTAATTACTCTCTGTCTATGTCTCTGTGTCTGCTATAGGCCAGCAACGCCAAGTCCGGAATGAAGCAATATGTTTACCTGTATAGAAAAATAGCCCTATAACAGGCCACAAAAAGGCCACTGTCTTCAAATCCATATACCTAAGGCCTCCTTCACCCATGTCCACCTGTGTGTTTGTCTTAATTACTCTCTGTCTATGTCTCTGTGTCTGCTATAGGCATGCAACGCCAAGTCCGGAATGAAGCAATATGTTTACCTGTATAGGAAATATCCATAAAATAGGTCAAATACAGGCCATTGTCTTCAAATCCATATACCTAATGCCTCACACACCCATGTCCACCTGTCTGTTTGTCTTAATTACTCTCTGTCTATGTCTCTTTGTCTGCTATAGGCCTGCAACGCCAAGTCCGGAAGGAAGCAATATGTTTACCTGTATAGAAAAATAGCCCTAAAACAGGCCACAAAAAGGCCATTGTCTTCAAATCCATATACCTAATGCCTCACACACCCATGTCCACCTGTCTGTTTGTCTTAATTACTCTCTGTCTATGTCTCTGTGTCTGCTATAGGCCTGCAACGCCAAGTCCGGAATGAAGCAATATGTTTACCTGTATAGAAAAATAGCCCTATAACAGGCCACAAAAAGGCCATTGTCTTCAAATCCATATACCTAATGCCTCACACACCCATGTCCACCTGTCTGTTTGTCTTAATTACTCTCTGTCTATGTCTCTGTGTCTGCTATAGGCCTGCAACGCCAAGTCCGGAAGGAAGCAATATGTTTACCTGTATAGAAAAATAGCCCTAAAACAGGCCACAAAAAGGCCATTGTCTTCAAATCCATATACCTAAGGCCTCACACACCCATGTCCACCTGTCTATTTGTCTTAATTACTCTCTGTCTATGTCTCTGTGTCTGCTATAGGCCTGCAACGCCAAGTCCGGAATGAAGCAATATGTTTACCTGTATAGAAAAATAGCCCTAAAACAGGCCACAAAAAGGCCATTGTCTTCAAATCCATATACCTAAGGCCTCACCCACCTATGTCCACCTGTCTGTTTGTCCATTTCCTTTTCTTATCTCACTAACTATAAATGTTCAATTACTATTACTATATTACTATTACTAAGAGGAGCGGCGCCCCATGAAGACATGAGCTTGACCAGCAGAATTGCGGAAGACCTTCCAAGCAGAGGGGCCTAAAATTGCCATTTATAAATCACCAAACGGGCGTCGAATCCGTCCCGAATGGACGTGTGGACCTGGATTTGGTGTCGAAAAATCTAAATTTCCCGTGCAACGCCGTGTACCCAAGCTACTTTAAAATAAGAAGCTTTAAAATGTCTTGTTAGGCATGGAATTCAAGTCTTAGGTGCATTAATTATACTTTAAGAGTAATAGTGTTATTCCAAATACAAATAGTGAACTATTTACCAATATTTTTATTAATGAGTGAGCCTATGCTAAAGTACTTTAGTTCTTCCATATCGGAAACTGATGTAGGCCCTATTACATTGGAAAGTTAAAATCGAATAGGTAACATATATAATTATTATGAAATATATTAATGTTATATGTATAATTGTTATTGTAAACGGAATGCAATATAATACTATGGCATTATGAAAATGCAAATGATAAAATAGATATTAAAGTGTTGAAATGAATGTTATCACTATTAAAGAAGAAAGCACTGACCTTAGTAATCGGCTGCATGTGAAGAAATCGAAAATGTCTTAAAGCAACGTCGGTAAGACTGTCAATTGCGAACGATTTGCTGTGCGTAGTCTTTTATACCTTTGCTTAGATTTACAATGCCAGTAGAATAATTATTTAAAGGTTCAAATTACTTAAGCTTTGATGACATAAGTGATTTGGTTTAAGACCCATATAAGCATATAATTTTATAATATTATCTACAACTTGCTGGTCAACTATTTACATGGCAGAAAACACTCAACTCGCTTCAAAGGAGTTACATCGACTTCTATAACAATCAACACTAGTGTTATTCAGGGATCTGTTATAGGCCCAGCTGACTTCATAGTAGGTACATCTGACCTCCACCCTCTTCATTTTCAGAACCGTCTCTCTAAATATGCTGACGATTCCTATCTCTTTATTGGCTCTAATCACTTATCTACTGCAACAGATGAACTCCAACATATCACAAACTGGTCTAAAGGAAAGAACTTGCGGATCAATTCCGACAAAACATGTGAAATTGCTATTATTAGACGCAACAAGAGCTCACTCTCAACCCATCCATCCATCTCTGGAGTTTCCCGTACAAAATCCATCAAGGCATTAGGAGTTCTCATTGGAGAGAAATTAACTGTTACAGACCACATCAACAAGATTATATGCTCTGGTACTGCCTCACTCTATGCCATAAGAACACTCAAGGCTCATGGGGCATCCATACAAGAGTTACAAACGTTTACTAGAGCTACTATCATATCAAGAGTTATGTATGCCTCTCCTGCATGGTGGGGTCTGGCTAGTGGATTGTACAAATCATGTCTTGAGGGCCTCATGAACAAACTTAGACGAGCCGGCTACTTACATCCTGATACACTTACAGCAGAAACTTTAGCTCATATATAGTGTGTATATATACACTAGACAGTGTATGGTACTACACTGGGAGAGAAACTATCCATAGGTCTTTCAATGAGCAAATTATTGTTGGTGATAATAGTGCGTGAAAAGGCTAAATAATGGCACAGATTGTACAGAAAAAGGTCTATTTACGAAATGTTTATGCGGACGTCCGCACTTGTTACAACCCCACTCCCCCCATGTCCGCATTTGTCCGCATTTGTAGGACCCCTCCCTCCCCCTCATTGCGGACGTCCTATATGGACGACCCCTATAATGCAAGTGCTTAAAATATGCCAGATTTCTAAGGGTAATGTTTGTCATTGATATAAGGGTTGATTTGTATAGTTTTTTATGGAAGAATTATTTGACCGGTATTGCTTTCCAAAGGCAAAAGTGCAATGTCACCGATTGGAGAAAATATGCCATAAGAAGTCCAATAAAGACTTATTTAAACAAATACATTATATACGAAATTATATATACATATGATTAAAGATGGTTTTCAAAAAAGATATGCGAAAATGAAGTTAGACAATTTATGACACAGGGAGGGAGAGGCAAATGGGTTGATTGAGAGAGAGAGAGAGAGAGAGAGAGAGAGAGAGAGAGAGAGAGAGAGACAGACAGACAGACAGACAGACAGAAAGACAGGTGGACATGGGTGTGTGAGGCATTAGGTATATGGATTTGAAGACAATGGCCTTTTTGTGGCCTGTTATAGGGCTATTTTTCTATACAGGTAAACATATTGCTTCATTCCGGACTTGGCGTTGCAGGCCTATAGCAGACACAGAGACATAGACAGAGAGTAATTAAGACAAACAGACAGGTGGACATGGGTGTGTGAGGCATTAGGTATATGGATTTGAAGACAATGGCCTTTTTGTGGCCTGTTATAGGGCTATTTTTCTATACAGGTAAACATATTGCTTCATTCCGGACTTGGCGTTGCAGGCCTATAGCAGACACAGAGACATAGACACAGAGTAATTAAGACAAACAGACAGGTGGACATGGGTGGGTGAGGCCTTAGGTATATGGATTTGAAGACAATGGCCTTTTTGTGGCCTGTTTTAGGGCTATTTTTCTATACAGGTAAACATATTGCTTCATTCCGGACTTGGCGTTGCAGGCCTATAGCAGACACAGAGACATAGACAGAGAGTAATTAAGACAAACAGACAGGTGGACATGGGTGGGTGAGGCATTAGGTATATGGATTTGAAGACAATGGCCTTTTTGTGGCCTGTTTTAGGGCTATTTTTCTATACAGGTAAACATATTGCTTCATTCCGGACTTGGCGTTGCAGGCCTATAGCAGAGACATAGACAGAGAGTAATTAAGACAAACAGACAGGTGGACATGGGTGTGTGAGGCATTAGGTATATGGATTTGAAGACAATGGCCTTTTTGTGGCCTGTTTTAGGGCTATTTTTCTATACAGGTAAACATATTGCTTCCTTCCGGACTTGGCGTTGCAGGCCTATAGCAGACAAAGAGACATAGACAGAGAGTAATTAAGACAAACAGACAGGTGGACATGGGTGTGTGAGGCATTAGGTATATGGATTTGAAGACAATGGCCTGTATTTGACCTATTTTATGGATATTTTCTATACAGGTAAACATATTGCTTCCTTCCGGACTTGGCGTTGCAGGCCTATAGCAGACACAGAGACATAGACAGAGAGTAATTAAGACAAACAGACAGGTGGACATGGGTGGGTGAGGCATTAGGTATATGGATTTGAAGACAATGGCCTTTTTGTGGCCTGTTATAGGGCTATTTTTCTATACAGGTAAACATATTGCTTCATTCCGGACTTGGCGTTGCAGGCCTATAGCAGACACAGAGACATAGACAGAGAGTAATTAAGACAAACAGACAGGTGGACATGGGTGGGTGAGGCATTAGGCATATGGATTTGAAGACAATGGCCTTTTTGTGGCCTGTTTTAGGGCTATTTTTCTATACAGGTAAACATATTGCTTCATTCCGGACTTGGCGTTGCAGGCCTATAGCAGACACAGAGACATAGACACAGAGTAATTAAGACAAACAGACAGGTGGACATGGGTGGGTGAGGCATTAGGTATATGGATTTGAAGACAATGGCCTTTTTGTGGCCTGTTTTAGGGCTATTTTTCTATACAGGTAAACATATTGCTTCATTCCGGACTTGGCGTTGCAGGCCTATAGCAGACACAGAGACATAGACACAGAGTAATTAAGACAAACAGACAGGTGGACATGGGTGGGTGAGGCATTAGGCATATGGATTTGAAGACAATGGCCTTTTTGTGGCCTGTTTTAGGGCTATTTTTCTATACAGGTAAACATATTGCTTCCTTCCGGACTTGGCGTTGCAGGCCTATAGCAGACACAGAGACATAGACAGAGAGTAATTAAGACAAACAGACAGGTGGACATGGGTGGGTGAGGCATTAGGCATATGGATTTGAAGACAATGGCCTTTTTGTGGCCTGTTTTAGGGCTATTTTTCTATACAGGTAAACATATTGCTTCCTTCCGGACTTGGCGTTGCAGGCCTATAGCAGAGACATAGAGGGAGAGTTATTAAGACAAACACACAGGTGGATATGTGTGGGTGAGGCCTTAGGTATATGGATTTGAAGACAATGGCCTGTATATGGCCTGTTTTACGGCTATTTTTCTATACAGGTAAACATATTTCTTCCTCTCCGGATTTGGTGTTTCGTTTCCGTATGTAGAAGAGTTAGTTTAAATTTGATTCAAACGTCGGGCTAAAATATTAAAAAACATTTTGGGTAATGGTAGTAGTGCTGGGGAGTGATGTGCATAGATTAAATTTACATTGCATTGTAAATAAAATAATAAATAGCCATTATTTATTCGTGTTTTCGTGTTTTCGTGTTTCGTCTTTCCCAGTTTACCGAGGTCGTAACGAACACATTTGACTCAATCAATCAATCTTAACTGTAGGTAGATATTTCTCCAAGCTGGAAATCTCTGGAACCATGAAACTGTGCCTAGAGCTGTGTTTAGAATAATTGTTCTTGTTCCAGGTGTTAAAGTCCACCTGCAATTTGTTAGGTAAATTAAAACTTGTGTTTTTATATAGTAAATATTTTATCATTCAGAATTTTATGTATCTAATTATCTGTTTCACGAGCAATTGAGCATCCTAATAAGCCTGTAAAATTTCTTTTAAATTTTTTACTTTGGGTCAAGATGTTGGCAAAAAACCTACGTTTTTTTGCCCGCCGTGTACAATACAATGCAATCATTAGCACTTATATCCAATTCGCATGTTGTACCACAATGCCTCCGGATGCCACAAGATTAGTAGGCCTATCACATAAAGCTGTTCCAGTGCAGCACAGTAGTTGTAAAAAGCTACTCTTAAAAAGTATAACATTAAAAAGCTGAGATTGGAGGTTAGTTTAGACACCAGTATTTTCACTTAAAATCATATCGTGTGAGCTTATTGCTTTTTTTATTGCTTGCATAAATTTATGGCTTTTAAACAAAAAATTTAATGTTGGAGGCTTAACATCTTATTGCATTTATAAGTTGAAAGTTTTACTTCCCTGTCTTTCCTCTAATTGCCCAACTCATTGTCCAGCTCTGCAACTCCTACAAATTTTTTTAAAACGGTATTAATTGCAGGTGCATTTTGTTAACAGCGTCTTTATATATATATAAATGCAAGCATTCTTGTCTATAGTGTTAACATATAGAGGTGATGTTACTCTGGACAAGTGGACATGAGAGACATGTCTAGATAAAATAGATTATTGGTATAATTATATTAATTCATTTATTGGTACCAGAGACCAGTATAAGGTATTAGAGATGAATAAAAATATAGATTAAGTTGGAGGATGATTGCCATGACACGCAGTTGCAAAGTCAAGGTTACAATATGGGTATCAATTGGCATCTTTAAATTAAAGCAGTGTCTAAATGTTTTCGTGTTTAGGGAAAGAAAAAGTCGTTCAGGGGCCGACACTTTCCTGGCCCACGTCTTGGTCTCTTGTCCAACCTGCCAATGCCAAGATCGTCGTATGCCTCCAGGTCATTCGCAGAATCTCATTCGTATTCTTTAGGTTCGCGTTTTGGTCGGACAATAACACGTACCAATCCTGGTACTTCACCGACGGCAGGTAAGCTACGATCATCTGTGTCTGACCAGAAGAGTGCTGTGATTACTCGCCCACTCCTAGCTAGACAGCCTGGTAAGGATATTGGCCGTGAAGCTGTGGTTCCTGCTCTGAGGACCATGGACCCGGGCATAAGAATTGTGGTTCCCAGCCTGATGTCCATGGACCCAGGCATGAAAACTGTTGTTCCTGGCAGGAGGACTATGGACCCAGACATGAAAACTGTTGTTCCTGGCACGAGGACCATGGACCCGGGCATTAAAACTGTTGCTCCTGCCATGAAGACCTTGGACCCAGGCGCTAAAACTGTTGTTCCTGGCACGAGGACCATGGACCCGGGCGCTAAAACTGTTGTTCCTGGCACGAGGACCATGGACCCGGGCATGAAAACTGTTGTTCCTGGCGTGAAGACTGTAGTTCCTGAACCGCACAAGTCCGTCTCATACTCGAAGATATTTGTTTCAACCGGTCATCCAAACCTTAAGCAGATGCTGTCACTCCTGTTGGAAGGACGTTCAGGCAGCGTGATCTACTCGTCATTCAAGAAATCCTTCGAGAAAGAGTTTGGACTGAAGTTGGACTTGGCCGAGTTTGGGTATTCGAGCGTTTCAGAGATGTTTTCACACCTTGGGATTCCCGTCCGGGTGAAGCCATTTTGTTGTGATGACTACACCATCCTGCCTGGTCCAATGCCAACTGCTAGCGACATAGAAAAAGGTATAATGATTGCAGTCGTAAGCTTGGTCATATGTGGTGGTCCACACTGAAATCGGTATTTAGTCGGAAATTACACATCAGGGATATTTAGGAAAATAGTATACATGTTACTTTTTTTGTTTCTGCACAGAATTAATCCAAAAATATGCTTGAATAATTTGTTTTATTTTGTTAAAAAGAACAACTTTGTAAGCTATTTTTATGCTCTTGATGTGCTTATTATTTTGTTTTAATTAATTGATAAATTGATTTAATTGATCACTTTTTGCCTTATATCTCCTGTCAGAATAAAGCCAGAGGAATAATTTTTGTGGAATTTTGAGGACTGGGACAAGACCTTTGAAATGATGCATCAAACTCATTATGTTGCAAAATCACCTTACTACTGGTTTCGGTGTGTGGCGCCATTGTCATTGTTACCATCAGTTAACTTTTCAATTTTGTTTCACTTGTTATTTTGTTATGTTTTCACCTAAGTTGCATTGTTCTCGAACTTACCTACTTTATCTTTGTTGCCCTGTGTTGAGCATTTGGACATTCCCCAGTCACTCCCTACACTCAGTGGGAAGAGGGATGCTTTCTGCACCATTTGTTCATACCGCCGTCATGCAAAGTTGTGCTTTTTCTGTGGTTGGACTGGCAGTATGGAATGGCCTTCTTCACAAGTTGCACCTGTTCCTTGGGTCACTCTCTGATATACCATACGCATTAAACACTTCAAATTGCTTTTTTGTCTCTGCTGGAATCGGGAACACTAGAGCTGTAGTCCCATAGTGGGTGCTTTGTGATAAGCAGATAAGGTAAGTCATTCCAGACAGTAGGTTTTTTGCATTTATTTGAAAATAGGCATAATCATATAATTATGTCATTGTTTTTTTAAAAGTCTTATGACCAACAGCAGACAGACCAAAAAGTGTGAGTTGAGAAGTGACTACAAGGTCATAACACTGCAAAGCCAAACAAAATTTGTATGCATTAGAAGTAAACAACTGCACACAATGCTTGCAGGCTAAACAATGTGATGTTTGCACTGGAAAGAACTCCACAATGTTCATGGACATATGCATTACAAGTGCATACTAAACCTGAAGTGATAAAACTAAACCATATATTTACGAGTTGTACATAAAACTACTTAAATAAACACAAACGAAAGCTTGTGCAGGCCAGGAGGAAAACAATTTCAGGACTCAAATGTTTTTAGTTATTTAATCCTGGGATGAAGTTGCTCAGCATCTCAAGTTTCATAATTTTTAAATTCGGTTGAGATCATGCTTGTTTGTATGTGCACTTGTTATATAGCGCCCCTTCAAGCTCTCTACTCGGAGGCGCTCCCAACTACAGAGCGGACACTGCATCGGCGTTTCACGCCATACACAACACTGCACACAGTTGCTCTGGACTACTGCAGATTTTTACTTCTTGCTATTTACTCTCAGCCATCAAAACCCTGGTCCAAACAACTTGGAATTGAATATGTTCACAACATAAGTCCCAGAATTTTGAGGTACTTCTACTGGAATAAAGAAAGGTCAAAAGCTGCTATTCCAGACTCTCTGTGCCACGCTACCAATTTAACCAATTGTGTAGTCATTTTTCATTCATTCAACTATATTATATGGCATCTGTTCAAGGAAACTACTCGTTTAAAATGTCCTATGCACACACTTGAAAGAACAATGCATCGAGTTAGTTATTGTTCTAATGTTCTTGTTTGTTAAGTTGTGATTCGTTTTGTTCTGTTGTGTTTTATTGTAAGACTGTTATGTTGATCATGTCAAACTAATTGTGTTTACCCTAATATTATGGCAATAAGCAGGATCTGATCCATTTCTGGTTTTCCCTATGAATTCTCAAAGCACATTTCTACACTGCATTATGTTTACAATGTTTGTTTTTGTGAACACTGAGTGAAAGAAATATATGTGGTGTGATCTGTCTAAATCAAGCTTATGTTGCATGAATGCATTAATTTAGTGAGATTTTATTGAAGAATTTTACTTGTCTACATTTTTGCATAGTTGGTTAACTGTTTTAACTACCTATTTACCAAGTGTTTTATTTAAAATCAGTCCCAAAATATTTCAGTAATATTATTTGCAATTGTTGGTTTTTCGACATATGCCTGGTTTGTCAGATCACATCACATAGTATTATTGGTGATAATTGGCAATTCGAAAAATATTAATGTTTGGCAGTAATCTTAATACCCGTAGACTTAAATTTATTAGAAACTTTGGACAATTTTTCTTTTGTACCAGACTTGACTACTGCTGGTCACTCAATGCTGGCCTCCCAGCTATGCTACCTGAATTGCATCAGGACTACAATCTGCAGATTACCTTAAGTATTGTTGGCATACCAAAATTTGACCACATATCCAGTTACACATTGTCCACCATTAAACAGCAAATAGAGTATAGAATGGCTGCTGCTGACACTGCTTGCTGGGCCTTGCCCCACCTACTACTTAGCGAGTTCTGTAGCCTTACTCTTAGTTTTCAGGGACTTGCACCCCTCCTTTTCAGTTGAGCAAGGTCTTCTCTGTTTTCCTTTTGGCAGAGCCATGCCTGCTTGGTGGTATGCTCTTGATCTAGAATGACCTCTCCTTGGTACTTAACTCACTTTCTAGAACCCCTTTTCCCCTTTTTCAGGCATTCCTCTCAGTTTTGACAGATGATTTGGAGCACAGGTCTTTGAGTAGTTCCCTTGCAGGAGCACTCGCTGTGCAAATTTTTGCAATTACTGAATTAGTAGAATGATTGTCATTGATTGTATTGTATAATTCATATTATTACCGTGGTTTACCGATTGATCTCGTAAGTTATTTCATTCTGGACATATTGATGTGATTTTCCGAAGTAACTGGATTTTCATGTCTTTTGAATATGTTTTTCAAGTAACTCCTTTATTATCAGCACTTATAATCTATTAACTTAATTTACCATACCCTTAGTTACTTGAATGTATTAAATTTCACGACAAGGCAAATGGATGTTAACCAGCGTGCCCACTTCTATTTAAAGGAGAGAAAGTGCAGAGGAATCTGGATGCTCATTCAATTCCAGTTTTCAGTTTGGAAAGACCTCCTGCTGCTGCAGCTGCTGTGGCTGCGGCTGCTCAGAGTTCTGTGTCCCATCCTTCAGAAGGTCCTCCTCTTTCTGCTCCATATTCTGCTCCTCAGCAGCAGGTGCACTCTCAGGAAGGAGCGCCACACATCCAGTGTCCACCAATGCCAAGCAGACCGAGCTCCAGGCGGATGTCCATGGTCGGCCGTTGTTCCAGGACTGCACCTGTCCTCCCAGGTATATATATTTTTGATCAGCCACAGAACTTAAAAGTTGGTAGGTAAGCAAGTGTATTCTTTATCGAACCAATTGTATATCCATACTCTGGAGTAAATCTGTCAATAGGAGTACATGTTCATTCCAACTATAAATGTCTTATTGTGTAGGTAGGCAATGGTTTACAATTATGGGGCTTTTCTAGGGGAAATGACCCATGCACAGTATGTGGCCTTTGTTTATGATGATTGCTGAGAATATTTTTATACTACATTGTGTTGTGCATTCTATGTGGCTGACCAGTGACCTGTAATGGGCTCCTGCCAACACTTCATTTGATTGCTTACTCTACACTGTTCTTAGGACAGTCTTAGTATTCGACCAAGGTTAGGCTAGTTCTCCCGAGTAGGCACAGTCTTGAAGGGTTGGTATATATATTTCATTAATGATTTAAAAAATGATAAAGACAGCAAATATTTTATTTTATTGCGTTTGTCCCAGAATCATAGCAGGTTATAAGCTTACAGGAACAGCTCTGGTGACTTATTATGTATATGTATATATGTTATATTGCTGAACATATTGGTTCATTGCTGTTTGTATGTTGTCTGCTTTTAAGACAAACCAAAGATACCTTCAACTCCATCAGTCAGTCAGGAACTGAGGGATGCCATCGCTCAAGTTCTCAAGAACTCACCTGATGGCATTCTGATTGGTGACCTTGAGAAGAAACTGAAGGCAAGTACTTCAATCTGCATATATACGTATATGAAGTGTGGACTTGTTAACTTGAAGACATTATGGGTTTGTAGACAGGACTGTGCATGAAAAGGATGATGCTGAAAGTCAATATTTGACGCTATGTATTAATATACTGCAATTCTTGTATTGCATGTTGACCAATATGGCATGTTTAGTTGGCAGTATTTAACTTTAGACATGAAACCACTTAGGACAAGTGCTTCACAGCTATTTTCTGTTAGCTTTCTGGTCATGGTGTCTAGCGTGCTGCATTGTTAATCGAGAAGTTTGATACATGTTCAAATTTCTGCCTGTGCAGAATTGAAAAAAAATTCTACTCCATCTGCACCTATAGTCAACTAAACTATAAAACTGAGTTCTCTGAGCTTACACTGTGGGTGGAAGGATGGGACAGCAAGGGAGAGGATTGGTTGCCACATGCCCTCATCTGCCAAGGCTTAGAAGATGAAGTTGCTTACTCTTCATTCCAATTGCTGTCTTTTCTTTTTCTTTCTGCAGAGACACTGTTCGTGTGCAACTTAAATTGCAAACAGTTGGCCTAATTGTACTCTTTTGATGCACTCGACAGATGCGACGCTTGCTTTAAATGGAACGCAGGTCATTGCTTATTGGGCTGAATTGTAATTGCTTATTGGGCTGAATTGTAGCTCGAAGTACTTCCATGCAGATCTTCTATAAATCTTTTCTTACGCTGTTGGAACCTTGCTTTGCGTCTAAGGTGACCGAATGTTTCTGCTTCATATAGGGCTTCTTGCTTGTGATTTAAATGTCAATGCGCATCGTTTCTATGGCGACCGTATGGTCTCAACCGTGCTGATATTTCAATGTGTTGATTGGTGAAATCCATCACCACCAGATTGTGTGTTGCTGTAACCTTTGTGCTTGTATGCTTGTATATATGCATTGCATACACCTATATTTGTATGTGTGCAGCGCTTAACCCTTTAACGACCAGCGTGTACTAAAATGTATGGGAAAACATATGCAGCTGGTCGTTAAAGGGTTAAAGTGCGGAAAAATAAGTGCCTGGACGCCTTATACCTTCCCAAAAGAAGTGCCTGGACGCCCCTTACCTTTCCAGGCTGTGCTGGCCAACAAGTGGCTGGACAGTATTCTCATTTTAAATTCAGTGCATGGACGCCGTCCATGACTGTCCAGCCACACTTTAAGCCCTGTATGTGTGCAGACAGGGCTTAAAGTGTGCCAGGACGGTCATGGACGGCGTCCATGCACTTATTTTCAAATTTGAACGCCGTCCTGCCACTTATTTCGCCAGCCACACTGGAAAGTTAAGGAGCGTCCAGGCACTTCTTTTGGAAAGATAAGGGGCGTCCAGGCACTTATTTTTTTACACTTTTAGCACTGTGTGCAGAGGTGTACTAGGAT
This sequence comes from Lumbricus terrestris, assembly GCA_949752735.1. NCBI lineage: Eukaryota > Metazoa > Annelida > Clitellata > Crassiclitellata > Lumbricidae > Lumbricus > Lumbricus terrestris. The sequence continues at coordinate 19,423,948 of OX457044.1, forward strand.
GTATTTACATCTACCGGTATATATCTGAGTATAGAGATATGTCCCAGGGTGTTCATGCATAATACATATGCATGTATTCTGCATGATGACTGTCTTTGTGGCCATCTTTGTTGATTCACAACTGATTATATTCAAATGTATGCTGCAGGAAATGACAGGAGTTGAAATTAACATCGAAGAAACTGGAGCTCGTTCCTTGGAACATCTCCTTGTCAACTTTCCAGAAATCGTTCTGATGCAGTACCGAGGACATGGTTGGTTGCTTTTCCTTTACATGATTCATAATCTAAGTAAATAAGGTAAATCTGTGCAGTGGGGACATTTAGAAATTTCATCAGTGAAAGTAATTACCTAAACTTTCTGCTGATCAGTTGCCAACATTTTCATAAATAACTTGTTACCTACATTGTATATCTGGTTGAATGTGGGGAACCTGGTTGTGTATTAGTGTGCATGTTCAGTGATGTGTCAATGTGATGTGCAATCGGTCCTGAAGGGTTATGTGTCGTTTGCGTGTCGTCTCATCGTTTAGGACAAGGTAATTAAGCAAGCTTTTCGCGAAGAAGCTTGCGTGTTTCTAGAGCTTCTTTTCTCATCTTTTAAGATAGGGTTAAACAAGCTTTCATAAACGAATTTGACTCTTCCTAGGGTTCAGTCATTGTGGGTTAAATGCCCTGCTTTCATGCATGGAGAATCTCCAGTGGAGATCCATGCGTATATGAGTATGTAGTGTACCATACAGTTTTTACAGGAGTTGTGATAATCACATTTATCAGCGAGTAAAGGTACAAATACTTAAACTGCTGTGGCCTATAAATGAATCAACTACTCAGAAGAAAGCAGTACTCCTGTGGTAATTTATTAGTGCTTTGATCGGGCTTTGTCTGTTGCATGCACAGTTGTTTATGTTGGTTATGTTTGAGACTGGGCTCCTCAGCTCTGTTTTAACACAAATTGCTTCTGAAATTGGAAGTGAACTATTCTTCCTAAGTTTCATAAGAAATGAACTTCGTTCTTGTATGTTGATACTTGGAAAGGCTGTGATCACATGGTCTGAAAAGTTTCTTACTTGGAGTAAGATTTGAGATTCATATCAGGACTAAAATTTCTACTTTTGCTGCTAAATATTTCTGTCTATTTTGCTTTTGATTCATAATTGTGATTTATGTCAGTGAATGCCTGGAGATTTTGTTTTGAAAATCACCAATAACGGTGGGCCTATTCGCAATTGTAGAGTAATGCAGGGTTCTAATGCAGATACTAGCATGTATTTGTTGCCTACAAAGGTATCTGAACGTGGTAGGCTGGAAAGAAAATTGAGTCCTAGATCAGACTGTACATTAAAATGGTTTCTGACTTCATGACCATTGCATTAGAGAGGACTACAGTCTCATTTTGTGCAGATTACTCACTATGCTCGGAACCAGGAAAGAATTGGTGATGGCAGTCAAATCGTTTATCGTTTTTTGTCTTTTTTTGGTCTAATATACAGTGAAACTTTGAGAGCTACAGCAGCACTGGTGTCGTGGTGGAGTCTGTTATACATGTGATTAAGATAATTTTTTTTGTTCTAAAAATCCTGTGAGTCACAGAGAAACATTCCATATATCATTGGGGCAGCTGTTGCTCAGTCTGTATTTGGACACTTGCCTAAGTTGCCTTTTCTCCAGATGCATGTGGTCCGCATTGTTCTTCGTGCCTAACTTCTAGGTACGTTTCTGAACTGATGTCAGGAGATCATTACTGATTTATAGTTTCATTACATGCTCCAATGGACTTCCCTTGACTATGCGACTCCTCCCAAGCTGTTCTCAATTTCACAAACTGTTGAAGACAGTTTTTTTTCGCTTGATCTCGGCCGGGAGTACCTCTGAGTAGCTACCTTGAAGGGGTGCTATATAAATTACGATTGATTGATTTAACTTTTATTGTAATGTATGGTTTTCACAATTGTTCAGCTGAGTTTTTGCATTGTGTATCTTTACAGCTGTTGTGAATTAAGATAAAAATTTAAGCTAATGTGGACAGTTGTAGATCTGCATGGCCACTGATAATTATGTGACTGTGGGCCAATCATGTATTGGTTTTCTAGGGCAACTTCTTCTGTTCGATCCAGGACAGACTGCGATCAAGGAGAGCATCGAGCAAAGACGGAAGGACACACTAGCAGCCACTGATGTTGATTGTAGTGGCAGAGGCCCAGAGCATCAGGCAGCGGGTCAGATGTACCACGACTCGAGACCAAAGGCAGGTTTCAGTGTTTCAATATTACATCTAAGTTGCAGAGCCTATTCATATCAGTGCCTCGAGTTGTCCTCTAAATCTAGGTCACAGTTTGGCAACATTTTAGTTGGGATTTATAAAAGCTTGGTCTAATGTTTATGTAATTTATTTTTTTTGAGCTGGAGTAATTTTCGCCTCAACTTGCTGTGTCTCGTTCGAGTTTTCTAACTTGTCTTGGTTTTTCGATGTAATACATAGATTTGGCGGAATGTTGGAAGTAATTTAGTTTTGATATCTTCATGTTGAGTTCAGTTATGTTAGTATTTGTTGATAAGGACTTATAAATGGCTAATTCATTGGAATAGATTAGGTTGCACCAGATATTCTTATATGTCTTCATTTAGTTAAAATTATTGAACTTTGGTTTAGTTTCTGTAGATTTATGTTAGATTAGGATATGTTAAAGATACGTTGGCGTTGTCTCATTTTGCACTGATCGCACACTGTTCTCAGAACCAGAAGAGAGTTGGTGATGACAGTCAGAATGTTTCACCTTTTGTCTAATATAAATTGTCAATTTTTAAGCTACACATGTTCAGCGTTTTGGCATCTGTGATACATGTTAAGGTTTGGCATAAGAGAGATTAAACTAGGATTGGGATAACTAGTAAGGAATTATTCTTAAGACATGGTTGTTTGGTACTTGTCGGTTAATTCACCGCCACACACAGAAACACAGCGTTAGGGACTCGGGTTATGCGTCGTGAGGGTCGTTAGGGCTCAGGTTTTGCGCCGTGAGGGTCGGTTAGGGTTAGGGATAGGGTTGGTGCAGTCATTCTTGCTGAAATTGAAGCTGGATTGATGAAAAGTAATGTTCAATTAACTAGAAGTTATATTGATGAAAAAATATTTTCTGACGAAATAGAAGCGGGATTTATCAAACAAATTCTTGCCTAAACAGAAGCTGGATCGATTGAAACGATTCTCGTCAAACTAGAAGTTGGATAGTTGGATTTATTAAAAATAACAACGCTGGGTTTCTGTGTGTGGCGGTGAATTAACCGACAAGTACCGGTTGTTTAGGTTTGATGTGATGATCCTGTGTTTTTTGCATGCTTTTCTTTATTATCATCTTTCTGGATCTCTATCTGCATCTCTCTCTCTCTATTCGTCAGACCTATTTTTTTCTCTCGGCATTTAGCACTGGAGGCACTTGTGAATGGCCATGACTGTGAGCGGCACTTTTAAAATTACTAATTGCTCATTATATTGTTACCAGCCAAGGGACCTTCCGAATGATTCTGTCGGACCAACGCAGCTCATAGCTACGCTGCAGTTGCCGGTCGGGGCGAATGAATATCTGCCGATCTACGTGTCTAGCGTTGTGAGTCCCGGTCACTTCTGGTTCCAGATCGACGGGGAACAGTACGGACGCCTCGTCGACCTCATGGAGATGCTGCAGTATGATCATGAATCGCTCCATTTATATATATATATCACTGCACTTCATGTAACACTTCATACCCATGACTGTCTCAGTTAAAGACCTACTCCTCTCTTAGGTAATGGACATGTAGTAGCAGTGGTCTATTGTTTATGCATCCTCGTTGCCCATGCTAGTCCTCGATCACTAGTTCGTTGCATTCTTAGATCTTTAGTGTAAAGTGCAAAGGAAACAGTGTCAACATCTGATGAATGCCTTGACATTGAATGTTGACATTGAATGTTCTTCAGCAATTGTGAACAGAAATTAAAACTTTTTGCCTGCTTATGAGGAAAACGTATGCTTAATTTGATATGGTTGTGATCTAAATTATTTCCTAAACAACACCAGTCCTGTTAATTAAGTCTCTTGTCACGGTACTGTCAGGGAGCTGGATGTGGTCAAATGAACTTTTGAATAAAAATATTGACGCTTCGAATGATTTTCTTGTCAGGAGCACATACAACCATCCGCAAGGATGTCAGTATGAAATGCCGTCATCCTTGATGAAGATCGGCCAGCTCTGTGCAGCCAAGTTCCCAGAAGACAGCAACTGGCACCGTGGCACGATTATGGGATTCAAGGAATCGTTGGTGCAGGTACTTGTCAGTTCCAGTAATCTGTTCCTGGTCTTTTACCCTTTACCAACCAAAGTGTAGTAAATGGTAGGGGAAATCCTTTGGGATTTTTCTCTTATCATTGGTTTTGTAGGATTCCTGTAATTTTATTGCAGTGTGTTGAAGTCTACAGTTGACTTCTTTGCATGTGATTAAATTTAAGGGATTCCTGCTTTATTGGTTTTCAGAATTAACTTGCTGGGGGTTACGGAATATAGAGAATTTGGTTCAGGGAATCTGATGCTAAGGGTTTAAGAAGTTCTTGTACTATGGGTTCAAGAATTTCATGGTTTTATTTCTGATTGATGTGCACTGACTAATTGTTTGACAAACTTAAGCACTAATCAAATGTATATGTGTGATACTTAAATGGTTGAAGCCAAACCATCCACGAAAATTCTTCTGATTTCATTTAAGAAGATTATCCTCGTCTCTTGAAAGAAGAGGAGCCTTATGAGCATGGAGCTGAATTTCAAAAGAGGCCTTATCTGAAATGATAGATAGGAATGATAGATAGGAAATTGTGTAGTCTGTGTTATCTAACAGACTGCTTGACTGACCTGATTCAGACCCGAATGGACCAGATGAGCGCATAATCACTCACTGACTGACTGACTTAATTACTGAGTCACCAGCTTATGAGAAGAGCTGAGGTCTTTTTGTTTGTAGATCTATTATCTGGATTATGGTACAACAAGCTTCGTGACGAAGGATCTGTTACGCATTTTAAGGTGAATTGTTTTTCTGTTCAATTGTTACTAGGTAGTTGAAAAGTTAATTGTGACTCATTAATAAACCATAGGTTTGTTTTGGTTAGGAAGACCTAATGCAAATCATGTGAAGCAGAATGGATGATTGTGCTGTGAGATATCTCGTAGTAAAAATGTCTTCCTCACACGCAAGCTACAAGATATCTTGTAGTAAAATACATAGTGCTGTGCGCAAGCACTGACACATACCCAATAATTTGCTGGGTGAATTAAAACTTTCCAGACAATGCTAGTTACCTCAGGTCGTTTGGGGACTGGTCGGGGTGGGGTGGAGTTGGGAGTGTGAGGAGGGGTGGGGCAGGATTGGGGGTAAAAAACTGAAATCTTCAGGGCATTGCCGGCTACTCCAGATGGAGACTGGGTAAAAGATGGGGTGAGAGGGCGAGAAACCAAATTTGACCACAGAACAGTTTTGGTTGGGTGGGTTGGGACAGGGTAAGGGTGGAGCGGGTAAAGGCGAGGTGGGGTTTGGTGGGATGTAACTTGGTGCGGTGGGGAGGAATGAAAATCAGGTGAAACATCATTTTTCAATGAATCTTATAAGTTGAAATTTTGTGACGTGGGTGTGGGGGCGGAACATTTGCAAAGTGCTTTTTACAGCAGAGTTATTCAGATGCGCAAAGAAATGACAGAAAAGAATGTCTGCAGTCAGTTATGCCAAATAATGGTGGCAGTGTTTTCATTCTTTCAGCTATCGATTTTGAGCTGCATAATAAAAGATATATAGTCAGGAATTTATTGCTGTTTGTGTATACATATTGCTCATGAATGCACAACAATTTTGCAATTTCAGATCACAGTACCTCACCTTGCCTGCACAGGCGATAAGGGCACGTCTTGCCAATGTGCAGCCAGCAAATGGGGTAACATTTTTGTTTTTAGCTTTTATTAGCAAATATTAATAAAAATAATAATAATAATGAATTAATAATATCGTCGTTTAATTTTAAACTGACAAGCCACAACATGATTGCAATTGCAAGTGAATGATCGCCTTGTAGCTTGGAAGTTATTGTTGAATTTGACTGTCGGTAGCTGTGCAGTGTGCAAGGTGCCCATGATGTCCTTCCACTCATAGGGTATATTTAGTAGAGTTTCATGCATACTTTGCATACATAATATATGCATGCAGTGTTGTAATGTCATGAATTTTTTTATGTAGTTGCAGATTTTTACTCTACAACCATGCTTCTGTATACTCTTACATTAACATTGTCTTCTTTATGCTGAACACATGGTAAAAAATAAAAATTGTGATTGATTAATTGATATTAAATTTTATTAGCATTAAGGAATCGTTGGTAAGCAGTAGCAGAGGGTGCCAGAGTGCTTGTAGACTTGCTTTATGTTGTGTTAATGCTGAAAGCCCTATTTGTTAGGAGTGGTCCGGGGCAGCTTACACGTTTTTTATGGAACGCTTCACCAACAAACGTCTCATGGCTCTGATCACAAGCGTCACTCGGGTATGTGCGCCAAACTGTGTTGATTTGCATATTATATCACAATGAAAAATGTTGTGTGAATAACTGAATATACATTTATAAAGGTCTCAATTCATTACAAACATGAATTTATGTAGTAGTGTAATATGTATCTGGCTGTTCATTTGTAAGATTCTTCTAATGCACTACGTAAATGGACTTATTATATACATATATATATATATATATATATATATATAATTATATATGTATACACATGAATAATACCACCCTAGTCCATTCTTTACATATGTTACTGTGTATACTTATGCAAATATAGCATATAGCGTGGTGATGGTGTGGTGGTGGGTTCAGTGCCTTCGAGCCGAAGAGTTCCAGGTTCGAATCCACCTCAAACCACCTCATAGAGACCATGAGCAAGTTTTCACTTGCAATTGCTCGTGAGCTTCGGCATGAAACTTCGATGCATTGTCTGCGCTATAGTCGGGGGCACCTCTGAGAAGATAGCTTGAAAGGTTGCTATAGAAAATGCGATAAATAAATAAAAATGAAATATATGCGATGTTTTTTGGATTACGTGCTGCTTCCGATAGGTATATGTATTACATAAATCTGATTGTTATTCAGTTGTTGTTAACCCATTCGATACCTAGGACGCCGGATATATCCGGCGGAGGAAATAAATTGTATTCCCTATGGCGCCGGATATATCTGGCGATGCTGCGCTGTGTGTATAACCTCGGTCACAGGAATTTGTTACCTCCAGTAGCAAAAGGGTTAAGGTTCCAAATGGTTAGTTTCATGATGCATGACGTGGTATAAATTTATCTTTTAGTTGTATGCTTTCAAAATGTCGAATCGTTGTGGCTATCTTTTAAATGCAGGATGGTCTCGTCTCCGTTTCTCTGACGGATACGAACGGCGAGAAAGACGTCCAACTGAACGACTGCCTTGTCGTGGACGGATATGCCGTCTTTCAAGTGGACGATTATGCGGTAGGACGGGTAGGTTGTATTGTATTGTATTGTATTTAAGAATTTATATTGCACCTCATGCAGAATGACGATTCAGAGGCACTCTCGGTGTGAAAACTCCGGGGTGGGAGGAAAGACATGTTTTTTAAAGGGACGAGCGTCTGATAAGGAAAAACAGTTGTTAGTGTAAGTTGTGGCAAGTTAGATGCGCTGTGTGACTTTTTCTGATTGAGTACTGTTGTGTGTAGAGTCAATAAATTTGTAAAAGATGCAGAAAATGCAGTTTGCCGACTTGATACGGGCTGTTTAATTTGCATCTACCGGTAGTTGCTCCCTAAGGAGTTGAAGACTAGGTCCAACACTCCAACTGTATGAGGTAGCGGGTATTGAATCCACGTCCTTCTAATCTTAATGCCAGTGTATTGCCATTCTACCATCTTGCCATATCTAACGACGTGTTATTGTTAAAGAAAAATCTAATGTGAAACGTAATGAGCAGGCATTAAAGTTAACAAAACAACTTAATCTTTTTCTAATTTTTACGAATGTTGGAGATGTAGGGTTATAGCGTTACAAGATTTCTTTGAAAGTGTACTATAGAAATGGATGATTGCACTGCATATTTACACTGCATGTTTGTAGTGCACCATTTGGGGTCACAGGTTTTAGCGCCTATTTTTGAGCATGTTAGGCACATTTCAATACTTGCTGGTGGTTCTGCTGTTGTAGCCAGAGGTGCCAGCTTCAAAGAAAGTGGACAAGTCTACCAGCTTCTCAGATTTGAAATCAGTGGAAGTGAAGCCATCAGCGTAAGCTTTGTCGTCTCTATCTTATTCTCCCTCCTTCACTCTCACTGACTCGCTATTGACAGCGTAGAGTCTTGAGTTGAGACTTATGTTCTACGGACTTTGTCTTGGACTCGAACTCTCGCCACTCAGATTTGGACTCATAGCCCCTAGACTTGAGTTTGACTCTAAGTCACAATTTCTGGCACAGTGCAGGCGACTGTGTTGCCCCAACAACAGTCAGTTACAGTTTGGCTTTTCCAGGGCCATTAGTGTGCCTGTTGAACTATATTTAGCATTGGACAGAAATGATCATGGTAGGTTACAGAAAAAGGCTTTATATAATGAGTGTTTATGAATTGTATTTTGTGTGAATTGCATTAACAATTCTTTACGCATAAATAGTGATGTCATTTTTCTGTGACATTGAATTTTGTACTTCAGTGTAGTTTGATCTTAGAATTGACCTTTAGTGACTCAAACTCGGACTCGAATGCTTCTGGGCTCAGACTCAACTTTTACTCAGTCTCGGTTTTGGTGGACTTGAATAATTCGCTGGCTAATGACTAACCAACTAGCAAGTAATTCTCATAATTTTGATAATTAATGTCACTCTTGGCAGTTTCAGTGAGCTTTATTTTAAGTGAAACTTTCCAAGTTTTTGTGCTGATAGGCAATTGCATGAATATAAAAATATATTTTCTGTTTAGAAATGGAGATGCAGACGATGCCATTTTAATCACAGAACAAGACATCAAATTGTAAGATGGTTTTTACATGTATTTTGAAATCATCTTAAATTGACGATTTTTAACCCTTTAACCGTTCATTTTAAAATTTCAAGTCCGTTTTCAGCGGATATTCTCGGGGCAAACGGGTAAAAGATTAATCATGTTTCGTTTTTAAGCAGTGCTGCTTTGTTGTCTGGCCTAACTTCCCTTGAGCATACTGACTTTATAGCCAAGTTATCTTCATTTATTTAGTGCCAATGCAATAGCCCCAAAATCAGCTTAACTATGAATTATCAATATCTCACAATCGACCAAAATCGGAGCTTCTTCCAATAATGATAATATTAATATAATAGTTCCAAAACTTTATATGTTGCCAGAACACAGCCACACCATTGCAAACGCACCTTACGAAGCAGCTAAAAACCTACAGGCAGCATCCCACAAGCAGCCGCATGCGGCGCTCCTACAATCCATGCCACTTGCCGGCTACTGCAACATGAGATAAATCCAGTGATTGTATTTATGTAAGCAGCCAAAATCTTTAAAGACTTTGAATTAAGATTTGATGATGACCTTGATGGGTTTGAGTGATTCTGATTCTGAATGATTGTGGTGAGTCATGATTTCGTTGTAGTGTCCAGCTTCCACCAAATTACGGCTGCCACATGGTGAGAATTTCAGACAAGTTGTACATCATCAGTAACGAGATCTCGGCATTTCTGTGGGAAGAGAACGTGTTGCGCATTATGGTAATTACACGCACTTGATTGATAGATCTATTTTTAAAATTATAAAGCAATGAATGCCGCTGTCCGGATATGATGAGTCGTTTACAAACTCTGTATTCTTATGGATGTGAAACACTTCGTATTGGTTCCTTGCTATATAACTGATCTAGGGTGGGCATGTTTTGAGATAATTTGGAAATGTTTGATCAATGAGAGTTATCACTTTAAATGAAGAGGATGTACTTGGATACGAATCTTTGTCGAAGCAGGAGTGCATATGTGCGGAGAAGGTCTCGTCCAAGATATTCTGACGTCTCGTGTTAGCATGCATTTGTAATTCTTTCTAAGAGCTGCATGTTGTGTAAATTGGATAGGCATCGTAAGATTTAATTGGCTGATCACATTTAATAGACTGCTATGGTTAGAGACTTTTTTTAGAGTGTTTTAACTTTAAATTTCAAATATCGAGTCTAACGTGAATTCATTTACCAAGAATGATGCAGCATCAGAGTACAAATTGTTTTCTGGGAATTGAATCTTGTTGCATAATGTGACATTGTTCTGTTGTCAGCCTTTCAGCTTGCAGAACAGTTGTTGCGTTGGCGATTTTTTTTAGCATTTTCTTATCTGTTGCTCAAGCATACTTCATGAAGTATTGCGATAGATGCATGTAGTGAAAATAAACTTTGTTGATTGCCTACCAGTCAACTTAAATGTACTTGCGCTCGAGCGCATGATATTTACTCTGGCAGTAAGTTGACAATATGCGTGTAAAGCATCCTAGAAGTGGCTTGCTAACGACGATGCTATATAAATTGACTGAATTACAATTACACTAATGATCAGAAATTGATCTGTTCTTATCAGGTGAGACAGAAGGGTTACGGATATTTGCCAAAGCTTGTGCTGAGAATTGAAGATCACTTGGCTGTTATGGAAGAACTGGCAAAGTGAGTTCTTCTGTTCCAATCTTCTGTAATCGATGAACTATTGAGAAGTTGCGGCAAATTGATGTCTGCCCATGATTCGTAATTATAGTCTAATTCTGTCGCCAAGATCAGAATCTCTTGTGCTAAAGCATGCCATCAGGAGGCCATGTTCATTGCATTATTAGAGGACTTGAAGTTAAAAAATTGCTTCCAGTGCATATATGCATTCATGTGTATTGTGTGTATTATTAGCTATTGTCTAAGAGTAGCAATGAAAATGAAGAAACCACAGAATGGTTAAAATTCTATTTACATTAGATAAATGAACTGGACTGATGCCTGTACAAACCCAATAAGGAGACTCGCGTCTGAAGTCGAAACCTTCCAAGAAACGCCTGTAGACTTGTTTAACTTGTCTAGCATCTAATACAAACGTCATTCCTGAAAAAGAAGACTGAAATGGAGAACCGGTATATCTTGACTACCTGTCCAGTGTCCAGTGTCCACTAAAGGTACAGATGTGGACGAAAGAACCGATCACAAAACACCACCAGCAGTGCACTCCAAAGCAAAACTTAACTAAAACCAGTGTCCCTTAGCCTGAGGAGTCCCTTTATTTTTTATAGAGCATATCCTTTTTCACAAAATGTATGTTTTGTTACTTTGTTAAGTGCGGCTTAACTAACGGTGCACAATGCACATGTGGATGAATGAAAGGGAATGAAGGGCCATTCGCAACAACATTCATGTGTGATTGTGTGCAAGAGTTTGAAATCATTTACTGACTTCTGCAATTCTTTTGTTCATTTTGCTGTTTTATGGAAGATGCACAGCACATTTATCTATGCATCTATGCTTGTCTGGTTGTCACAGGGCCGCCATATTTTGGCACTGTTGCTTTACTGCTGCCCAGAATCCTAATGCATTTGATTGTGAATGCATCACTATGAATGTATGTTTTTTGCAGGTTCAACATCCCTGGAGTGTTTGTTAATGGAGAGTTCGCTGAGATTCTTGTCCTCTACGAACTCTCGATGTATGTTTATGTCGGTTTCTTTGAGTTAAATTTTCTTTCCTTATTTATTTTTGATTTTTGGTTAATTTTATGCTCTAAATATATATATGTAATATTTGTATTTTGAAACGTTTTCTAAACATCTGATGCCATTTAGATACGTTTTATTTTGAAACGTTCAAAGTGTTTTTCGTATCTTCATTTCTAAGTATCTTATTTTTTTTAACTGTTGTTTTTTTTCAATTTGAAATTGTTGTGTAATGTATGCATACAAAATACGCTTAAAACATATATTTTTGATATAATTTAGTTGAAATCATAGACTGAAGATTTGTACTTTTAGTCACTATTTCTGTTCAGTGGTGTGTTTATTAAGTTTTGTGCGTTCTTTAATGTGTTTCAGTGTCATCCAAATCCTGGAGATTTTCGAGCATAAGCCGGATGAGTTGAAGTCAGAACTAAAGAAACATCTGGAATCATTCAGTGCCAATCCTTCCAAGTGGACGGTCAGTTGCGTTGCTGGTTTAAAATGTCCGGAGTGTATGTGTGTCCGTCTTTCAGTTATCCCTTCAGTTACACAATACAATACAAGTTATATAATACAGTGCAACTGATGATGCCTTCCATACACAGTTGAGGAGTGCACACTGAAGCTGGGTGACCATAGAGAGACATTGGTGGACAAAGAGGTACGTTTTCAATTTGGAGCAAAATACAATGTCGTTAAGAGATTTGCGAGCATGAGGAGGTAGCAAGTTCCAGATTGAAGGACATACATGTCCCGGGAACAACTTACTTTCCAGCTGATTGAAGCAGCGAACAGTCTTTGACAGAGTTGAAAGGTGTGATGATACTTTGAGTGCTCTGTTTGCAATCTTGAAGTTTTCCTTTTGAAATGGATACTCTCACAGAAGGGTCACACTCAACTTGGTAACACCCCTTCTTCTATCAATGACCTATTGTTTAACACCCTATCTGTTGGCACCCTACAGTTATGCCCTTTATTTCAACACACTGCTTATTCTTCACTGATTGATGGCCTGCTGTTGGTTGATGTGAGTTAAGTTGAAAGAGTCGCTGATTGAAATTTGTTTATGATGTGACGAGGACAATTCCTACACTGCTTCAACAGGATTTAAGTCTAGTATTCAACCGGAATATAAGCAAATCAGTCGTCATTTATTGATCTATTGATTGATTGATTGAATGATTGATTGATTGATTTTTTATTTTTTTATTCACTCAATTTATTCATTTTAAAATTGCAGATTAGACTCTTTTAAGAAAATTCATCCATTTGTTGCTCTCTTCGTTTAGATCCATTCCTAGTCAAATACTGCATGCGTTGCTGTGACACGAATTTTGATGTAAAGCATTTGTCAGACATTTACTGAAAATTTAGTTAAATTCAGCTCTTGAAAGTCGTTGCTGTTGGTAATGTGTCTCCTGAGAGCATTATAAGATTAAAAATTCTGCCAAATATAGCAGTCTTGAGATTCTCTTCAGATTGCATTACGCAAGACAAAGTTGGTGGGCACTTTCACTGTCCAATCCATGTTTATTTAGGCCGTTCAGTCATTTGCTTTAGATTTTCATCGTGCCAGATTTCGACGTTTGGAGGGCCTTGTGAGGTCCTGTCTATCATCATTTGTGCACAGTGACCAGATGTCTCGAAACATCGCCATTTAGAAAATAACGTATAGTTATAATATAATCAGGTCATTTAGAAATGTTGTAACTTCATGGATCTTGTTGTGGTTGCTTAATACAACTTGTAGAACTATATGCATAACAATTGGTCTGGTTTTGTTATGGTGTAGTAGACCGAACAATTGTTATGGTGTAGAAGGCAGAACAATAAATTGTCTTGTTTGTTGTGCTCTTTGTTGTAGGCGTTCACTGTGCCATGTACTGTAGATGAGGACTGTGTAACCGTAATGTCGGATGACTTGGCAATACGTTCCGCTCCATCACGGCGCAATATTGAAGCCAGCAATTGTGAAGATGCGAAGGAGGGCAAGGAACTGCAGAAGGAATGGAAGTTAATTGCGGAACAAAGGTGTGTTGTCGAAGAATGGTAAAGATCAGTTCATACTTTCTTCAGTTTGTATATTTAATTTATCCCAGTTTAAAATAGATTTCATGCTTAGTTGTGAAACTTCTATGACAAGATGAACATGTAGTAAAATGACTGGGAAACCAATGCAGCTTGCCAATTGTTGTGTTAATTTGTATGGCCGAATAACATCGTGTGAAGAAACAAGTGTGCCATTTTTCCTTCAAAGTGCTCTCTTTGCATTTGAATTATATGTAAAGTCCCACAATGCAACATAATGCTGTATCTTTGTGGGGCACGATGATGTAGTGGTATGTTCAGTGCCTTGGAGCCGTAAGGTTGCGGGTTCGAATCCACCTCTCAAGCCACTGCATAGGGACCCCGAGCAGGTCCTTCACTCGCAATTTGTTATGCACTTTGACATGAATCTCCAATTCAGTGTCCGCGCTGTAGTGGGAAGCGCCTCTGAGTTGAATCTGGAAGATATGCTATAACAAGTGCTCGTACATACACGCGTATCTTGCTACAATATTGCTGTATCGATGTCATTGAATCTTTCAGGAAGAAACTCCTTTCTCAGATGCGAAACTCGCCGTCACCAAAGACGAGCGCATTCGCTGTTGAGGAGCTGAGTCGTATGGAAGGGCAGATGAAGGTGCTGGAGGACAGATACGACGCTATCCAGAAACGTTTAGGTGAGTTGTGAGGCAGGAAAGCGGGGGTCTGTGTTGCAGAATGGTGCTGGTATGGTTAATTTTTTAGTGGTGGTAGCGATGTATGTGTATGCATCATCGTGTACTGGATTGGTGGCACTTCATGTACACATTATATTTACATGTATAATTGTATGTATAATGTATATATATATATGTATGTATTGTATATATGTGACCCGTCATGACGAAATGAGTCGGAAGTCGCACAATGCAGAATGCCGTAAATCGCTTTTAAAGGTGTGCAACCGTCAAATTATTGATTTTGCGATTTTTACATTTTTTTAATCTACATTCAACTCAATTCAACTCGAGACTTTATATTGACACCAACATCAACAGAGCATCACACAGCATCAATAGATCAAGGCAGTTTTATAGAAATTTAAAACAAACAAACAAACAAAAACACAGTGTCTACCCGCAAACTTTCTTCTCGGTGTACATTATATAATGTATCAATAAAATATTAAAACTTATTTTATTTTGCCGTTTTTAATATGTTATTTCGCAAATTAAATGGCCAATAAAATTTAAAACCTATATAAAAATTCAGAAAATCGCATTTTCCCAGAATGTTTTATTTCACAGGTAGATCGATTAAAAATGTTATATCTCCACAAACAATTGGTCGATTTTGATACATAATAGCTCATTTTGAAGGTAATTTAACATTGAATAACGTGAAATACATAACTCAAAATACTCGAAAAGTCCTTAGCGACTCATTTCGTCATGACAAGTCACATATATATATTTTTTTAATTCTCGCATTTGCTATGACGTCCTTTCAAGCTCACTGCATCATTGTAGAAAGGTTTAATTCGCATGTAACTTGCCGAATAAATATTGTTTTATATTGAACCTGGAATTTTAATGATTTCTCTCTAGGCTTACGGTGATATTTCCAATGTTCTGGTTTATTATTATTATTTCGGAAATTTTATGTGATGCCTCTTCAAGGTAGGCTACTTGGAACCGCTTCCGACCCAACCATGGCTAAATAGGGCAGTTTTGTTGAGATTCTTGCGGTTCAACAGAGTGGAGTGAACCCTGGGAATTGAGCGCAGTGTAGCAGGGAGACAATTCCAGGTTGGAGGACCAGCAGCCAAGAATTAACCCTTTGAAACCGACGGGCCGGCCCGTTATCCATAGAGTTACGGGAGCTCCGGGTTCAAAGTTAATGATGCTATTGCATAGTACTCTTACAGCGGGGAGCCATATGCTCAACTTGGTTCGCTGATCGAAGGGTGGATTGACGCTGGACACCCAAGGCGAAGCAACAGAGTTCTCAGAAATACAGTGAAGCCGTCAATGCACTCAATTGTTGGGTGTATTCGATTGAAGTTTGAGTAAGCTGACATAAATTCCTAAATGATTCAGATGTAGTTCTGATGTTTGTACCACGAAGACTTCTTGCGTTTGTGTTTGCTGGACTTTTTACGATTCTGCTTGTTTTTATATTTATAGTCCAATTATACTTGTAATTGTAATTGAACATTTGTATAGCGCCGCTAACAGATTCAGTAGCGCTCCCGACCCAAAGTTAGCACTGCCGCTAACGAATAGTATAGTCTTCAGGCACTTGCTAAACAAAGGGAGAGAGAGGCTGAGAAGCTCAAGATGTAGTTTATGCGGAAGACGGTTCCAGCAGGAGGTGCCAATATAGGCAAAGCCTCTGGACTGGGCAGTAGCCCCACGCATGCGAGGAGCAACAAGGAGGCCATTAGCTGCCGAACGAAGGGCAGAGCGACCGGGGAGAGAGGAGACCTGAATACAGAAAGAACGTACGTAGGAGGGAGCAACCCCAAGAAGAGAATTGCGCATAAGTGTCAGAATCTTGAACTCAATGTGTTGTGGTACAGGAAGCCAATGAAGAGTGTCCCGAATAACGACTGAAATGTAGGAGAACTTGGGAAGACCAGCAATTAGGCAAGCAGCTGCATTAAGTATAAGTTAATTATAATACTTAGTCTAATCGTTCTTCCAGGTATCACGGATGCTGGCTCTAATGCCAAGATCAACAACAATGTTGCCACTGCTTCCATAGCTGATGCCGTGGCAGAGGTAGGTTCTTGAAGAAGTCGTATTAAATCTATTTCAGTGTTACATATTTTATTTGCCGGTCACATGCTAAATTAATATGGCCCCTGTGTGCCAGGCCCTGCCCCTTCTGGTGTGCCTATTGTTCCTAATTTATTTGCTTGGTTCAAAGCGTTGCTTTAATCTGCTCGGTTATATGTAAGTAAGTGAATAAGTAAGTATCCTTTCTTTGCATCTTAGAAGTGCAAATGCATTACATTGTGCAAGATGATTACATAAAT
Organism: Lumbricus terrestris; assembly: GCA_949752735.1. NCBI lineage: Eukaryota > Metazoa > Annelida > Clitellata > Crassiclitellata > Lumbricidae > Lumbricus > Lumbricus terrestris. Next base: position 19,440,741 of record OX457044.1, read on the forward strand.
TTTTTTTAAATAAGCTGTGGCAGATAAAGCGCAGATTTTAAAATCGTACATGCGCAACTAAATAACACTGGAAATGTGACTACCATGGTATATTGTAAAACACTTGTATCTGTGTTTCTGGGATTAATAGACTGGTTGGTTGGTTTGCTGGTTGGTTCGTTGGTTGATGAACCATACTTTGCCATTGGGGATTACGCTTCACAAAGCAAAATAATTGAATACTTGACATACTTGCTGAAAATTAGGCACGGGTCAGTTCAGTTGTTGATGAATTTCATCCTTTTGTAGAAGATTCGGAGTCTGGCCGCCACTCGATCGCTCGCAATGCAGAAGAAGCCTCGAACGAACTGCGTGGCTCCAATGACGCAGACCGGAACGGTTCCAGCGAGCGCCGACATCCGCAGAGATTCCACGGCACCGGTCAGTCAACCATCCGCCGGTCATCATCGTCCATCATCGGTCAGCTTTCCGTTGGGCGGTGTTGGCCAGCCAGCCATCCGTCCATCCATGGAGTATGGACACCAGATGGACAGTCTTGCCCAGATGCTGCAACAGATGACCATCCGCACTCAAGCGCCGCTGACCAGCCAAGTCGGTCTGCTCGGACTGGCCGGACTCGGCTACCAGCTTCCGACTCCGCCGTTGCACACGCCGTTCGGATATTCGGCCGCGCAGATCCTGATGCAGCAGCAGCAGTCGTACTTCGCGGCGCTGCAGGGCCTGAGCAGTCTCGTCTCGAATGGTGCGGCCTTCCCGCAGACCCCGTACGATTCGTCGCTCCTGGGAATGGCCAACCTCAATTACCTTGCACACGCTGCACCCTCCGGATCGGCGATGCCCAGAACCACCCAGCAGGGACCTCGACAGAATTAAGTACTTTGCAATCGTCCGGTGATGCAGATGTGGGGGACGCCTATCTTTGTGCCAGCCGGCGAGCTGGTGTGCGTCATGACGTGTTTGAAGTGCAATATTTTTTTCCCAGTTTTTCGCTTGCATCTACTTGTTTTCCACTTTGTTTCGGATTTTTCTCTGCACCAAGTGCGATTTTTGATCTCGGCATTAGTCTGCAATTTGCTTATTCGGATTTTTTGTTTTGGTGTGTTTGTTTTGACATCGTTTTACCTCCTGAGTTTTCGATTTTTGTACATGCTTTTGGGTAGTGAACTCCAAAACCGCCACAGGGGAACAGTGTTCAGAATTTTCACTTGCTGCATTTTCAAAGCTGTTCGCATATGTTGGCCAGAGACTGACACCTTAGAAGGGCCGTAAATATGATCTGTTTGCTATAAGTTCATTAGACACTGCTGTTCATAAGTATTGTAAACTTCTTACGTGTTGGCCAAAGTTTCTAACCAATTTGTTCACTGCCAATGTGACTAGTGTTTAATTTAGAAATGAACAAAGTAGCCGTTGATTTTCGTATGTGAATGTTTATCTATGTGCTTGCATCCACATTGGAATGTATTGGGGCCGAGCTTCTTGTATGATTTAGGCTTGATACAATTACTTTGATAGGATTGAGGAATTCAAGCAGCAGCATTGTTGCTGACTCGCAGGAATCCAGTATCTCGGAACATGCCTTGGTTTGCTGATCTCGTTAGGTTTTTGGGGTTAATGTGCAATTCAATTTATGTCAATTTTTCGTTGCTACTGCCTACTTGTACACGTGCGTGTTTGTGATAAAGTAACGAATCTCTCGCTCGTGTCGTTCCAAACAGTGAACGTTCCTTTGCGCTTTCGATTTTGCACTTGAGAAGACATTAGTCATAGTTTTTTGTTTTGAATCTATTGGTTGAGCGATGTAGATATGTTTTTATTTTGAACGCAACTTCTTTGTGTGAACTTTTTTTCTTTTTGACTTCGGCATATTTGTTCTTTTGCATTTTTCTGCGGTTTCGCGTCTGTTTAAGAGTTTACGACTTGACGTTTCACGTATAAGTAATTTCTTGTTTGATGTGATGTTATCTTTGTCGTTTTGGTTCTAGTTATCAATTTCATGTACCGGTAATTTAGTGACATTTATATCGCATCTGCCACGGTCTCTGCTTCGGAAAAGTGAATCGAGATTTAAAGAGAAGAATGATGACAGCTTAGTGGATCAGATAGATGAGGACTCTGAAGAAGAAGGCGTTGGTTGAAAGAATGAAGCACCAAAGAAGTGGCATGATGCGACTGTTTTTATATTCAATACGAACCATACTTTGCAGGGTTCAGTATGGTGGATGATGACTTGCTGGAAATGGTTCTTGTTGGTTGGACTTGTTTTTGTTTTACATGTATCCGATTTGTTGCTTGAAGTTCTTATTTCGACTTCAGCTGGTTCATTTGAGAAACGTTGGTTGTTAGATGTTGACGGTCGACTGTGCATTTAAGTCTGTTCGGTTTCCGATTGTCGACAGTGTTTTCAATGATGACTGAAAAGGATGCAGTTTGAAATTGAAGTGTGTTTTTTTCATGTGGAGGTCCGAAAGTAGTGCTACCAGCGGTGATGCACTTGAGTCTTTTCTATCCAATTCTGACCCTCTCTCTTTGTATGTTTTCATGATGCTCAATATCTCGCTCCCTCTATCTATTCATTCTGCTCAATATCTCTCGTTCTGTCTGCTCAGTATGCTCATTATCTTGGTCCCTCTTTCTATTCATTCTGCTCAATATCTCTGTTCTATCTATTCATTCTGCTCAATATCTCTATCTATTCAGTCTACTCAATAATTATCTCTCCCTGTTCGTTCTCTTTTGTTTATTTCTTATTTGTGGGCACAGTGGTGTAGTGAGTATGTTCGTTTCCTTGCAGCCGGAGGGTTGCAGGTTCGAATCCACATCAAGCCGCCTCGTTGGGACCTTGGGCAAGTCCTTCACTCACAATTGCTCAGCGCTTCAGCGTAAAACTCTGATTCAGTGTCCGCACTGTAATCGGGTGCGCTTCCGAGTAGAGAGATTAAAGGGGCGCTATAACTAGTGCACATACATGCATTTCATTTCGTTCTCAACTTTAGACTTCACCTTTTACACGTTGCTTATCCACCACAACACATAGTCTGCCTCTCTGCTTTGATGAATTGGTCTTCTGGATAATGACCTGATGCCTTGTGCTTTATGCACTAGTGCTATAGAAGTCAATAATAAGGCAACTCGTTAAGGATGATCGTGAACTAAAATTGACCGGGAAATCAATGGAGCTCGATTTTAAAGGATTAATATTAATTTTTGATATCTAAATATGTAGTTGATTAGCTGATGCATACATATAATCATATACAGAATCTAGTCCTCTGCTTTGGGGCGAGAAATTCAGGTTTCTGGGGTGTTTTTTTTTAGCAGTGGCGGCGCTGGGGGTCTAGGGGGGACTAAGCCCCCCCTTAAAAAGGCCGTCCATTTTTTCCCTATGTAAAAATTAAAATAATTGACGATTAACCTCCTTTAGCCCCCCCCAAACTGAAATCCTGGAGCCGCCACTGCTACTTAGGCTACCATTGCTTTGCTGCTCGATCTGCTGCACCCTCAGCGTCCAACGCGCCATACGTTGGCCCCATGGGCGGTGTTTATCAGAGGCTATAGGGGAGCTAAGCCCCCTCAGGAAGACCCAGATTCATTTTTTAACCGTGTAAAATTTTAATGGTTTCTTTTTTCGGGCTTAGCCCCCACCCTCCCAAGAAGGCTTTAGCCCCTCCAAGAACGGAAACCAAACTCCGCCATGTACGTGGCTCGATCTCTCCACTCTTTCAAGCAGGCTGAGCTTCTTGTTCCCTCGGTCGCGCACTTCTATTACGCAGCGCCGTGCCTTTTCTCTCGTTGACCTTGCAATCTAGAATGAGCTAACTGTAGAACTACGTCTAAGACTAAGAGCCATTTATGTCACGTCCTTCCTTCTCTTGTCTTAACTGTTCTTTTTAGCCGAGGTTCGTAATTACTAAAGCGCCACTCGAAAGCCAAGCGCGGGGCACCAGCTTATATATTCACGAGCGCTGGGGTTGGGTCGAGAACGCTTCTGAGTAAATGGTCTTGAACTGGTGCTATATAAATATCTTGAATGAATGAATGAATGAATTGAATGCTTCTGCCTGGTCATTGACGACAGTTCTATGAAATAACGGGAAAGATAAAAATTAAATTATCTTGGAAGTTAGAAGATGATTTACTCAGATCTGCGTCTACTCGGCAGCGTCTGCCAGCTCATCATTCCTACAACGTTCCCTAGAACGAAGGAGGAGATGGGCAGCATCGCGTTGTATTGCAAAATGACAATCACGTCACGTTATAGTCTTCAAAAAGGAATAGCCCACTTGGGCCACTTCGAAGTGTAACAGGCCTACCATTGTCGCTCAGACAAAGGAATATTTTTCTCTGTAATTAGGCCCATAGTTACGATTATCACACTGTATACCCGCCGAAACGATTGTCGTTCAGACAGAAGAATCTGTTGACATGGTTACGATTGTCTTCAAACAAGAATTTTTTTGTCTTAATTGTCACTCAGACAGAAGGTCAGGGACGTCATTTCAGGTTTTTTCAGGGGGGGGGGCAAAACTTAGCTAGCTTATGCTTCGTATTTAGCATATATATATATATATATATATATATATATATATATATATATATATATATATATATATATATATATACACAAACTGCAAGCTATCGCGAGCCGGTGTTGCACGCTGTCTGGATTGTCTGCGTAATTATAATAATATTCTTTACTGAACAAAAATTAATCGGGTTGACAGTCCGGTTACATTATAGCCTACAGTTATGCAATGACATAAATCTCTCTCGCTCTCTCTCTCTCTCTCTCTCTCTCTCTCTCTCTCTCTCTCTCTCTCTCTCTCTCTCTCTCTCTCTCTCTCTCTCTCTCTCTCTCTCTCTCTCTGTCTCTCTGTCTCTCTCTCTGTCTCTCTGTCTCTCTCTCTCTGTTATAGGCAGTTGTAGTCGTTTGCACTTGCACTGTTTATCTCGTTCAATGATTCAATCAATCAATATAGGTCTATTTATATAGCGCCCTTCGAGATTCATACTCAGAGGCGGTCCCGATTCAGGCCATGCGAGAAAAACAGAGTGACTTGTACTTACCATCACACCTTTATACAGCTGCTAGCGACTAGGCCTACTGTGACTTGGAAACAAGCAGAAAAGAACTTAAAAGGCAAAGCAGAGCACTCTCTGTAGGCTATGATTTATCAATTTAACTTATTTGACATTCACTAATAATCCTCTATAGACACTTCAATATTAGGTCTCGAGATGAACTGATCTTGGTTCTGTGACTAACATACTATATAACCATTCTTAGGTGTCTACTCCCACTCTCAAAGCTCACGCAGAATACTATGTAGCCTACTGCAGTAGCTCTGCATTCGGGAGCGCTTCTGAGTAGAGAGAGCTTGAAGGGGCGCTATAACAAGTGCACATACATACATACTGACGCACAAATATATATATAATAATATATGTGTATATATAATATATGATATCCAACACGTTATATATCCAGCTGCCTTAATTTTCCTATCCCCTAACACTTAATGCGTCCAGTCTGATAAATTAGTCGTCACATTCCTCCTCAGAGACCACCTCTACTCCGGCTTCGGCATATCTGTCAACGACATCTGTTTTCAGTGGAATCGGGCCCAGAGTAGGCTAAGGTTTCCAGTATCGGTGTCCACAATGCTCGCTATACAGGGTGGCTCCAAAAAAATGTACCACCGGGAAAAATGCGATATATTCGCAGCCGATTGAGCTATTTCTGCGAAAATTTCACAATTTGAAGGGGAATGAATTTCCAACAATCCCTGAAAGTTTCATTTGAAACTTTTCATGTTTGCAAAAGTTACAGCTATTTAAACTTTCAACTTCGTTTTTTCAATTATCCGGAGAATCATGCTCCAATACATATGATTTCATTCAGATTTTTTGGCAAATTACAGCACACAAATTGATGATGATGTCATACGACCTCACTATCAGCTGTAAAGAAGCTGTTTATGAAGCAATCTGCTGGTATTTGGTGATATTTTATAGATTAATGTATAAATTCGTGAATCCATTAGGCCTACTGAACGCAATGGGCAAAGTTTTTGTGGAAGATAAAGTGGCAACTCGGACGTTGCGTGAACAGAGACTGGGACATTGCGTTATCATAGCAAATATACGCAGTGAAAAGTGGAGCCTGAGCACATTGAAGGCTATCTGTAAACGTCTTTATGTAACGAAGATCATATGTCGCAAGAGAGGCAGGAAGTGGTCGTTTGGTCTGACGGAAAAGAGCGCGATTTTCACGAAATTCGCTTCGTAATCGAAAGGGTCAAGTGCAAAGCACATCATGATTTCGACATCAGATATGCTGGCGTGTGTTACGGTTGCAAAAAAGACTGCATTTAATCCCAATCAGTTGGTTAGATGTCAAACTCATCGCTGAACTCTCTTACCCAGACTCATTGAAGACCAGGTATGCTGTAACATCTGGTTTTGTTTTCCAGCAGGACAGTGCGCCTGCTTGCTCGCACGGCAAGGTTGATTATGATGGCACTACCTTATTGCCATCAACTGAAGTAAATGTATTGGCAAAGATGACAAACAAACTCGCCAGACCTTAGCCCTCTTGCTTGTCACGTCTGGGGAGCTATGCTGGAACGCTGCAAGACATTTCATCCCAAGTTGGAGAACATTTGCTAGCTGAAGGGAGTCTTGCTGCCAATGTGGGATCAGTTGCTTCAGGGCCCGATCAACAAGGCCAAACTGAGCTTCACAAAAAGAATTCGAGCTTGTGTTAAGGCAGGGAGTGGACACTCTCATTATACCTTACAATAAACTGCAAAACGGAATTCTGAGATCGTAGTGAAAAGTGAAATCATTTGACATGGAAATCTAAAAGTGACGTACATTTTCCGCGGAAATTTGAAAAAACTAAATTGAAAGTTTAAACATCTGTAACTTTGGTAAACATGAGAAGTTTCAAATGAAACTTTCAGGGATGGTTGGAAATTCATTCCCCTACAAATTTGGAAATTTTCACAGAAAACGTTCAATCGGCTGCGAAGATATCGCATTTTCCCCGGTGGTACATTTTTTAGCCACCCTGTATATCATACTGCGAGACAGTCGCCTAGCTTGCTGACCCTCCATTTAGGGTCAAAGTCAGCCTTTCGCCGGCTTAAGATGTACCGTATGGACCTCGGTATAGATAGGGAGGAAGCTCCATCCCTTTCATCATCTGGATTTACGACCCTGACTTGTACACTGTTGACCTCTCTAGGGGTGCTCTGCAATTTTAGCTATTTTCAAATTTAGCATACGAGATCCATTCAATCTCTTGGGAGTTTCTATCACTCTAGGAAACCACTGCATGTGTGCAAAGTTCTGACATAAATGACAAAATGCACAGATATACACATAAAAAATAGTTTTTTTCTCAAATTCAGGGGGGGCAAATGCCCCCCTGCCCCCCCCAAATGACGTCCCTGCAGAAGGTTCTGTTGATATGGTTACGATTGTCTTCATGTACGTAGCCTAGGTGTTTATAACATTGTCATTCTGCAGACAGAAGATTCTGTTGTTATGCTTGCGATTGTCTTCTAGCAAGAATATAGGTTGGACTGGTAGGTCACTCAGACAGAAGATTCTGTTAACATATGGCTACGATAATCGTGTTCAAGCAAGAAAATACGTAGGTGTTTATATCATTGTCACTCACACAGATGAATTTGTTGATATGGTGATTTATGATTGTCTTCACCAGATCACAATATGCGTAGCTATAGAAACGATTGTCGCTCGTGAAAAGAAAACTGTTGAAAAATACGAATTAGATACTGACCCATAGTTTAGGTAAATATAAAACATCGACGCATTGTCTTGTTTGGACACAATCGTAACCATAGCAACAAATCGTTCGTCTGAGCGACAGTGCCAGGCTATAGGAAGAATTTGTTGATTATTGTCACGATCGCGTATCTTCAAACAACAGAGTTATTAGATGTAGGCCTATAGCTATAGGCCCTTTATAGTTAGCCTAAATAGCCTACCGCCCTACCGATTGACTATGAGTTAGCGAGACAACGACTGATTTCAAAGACTTAATTGGTCCTTTGTCGTAGAAGTTGAAACCATTTTCAAATCTATCTTTGCATGCAGGAACAGACAGCATTTCCAGTTAAAACGATTGCGTGACGTCAGGCTCTGTTACTACGTCACATGGACTCGGGCAGGGAGTAAGTAAAGAACTGGTGATCTGGTAGCCTATAGGCCTATCGATTGATTTCTAGACTTTTGGTCAATTGCACCAAATAACCAATTTAATTCCAGTCTTGCTTTTGATACTTTCGTTGAAAATCAAAGTCGGAGATCGTAATTACAATTAACAATGAGCGAAGTAAAAGAAGTATATAGGCTAGGCTATACGAAGGCGATATAGCCTATCAGTTGGAAGCTTAGCGACTGCAGGGTTTCAACTTGAGGGCTTTTCGAACGATAGAACTCGTTGCCTAGAGACAGTTGGCATAGAGATGTTCGATCACGGATCCAGTGACGTCACCAATCGAGATGTAGATTAATTGTGATGTTGTCGCGAGACAATGCATGAGTGGTAACAAAGATCATTGTTTCTTACCGACTAACTATATATAGTTGTCTGCGTTTGTTTTATGAGCATCTAGCGAAGTGTTTACTTGAAACGAGCTGCAGGTCTATAGTTATATCGTATATCTTCAAGGCATGGCCTGCGTCGTTGCCATCACAAAATAATATTTGTCTTGAATTGTTGCCCCGAGCAGCGGGATTCTATTCCATTTTCTGGGTCTCCCATTTGTTACCTTTTATTGTTTTTACATTTTTACTTAGAAATGCCTTGTCTTGAAATGATTCCAATGAAAAGATTGATTGATTGATTGGTTTATTGATTGATTGATTAAAGGCGCCCTCTTCCTTTATCCAGGCTTTGGACTAGCACTTCTAGTAGTCTTCTGCTGTAGCCTAAGTAATTATGAGCAGTGGCGGCGCCAGGATTTCAGTTTTGGGGTAAAGGGGGTAAATCGTCAATTTTTTTTATTTTTACATGGGGAAAAATGGATGGCCTTTTTAAGGGGGGCTTAACCCCCCCCCCCCTAGCGCCGCCACTGATTATGAGAAAAGCAGCAACAGTCTGGCAGCTGCGTGTGTCTAATTTCTGCGCCTATGTCTACACGCGATCTCTACCAGGCACCCACTTTCACTGCATGGCCCAGCATCCCCGTATCAACATGCATCCCTTTATCAACATATCAGTTCGACCTGCCAACGCAATCGTCGAGATTCTGGAGGAACGCTGAAATGACAGAAAGATAAACGAGATTTCTTAACGCGCAGTTCTTCCTCCAATCACAATCACGGTTGCTCTGACGTGTGTCCATCTCAACTGCCACTATGTATACCGTCGCCATCTATCGTGTCCTTGGTGCCAGATGCTTGTTTGAATTGCGATAAGAACGATACGCCTGTATCGCTGGTCCTCGATGCCTAGCAACCGTTGGCATGGAGTTCACTCGTTATATATATATGTATACCCAGCTACGCCGCAAATATCTATAGCGAGGCGCGGAAGTTGTTACCAGTTTGTTACTCCCGTCACTTGATCCTAGTTTAAGCGAACGCTACATGTTCTATAAAACAGATTCAGCTCTTGTTTCTGCTCAATCCTGTCTTAAAAACCCTTGTCGCATCTTTCACGATGACCTCGATCCGACCTCCGCATAAGGTCACGCTATCAATATATCACGGGACCGAGGCCAAATGATTTCAATTTGCGTAGAGTTGATGCACGTGTCAAAGATAAGCTTCTTTATGAATTTATGATAATGCTTTACAGCGCCAGTGCCATCAACAGCGTCATGAACACAACATCGACTCTTTTGCACTGCCGACGCTTCACAAACAAAGCATTCACACACACACACACACGCACGCACGCACACACATACAAACAAACACACAAACACATACCACTTTCTGGTATTCGACCGCTATATACTTAGCTAAAACGTTTTTCTTGTAGGCCTAGTCGTCGATTTTTAAACAGCGCCAACAATAAAGAACGAGAACACAACAAAAAGGAAAGGAACCGAAAGTTAAACGGGCATAGAAAACTAACCGTTAACTAGAGTAGAATTAGCTTAAAATTCAAAAAGTAAACATGGAAAACACTCATGTTTCACTTTAAAGTTAGGCCTACTAGTAACGCTTGTGATTATAAAGTTAATACAGTTTTTGTCTTTCAGTTTCTACTACAGTCACAGTTATTCAGCTTCGTGTCAGTTTTAGTTACAGTAGGCTACCGGTACCGTAAACAGCCAAACATTTTCCAGTTATCATGCTATTCCAAGTGCAATTTCGGTTAGGCCAAAAAAAAATAATGCTGTGTTTCCGGTAACAGGGCTAAAAAAATTGAGTAGGTAGGTCGAAAAATATTTTTATTTTGTAAAATATTTTTATACAGTGATTATCCGAAAAATTATACCCCACTACTCTTTTTTGCGTAAACAGTACACGCTGCAGCAAAGTACATGTTTTAAGCAAGTATAAACTGCCTATTTCCCGACTGTCTGCACCTAAAACTGCTCTAGAAAACAATTCTATTAATTTCATTTTGTTAACATCTTTTCTGGTAAGATAAAGTGGGAAGGGAAGGGGAAGATGAGTGCGAACTGAACATCACTGCTAGGGGTTGTTCCAGACTGGCCGAGCCAGTTACTAGTTACACCTAGAGGTCGCTAGATTTATTTTCCCTAGTCACCGTTAGAGGTGTCTCAAGTGA